>OX451207.1:0-1200000 GCA_949628255.1 Macrophya alboannulata | reverse complement strand
GATTGATCAGATGATTCGGTTAACCAGATGATTCAGTTACTTTATTAGAGATGAATTCGATTTCGAAGATTTGAATTGATTTATACTGTTAAACCAATGACTTTTAAAGATTGAAAGATTTGAAGCTAAGTATTGGCTCTAAAAGAATAGATTTGAATCGTAATTATTTATAATTTACCAAATGGAAAGGAGAAAACTAAGGTTCGTATCCGAAGAAGAACTGATCGAGGAGAAACTTTACCGTGCAGAAACGATTTGGGAAGCCCAACAGCAAAGACGTAACAAAGAACCAAAAAGTAAAACAGATCAAATTCATAATTTGAGTTACGAAGCAATCGAGGTAGATATGTAATAATGATATGCTTCCAGTCATACGTGGTTCGTTCCATCGAGGGGATTTAAAATTTTCGAATTTGCGGAGAGGAAACCAGTGCACTGCCGATTCTGCAGTAGCAATAGCTATGTCTGTTGCGAAAACCAATACGTCATAAAAATTACACTGTTGGAAAAATTGTGTGTTACTGTCAAAAAAAATTCGCAGTTAAAAATATTATGTCAAATTCAATACATATTCAAATATTAATTTAACGAATTCGATTCAAGTTAAGCTAGTATTTCATGTTATTCATTATTAACATATGTTCACAAAGAACTTGACACATCTACAGTAGAACCTCGATTATCCGAACCTCTGTTATCCGAACCACGATCGCTTTTAAACCGCTATTAGGTCGAAATAGCAAACTTGTATGTGGCATTTCTCGTGAACGGTAAGTCCTAGAAGGTTCCAACTTGGTGAACTTTTCAATCTTAGTACACACTATAAGAGGTAAAAATTTCAGACAAATCGATTTCTTGACGTCCCGTTCATTTGTTGATAATTGGTGGACTTGCCCGTACGTAGGTATATACAACATACGGTCGTTTTTACTAACTTTTCAAAAAGCGGGTAATAATGATTCCATTACTGCCCGCTTTTCAATAAGCGGGGAAAATTAATGGAATATTATTGCCCGCTTTTTCAAGCCGGTCAAAAGAATTTTCGTATTCACTATTCTGAACGGCCGCACAATGTCATTCACAACCATGAGGGATCATGATGACTTGATGTGATATCTGATTGGAATCCGATTACCTATTCGTTTCAGTCCAGTTGTGAAGCGCCTTGAGATTTTCGGTCCCCTACCAATCCAATTTTTAGCGCTGATGTACACGTCGTACTGGTCCAAGATTGTCACGTTCCGAACGACAACATTCGTGCCGCGACTTGAAACATACTAAGATACTCGGTTGATTATGCGCAGGTCATGAAGTCGATAACAAATAACAGTGCAACAGAATTAGTAGTACCGTTTAATAATACAAGTTGTGTTTGCGGCTGCAGGGGTATGAATAGATAATTGGCATTACAACTGAGAATAAATAACAAATAAAACGGTACAAAAAATGGTGGAATTTCCCCAAGTAGTACCTCACGTGCAACACGCTTGCAACTAGTACATTGACGTGGCCATATTTCCGTATGGAAATATTATATCATCGAGAAATTCATTTGTGTTTGATTGCGATAGTATTTTGTAAAATGAAGAAATTTTGATTTGTCATGATTTTGATATTTTCTTGGATAATCCTTCGTATCATCTCGTAAATATGTTTCTTTGCGCAATTTGTCGGATTTGGTATCAACTTACCTTGTCGACCACTTTGGAAACCCGATCCTCCGTCTTTCCACCAATTGGCTGTATATCGATGGAATATTCAACGTATACAGCTTCGTCTGGCTTAACCCAGGTCACGTTGACGTCGAAAATATTTCCCGTCTTGTGAATAGTCGTCGCGTTGAGACCTCTGACTGCCTTCGGTACTGAAAAACGCGGCACATTGTTTGCTGAGAGACCTTGTGGAGTAGCGGGCCATTACACGTAAAATTTTCTTTCAAAAACCCTTACGGCCCCACCGTTCCAATTCTTCTGAATATTTTTCTTGTTGATCATTCACACTGATAATCAGCGAATGCCTATCAAGAGACTCGGTAGAGTCTCGCGCCAAGTACATTAAAAAAAAAAAACGTAAATAAATAATTATCATCATGACTCGGAGCTATTGACGGGATGGCGGAAGCTGGGCGAGGAAGTGGGGATAACCATATATTTCAGTACAGCGTACAGGCAATATGTCAGGCCTGGCCGATTTAATACAGGAATAAGATGCAAAAGAGATTTCATTTGAACCCAATATCAATGTGATCGGTGCACGGATAGCTGAGATATGATTATTTCTAAAATCGATAGGGTCAGTTTCATCGCAGCAACTCCTTATCCTCGATCACAGCTGCGAGTTCTAGAGACTAGAGATGAGAACAATATACTTGGGAGTAGAAATTGAATAATAGTACATTTCAGTACGAGTATGGAAAGGCTTTTTTGGCGAAACGAGAGGTTTACGGCACGAGCCGAAGGCGAGTGCTGTAACGAGTTTCGTCAAAAAGCCTTTACGTACAAGTTACGATCATTATTTTTCATCCCGAAAGCCGAGAAATCGCAACGAAGTTGCGATTTTGAGGTTAGAGTGATGAAAAATAAGGTTTCGAATTGATTGTAAAGTGATAGTTGCTTATTACAATTATTACCGGAGTGTTATGGAATAATAATCATATTTAACTTCTCGTTTACGGTATATTTGACGAGATTGAGCCTTTGAGATTATGTGAATTATCTGTCACGATTGATCGCGATTATAAAGAAGGGTCGGCAGTAAATTACTTGTATTAATTTGAATACTTTTTTTCTTTTCTTTGTTTTTTTTTTTGTAATTTTATTGTTAATTGATCGTTTCCTATATGAGTACCTACGTGTGTTACATGTGATAACATGTTACGCATGTTATGTATACTAAAATGTAAATACCCATCGGAAACTGAGACCAGGTCACATTCCGAAATTATTTGGGAGCAAATTTAATTATACTTGGCAACGTCCATTGATATCAATACTTTTGTACTTTTGTAGATCAAACGCTACTTCTTCGAATGTTTTGTTAACAAATTCTTGTACTACGTTTTATGTAACACCCGCATGGGAAGTTTGACTTTGCGCACTGAAAATGGTGCGCCAAATGGCCGATTCCCAAACCGTGTGGTTATTTTCATTACCGCACGCAAAACAGTGCGTTAATGTTTATTACCGCACGCTTTTAGAGCGTAACTAGCGCCATCGGGCGTGTTGAGTTACGACTACGATCACGTCCGCTGCCTTTCGACTATATATAATGTGTTTGAAATCTCGTTTCGAAAAAGGCGAGAACGGTAAATAAATGTTTATTTGCTATGAATAAATCTTCATCTCAGTGTATTATTATATTAGTTCAGACTGATTTGTGATTTTTTTTTTAATTATTTTTTAATTTCGTCTTATGACGCCTCGGAGGACTTCGCCCCCGAACCCCCCCACCGGGGCTTCGCCCCGGACCCCATTGGGGGGGCTTCGCCCCCCCAAACCCCCCCTTGGTATGTTGTGGCGTCGCTGGTTGTGGCGTCAGGAACCGAACTTATTCTAATCAGACGATTTTTAATAGTCTTACAACCGAAAGTCTCACTTTCCATGCTGGTGTCACATAAAATAGGATGTGTAACTCGTGCGGGTTGACGATTACTGACGAGTGTGAATTTTGCAGCACGAGCCGAAGGCGAGTGCTGCAAAATTCACACTCGTCAGTAATCGCCAACTTCCCGCACTTGTTGCACAATATACTATTAATGTACTTGGCGCAAGGTTTTTGCACCCGAGGTGCTTTTGGGGGATTATACAATACACTGCAGCTGGTTGAAGTTTTAATGTAGGAAGGAAATTTTTCGTCGGTTCTGGTCAGTTTAGAATCTTGCTTTTTTTTATTAAAACGACGTTGAAGTTTTAGAAATTTTGTCCGTCCCCAAAACTTTAGTTGATCATACTTTGAAAACCAGTGGCTTTTCGATAAAAATTGTTGCGTAAAGCCCATATAAGACGATATCAGTATTGGAAATCCGCCTCAGACGGATATCTCGATCACCTTTTGAGGGTATGTTGGCACTCATTAGATACGTTTATCCTGCAAGTTTTAGACCTTTAAGTATTTTCGTTTCCGAATAAGTGGAAAAAAAATGAGATATCAGAAAATATTTTTTTTTTCAAAAACGGCTGAACCAATTTGAATGAAATTTGGACACATTGTAAAATTTGGACACATTGTATGAAGGCTATGTTTGAACAAAAAAATTTACAACTAATAATCTTCATAATACCCATGAGTAGAAACAGTAGATTTTTTCCAAAATTATTTTATTTCTCTGTGATAACGTTCTAAAACAATTATGAATGTACTTATGATTACGAATGAAGATATATAGTTATGGAAAATGTCGTCTGGCTATTTTCAACAATGAATCGAATCCATTTAAACGATTCAAGACATGTCACCTCATTATTTCTGGAATCATTGTGGTTGGAAATCATAATAGACGAGATAATGACTAGACTCTCTCGTCTACCATCGTTTCATCCCGAATGCATGAGTCATTTTCAATAAGTAGCTGCACAATTACCAGCAATTACCCTATTGAATTTTGTGTTGTTCAAGTTCAACGAGGCAGAACAAGCGAACTATTACGAAGTAGTTACTGTTTTCGCACCCAAATGTTCCTCATGAAATCGAAAAATTTTGGTGAAAGTTTGAGTTCTAAAACAAAAATGAGGCTTTCAAGGAATCAATCATTAAAAAAAAAAAAAAAAAAAAAAAAAAACCCTCTTTGTCGCATAAGACCGGTAAAACTGCAGCAAATGAGTCTATGATGGCTCGTTTTGAAGGTCCTTTCATGTTTTTTCAGCGTGCGAAACTTGTATCTGATAGCTCTGAAGGCGACTGAGCTATTCAAGATAATGTAAAACAATGTTCACTCATCGCTAAAACAGTCAGAATTTCCAAAAAATTAAGCGATCGAAGTGGGAATTGATTTCACGTGCTTATCCTAATATACCCTCTTTTCCAAAAGGCGGCTCTTCACTTTCTCGTCGCGAACATTTTTTTTTTTTGAATTCCTTGTGAAGTTGCTGAAATTTTGAACCCCATAGAAAACTGGAATGATTTTTGTCCAGAAGTCCTGGCCGCTTCATTTTATCAAAACTACTAAAATTCTTGAAGAAAACAAGTCTGAACAATATCAAGGGAGCGATTTTCAATTGAAATGAATTCAATAATATTAAGTGTGTTAGGAAATCAAAGAAATTTTGTGGAGTATCACTTCATTTGAAAATTACCATCGAATTTATGTTACTACCAAACTTTTCTCTCGAAATTGTCCACACTTATTCTGAACTCGAAATTATTAGAACTTCCAGAAGAAAAAAAAAAAAAATCGTCTTAACTTCGTGCGGCCTTGACAATTTCGGTTAGTTCACGAAAAATTAGTTAAAAAATAGTCATATTTAAGAAAACAGCACTTTCTTTGAAGTGAATCTCGGTTCTGTGCTTAAATACGAAAAAATAATATTCGGATCATTCGAAAGATTGCTGAACAATTTTCTCACAACGTACGTTCAAAACTACGGGGATTTCATATGATAATTTTCATGGAAAGGCCTATGGAATCCATTGTAAGTTTCGAGAACTCCAACTATCCGTAAAAAGTCGCGAAAAGCTTAAGATCGGTGAAATCCGAACTACTTATCCGCCGATTTTTAGTGTAGATTAACATAAAAAAATTTCAGAACAATCAGGGTTTTAAATGGAAAATTTTTCGTGGAATACTCCTGGTGCATGAAGTAATAGCTGGTATAATCCGCCGTATAATCGATCGATTGCCCTAAGTATTCGAAGCTACAGGGACTTTCGGCGCTGTTAGTCTGATTGCTGTAGCAACTGAAAACTCTAATGCTCGTCCCGTAACATTATACGCACAATTTCATACGGAACCGTTGTCGGCTAAATCCGTAACGGTTTAAGATCTAAAATAATTGGTTATTTAAGGCAGCAGTCGGTTTTCATTGTGATTTCCGAATTACTCGGTTCGAATTGCATTTGTGACGATATACTTACCACATTCGTTAGGTCCATGATAACATCGTGGCGTACTGAAGGTTTTGATAGTCCCTCTAAAATCGGTTAAATCGCCCCATCTTAGACTGTCTGTTAGTGATTTGATAGTGACCGTGAAATTCGCCGCGAAAGGCAAACGTCGGAAACTCACACTGGAATCCTCCACCTGTTGATACACAGAAAGAAATTGTTCACCTATTATTAGGTACTAAACTGCCATAGATATTTTCGGAGCGCAATTCTACACTATGGTACTGAATTATTTGATCATTATCCGTTTACATCTTTCAGATATATCACTCGATTGTATTCTCCATCGTCTTGTTGGCACCTCACTTCGTAATAGCAGGGGCGATCTGTGAACAGAGGTAGAAAGGATGTCGATCAATATCAATCTACGTGTCCGGAGGACCTGCGTTTCATTCGTAAACCATCATTTTTTCTATCGACTATTAATTTTTCTATCTTATAATAATTAGTCAGCAGTTGTATACTCAGTCAGGAACCGATACGACTAAAGTCGACACTATCAAAGAATTGCGAAAGCGTTAAACGGTAGACGCATTGACGCCACCGCGATCGGAAATCGACACAAAATATTTCTGTAAAATGCAGAGTATTCAAATTGCCCAGCGATAGGTCTCAATCTGCTATCCATTTCGAAACTTACCTTCAGAGGGTGAAAAGCTTATTTCCATTTTCCAATACAAGGGATCCCGTAGTAAGATTTGGACCTCGAACCCTCTTATTGTTATGTTTGTTACATCCATAGGCCGGTATCCATCTGTAACGAGTACGGGCAAATAATATCCACGAATGAAAGTCTAAAAGCTCCATTAAATAATTCTGAATACGACAAGCTGGGATTTCACGAAATGAGCTGACAAGCTGCAGAATTCATAGCAGAAATTTTATGCGTGTCAGGGTTTCTCACGGAAATTTCATCACGTACATGCAGGGGGTGTTTCTATCTCCTCCGTCGTCTCGGGCATTGATATACCACTGGTAGAGAGACGACGTAAACGAAATCGATAGGTGTATGGCCACAACGGTGGAGGAATTTCCACTTGCGTGGCGTTACTCTATAAAAAAGTTCCCATTAAGACCATGACTCAGCCATAAGACAGAAAAACAAGGATAGGTATAGCTGGTGATTAGTCGGAACGCTCAATTCTTAATACTTACAATCTTACTCTGATAACGCAACGGCTCGCCCCCGTGCCAGATCTCTATCACGAAAAGTCCAGGATTATGAGCCAGCACCATCCAACTCTCATCTCGACAAACGAGCCGAGCGTCCGCCTTCGCTTCTTCGTCGAGTTCTGCGTTTATAATAAATTTCTAATACATGAACGTAACTTTAGTTTATTTTATGTATTCGAATCGGATTTGCTCGAGCCACGTTTCTCGTAAACTTATTTACTCGCAGCATCTACATTTTCCGAATGTATTTATCTCGGCTGACATCCGATGACGGCATAAAAAATTTTCGAATCGCCTGGAAATCTTTTTTCGGAATAGTAATGATTGAACATGAGCAAGACAATCCAGTAGGTATAACTTAGCTAGCGAACAAACAAATTCATAGAATATTTGTGGAAACATAAAAAAGAAAACTATTTCCAGCATATTTCGTCACAATAATTCCCAGATCGTTATATTTGTATTATGAACAAAAAACACAAAATCAAAAGTGCACGTTATAACGTGTAGGGTACGTTGACGGCGACTGGCGACGGGGGAAGGCAAACGGATTTATGTAATACTGCGAATGCAGTGCACTTCAACTACTTACAAATCGATGGGGTGGGTACGTTTTGTCCCATTCAAGGCGTGCATTCGCCCATAGTTGGCGCTCTGACATGTTGCGTTCGGAATTATTGATAATATTCTGAATACCGAATCATCACGATATTCGCAAAGTGAGAAAGTTCATATTCTCACGCACATGATTTAGGTGATGATAATATGATTAAATTTTTTATTTTGCAACTGCTTATAAGTTTGTTTCTGTCCCGCGGAAATTTTGCTGCGGATACTTGGTCGCAATTGAACTCGTACGTTACCCTTGATTCATTCATTTTCCCTATGAATATCTTACACAAAGTCATTACTCATGAACCTTCTGTTTTGAAACGTTTCTTATAACTATCATGATAACAAATGAATATAAAACGTGTTGTAATCGTGCGTTATGAAAAACAAACGCGGAACAATAATTTTATCCTTATGACCTTAGTCCGCCAACTCAATGGCAAAGAAAGAAAAACATGTGCCAGCTCTTCAATTTCCCGTTCTCACGCTAATTTGAGCTTAAAAAAATCGCCATCATAAATTTTGCAAATCTGACTTCAGATTCGTGATCAGCGCCCCAAACAACCTTGTGGTACCAGTTTTCATTCGAATCCATTCTCTAGACATCATGATTTTTATTTTATTTTTCAGAAATTTGTTATTTAAATGAATCGAAAAAAAAATCTGACTTTAGGTTCGTAATCAGCGCTCCAAAAAACCCTGTGGTACCATTTTTCATTTGAATCCATTCATCCATTCTCAATATATCATGATTTTTATTTTATTTTCCAGAATTTTGTTTTTCAAATAATTCGAAAACCATTAAACCGATCGAAACGAAAATCTAATCAGTTCTAAGTTTCGAAGAGGCGCGTCGATTGAGACCAAGTTGATCAAAATCTGACCAATCGTTCTCGAGATATCGTCGGCCAAAAAAATTGATCACATACATACATACATACATACATATACCGGGTCTATTCGTGGGTGAGACCCATAGGGCGCCCTATTATATGCAATTCATAGTACAAGTACGCTCTGTGCCATGAAAAACAAAGAAAATTGTGACGTTTAACTCTCAATTGTCGTTGTTTTTTCGGTAACAGAGCTTACTTGTACTATGAATTGCATATAATAGGGCGCCCTATGGGTCTCACCCACGAATAGACCCGGTATACATACATACATACATACATACATACATACATACATACATACATACATACATACACACACACACACACAGACGTCCATCTGAAAATGATCGGAGATGATTCTCTAGAATTCAAAACGTCGAGATCTAGTGAAAACTCAACCTTTCATTTTCGGGGTGAATACAATAACTTCCTCTTTTCTCTGATATCCGAGAAACGGGAAGTTAAAAAAGTGTGTGTGTGTAGCATAATACGCACGATGGAAGTGAAACTTCTTTCGAGTTGAACGAAAAGACTTAAGACTTAAGACTCAGAACTTAAGACTTAGGACTTGAGACTTAGAATTTAAGACTTAAGACTTAATATTTAAGACTTACATGTGGGGAATTCCACCTCAACTCGACCACCCTCCAGACCTCGCCTTTGCGGATTTAATCGAAACTTTCATAATATACTATACTCTTAGTTCAAATGGAAACCTATAATTTTTTCAGAATTTTCCAACCCTCTGATTCGAAGATCTCAACAGTCGAAATTTGGCTATTTACGAATTCCAAGAAATTTCGATAATTAATGTCTTGAGTTTGGAAAGTGGTATCAACAAAATGAAGGTGGCTAATAGATTCGTTTTGATTCTAACTTTTCGACAAAAAATATTTCAGAATTTTGCGATATCATTTTGGCTGGCAAAAATGGACTTGAAATACAAAAACGGAAATTTTGATAATTTGGCCCCATTCGATTTTCTTTATTTTTTTTCTAATATTCTACGAAGAAAGCCAAAAATTTTAAGACCCTGACCAAGATGGAGTCTCTAATGGTTCAGGAGAAATGATTTTTTGAACGAGTGAAAAGGTTGTAAGATCATTAAGAATTCCGGTTTATTATATTATATTATGTATATGGATATTTTTGCGATTCGTGGACTACAGCGTTCAGTTTTAATTCAGAATTCCAAAAATCCATGTTCAGTTGGTGCCTTTCTTGTTCCATTTCAATTGAAGGAGATACGCTACTGAAATTTTGAAAAAAACGATTTTTTGTTTTTAAAATGACTAGAAAAAATCTTATCAAAAATTCCCTACGACAGAAGTTAAAGTACGTTAGCATATGTATCCTGAGAAAAACAAAATCGAGTCGCTGCGATTAAAGTGTATACGCAAGGAACGCACCTCAATTTTTTATTTTTTTTTTCATGATAGATATTGCTAACATACTCTAATTTTTTGATTAGATTTTTCCTTGTAAGTTTAAAAACGAAAAATCGTTTTTAACATTTTCAGTAGCGTCTCCCCTTAAATTGGAATGGAGTGAGGAAAGCGCCAACTGAACATGGAGTTTGGAATTCTGAATTAAAACCGAAGGCTGTAGCCAACAAATCGCAAAAATATCCATATACCTTGTAACGTGGCGTTTCACCAACCCCGTTCCAGCCCAAGAAACGACACAGATTTGGTCGACGTGTGGCAGGCTAAGCAAAAGGGAACCAACCGATTTACCAAAAGTTAGGCAGGGTCTAGACTAAAAACTAATGTTTTGTGTGTATCATTTTGTATTTTGAGCGCTTCGGCGCAAGGTAAAGAAACACCGGAGAATAGGGTCCGACCAACGTGGGATGTCGCCGACGAACAGCGAGGGAGCCAGATGATCTCCGGGCGTTCTGTATTGGTCCAAACCTCCGTACCACCCCACGCAGTTTCAAACGGTCATGCAGGTCGTAAGTGATGTATGAAAGAAGACATCCAGGCTAGTGACTAGAATCAGCTTCCGTCCCGTTTCTCACGACTGAATTGTTGAATGCCACGTAGCAGGCGTACAGGGCTCTGCGAAATGCGACAATGCCTCCCGTGCGTGACTTATCGGCCTGGAGCCGAATCAACCCTCTACCAACTACCGTCCAGACTATCGCTATCGTCACAGAAGAACTCCGTTGAGTTCCACCGACGTTCCCTCTAACAGGTGCCGTTGTGAGTAGAGGCGGAATGCCCAACACAAATTACGAAAGGATCCGATTTAAGTGCTGTGTGGCCATCGGTCCTCCGTAATAAGGCGCATGTGGGAAGGCAGTAGGACTGGCAGTAACGACGTGGAGACGAGACGACGGAAAGGACTACCTGGTGACGTCACTGGAGTCAAGCCGCATGAGTATCACGCGTCGCAAGAAGCGCCAAGGAAGGTGCGCGACGCGTAACAATTATCCCAAATAATTGCGTCGACCTACTTATGCGGTGGGGAAAAATAGGCCAATCAGGACAATCAGGATCATCGGACAATACCTCAGGCCCTCAAGACGAGAGTTACTTCGCTCTCTCTACGTTCAACCAGCTAAGCAGCAACACGTCGACCACCTCTTCCGTCTTTCTTTCTATCGCTTCTTTTGTTAAATTTCTATCTTTCGTAAATCTATCGTATCCTACCGTCTATTCTATCGTTAGTTTGTTAAGTAAAGTATTGTTTAAAGTAAATTCAGTGTCAAGGAGGATACGAGGTTCAGGAGAGAATTAAGGTAAGGCTTTTGCCTCATACTGTAAAGTTACGACGTCGCTAAAGATTCTGTAAAGTTTGTGAATAAGGTTTTTGGTACAGTAAAGAAATCTGGGAAGCCGAATCTACCGACTCTGAGGTGCGTAAATGCCGTCGTGGATTCGTAGCTGACCACATTTTGAATAAAGTAAAGTTTTGTGAAATAAAGGATCTGTGCGACCTCGTGACTGAAATACGTAGTAACTTAAAATCATTTAGCATGATCTAGCATGATCTAGCATGTCTTAGTTTTTGTAATAATTTTTGCTTGAGTAGAACTTTTGTAAAATATGTAGTATCGCATTTTGTGGAAATTTAGTAGAAAACATTAGTAAGAAATCGGTTGGTTATCCCTGAAAAAGTCTTGAACGTAGAGCAGCCGCGGACGCGCATTTGTTATTAGTTAGAAAATATTGTGTAATTTAGCTTCAGTAAATTTAGTTTGATAGCCGTCCTGCGTTAGAGTTTTGCCTAGTTAGTAAGTAAGAATTTTGTCAATCTAAGAAAATTCTCATCTCTCGTACTCTCGTTACGGAAACCTATCGTAACTTTATTTGTTAATTTGTTTGGAACTGCGACCATCGCGCTGTGATGAGTTAACGTAGCTGATTTTGTGTTATATAGAACTTTGAGAAAACTAAGGTTTCTGAGTACCGTATATTTTGTGAGATTTTGTTAAGTAATCTGAAAATTGGAACTGAATAAATTGTGCAAAAATTGAATTATTGTCTGACTGAATTATTGTATGGTGAACCTAGCCACTCTACTTTTAGTATGTGTCTCTGAGCCTAGCCAGCCATCCGTCGAGCCTATAATTTGTTGGTGTGTTGCGTATTATTTGTTAAGTAAGGTGGTGCAACTGCACCTGGCGCCCAGCGAAATAAGGTAAAGTCAGTAAAGTTATTAAGTATCGTTCAGGGGCTGCGACGAAGAGTGAATCGGTGAGTCTAAAGACAAGATTCGGTCACAACCTATAAAATAATATAATATGATAAACCGAAATTCTTAATGATCTTACAACGTTTCCACACATTCAAAAAATCATATCTCCTAAACCCTTAAAGACTCCATCTTGGTTAGGTCTTAAAATTTTTGGCTTTCTTCACAAAATATTAGAAAAAACATAAGAAAAATCGAATGGGGCCAAATTATCAAAATATCCGTTTTTGTATTTCAAGTCCATTTTTTCCAACCAAAATGATATCGAAAAATTCTGAAATATTTTTTGTCGAAAAGTTGGAATCAAAATGAATCGATTAGCCACCTTTTTTTTTTTGTTGATACCACTTTCCAAACTCAAGACATTAATTATCGAAATTTCTTGGAATTCGTAAATAGCCAAATTTCGACTGTTGAGAGTTCCGAATCAGGGGGTTGGAAAATTCTGAAAAAATTACAGATTCCCATCAGAACTAAGAGTATAGTATGAAGAAAGTTTTGATCAAATCCGCAAAGGTGAGGTCTGGAGGGTGGTCGAGTTGAGGTGGAATGCCCCATGTATATCTGTCTATAGATATAATGTATATTTTATAGAGGTACATGTCAATCTCACACTTTTCGTTGCACTTGAAAATTTTCGGTCCCCTGCCAGAAGAAGTTTCACTTCAAAAAAAAAAAACAAGGACTCAAAGAAATATTTCTGGAATTAAAACTCACCCTTGATTTGTTTTGTCCGGATGCAATTCGTGATGCATAATTCCTGACAAAGATAAGATACACATGTATAAAATAATTATAACAACAAGCCTGGACGATGGCTACTTCAGAGCTCACGCAGCGAAGGGACCCATGGGCAGGAAGCTAACCCTGCATTAATATGATCCCTAATACACGTACGTAACTTAGGCTACTCGTCATCACGGGTACACGTAGAATGATGCGAATTGACGATCATGCACGATGTAGTGAAATACGAAAGTCAACTTACGTCAGAACACTCGAGAGAACAGACCGCTCGCCTCACTTGTGTTTCATCGTCTCCAGTCCAGTTTAATAACCTGCAGTCTCCTCCCGTTAATATTGAGCCGAGAATGAGCATTAAAAAACAATGACCAACAATAGTCATTTTTGTGAATTGAAAATGGAAACACCGCGCAACCGATTTTACGTTTTCAAACTTCGTTTTGATTTTTATACGTATGCAAAGCTTGGTTATTCATTCTGAGCTCCAGCGAACGGTGTTACCAAAGATTCATTAGAATCGATACGTCCACTATATATCAGAACCGTACGCTGCATCAAATCCGTAAGACTTTGTCTTCAATATCGGTGACTGATTTATGTAACTGGATTCAAACAAGTTTCTGTTCGTTCCACCTGTTTCAAAAATTTTCTTCACACAACAAAATTAACACCCCGCACGCGCTTGCAGTCCATTGTTCGCGCTCCGATCTACTTCAACGTACTTCAACAGTTCCAACTCACGATTAACGAATGAGTAACGAATGAATGCTGGAAAGTAGCTCGAACTGCAGTTATCGTTCGACGAAAGGAAGTGGTTGCAGGATGACATTGACGTTTGCGACTTTTGTAATGACAAATATATCGCACATTTTTCCTCAGCCTTACGTTATTGTTGCAAGAATAAACCTGTGAAAATCTGATGTTAACTAGTAGTCCAGTGTAAGAATACCAGTTTCAGCTAGTCGACATTGGGAGCAGAAACGACCGTCGAGGAGGTACGAATCCGTGCAGATTCTATCCATTTCCTACACGTTCATCGTTAATGTTATAAATTTTGAGAGAAGGTTATGAAGGTTATATCGTTCAGTCATAATTTAAGAGGAAATAGGTAGTATTATCTTTTCTCAACGAAAGGACAATTTTCTATTTTCTTCTACGCGTTGAAATCCTCCTTGGATTTTCTTTATTATATGCCATATCATTTGTGAATTTACTTTTATTTTACCTTACTGGCGTCGATTAGACTATCACGAAAATCAAGATAAATATTTAATCTTTCTAGGTATTCAGGAATAAGCTAATTTATTCTCTGAGAGTTCTGTGAGGGTAGCGGTTTTCGTTTCCAAGTCATAGCACCTACAACACTCCACTCTTGATTTTGATTTCAAATAACATTTATCAATTTCAGACAGACGTCACTTGGAGTTGAAGGCCATCTGCCAACAGATTTTCAAACCGACATACTGAATGTACTTCTTCGAAAAATGGGAATTTAACCACTGTTCTATTTAGCATCCGCTCAGGACACCTACAAAATTAGGAGTTCAAAGAAGGTGGATTATCTGAACTGGATGGATTATCCTGAACGATATAATGTGAGTGTAAACGGAAAAATATGCGATTGTACATAAATTGCGTATGTACCGTGTGTTTGCTTGGAGGCTTCTCAGTAACTCCAGTTGCGGCACGTCAGACAGGTACAGTCATCCACGGCGTGGGTAGCCACGCTGCGCTGTATTATCGGTATGGCGCGCCATTGAACGACGCCGTTGAAGTATTGAACTCCACAGCTTATGATCACGTGGGTCGAACCTAGACTGTGATCTACTATACCATACATAATAGTCGAGCAGTGAGCCATACCGATAATACAGCGTAACGTGGTTACCCAGGCCGTGGATGACTGTACCTGTCTGACGTGCCGCAACTGGAGTTACTGAGAAGCCTCCAAGCAAACACACGGTATACAAGAACCACCCGGAATCTGGTATCTTGTTGTCAGACTGATGGAAGTGGTTGCGATTCGACGTTAGCAGCCACATAATTATAATATTGTCAGTAAAAACATAATAAAAATATTTTTTCACCTTGATTCGTCAACAAAATAGAAGTAACCACATACCAGATAACATGAATAAATAAAGTACATAATATGTTACCTCTAGTACTTACGAAATTGAACTTTTAATATAGGATATGATCATTGTTATGAGAAAAATAAGGCTGAAATTAAGAGACACAATTTAGTAATAAGGATGATGCGAAACTGTTAAAAATAGTTCAAGACAGGATCCGAAATTTCCACATTCGCTCACAAAATGAACTGTATGCATGCACCGGCCCTCTTCAACTTATTCTTCAACATTCGCAGTGATTATACGACACAACGATTTACTTCTTCTTCCTTCACGTTGATATTTATTAGGGTCTAATTCTTCCTTATTTGCAATTTTTGAAAAATCTGATCGTTGTGAAGTTAGATATACGTTCAGTATGGTAATTCTTGCGATTATTCGATGTGCCTCGCTATTCGTGGCCACGACGTGTTTACCTAATTTTAAAAAATGCAATCGTCGTTCAATGCTTATATGTATACGATTCCGAATGATAACCATTGCCGTAATAAATAAGGCGAGAAGTTAATAAAAAAATTATTATTTGTTGCACTGGAAATACTTAAGAAATACATATCAACTGAATGAGACTCCTAATTGTACAAATATTTGCAATTAACTCAATAATTAGGTGTATCATTCGAACAAGAATTATTTGGAATAAGAAAATCTAAGAAACGGAAGCGATTCGTGCGAATGAATGAAAAATAATTTACCGTTTAAGTATGCCACACCATTAATATCCGTAATAATTAGCCAGTTGAAAATTTCAAATAACGAAAATTCTCAAGTTCTAGAATGAAATAAATTCGTTTTCATTCTCTCCAATCTTTCTTTCGTTCACAATAAGAGTTCTAATCTCGTAAGATCGAGGAATTCTTCCCTTTTCGTTAACCGATTGATCCCTACATTGGAAATTATTCTGTAAAAAATAATTTGTCTGCAATCTTTCGAAATAAAAGTCCAGAATTTATATACAAACCGAATGAAAATATTATAAATTGATAAAGATATGATTTTTTAAGTAAAAAAAGTCACTTTTTCGCTGTGTTTTTTATTTGATTTTTTTTCACCTACTTAAAATTAATTTTTGCGGACGCAACCTTTTTTCTCTTATTCTTGAAGGTTTGAAGTATGATTACAAATTTTTTCTACCCCAGTACGTCTTACAGTTTCGTCACAATAATCATTTCAAGTTTGGGGGTCTGTGAGACCCAAACATGTGTCTTCCATGATCAATACGGAAGGTATGTCTGCTAAGGGATAATTATCGAATATCACTTTAAAAAGAATAAATAAAGATGCATAAAATAAAAACAGTACGAAATTTCGAGATGATATTTGTTTATTTAAGGAATGCCAGTTGTTTCATGATGTGTATAAAAAACAAATAAAAATATATTATGCATCGTATAGATGATACGATAACGCCGAGTGAAATGGATTAAAAACTCCTCCTTGATGAGATGGTTGGATATTTGAGGTTATGTACATCCTTCCTTCGGCGATTGATCATTTCGAGTAGTTCGCATTTATATAATGAAACAGTACAACCAAAAAGAACAAGGTCACCCCAAGGATGTTCGAAAATACTGCCAACTGTACGTCAGTGATCATCTGAAATAACAAATACGAAGATATTTAATGAAAATCCTGCGATTTTATTTACACGTGATTCTGCGGCAGGTTGCGACGGAAAAATAGTGCCAAAATTTTACACTTTGTTAGAATAATTGGAAAGCCAATCAAAGCGCGGACCTGATTTACTTATGCTTATAAAATAATATACATACCTTGTTTTCTTTTTGGCTATTTTCTAGCAATAAGTAATGTATCACAAATTGTCAGGGACACGTCCTCTTATTTACGTGGCACGCAAAGAGTCAAAGTGTCTGCGCATTGACACTACGACGCCAAATGCTCGGTCGATAATTCAGGAATCGATTTTGACAGGAATCTGCGTTATCGACTGTTAAAATTCACTCTCTAGTCGATAAGGAAGAAAACTTCTAATAATTCTCAGAGTTCGAATAAAACTGTTTCACCGACTGTCAATATCCGCTGTTTAGTCGGCAAGGACGGAAGCTGCTACTTTCTCGATCAATAACGCAAAACAAGCTTCAGAATCCGGTGAATCCGCGACAGATGACTCTCAGAGTTCGAATCAGCGAGCATTAAAGACCGAAATTTGAACTCCTTAGATCTCACGACACACCAGAGACTGATACATTTAATAAATTATCAGGGAAAGGGTTCAGGCAGGGATTAGGAAGTGAATGATCAAAAAGAAACTCGTCATAGATCGATACCATGTATATGAAATTATCATCTCAGCCACCACGATTACAAAACAATATAAGCTAATAGTAAGCTGATAGATCTGTTGATGTTCAATTTGCGTGATACGTCTGATTGAATTAGACTCCATGGCTAATTGAGATAAATTATGTTTTATTACCGCAAAATCGTATATCTAAAAGAATCAAAAAAAGAAACTGAATAAAATTGATCTCAGAAAGAGTTTGAATATATTATCGCAGCAGTGATTATTTCCTTTTTAAAATCACCGCAGATCTAGAACGAAATTCAAGATTTTTAATTTGGGAGATTGGAATCTAATACCGTTTTGGATTATCGCTGTTTCGGAAATAATATATTCCACAAGTCTATGAGTAATCCTATAGAAATCATCTGTATTTAATTCTAAATTCAAATTAGTAGCTGGCTGCTACCGGCTTCCTTCGATCAATCGAAACTGAAAGCCCTTTTTCAAAGGCAAGATCGTACAGTTTCGATAAGGATAAGGCCTGCAGGCAGCGACCATTGCCTTAATGCGAAGATAATGGCGTGGCACGATCAATATACATGAATTTACAAAAGCTTGATTCACGTAATACACTGGTTAGATATGCAAACGACATCAGGATTATGGAATTATCCAGAATAACTTTCGTATATACGAAACAATCTGTTCCGAATTGGATAAAAATCAACTATTTTATATTTATTACCGAACTTGGATATACCCACTGCGATACCTTTGATGTCTCATTCCCGATTCAATCAATCATCTTCTTACCTCCTAATATCCTTGAGGTAACGTGATCTTAAACTGCAGTAAAACAAGGCAGTACATCGCCATCGAGGCAGCATACTGTAAAAAAAAACGATTTACACGTATGTGTCTGTATATAGGATATAATTGGACGTATATACACAAGTTTAAAAATAATATAAAATAAATAAGCTATGACCTTATGCTGGTACCCCCTTTTTTTTTTTTTTTCATCGCAAAAATTGCATTTTCTTTATATCCATGACATTTGATGTTACCACAATCGTTTCTGATTCCGAGTTCAGAGTAATACCATCGATCAACTCCGGTATACCTACCTACCTACCTACCTACCTACCTTCCTTCCTTGGAGGGAATTAAACTCTTTTTTAGAAACTTGTTTTCTGCGTCGGTTAGGTATAGGTATACCGGGGCTGACGCATTAATCAAGTCGGACAATTCAACGAGCCGTGCAGTATACTACCTGTGATTTCGTTGTCTGGGCCAGAGAATTGTTGTATATATCAAATGACAAATGACAGTTTTTTAGAAAAAGGTTTTCGTTATATATACCTTAACAAACCAGTATATAAGTGATTAACGGATGTCATTAGACACCCTTTTCAACGCGCTAAATACAAGCCTCGAATAATTAAACCGAAACGCTTTTAATATCGTAGCCAATTTATTTTCTAACTTAATTAGATATACATACGCAGTACATACTCACCGATGTAAGACTTCGTCTTCCGATGGTAAAATTTCCGAACACTACGAGTCCCACTTTCCTCGAGTTAATAGTATTCAGGAACGAGTGGACCTAGAGAGAATAAAATCGTTCGATAAACCTGCACACCTTGTCATTAATTATTTCATAAAGTATCGTTGATAGTCTTGCCTCTTTAGTGTTCCTATATGATAATCTATAAAGGCGGAGTTTCATCAGATCGTTTATGACAGCGTGGGTAATTTCCTCTTCTAAAAAGTGAGCCGAATTACAGAACCCGTACGTATGGATACCGAAGTACAATATGTTCACGACAAAACCGGCCAATCTTGCGTAGGATATCATCATCTGTCGCGAACTGAGTATCAGTGATATGATACAATAAACCGATACGAATAGAGACGAGTAAGTGAAGAAGTTGTAGACTCCGTAGAGATTGCGCATTGATATAGACATTTTTTCCGTCAGGGTGTAAAGGTGCTCCCATAAATATCTGTAACGTCTTATATCAACGTGAATTGGGTTCTCTATCAGTTCCTGAAAGAAAAAAAAAAAAACATATGCAAAGATTTATCGAAGTTATGAGAAAATAGAACAGAAAAGGATAAAGAATGATAACGATTTCCTACTTTTCTCATATTTTCTCGCAAGCTTCTAATCGCGTATACGAAAGCGGTGCACTGAAGGGACCACCAGACGCAGAGGTAAGTGTAGAGGGTTAGGACGTGGAAAAAACCGACAGATTCACGCAATGTAAAAGCACCCATCATTACGGTCTGGGCTATGGGAATTAGCACGGCCATAACTGTTCCAAAACTCACGATGGTTATATATTTAAAACTGTAATCTAACTTTATCGTGCTTCCGGTAACCTGGAGGAAATGTTTCTGAAATTAAGTGAAGATGAGATTAAGTTTTATGCAACCCCGTATATAAGGGAGCGAGTGGCTTTATAACTGAACAAACTGCACGAAGGAAACTCAACCCGTTTATCTTGATAAATTTTTGGTCCCTTTTTATACCTGAAATCCAGACCACGTTGTAAGATATTCAGCAATCCGTTTGCACGATGCTATACTGACGACTTGGTCCAGCCAATGCGGAGCAAGGGTGACTAGGAATATCAGAGTGAAGAGATAATCGTCGAAGGGAAGTTCGGGGTCGAAAAAATTCAGGACCTAGAAGAGTGGAAAATTATTGTAGAAGAATTTTCGACGAGTTCACGTTAATTTGTGAATAATAATAAGCGTACCTTGATATAGGTCGAATACAGGGCCGCATAGGACGTGACGACGTAGATAAAAACGCAGTAAAAGGTCCTCGCAGAAATCCATCGGAATTGAAAAGTACCTGCAAAGTTATATGAGCGAGAAATTATTGTACTACTGTATTCGATGAATTGATTTAATCAGTTTCTCAAAGTAACTATACGATCGGTTTTATCGCAGCTTGTATAGTTCTGTTTGTATTAATACGTGGATTTCCGTTGACTTTTATACTATATAAAGAGAATAATAACACGCGTGCAGAAAGCGTGCAGCTGAGATTCGTGACTTTAAGCAAAACAAATCGTGTGCCCCGGTTTCGTTGCTCGTATATAATGCGGGATCATATTCGCTAATGCATATCGAACTTGCAGATTAATAAACCGGCTTGCTTAGCACTTTTTTATTAAAAAACTACCGGGAAATTTTACTCGCTGAAACGGAAGCCGGTGTAAACTGCATAAATACATAACACGGTACACGTATACATGATGCTTGGAATAGAAACGTTCAACGACACGGTTCACTTGAGTCGATTTACACTTTGAGCAATTAATTACGAGGAAACCCTGAACAAAACTACAAGACAGCTATATACCTTCCGAATCTCTATAAACGGGAAATACGCCACTGACCAATCCGAACCAGATCAAAAACTTGCTTGATTTGTAAAAAGCGTCTTCAAACTCGTCGTCAGCTTTTGGTCTAACGCGAATGAGACTCATAATGGAATGATCGTTTTTCGCCTTATTTTTTTCGGTTCAGTTTCGTTCATGAACGTTTTGTCACTCGGTACTGACGACTCGGATAATGACAGAGGCTATTTGACGGACCCGATCCGCGCTGTTTCTTGATTACTATGCGGTTGAAGCAGTGCTGTAGTTTATTATTAAAAGCTCGTTAGTATGACCCACTGTCAAAATGTCTCTATTATTTGATGTCACGAAACGGTGTATCGTATGGGGAATAATTATTATTGAAATTCGGTGTAAAATGGCTTTCAGGAACCAATCTGCATACGTGATTAGGTTAAACTCGTGTATAATTTTGAGGTATAGGTAGATAGATACGAGGGAGTTTTCCCTTCCAATATTATAAACCCGAAACCCGTACGTTTCTAGATTTAACCAAAACTTGTACCTACTTTGAAGAATTTTTTTTTAAATTCAAGTTTTCTCTTGATTCTTTATTTTCTCATCCGTTTTGGGCGGCTACTCACCACGCCTACCTCAGACGAGGAACCGAGAACCGTCCGAGATGTTTACGATCTCCAAGTTTTCTAATTTCTTTTCTAAGATCCAACTTAGGTAAATGACGTCGCAAATTAACCCACATTTACATTTTTCAAACCACGTAGAAGAAGAAAAAAAAAAATTGAATAGAAATTTCCTCGAAAAGTCTGGAGTAATCAGAGTCTTGAATTGGTATGGGAAATTTTCAAACGGTTGAAAAGGTACTTGAGGGAAATATACTGCTTATAGAAAAACGCAATTCTATAATCAGTTTCGCGAAAACCTATCCAACGGTTATCGAGATGTACCCCAATGAAATTTCAAAGTGCGACCCTTCCCGCACTTGATTTTTAAATTGCCTTATATTTTGGGGAGAAGATTGTACTCTTGATAAGTACCAACCGCGAAAATTTCATCCAAATCCTACGAACAGTTTCCGAGATATTGACCATTTTTTAAAAACACATTTTTGGCTCCGACTTCTAAAAATCCTTTTACCGATTTTTTTTTTTCAAATTCAGTACCGGATGCGGAAATTATTTGAAGAACTACTTACAGGTGTCCCACTTTCTTTGGATATATCAGATTCGTCGTGAATCTATCAAATTTTTCATTAGCAATGATTAAATGCAGAAGACTTTCGGTTTGATAAACGTAGTTGGAAATACTAAACGACCCCGAATGTATCGTGAGATAAAAAAAAGAAAATGAGAAGTCGAAGCTGTGGGGCAGAAGTTTCGGTAACGCAATCCCTCATAGCGTACTTTCCGTAATTCCACGTCGTTCCGGCGTCGACATTAACAATACGGATGCAGAGGGGTGTCACGGTGGGTGACGACGGGCCGGTCGGTCGCAGTCGGTCGACATGGGCATTTTACATTTGCAAATTCATTTTTATTTTTTTTGTATTCGTTCCTATTTTCTTCTTTCCTTTCGACTCTTGTTTCACGCGACGGAACCTGGTCCCCTCCGACTCTCTGCATTGCGTTGCATTGGGTTGCGTTGCGCTGCACTGCACTGCGCTGCGGCTGGCCCCCTTCACGCATTTCGCCTTTCGGGCATCAACTTCCGTCCTCATTCAAATGAAGTATACGTATGTACCTACATACATTAAAGAAGAAATAAAATTAAAAAATATATACATATACCCATACCTACGGGTATAACTCGATATATAATAAAAACTGATGACGTTTCTGCTGATGAAAGGTGTTTCCGCGAGAGTTTTAAACTTTGTTCATCAGTTTTTTATCAAAAATCCTGACACAGAACGATCTTCGTAAAGGATAAGGAACGGTATGAAATTTCGTATGTAAAAAGGGAATTGAACGTGTAGAACGTTGTACATATTTACAACAGGCTCACATTTGTTTAGCTGAAAATTTATATTTTTATTTTTATTTTTTTATCTGAAGCGTGGAGAGGCCTGAATAAAAAGCATGGGTATAGTCATAAAGTGGTAAATAGGTTGACCCATTTACCTTTGCTTATCGTCGTACGGTGGGTGCGATGATTCAGAGTGTTGAACGCGGGCGTTCCGTGGCTGCTGACTAGTGAAAAAGCCATTAAAACGAGAACCTGAGTCAACTGAACTTGGATAGCAACGCGTTGTGGCAACGACGACGACGACGAAGTCGACTGCCCGTTGAGTATAGGTATATGTATATATATGTATATCTAGTGAAACGTTTATAATCCCCCCGTAAAGGTCCCTTTCCTTCTCGCAACAGCATCGCAACAGTATTTCTTTTTCAAACTCCTTTTGAATGTTTTACCTTTTGTCTGACCCTCTCGCTTGACCATCCCAAACCTCATACGAGAGAGCGGCAATACCTCGACTCTTACTCATCCGTTTGGAATTCATAATAGAATGCGCTCGACAAATTTGTACATAGACATTCTTGACGTCCAACGGCTGATTTGATCGATGCACGAGACCCGGGGTCACCGAAAGCTCTGGAATATGAGGCCTAAGTATCAAAAACATCAACGAAACGTACACCGGCTATTGGGACGGAAAAAAAATTGTCCTTATCGATTTACACCGAAATCACATCGTTTTAGAATATTCCGTCCAAATTTTGAAGAGTTTTTTTTATCAACGATGAGGACTGTGTCCTGCAGCTATTACTTTTTCTTCGGTAGACTCAATCCAGTTGAAATTCCGGATTCTCAAAGTTGGGAATTGTCAAAATTATGAATTCATTTGCGGTGATTTCTAGTTTTGAGAAACGTTGAAGTTTGGGGTATTAAAATTCGGAAAGATCGGATTGTGGACAGCTAAAACCTCAGGAAGTTGGAAACTCCAAAAGTCCCGAAAGTTCCGGAATTTTTAACTTTCGGTGTTTTTCGATTCGAAGTTTTCTGAATCGACTATTCAGACTTCCGGGGAAATACCGTTTCTAAAGACTGTGAGATCGGTGATATTAAAATTCGGGTTTCCAGCCCGGCCCCTGTTTTCTTACGTTTTTTTCCAAGTCCGTGACCAAAAACCGATACGTCGATCTTAACTATTCCAACTTTTTCATCGCCCGAAAAAAAGAAAAAAAAAAAACGAAACAAAAAAAGGAACCAAAAGGGTAGGTACCTCCCAACACCCAGAAAAGAAAAAGGTCACTGCCAGTGTGCCTCTCGAACCGAATCGACGTTCTGGGTTTCAGAACGTGTCATCATGATTGTGCGGATGCAGGATCGACTCTTGCGTTGCACCGGACTACTGTGCTCTGGTGCAATTTTATTTTTCAATTCCGGGTCAGTCACGCCCGTTGAGGTAATTTGTCAACGGTTGAGCGATCGCGTCCGAGCCCGCTGCAGTAGCCGTAGCTCCAGCCATCAAACTCCACGCGGTATATAACTATCAGCATGAAAGTATTATATCCACACAGAGCTGCAGGATATTAAAGAATAAAACGGGGTCCGTATATATGCCCATATTATAGGACCCCGCAGATTCTCTAGTAAAGTGCATCGTAGGAGGGTGAGTGAATAGTTCCATCCTCAGCTCGACGTCGGCTAGCACAACGCGTATACCTCACCGAATCCCTGACAATGAGGGTGACTTAGCAGCTATCCGTGAAAAATGAGGCAACCAAATCGTTGTTACAAGCGTGAAAAATGATGGTCCAAGTAAGAGTCTAGCCGTCCCGGTTATAAGGGCGACTGACTGGTCGGTTCCCCTGACGTATTTTACCCAAGCCAATGATTATGAATAAAATATTGTAATGGGTAAAGTGAACTCCATATAATCGAATATATACGTACCTATGTAGTGTTTGGAATTTATGTAACAGCCACCGAGTTAGACCATCGGATAGTATATAGATCCGTGAACATTTTATTGATCGTAAATATTTTATTTAAAATGCGGTAATATCTTGTTGAAACTTTTGCTATCCGAGTTATAGGCAAAACCGTGACAGACGCCTTGTGTCATAACGTCTAGAAATCGTTTATACGTATGTATCTACATTATAGTTATGTGTGCAGCAGCGATGTGTCATATATCACGATAAATACTGCCGAGGCACTCATAATGTGGTTAAACTGTTTGAGGATTATGCCGAGTTGACAGTTGCTATTTTACTATTTGCATATGCTTATGGACATGTGTGTCTCATTGTCAGCTGCTCACTATACCGCAAATTATTGTGAAAATAATTTTCGACTATGAAACTGCGCGAGTTTCGAAGATGAGAAGCCTGCTGATCGAACCTGAAGGGAATCCACCAAAACGTTCAACTCCTCTCTCTTCTTTCTTTGCATTCTAAACAAGCTATTAGCATGGTCGTTCATTAGTCGCTGAATACGAATCTGGCCACAGAGAACATGCTTCTTCTGAGACAACCACTTTCGAAATTTGTTGAAAAAATATTTGAAGATAGATCGACTTTTTCGATGCAAATATCGAACTAAGCTAATTGATTTTGCGAAGGCCTGAGTCACCGATAACCTGAATCCAGTCTTCCCAAAGTCTATGAATAAAGTTGTCTCTTCTTTTCCTCGTGTTCTTCATTATCATCGTTTTCTACTGATGACTGTAGGTTTGCAATTTTAGGTAGCATATGAGGGACTAGGAAAGTTTCGAAACGACTTCATTAGGATCATCAGAGTCAGGATTGAGTGTGTTTGATTGAAGCCTGCGGCAGGATATTAGCTTGATGTACATTTTCCAAGATTTCAAAAACCAAACATGAATATGAACGAGGTTGAACTGGGACATGTTTAAGTGAAATGGTTCAAAAAAAGCGTGAAAGAATGGACTGACCCTGGAGCTCCAGTCCTACTATAATTAGCTGTCTGGTCTGAACGGCGTCTACTAACTCCGTTACCGTGTCTAAATGAATTTCGCCGAATCGTGTAAATATATATTAATGAAAGCACCGCTACATTGACGAACACGCGGACTACATTCACTGTTCCGTAAATTTTTCGGAACTTGTTAAAAAACTTCAGTGGTATAAAATGACCGCAGATCATTCGCCTCAATTTCCGATATTGTCACGAAACGTACGCGAAGTCACATCATCATGATATAAGCTGGCTTTGATGTACATTTATAAAGAGTCGTAGCTGATACAAGAGAACGAACGTGACGATTGAACACCTAGCAGCGGTAAGCAGAGCCAGGCTTCGTCTCTTACATTTTTATTGTACGGTCGATTGGGTCGCGTGGGTCTTGTAGGCCCCGCAGGGCCTGCCTCGCACCATACGCATATTATACGCCGTACATAAATAATATAAATACATATATATACCTATATATGCATAATTGTATAGTATATGTATTAGCCGTTGGTCCCCTGTACATATTAATGATCGTTTGGGTCCGTGTCCATCCGATATCGCATTCACGATGTGTAGTCCGCGCGTGGGTCACCGGACACCGGCCCGGCAGGTCCCCGGGAGCCACGGGACCCCTCAACTCTCCCCTGGGATCCTACAGAGAAACACGTGCGCCTAAGAATTCTAATGACCATGGGCAATACATCGACGTGGATTATTGGACTCGCGTCTGTCAAAGAGACAAGGAAATACGATTCGGAGCCGGAATATGATTTTTTACTATATGCCATCTTCCCTAAAGCATATTGTGTCAAAGTTACAATCATCGTCGTGTGAAATTTTGAACTCGATGACTTTTCTGCGAATACAGAAAAAAAAAATTCATTCTGCAGGAAAATTTGCCTCCTCTCCGTTGCGAAGACAATTTCTAACTGGAAATATCTATTCCCTGGGTATTACATGAGTCAGGGAATGAAAGAGGTCAGAATCGGACGTGTTTTGCATACCGCGAATTCCAGTCTTGTATGTTATCTGTTATACCTACGGTTTTTTTTTTTTTATTCTTGCCAAGATGATAATAATTTCAGATGAATCAGCCGCAGCTTTAATCTTAAAAAGATATAATTGTGTTCAATTTATCTCTCACCTTCACCCAGATGAAACTGTACTTTTATCTTTTACCTTTTGTCTGCAATAATTGTTAAGAGAAGATAAGATATAAGTTTCACTATTTTATCATTTTTGTTTCAGTTTTCTTTTCTTTTGTTTTTTGTCTTCAATTTTTAGATTAATTTTACACTGCGAGGTCGACTTTGTCAGGATACGGAATTTACGCGAATCTAATTTTATCGAATCAGATAATCTGACTCGGATATTTTTTCAAAATTTATTTTCAAATCGAAATAAATCACAAGATGTAAGATTCTATTAATATGTAGAAAAGAAAAAAAAATTCTACAGTCACAATTCCATAGAAATATTCATCTTTAATCGAATTTGGACAAATCCGTAACAGAATGACATCGTCGACTATCCGAAAAAAAATTTCGATCTTCGCAAAATCCTGATAAAAAAAAAAAATAAAATAAATCCAATACCAATGTTAGAAATTTTGAAAAATATAGAGAAATAAAAGTTCCCATCGAGTGATGCGGAGGTGTGATTACCTTGAGCGATGTAATCGCGTTGTAAAAGTCTATTATCTCGATAGCTACCTATATCTACAGTATACAGTAGTTGGTGATATTTATAAATATTCTTGAAAACAAAAAATGAGATATACTAGGTATATCATCGATCGCGACCTTCCCGTAGCGAACTACAATGGATTTATTTTAATTGAAATAACAATAAATGATTGATTTTTTTTTCTTTTTTTGCATCGAGAACCTCGCAAGATATCCCAGTCGAATGGAGGTCGTGAGATTTTTTCTATCCCACCGCGGTCTTATCTGC
This sequence comes from Macrophya alboannulata, assembly GCA_949628255.1. Lineage (NCBI taxonomy): Eukaryota > Metazoa > Arthropoda > Insecta > Hymenoptera > Tenthredinidae > Macrophya > Macrophya alboannulata. The sequence continues at coordinate 1,172,147 of OX451207.1, read as the reverse complement.
CGATTACAATTGACAATATATCACCTGGTGCAGTATGACCAAGTATACCCAGGTATAGGGCGAAGATTTATAGATTTATATTAAAAAATTTTCTCCTGATCGTACTTTTAGGAAATCGTCGGAGTATGACAAATATTTCTGTTACATCCCCTCGCGCTGCAGACGACCGAAAATAAAAAAAGGATAAAATTTCGGATAAAACTGAAATTAATTATAATTCCAGAATCCCCTCATGACAACCCGGAGGATCGAGGATCAAGGATCCCGATTCCTTTATTCTTGTAAATCTTTAGCCTTATAGCTAGTTGTAAATCGTCAGGGCAATGGATCGACCGCAGGTATGCGACGAAGGTCTAACCGACGGTCGGGGTTCGAGTCTCCCGCACGTTGGGACTGAGTCATACACGTGTGACGCGTATGACTCAGATTATAACGCACCGCATCGTATGAGCTAGAACCAGTAACGTATAGGTATGTATTCCCATGTATATGTATGTGGTCGTGTTGTATAGCGTCGAGTGCTTTTCAACCACATTCCCATTTCAGTTTTAAAATTATAGTATACCTATATATTGTCGGAGGTTCTTTTTTATAATTACACTCACTAGTCGATTTCACCCGTGTTCGTGCACCGAGCGGTGACTAATTCAGCGATATCGCACCACCAGTTCCGCACTCCTTCCCTGCCGCAACTATACATACATATACGTGTAGGTATGGTATGTTCGATGCTATTTCTTCCGAGGACACAATCCAAGATTTATAGATCCGTACACGTAAGTTTTCACCGATCTACGGCTAAGATTTAAATACCTTGTATGTACATACCTACCAAGAAAATCGTGCGAGAGATATCTCGAACAATTCTCAGATCCGGTACTCGAATTTGAAACAAAAAAAAATCGATCGCGAAAGGGATGCGTGAAATCGTGTTTTTGAAAATGTCCCAGCACGTCAGCAACCGTTCGTAGGATTTCGTCGAAATTTTTACGGTCGTTGATCTTTGAGGAGACGATCTTTTCCCCAAAATATAACGCGATTTGAAAATCAAGTGCGGGAAGGGTTGCAGTCTGAAATTTTATTGCTGCACCTAACGTTGAACCGATTTCACCAAAGTTCCGGTGCCGGGTTGAAGGTCCAGAGTTTCTGCCTTTCGAATCCTTCAGCTTTCGGATTTTAAACCCTCGGTGTTTTTCGATTTAAAGTTTTTCGAATCGACCATGGAGACTTTCGGAGAAATACTATTTCTGGAAACTATATTAGCCGATAATATTAAAATCCGGAATTTTGACCGTTCGGGACCTTTAAAATTCGGAACTTGTAGTACCCAGCCCCAATTCCGACGATATTAGGTTAGAGACAGGCACGTGTCTCACACCTGTTTACCTGACCGAGAAAAGACGTACGTAGGTATCGATCAGCACAGTGCAGCAGGACAGTAAAAGCCCGTCCTTGAAGAGCCCGCAGTGTCCGTTCTTAGCTTGCTGCTCGGTCCACGCCGGGATTATCGGGGTACCAGCACCTGGGTGTCGGTTTGCACTAGCAATGAAGATGCTCCTCGATCCCGATCTCTCGGGTTTTACATTCTCGATTATGCGGGTGCAGTGCACGTCGAGGAACGCGATCAGAGAGGACCTTCTTCAAGATATCAACCCAGGATCTTGAAACGTGTCTTTTCTATACGACAAGCGGGACTCTGCGATCTCTCAGCACTTCCGTTGCGAGTAAAAACCGAGTCCTTGATATTCACACGAAAGAGAAAACGAAAACGAAAAATGTAGAAAAATATTCAGGCGTTCGTTTGACGTATTTCGATGACCACGCGAAGCGGTAAGAGTTTAACCGCAAACTGATCGGCTCTATAAAATTAGCATAGTATGGTGGTATTTTAATGATCGGTTCGTGTTTAGGATGTTCCCGCACACGCACAGTCGCGCACGCGCCGGATGTGACGTCACGGTGCGTGTGGTCTCTCGAGATGCAGGTTTACGATAGAGCCGCGTTTGTTTTTACGCGTCAAATACTCCCAGGGCTATACACACCGTCACTATTCCTACACTATACCTTATACCAGCTACCTACCTAAGTCTAGCTGTACGGATGGCGTTGGCGCCGAGTCGCCTCATCCTGCGGGAGGTATAAAAAAATAAGAATATCCTCGACTAAAGGGTGTGAGTTAGGTTTTAATGAATTCCATTTTTTTTATCAATTTTTAATTACATCAAAAACAAGAAGAAGAAGAAGAAGAAGAAGAAGAAGAAGAGGAAGAAGAAGAGGCATTAACTTATTCATAGTGTCAATATCCTGCTGCGTACAGAAATTATCTTCAATCATGACGATATTTGGTACCTTATATACTAAGTATCGAGTGTATATATGGGTAGATTTTGTGAAAATAATGTATCAGGTACGAATATAGTTATGTAGTTGTAAACGCTATCGTTATAGCACCGCCCAGGTAGGCCGGGAGGCAGTCGATAATTCCTACGGATAATTTAGACACGTCTTGAAGGTAATTAATTTCCAAGTTTCTCGGTTCCACATATATTTATCCGGCTGTCAGTTTTCTTCAGCCAACTCGCGATTAATTACACCCTGCGCAAACTTCTTCTTCTTTCTTTTTCTTCTTCTTCTTATTCTTCTTCTTATTCTCTGGCAGTATAGATATAGATATAACACATACGTATGTATCTACCTCCGGTTCGTTTCTTTATATACCTATACAGGTATATCGTCGCATTTTAGCTACAGGTTGATTCACAATAAAATATGAATCATATCGTATCATGCATATAGAGCGTTTTGCGTCAAATACCCTGTGCAAATTCGAGAGAAATCGGAGTTGAGCGTATTTCAGGAATAGTTCCAAATGCCTTTTGAATGCGTTTTTTCACATACCGCATTAAGGGAACCAGTACAGCTTGGTTTCGGAAATTCGGAGTACTCCAAAATGCATTTATTTGTCAGCCGAAGTTTATCTCACATCAAAAGACAATTTTTCTTCGAAATCCTTTCTCGTAAGGTTTTAGAATTTGCCAAACCACTGGTCCCCATGAAGTTTCTACAAAAATTGATATTTTCACGTGAAAGAGCAGAAAATTTCCTATCCAAACGATGCAAAGATTTGGCAGTTCAATAAAATATTGCTAAATATTTATCAAAAAATATTGTGCGAAAGTTGGGTAGCCGGCTTGACGCGAAATGCCCCATATTCTAGGTATATACATACAATTAAAAATAATTAATTGGCAAAGGAGAGGGGGAAAAAAAGAATTGAACGAAGAAGAAATAATCAATGAAATAAGCGATATTATTATCATGACCGCTGACTGTGCAGCATTGATGATAAATAATTATAGATAAATTATATACCTGCATAGATTAATGACGAAGAAATATATATACATAGGGCGGTAAACGTGTGATGATAATGAAAGAGAAAAAAGGCGACGATTAAACGAAGAACAAGAAGTAGAAGAAGAAAAAGAAGAAGAAAGAGAGTGAGAGAAAGAGAAATAAAGAGAGAAAGATATATACCTACAAGTCGAGGAGATTAGTACGCGTTTAAGAAACGAAGAGACTGGGTCTAAGGAATACGTGAGTGTGGAGAGAAATTAGGGAAAAAAGATACGACCGATGGACAGCTACAGGGGGACGTTACCTACCCACCTCAGCACGTGATAATGCGAGCAGGTGCGCCACGGCCAGCACCTGTCCACTCTGCTCTGCCCCGGAGTATTCGACCGCCACGTAAACCAACCTCCGTCTCCTTCCCCTCTCCTTACCCTCTTCTATCTTCTCTCTTACTTGTACCAGCTACCAGGTCCTAAGACACTGCAGGTACCGTAATTTCTTCCAAGAAAAACGTATTGGCTCGCGCCAAATCCTAAGACTCCAAAGGTTTACGCCTGTACTCGTAAACGAAGAAGATTTTTGCCGATTTTTGATCTTCGGGATTATACGGCTGAATCAAGGTTCAAACGATATCCTAGTCCTTCTCAATTTTCCACTTTATACAGAAACTCGTTTTTCTTCAGTTTCAAATATGGAAGGAGAGATAGTCCACCGTTGCTGCTTGCTGCTGCTGCTGCTGCTGCTGCTGTTCCTCCAGGCACGAAAGAATAATGGTTTTATAAATATAATATAAATTCGCGAGGATTTATTGCCCGTAACCGCAGCCCCAGGTAAAGCAAAATGACAGGTACAAAATTAAGGTAACATTGCTGAGGATTTACTCCGGCTATCGATCGTATATACCTACCTTGGTAGGTAGGTAGGTAGGTTGTAAGGAATATAAGGTAGGTACGAACTACGTAGTGTACCTACCCACAATTGCAACGAACCTCGGACAGGTGCGTTTGCCGGTACGTTTTGGTAACCGATTCGAGGTCTGGCCCACTTGGTACGATACCTTACTCCTCTCTTCCCCGTAATGCCTCGAGGCCCACGGTGCGGAGGAGGCCTTCGAATTCGCTAGGAGTTGTAAATCATTTAATAATATCGAGCTGGATCAAAGAGAGACGATGATCATTTATTTTCAGGGGATACGTACGTGCTTAGGATTTTCAAATTCGATACTTTTCACGGAATTCTGCCAATTGAAATAAACAATACACAGATTTTGTGTTCCAGACTTTTATTCTACGTAACGTTAGCTAGAAATCTTAATGTAAAAGGTCCTCGCATCTTACTTCATGTGGCCATCAGCGTAGATTAAAGTAAACTCTGTAAAAATGGCATAGATTAATTCTTGACCTAATAACTACCTAACCATTTGTCCAATTGAACTATAATTTTTTGTCTATGCACTCCTCAAACTTAGGTCCGACGCAGGCTATCAGTTCTTAAAAAATATTTGTCCCTTTGGCTGTAAAAAAATTCAAGAAAATTCAAATTTCAGCATTTTTCAGTATGTAGACTTTAGAAATCCGAAAATGTATCCAAGATTGAATATTTTTTGATAATCCTAGTCCACGCCAAAATCAGGTTAGTATTAAGTAAGTTCACCAAACTGGAGCCAGTTGGAACAAATTTTGACTTAGAAATCGGGTCCACAATTGATTAATGTCATTTTCACAGAGCTCACTTCAATCTATGCTAACGACCACATGATGTGAGATGCGAGGGTCTCTAAGATCAGGATTAGTGGGTGACATTGCGTATAATAAAAGCTCAGAACAGGAAATCTGTGTGACATTAACGTCAGTCGGCACAATCCCTGAAAATATGTCTAATTTTTGCATCTCGAACTGCACAAACCCGTTGAAAAAAATCTGACGAATCGATCGTTTCTTATATGAATAATAAGACATGGAGTTTCAAAGCCTCTTTATCAGCTCTGACATAGCCAGTCTAAGGTTTCGCCTCCCAGTATCTAAATTGATGAGAAAAATTTCCGACCCGTTCTCATGGAGTCCGAGATACCGATTTACCGTTCCTTTTGGAATAAGAATTAATTACTTAACTCTACAGTGCACACACACACGTATACGTACGTATACGTATACAGGTGGAAATGATACTCGCAATTAAATATACGTTAATAAAATAATAAAGATTGCCCAGTCCACTCCGAAGTATGGTCGGTTAGTTAGTGCCGATCAGCCTTAGTAATTACAGGTAAGATCAGTGCCTCCGTGTCTACGTACCCGCGATATGGTGAAATAAATCTCTGCTAAGCAGAGATAGCGTTCACAAGACGGTTTAATCGTTCTACGTTACGATGTATCCAGTTACCGTCCACATCTCTGTACACTACGTCACTTTATTTTCTTTTATCAACGATCTATAATGATCCATCTAGCATAAAGCGTATATATGTGTTGTAATATCTAATCGTTGACTACCGAACCGGAAGTAGAGACAAATTTTTCCTACACTTCTCAAGTTTCCTTTGAAATTCTTTTTTTTCTTCTCTCTCTCTCTCTCTCTTTCATTTTTCTTATCTTCAAAAATAGAAATTTGGTAGCTAAATATTCGGGAAAATCTGCTCCCCGGGTAGAAGCTCCGGGGACTTTTAACTGTTGTAAATGTATTTCTGAAACGTGTCCATTCGTGCGTTCAACAGCGGACACAGTGCCTGTCAATCGAGCTAAGGAGCCCCGAAAAATCGGGTTTTAGATTTTTTTTTTTTTTTTTTTTTGAAAAGACGAGGTCCTCGGCTGTACCTGCGACCAGGCACTACCTGATTTAAACGATTTAACTGAGACCGAACTTCACAGGACTCCTATTTTATTCTTTTCCTTTTTCCTTTTTATCGAACAAACGAATTCCTGCGCCTTATACACGTCGTAGGACAGGTAGCAGAACGCCGAGCTTCTATTAGAGAACGCGGAGATATTAGTTGGAGAATTTCGCACTGATCTTTGAAAACTGATTTTTTTTTTTCTTACTACATGTTTTTCGATTTTTAGGGAAACGAAGAACTATCGAGAAAGAAATAAAACAGAACCTCGCATCTCCGCGGTTGATACTTTGAAGGGAAATAATCTCGTGGACCGTAAATAACCCGAAGGACATAAAATGAATAAAGTTTAGGATCACCGGGACCGAAATTTCTTAATAATAATGAGAAAACTTTCGAAGAATCGATTAGTTTCAAAGATATAATCGTTTAGATTTAAAAGCCCAATAAAAATTTGTTAAGAAGTGATCTAGCCTAGCTGCCCTACGCCATTGGGGTTCTGCCAGAGTACACCTAGCGCTCCGGGGTTTCCTCTGTATAGCATAGGATGCTGGCTTCATTTTGAGACCGGTCAATACAGGTAGTTTTCGAGCAGGTAGGCTGCTGCAGGGTCGGTCTAATCAAGAGCCAAAGTTGTAGGAACGACATCTGCAGGGTAACGGGTTATAATTAAATTGAAGGTTTGGAATCCTGGGAATGATATACCTAGAACAGAAATTTAATGTTCGATGAGATCGGAATCGTCGATCTTTAGGCTCTATAAATCAGATAAATTAATGCCCACGCTCGTTTGCGAGTTGTATCTACTCTATCTACGGTATATAAAGTAGCTTCCATTCGATATAGAACAAAACTGATTACGATCTTAATGGCTTCTCAATTATTTAACAAAATTATTACAAAATGAATTTATCGGAAAACGAAAACCTGCGAGGAGGAAGACCAAGGAGAACAGGAACAGTCTCGTCATCGTGTTCTGCCTCCGAGCCCCGGTTTTGGCCTAAAATTACGGTGAAAAAGTGCGGCCCTTCGCTAAGACGAGGATCAAAGAAAGATGAAAAAGGTCTAAACTGGCCAGCTGTTACGTCGAATCTCCATCTAAGACGTCTGCGGCTTTCAATTTCCCATAAGAATATTCGAGAAGTGAAAAAAATCGTGAATAAAATTGACTAAAAATCAAATTTTGGAACGTTCTTATTCGTTTGATGAGAAAATTTACTATTCCAAACTTTGAATCGATTAGATACTTTTTGATGCAATGAAGACGGTACAGCAATTACTTTGAACGAACATTTTGTGTTTTTTTTTTTTTGTTCCGTCTTTCGAAGATATCCTTTCGTCCTTAGATCCTGTTGTATAAAACCTGGTTTTCTACGGTTAAAAGAGCTGCCGGTTCTCCAGGATAGATAGTTTTTACTCCCGAAGGGAAATTGTGCCGGGATCCAGAGGGGGGCTGGAGAAGGAAGCTATTGAAGACACCTCCTATTTCTTCGGACGTACGCGAGCCGTGACCTCTTTTTTTGTGTACCATCAACATTATACCTTATACCTTATACCTCTCCTTAGAAACCTTACTATAAGCTCCGTCGTTTCGAGCTCCGCGTTTGCTACGGTGGCCTTGGTTCGCTTACGAGTCCTTTTCAGGTTCACGTTCAGGTTTCTTTGTAAGTCCAGGTCTGTCCGCTGCACAATAACTCCGAGGTAGGTTCCATCTATATACCTATATACGTATATATAGGTATATACACGTGTCTGAATAATACCTGCCAACATATACATACGTTTATACCTTGTCCACCTCAAATACCACCCCGTACCGTACACACGTATTCATCAAATGAAATAATATATAAATACCAGTAGTAGGTAGTCAGCTACCAACCTAACTTCGGGATGGAACGATGTTCACCTCCAGAAACCGCCCAGACATTCCTGTTTTATTTTATCGAAGAACACCGGAGGTTCAAAATTCACAAGGCTAAGGATTCGAAAGATTTGAAATCCACGCATGGAGCCTAGAGTGGCTCTCCATTGAGTTTTCGAACTCTCTTAAAATTCGAAATCGTCTAAAATGAAATTTCAATCGATACGGTCCAGTGGGATTATTTTCTGAGTAAAGAAAACATCTTGAGATCGTATTTTCAAAAATATATTTCATGAATTCGTGTATTTTCTTATTTGATATTTATTAAATCTTTGAAAACAGGGCTATAAGCGTGTATATCAAATCTTGATGATGCGTTTATAGGTCCTCGATCTGAAAAAGTATGAAAAAATGAAAAAAAAAAAGAAAATGAAAAAAAACTCTATACGTCACTATGAGCGAGCGCTCCGCGTTCTCGAACTCGAACTCGAACTTGCGTTACATACAGAGCCTATCAATCTCTCTATAAGCAGAGATACCCGCCACCCCATTTATCGCGCGCGCGGCTGAGTTCTGAGTTGTGTGGCTTTTATAAACAGAGATATACCCGGTAAATATGTGTGCAAGAGGGAATTATGTTTGTACAACTGCTTCTCCGTACATATAACCCCCTTTCATCTCTCTCTTCTCGCCTTACCTTGCTTTGCCTTGCCTTGCCTTGCCTTGCCTTAACCCCTTCCTTCTTATCCACTCGAACGTCGACGTAACTCTTTAACTCTCGGGCAGCTGACCATTCCCGTATATGTATACCCATACGGTCCGGGTATTGAGACAAATTTATTATAACATTTTCTTGCAAACGAACGGAATGAACGGGACAATTTTGTTTCGAGAATTTCGTAAAAAAATACAAGCTTTTTTTTTTGTATTTAGCATTTTTTGGGGATATTCATATCCCTCGAACTCCAGAAGGGGGAGGACCAAAGTCTTCGAGAGAGGTCCACTCGAGAGTCGATAAATTATTTAGGATATGGGTTGGTTTTGGTTTGCTTTCGAGTGCGTGCGTTGAAGGGCTAGTATATAGACGAGGGAGTATGAGTAGATTGCATACGCGTGTATGTATACGTATATATATACAATATATACACCGATGAAATCAAGCCTAAACAAACTCTATGGGAAATTCTCCCTTTACGTACGGAGTACAATTTTCAAACAACTACTTTCATATCTCGGTTCAGCGCTTAATCGATTCAAGGGTATATTATGCCCGGGCTTGCATATCTATATATACCTACTATACTCTACTCCAAGTATAATTTACCCATTAATATACAAATAAACCCTTGAGTTACTCAGATCTATAAAACCGGACTAACTTATTAGTAAACCTAAGAAAAGTGCTCTTCTTTCACAACTTCGTTAAAATGATATAAAAAAGCCGAGTGCTCTCGGTCCTAATTAAACAAAATCTCGTTCAAGAGCATCTAAACACTTTTGATTCAGATTTTAGTGGAGTTAGTAGAATTGCTGGAGTGCAGGACCAGCTTTTGATCCATGGATGGAGAGAGATAGGTATATATATACTGTATCGGGCGGAAGTGTACTTTTTGTTCTCCCCCTTCTATACCCTGTTACCCGGACTTATTGTTTATTTACTAAGCGAACGATAAAACATTGAAAAAGTATAGAGAAGCGGAGAAGAAGTGAGAGAGGGTAAAGGGGATGGTGGAAGCACGAGTGGCGATCTAGGTCGCCCGGGCAGGCGTCGTGACGGACGCATAAATCAGCTGACGCCCTTCGTAAACGCGTACTCGTATACGTGTATACCTACGTAACTGTACAGGGTGTTCCAGAACTTAATGTCAAAAATGGACTAAATGTCGAAAATGAAAGGTGTCGTAGAGGAGGTCGAACTGAGTAAATTTTCCCGAAGAACATGGGGTCTGCGAAGTCGCGTTCGCGAGATATCACGAGTTAAAAAAAAGTAGCGCTCTGCGCCGCGCGGCGACGCGGCGCAGAGCGCTACTTTTTTTTAACTCGTGATATCTCGCGAACGCGACTTCGCAGACCCCATGTTCTTCGGGAAAATTTACTCAGTTCGACCTCCTCTACGACACCTTTCATTTTCGACATTTAGTCCATTTTTGACATTTAGTTCTGGGACACCCTGTACACACTTTACCTATACACATGCTCGGCTATTGCCGTGGAGAGAACAGTGATTAATAGAATACCATTTTTCGGGGCTTTATGGTGTAGGTACTCATATATATAGAATCGGGTACAGCCTGTCGCAGTTTTCGAGATGATCGTGTAGAATAAAATGCGAAAATTATCTCAAACGATCGAAATTGCGGAAGATTCTTTCTAATTCCCACGACGAATTTGAAAACTGGAAAATTTTTGGAATTCAAAATTCGGAAATTCAAGCAGAATATAGAAAAGTAAAAAAAAGTGCAGATATATCTATACCTACTTATTGCAAATTTTGGCGCAAGTCGAGAATTTTTGAAGCTTCTATTTCGGGCTGATGAACAACAGATCTGAGAATTGGGATATGGTAGCGATGAGTGATTCCGATGTCTCATCGATTAAGTCGTCCCGATGAATTGCAGACTACTAAACAGTCATCGGACTAATTCAATCATCGTTCTTTACACCTTTGCAGTGTTAATTTCAGCTAGACATGCAGAAGTTGTACAATTGATATAATCCTCATTGTATAAGTCAACGACTTGTACATCGTATACCTATATTATAAGTCTGGACGAAAACAGAAACCATATATGTACCCGAAGTCAAATTTTATAAATTATATAGGTATACAGAGTTGAAATTGCACTGCATACGCGATGTCAAAATACACGTTGGATTGCGTGATGTGCTGCGCACTTCGTATAGGTGTACGGCTTCGAGGAAAATCAAGGGTGCAATTTTAGCACTTAATTGAACGGAAAAAAACCGTCTTATCTTTTCTTTTTATTTTCATCATTATTTCCAAGGACCACAAAACGAGGTATGAAAAGGCCCAGTCCTTCCCACCGAATACGTACGTACGTATGTAGTCTTAACTGAAAAATAAAGAACGTTTTTATTTCCTCCTTCGATGACTGTCGAGATTCTGTTCATATTGCAACGGTCATAATCGTACATATATGCAATTACGTGGATCTTACAGTCACATTTTTCCCCGAAGCCGAGCCTAATGTTGCGACATACGTATACATTAACATTACTCTCGGAAAATCCCTGACCACTGAAGGTAGACATGATGAAACTAAACAGACTCATGTACACATATCTAGTCTAAATAGAAAACGCAAGGACTCATCCAAATCCCGGAGTTACGAAAAAATCGACCCGGGCTTTACCACGACACTTTCCGCAAAAGAGCTTCAGATAATCTGAGATATCCGAAGAAATTCCCGCTTCCATAGAAACTATACCATTTCTTGGTCTCTATGTATGTACAAACATAAGTACCTCGTCCTCTCTACGGTCTGGTGTGTATCTTTCTACTTTATTGCTGAAATTGGAGTCTCGTCTAAAGTGGGTACGTTTCAGAGGCGAAGATACACACGTGGATATAGGTATAGGTATACCTTGTCTATGTCTGTTTATGTATTCGAGTATTGGTTACACACAGATATGTATATAATACCGAGGAAATACTACCGGGAGCCCGAACCACCCAGGCAATTGCAGAGCCTCTAATTTATCTCCAGTAATTAGGGTAAGCCCTAAATAATTACACCGAATTCCTTAACCCTTTAAGGACCGGTGACATATGTACACATCAAGTTATGCTACATACAGGGTGTCTCGGTTGTGATATTATTCAAATGTGTACAGTTTTAAATCGCGTTTTATTCTTATATACGCTGCTGCAATATCAAAGAAAAACGTGAGAAATTTATCCATTTTTGCATCATATCTTTTAGTCGCTCTTATAAGCCCGTGCATTACAGTACGCAATGTCGACGTGTGTATAAGTATATCTGATAAATATCGTACTGAATTATTAACTCGTTGCGTAACGTCAGCTCGTTGTTGCGTCCATTATAACAGAAGCTTTAAACACATCGCATGGTAAAAGGTGTAACAGCTAATATCCCCGTCAGCGGTTTTGATATTATCACAAAATTTCAGTATAAAGGTATATAACTGGTTGATAGGTATATAGGTATAGGTACACAGTTTTGAAGGAAAAAAACAAAATAACCGATGATAATAAGCCGAAACATGTTAGCAAGGAAAATGTAACGGTTCAAAGAATGAATATTGCATAAACCGCGGATATTATTCACGCGGTTTAGCCATTAACAGGCCATTTCGGAGAGCGAAGTGAGGATATAAATGCGAAGTGGGTTTATGTTCCGAATTTTAAAGTTCCGGAGGGTCAAAATTGAGAATTTCAATATCACCGGGTCACAGTTCTTGGAAAGAATATTTTCCCCGGAAGTCTGCAGCGTAGTCGATTCAAAAATCGGAAAACACTGGAGGTTGGAAATTCCGAGAGACGGAAATTCCGGAACTTGAAATTCACGCAAGGAGCCTCGTGCCCCTCGATCAAATTTTCGGATTCTTCGACTTTCCGGGGTTTTAGCTATCCGCGTTCCGATCTTTCCGAATTTTAACATCCCGAACTTGGCCATTTCGGAAAATTCGAAATAGTCTCAAATAAATTCCCAATTTTGACCGTTCGGATGTTTTAAAATCCGGAACTTCGATCCAGCCACAGAATTCCTTCCGGTCTGATGAAGAAAAAAAAAGTCACATCATGTAGTCAAACTTTTTGAAATTTAACAACTATACCCACCTACTTTTCGCCTATATATGCGGATACATGGAACACCTTAGGCAGTGGCCGTATGGATCGTACATATAATAAATACATACATGAATGTATACATGAAATTCTTGAATTATACTCGCGATGGCGATTCCAAATACGTCGACATTAACAGCGAGTGGCGAGTAGTCCAAGCAAGCCATCGAGTAGCCGCGGAGCAGGTGAACCACACAGCTGCTGGACAGCTGGACCGATATCAGCTCGTGGATACAGCAGCGAATGTTGAGAGCCTAAACCGCCTACCTTTTATTGATAACACGTGTCATTCGAAGAGTTACGTAATCATGCGTGGTATACTTTGCTACTAAGCTTTTCTCTCTCTCTCTCTCTCTCTCTCTCTCTCTCTCTCTCTTTCTCTGTATCTTTCTCTGTTTTCCCTGGGCTACTGCTGCTTATGCCGTTGCTGCACGTGCTAAAGAAATTTAAATTATTATCCAGACGCCAGTTGTTGTTGATCTTTGACTCGGCCACGCGTGCAGCCCGCAACGTGTCTGAAACTCTAAGCCTCTTTCCATTTTCCGTTTTTTTCTCCATCTCTTTTTTTTTCTTTTTTTTTTTACTTATTCTGTTTCTTTCATCTTCTCTGCATCGACGTATAGCGTCGTAAGGATGTAACAACCGAAAGAAACCACGCATGTATGTCCACATTTCGTCGAAATATGTTATAGAGTTAATTTTTGGAATTTTGGTGCATCGGAGTGGAAGGGGATTCCAATTAAAATCCAGGAGCATGCCCCAGCTTGTCGTTATCCAAATTTCTCTTTAAAAACTGATTCGATTAATTCGTCAAATTTGAAATTTTTATCTTCAGTTGGATTTCCTGAAAAGTTTCCTTCACTTCCGCCGATCCTGAATGAGTTTGTTTCCGAATTTCTAATTCATCTGGATTTTAAGTGAGTGCAAAATGCGAATTGCGAATAACGTACGTCCAGCTGGCGAGTACCTATCCCTGTCATTTTCACCGGTGCAAAGTATTGCGTAACATTGGCACAATGGACTCACCTGCTCGACGAACAGGCTGGTTGCTCTCCTCCTCCTCCTCCTCCTCTCGACCACATCCTTCATCCGGCGCCCGGGAACACACATGCTTCGACCTGGAGAACGGATGGGGTTGAGGAGCGGCGAGAGGAGGCGAAGGGGTGAGGGGGATACTGCCGTGTAGGTGATACCCAGTTCTTCGCGACCTCGCGCCACAAGACTTTACAAACTTATAGAGGTACGTTGGTGTTGGTCTTGGTACCGAACCTGCAGAGGGAGAGATCGGCTTTCATACGGTTCTCACAGGACCCGAAGAAGAAGCTCAAGGGTGATGACCTTACCTACCTTACCTTACCTTTATACCGGCTCTTTAAACTCGGGCAGGAACGTCGGGTGGAAAGATTTTCGAAAATTTATATCTTAGTTTACCTGTAACCACACACATGTCTGTGTCCTCCTGGTATCTGTTCGTTTCTTCGAGCTACACGATATTCTGATTTGGACGAAACAGATGGTAGGTGCAGGAAAGAATCGCGTCGATCGAGTATCAGGACGGCTATACTCCGCGTATATACGGGTACAAAATTTCAATTCGTTGGGGGGCTACCCCGCAGCTGAGGATCCCAGGATATTATTTTTACAGATTAGCCAGGGTGTGATCTAATTCACTTATAATAAATTTAACGACCTCGAAATACGACGAAATTTTCTCACCGGAATCAGGAAAACGATCATCAAATTATCAAAGCTTCGAAAAGCTCGTTAAGACAAGTATTTTTATTTTATTTTATTTCGAAGGGTCGTCGGATATTCGGATCTTACTATTAATGGCCCGTTCCTATTTTTTTTATCGCAAACTCTATGCAGAATTATATTTATTTAGCTAAATTGTAAAATCGAATGAGAAAAGTTTGGAATTTGTAAGGGAAAACAAAATAGTTATACGATCGTCTGAAAAAAAAAAACAAAAACTATTTTATGTTTGTTTCTTGTGGCGGTATAAGCCTTCAAGGCCAGACTATATATCCGGCAATAGTTTGAAAGATCTTTTCCCCAGGATGGGGGAGAAGGAAAGAAGAAAAAAAAAGCTGTTCCTGAAAAGGACGGCTGACTATTATTGTTATTATTATTCCTTATATATTTCCTGTCTCGATTCTTTCCTGATAGCATTTTCACCCCCTCCTGCGAACAGATCCCGCGAAAAAGAGGAGGAAAGTAGAAAAAGAAGAAAAGGAAGAAAAAAAAAAAAATAACGTAAAGAGGAAAAGTTTTTCATTTCCGAAAAAGAGCCTCGAAGTCCGGTTCGTGCCATAAGCCTCTGTATTCCTACGATCGAATGTTTCCCTCTATGTATTTGTATAGATCGGGATAACTGCCGTGCCCTTTTTTTTTATTTTTTTACTCTTTCCTATGCCATCTTATTAGATACTTTTCTAACTTTTTAAGCTCCAGTTTCTCTCGCTCAATTCACTGCCAACTGATTTTTGGTTTATAACGAAAAGCTTACGGGGTGCAGAGGAAACGGTTTTGTAAACACCAGGGGCACGAAGAAGTCTTAACATAAACTCAAAATACTCGAATAAAAAATTTCTGAGTATTTCAACTTCGTGTCGAATCGAGTATTTTTTATAAAAATTGCAGAAATAGTATATCAAGCATGTGGAGAATACAGATCATCGGTCAAAAATTGAAAATCGAATTTTTTCAGGTAGAATCAAGCGATAAAATTGAAATTTTTTTATGCTAATCATTTGAATGTGAAATTCTGTAAATTCTAGGCTTTTTCATCTCGCTGGCTCGAGGATCATTTTTCGAGTTTGTCGCACAGATCGAGATGTTTCCTTGGACCTCTTTTCCGGTTCTCAGAGGCCCGGAACCGTAAAGATTCGTTGAAATTACGAAAAGTAATTTTTGGTCTGAAGCCGCTGACTTCAAGTTCGATGTTTTGTATCAAATTGAAGAAATTGTCGTAAGAAAGAAATCGTGAAGTTCGATCTCTTTCGAAGAATTTCAAGTGTCCTAAAACTTTGATATTCCGAAAATTCTAAATCGTCCGAAACGTGTTTCGAAATTCTGAACTTTAACCCGACCGGCCGTCGAAGATCCGCGTTTATAAAATAATTCGTCCCGTTTGATACGAGCTGCGTGCGAATAACCGATACATGTAAAAAATAATAAGCTCGGATAACAGCGTGCGTATAAAGAAAACAGCGATAACCGAAGTGTATTTCGCTTTATAATCGTTAAATACGCAGATGTTGCAGTATCGTGCGTCGGCTTATCTCTTCGAACTGTTCCGTCTCTTCTCTCGTCCCTCGCTCGCTCGCTCGAGTATAGGTACCGCACTGCACACAGTTCCTTATACTCGCGTTTCGTATCAACGATGCGATGCGTCGTCGCGATACGATTTATGTCGCGCGTGCGATTGCTGTGTGCGCGAGATCCACCACCCGCTTAATTAACATTCGTACGAGCCGTGCTTTGGCCAAGGTTTTAGCCTCGTACGGCTGATTGCAGTGCGAGTAAACTGAGAACTGGCTCATTGTTATACACACGGAATGAACGGTCGTCTTTTGTCTCCTATATGTACAATGCAATACATACCACGATAAATATATATGTATTATATAGATATCTACGCGTATGGTTTGAAAACGGTTGACCTCCTTCAGTCGTTTATTTATTTAGTCACTTATTCATTTATTTATTTACTTATTGATGATCATCGCAACGACACGAGGTGTATCCGGTAATTTAACTACCTCGACGTCACTAACCGTATATCTCATGGTATATCATCGTTCGATAGATAAAAATTGATTGAATTTGAGCCGTTAATTCGGTTGCGATCGCGCGTCGTATATATATCGAGCTTTGCGCCGTAATTGCAGCATCTAATATTCTATAAATAAAATATTTTCATGTATTCGAAGCGTTATATTTCAAACGATATAATTATTATATACATTATCTGAACCGAGATGCAGATAAAATGACTCACGCTCATCACCATCATCATTTACGCAAAAAAATATTATAGTCAGATTTATTTTTATGAATTGCAGCGTGAGAAGAGAATTCATTTTTTTTTTTTTTATTTGTCGAATAATTTTCTAGAATTTAGATTACAGACGAAACGGGGGAAAAACGCAATCGTCGGAAATCGGGAGACGGACGTTTTTGAGAAATATCTCTACTCACGTTACTCATTTATAACGTATATAACTTCTTTATCAAATATGTTTCGTTTCTACGTGAAGGACGTAAAGGCTATAATTCGCATCGATTAATTACTTCGAATCCGATTTATCGGGACTTCAGGATTCTCGATAATCGAGCTTTTTCCACGATTCTTGAAAACGAAAGCTGCTACGATTTAGAACAAATAATTGCATCATGTTACCGATAACCTCTGTTCGTTTCTTCGAGCTTTGAATCAAAGTTGGAAATTTTAGGTAACATTTATTCCAACACCGTGCTGTTCTATGGAAGGAGTTGATTTACGATAAATTTTCATGCGTTTCGTATCATAAAAATTCGCAATCCATAGACGAAATTTCGCAACGTTCGTCTCTTCTCCTCGCAGACGTCTATAAATATACATATGGGAAATTCCAAGTGAAATCAAGGAGTCATTTCCCTCTGGTCATCAGATCCTTGCATAACTTTTTTTTCGCATTCATTTCACTTGAAAAGAAACCCAATTTTTTTATATTATAATTTTTATCTCTTTTTGGTTTCTGAATTAAAAAAAAAAAATTAATTCGTAATAGTCCTTACAGGAGTAAAAAAAAAAGAAAAATAAAACATATCTTGGCAATTTTTGATATTTTGCATATTTTCCGAAATAAATGAGAAAAATCTTTTTTTTTTTCAATAAAAAAGATCAATATGCAAAATTAATGAGAAAAAATTATTTCTGACTTCAAATCTCATGGAATATGACGAATGTGTGCGAATTTTTGCGAGTCTCAAGTTTTCAAACCGTCTTTTCTAAAGTATTTCTAATTTCTACGAAAGACTTATGATTTTTTTAATTATAGTTCAATTTTCCCGCTTTCAGGGCACATCCAATTATAAATATTCAAGATATGACTACAACATCAACGTTGATGCTGGTTTGAAGTCAGAAATAATTTTTTCTCTCATTATTTTGCATATTGATCTTTTTTATTGAAAAAAGAAAAGATTTTTCTCGTTTATTTTGAAAAATATGCAGAATATCAAAATTTTCCAAGACATGTTTTATTTTTAGTTTTTTTTTTCACTCCTGCGAGGACTATTAGGAATTAATTTTTTTTCATTTTAGAAACTAAAAAAAGAAATAAAAATTATAAAAAAAAAAAATATGCGGCTGCCACATCCCACTTTCTGATCATATGATAGATATTACTTATTTATGGCCCAGAATCTGTGGAAAAAATTGCAGAATTTTAAAAATGGTGTTGTTCAGCTATCCTTTTTTTGCACAAAATTCTCAAAAAAAATCAGGCTTCTTTTGAAGTGGAATCAGTACGAAAAAAAAATTTATGCAAGGATCTGATGACCTGAGGGAAATGACTCCTCGATTTCACTCGAAATGCCCCATATTTATGGTGAATATATATATACTTTCCATGGATAAGATATACGGGAAAAGACCACCGATCCGAGTTAATAATAAACAATATTGTGTACTTTTATTCCTCTATCGGTCTTTTTAACCACTTCCTGTGACGCATCGACTCTCATATTCGCAGTGGTTTACGTTAATCGAAGCATGACGTTTAGTTTGAAAACGCCGAGTGAACCGCAGCGCACCACGGAGTTCGGATAATCATTTGAGATATTGAATTTCGCGTCTGAAACGAAAAAAAAAAAAAATGAAAAACAAGCAGAATTTCTTGATTTTTTTTTTTTTTTTTTTCCTTATATATTTTACTCATTTATTTTTTATTCATTACATTTTTTTTTTTTTTGTTCAAAAACAGGAAAAGGAGTCGACGCGATAAGCTGTGGTCTTTTTTTTTTCTTTCTTTCTTTATTATATCATATTCCTGAAATTATTCCGCAAACTTCCGTGTCTTTCGTACGTCTGATCGAAATACCAAAATAGAACGCGACACATAATATGATTACTGATCAAGGGTTCCCATATATCCTCCACCGTCCGTGAACGCAGTGACCCAAAATGTCCGGAGTAACCTAACCGCTCGGATAGGGCAGCCCGGCACGAGGAACAGGAATTTTTCTAGGAATTGCCGAACGGGAGCTTTCCGGTATCTGATCGTATATATGGTAAGGGCTCGGCTCTTTAAAAATCGAAATTCACCCATCAGGATGTAGGTTTTAAGTTTCAAAGGAAGTGGATTGCGAACGACTATCCCTCTACACGAGCATTAACTGTGGATGAGACCCGGTCACGCTAACTTGTTAAAAAAGAAGAGAAGAAAAAAAAAACCTTTCCCCTCTTTAAAATACGATCCGACATTCAGGTAGATGAATGAAAAAAAAAGATAAAAAGAAATTGTAAATTACTGGCCAAAAAGAGGGAGAGACAAAAAATCCAAAATCAACAAATTTTTTATTTAATTAAAAAAATTATCGTCTCTCGGATCATCGGTCATGTTTCTTCTATAAGCTTTCGAGTGGGTCAGTGCAGCTGTGATAAAATCGAATTTTTCATTTTACCGAAGGATCGAGGAAAGAATGTTTCCTAAATCAACTTTTTCCGATCCTAGCTGCACCTTGCACCATGCACCAATTAGTTCCGGTTCCGGTCTACGTGGTTATTTCGTATAGAAAAATTTGCTACCCTAAAATATCTCGGCGGTACGGCAGGTGAGCAGGTGAAAATGAACGGCCTTAAACCAACCAGGATCAAGGTCCTGGAAGGTATAGTAGTCACAGGTGGTCAGACTGTGGTCAGTTTATAACTTGTAACGGGTAGATCGTAAGTATATACTATCCTATCTTACGCAGATGTATACATGCCTATGTCATATAAATCTTTATTTATATATGTATAAATATGTTATATATTTACCTTTGCGTACCTGTATTTGCTCGTAATTGTACAAACGTATCGTTGTGCAAACTCCAAGCTACGACCCGCTTGCACGGTTAGAATTGCACATCAGTCGTCAAGATAACCGACTCCACGATTCAAGTATCAATCTCGTTTGTTTGCAGATTCGTTTTTTGCAAGAAAAATAAATAAATTACGATATCTTTTGAAGTTCTGAATTTTCAAAAATTCCACACGATCGAAAGTTACGGATTTGTTTGAAACGATTTAAAATTTTCGAATACTTAAATTTATATTTTTCGGATACGACTTTTGAACTTCAGGACTTCGAGCAGGCTCCAAATAATTTTGGGTAGAATTCTTAAAACGAGGAAACAAAAATTTAATTGAGATAAGACGAAATCCTCCGAATAAGGGAACGAGAAACGGGGACAAGGAAACTACGTACTTGCTGACTTTAGGACTAGCCTTGGCATTAACACGAGTCTAATATTCTAGTTCCCTCGAGGATTTCTCGATGAGTTTATGGCTATATATCCCAGTGGACGCAAAGGGCCGAGTTAACACGGCAAGGGAGAAAGGTAGGTAATTGGTAAGGAGAGGCTAACTGCCGCTTCCGTTCTCACGGGGTCTTGCAGCGCGATACTTGGCGGTCGGTTGGCCTAAATTGCGCGAACTGTTATATCCGATGGCGCACGGTATAAGTATATTACCTAGCAAGTTCCCCACGACCGCGAAATGTACCAAACGTCTTAACCGTCTCCGTATTTTACCTCGTCTTCGACTTCCTGGAGCACAGCTAAGACGAGAGAAATGAAAGTAAATAAAAGCAAATTTTTCTCCCCACATATAAAACCTACGGAAATTTCACTCCCAAAAAACTTTAGTCGAATGTCAGGGAAACTTTTGGTATTGTATCTAAAATTCCTGACAATGATCTCTGGTTTTGGGTTCGACTAGGTCTGGAGGCTAGTTTACGTTTAGAATTTACTCGAAAGCGACACTCGAGGAGTTTGACGAGAAAAGAAATATACGGAAAGGTCTCTTGAAAGGATATTTTTAAGTATACCGAAGGACTGAACGAAAGCCAGGCGCTCTAGGAACGTCTATGACACGAAAATCTTGCAGCAGATCGCAGCCCTCCATCTGCAACAGACCTGAAAAGGTGTTGGACCCGAATTTTCTCCGCAAGATAAGCCCGAGCACTAACCGCCGAAGTGTTTAACATGAAACAGGACTTATTCTGATATATTGTCTAGGACTAAGAAAGGTCTGGTCGAAATTTCGAATTTTAATAAATGAATCATGATGATGGATCGAATCGAAAGGATTTTTTTAAAAATGGGCTTGTGGACATATCTGTCAGTTTTCCGGAAACAGCCTTAATTATTCAACTTGTGGTATATCCGGTGTAATAAAAGAGAGTAAAATTTGTTCTGTTTTCCTCTAACTGCGTGTATAGATCATGGGAAATTTTTCTATTCCGAAAATAGCAATAATGGTCTTGTTGGGTATGTCTGGGATGTCGGAGAGACGAGATAGGCGTAGGTATAGGCGAGGGTTTGCGCCCCATTCCAGCCCCCTGATAGTCGTAAGCGTTCAAAAACAGAAGTTTGATTTAGTTAAGGACTTGGGACTGCCTCCGTCGAACCTACTGCAGAATATATCCGGGAATGGAGAGTAGTAGGGTACCTATTCGCGAAGTATTTGCTTACCATTAAATGAAACGACCGCACGAAGAAGCCTCTCGCTCTCTCGAACTAGGTTGTTTCCGTAAGGGAGGGAAAACCCGTGCGATCGTAAAGTTCCCTGGTTGTTTGCACAAGTTTATACTCTTTCGAAGGGTGGGTGAGCTGCCGAGAGAACAAGCAGCATCGATTATTATCGATTCGCGGATGTCGCCCCGGCGAAAGCACGAGGACGACCCTAAAAGTCAAGAAAAGCTCGGCTCCTCTTATTTCCTCGTTTCCTCATTTCCTTCCTCGTTCGAATGGCCCGAATATCTCAAAGTATCGAATTCCTCGGGCAACAACAACAATTAACTACATCCTGAGCCCGGGCAGACCTGCACGACCAGACTTCTTCGGGTACCGTGTCCTCCTCGACCGCCTAACCGCCGACCATCAGTACGAAAACTCCTGCAGGGCAACGCACAGCAGCACAGCTGATGTTTTCGCATGTTCCTCGATCCTCGACAGATGCCCCTTTCCCTTTTCCTCGCCCCCCTTACTCCTCCAGGCAACGTCCTCGACGCTGGCGATGACTTCTCCTCCTACTATTCTGTTGCCACCCCCGTAACACCCTCGTAAACCACGCACTTGCGCTCAAATCCTTAGGCGGCATTCACAACGGAGTTTCGTTTTCGAACGTGAGTTGGGTTTCGTTCTTCTCTTAACCTGGAATTTAAGGATCTTCAAAGTCGAACGGAGAGCCGTATGATCGTCAAGTAATTACTCCTTTTTTTAAATCACTCGAAATTGAAAGAAATTCGATCTAAATCAATGACTAGATCTCTTCAAATTGGAAATCAATGATCCCAAATAATTTGCAATCGACTCAAAGCTGCTGAGAACAATCTTCAAATCGTTTAAAACGTTGCAAATACTTTCGTCTCCGATAAATTCGAAATTATGGAAAAGCACAGCAACTGCAGTCGTTTGCGATCGTAGAAGAAAGGGTCATGTCCTTTCGTCAAATTAATTTCTCGTTTTGAACTTATTTCGTTAAGCTTATTTTTCAATTCCGTGTGATAGCCGCTTTAGGGATCCTTTCGCTCCTGCATCCCCGAGGCAGGGTCGGTCTGGCCGGTTGTGCAAGAGGAACGGCTCCAGCAGCAGGACCGGCATATGGTGTACGGGGGCCCGCGTTTCACTAACACAAACTTGAAACAGACCTGCAGCTCGTAATTACGAAGGCGCCAGCGCCGAGGCGACGCGGCCTTTTGGCTTATCCCGTTCCTCCTCTCGCTCTGAGACTAAGTAGAAGAGAGACCGTGTTCATCAACGGCTGCAGGGCTAAGGCAGGGACGAAAATATATCCGGAGATATATGTGGATATATAACCTGTACGCAACTTATAGAACGTAGGAAAATATTTAATATAAATTTCTATAAGCTGAGATGATGAACGAAAACTAAGAGAGAAGAAAAAAGAAAATGGCCTATATAACCACTTTTCTGATTTGTTGAAAACGCTTTTCATCGCCGTGTTTCCCGTTTTCGAAATCCACGGACCTCGGAACCTCGTTCGAAAATTGTGTAACTTGAATATGGATAAAAAATAAAAAATGAATGAGCTTGCGATCGAGGGCCTATTTAGATGCCTTGAGTAGTCGAGCCATACTGTAAAATAATTTTTACTATGAGAAAGCACGAACTGATTCAAAAAAAAAAAGCTCCGTGAGTCTGCAGTTCAAATTATACCCGTAAATGAGATTTGTATAGAAAAGTATTTGAGCTACGGAATTTAAAATTTTGTGAAGCAAGGAGCTTTTCGAAGATCCCAATATCTGGAATCAGTGTAATCAAAATGTTCCTCGCTTCACAGATATTGAGCTTTTCAATTGAAATTTTTTTTTGTCAAATTCGGAAGCTTTTATATTGCTGAAGTACAAATTTCGAGGATTTTGCCCGGATTTTGATATCTTTGGATATTTGCAGGTGACAAAACTTGTCGCAGGGTACGAAATATGTTCGAGCATCGTTTAGTTTCGATTCAAAAATTTTCCAAACGTGAATTCCATGCGTTAAATTCTATCTTGAAGATGAAAACTTGCGGTGAACTTACTCATTTTATATAATAAGTTGGAAAAAATGGTTGAAAATGGATTTGAATGTTGCGTCAACCGTCTCACCACAATCTCATAACGACATTACGTAGCTGCGGGATACACAGCGAGTCATTTACGCTATATAATACACGTCAGAGAAAATTACAGAATCGTTAAGTTACGTCCATAAGCGTCGGGGAGGAACAATTCTTCGATTCCCAGACGATTTACGAGCCAGCTTTTTTGTCTTTTTAACTTTTTTTTTTTTTTTTCGTTTATCGTTCTTCTTTTTTTTTTACACCGAACTTGTTTCATCGATAGACGCTGTAATGTGCGGGCTCAGTGCACCCGGATGAACTGCAACAGCCAAGATTCCTTTTTGCTGCGGTTCGCTACTCTAATTGCAATTTATTTCCAGCTATATCGCTTACTCCCATTTCAATTACTAAACAATTTTTTTTTTTTCATTCTTTTTTTAAACTCGATCTAGAGAAGTTTTCAAATTATAAGGTGAAACTCATTTTCCGGATTAGATTCGATGGATATACGATATTTCATTTGAATTTAGATAGAACCTTCACTTTCTGTTCGTTTATAAATAATTTCCAATTTATGAGCTCGAATGTCTCTCAAATTTTTTTTTACCTTTTTATCGAATCAAGAACAAAACTGAGACAGAACGATCATTCTACTATAGATCTTTAAATAATTTCAGTTTTAAATTAGTCGATCGATTTTTTTGTTCTTATAGAATTTTCTCAAAACCTCGTATTTCAAGAATACCCAGTTAAAATATTGTGACCAAATTGTAAGAATTGACAGAGTTAAGAGACTTTGAAGTAGATGCTGTCCGGTCTGGTTGGTCTTTCAGTTTGTTCTAGGTGAAAATCGTTCCTCGAACTTTAAACGCGTTTTTCTTTAAACTACTTTCTCTAAACTCGATGGACGGTATTATAACTCGAGAAATAATCATCCGATCGAGTTCAAATTTGAAGGAATATTGTGAAGAACAAATTTCTGGGCCAATTTTCATTCTGACTTTTCTGAATTGAACTTTTTTTCTATGTGCTCCCTGAACGAAACTACATGCAAAGTTACTTACAGGCTTGACAAAGCGAACAGTAAATCGCAAGCTCGCAGTGCCTATGCAAACAAATTAGTCACGCGCCCATCTATACGGACACATACATACACGTATGTACTTTACATCGGCAAGTATAATCGAGGTTTTGCCCCGTAAACAAATGACATTATCCTGATATAAATTTCTGACTAATATATGAGAGGATGAAATCGCGGTTAGATCAGCGTAGTCACGGTGGTCAAGCGATAACGTCGAAGGTGACACCGATTATGCCTTACGACTTACGAGTATATGCTTAGTAAGCTGACAATTCGCGCTATTTTTTATTATACTTATATAGTTGCACCGGCATATAATTACGCTTAATTATTGCATACACGGTGCGGATTGGACAGTACATAATACAAAGTATATAATGTATAATACTCGTGTATATACTTTACGCGGAATATAATTCCGCTGTTACAGTTAACCCAATCGCACCTGAGGAGGCAAAAGCGAAGACGAACAGCGAAGACGGGACACGAGTGATACCTCCTACTCGCCTAGTCACAGACCGGTGCACCCGCATAATCCACATGCTCGTCCGGCTCGTATGAGGGCTGATATTATTATATACTCAAGGACAAGGACGCGTGTTACGCGTTATACATACCCGAACGGTAGGTAGGTATGCCTATAATACGATCTTGCGATGATCGTATGTGGGTAGTGGGTTGCGGCGACTATGAACATTATATAGTTACGATCTGTACATCTACGATGTACGTATGTATGTACAGTCGGGCAATAAGGTTCTTGGAGGGTCGAAATTCAGGCTCAAACGTTTCAGCGTCTACGCTGTTGAGCAGCCCCCTCGCTCCGCATACCCCGTTCTCTGAGAACGCGAATCGGGCAGACTACCTACTCAAAGTAAAGTTAGAAATACTTCATAAATATACAGGGTGTCCCAGAACTAAATGTCGAAAATGAAAGGTGGCCTAGAGGAGGTCGAACTGAGTAAATTTTCCCGAAGAACATGGGGTCTGCGAAGTCGCGTTCGCGAGATATCGCAGGTTAAAAAAAAAAGTATCGCTTTGCGCCGCCGCGACGCGGCGCAAAGCGATACTTTTTTTTTTAACCTGCGATATCTCGCGAACGCGACTTCGCAGACCCCATGTTCTTCGGGAAAATTTACTCAGTTCGACCTCCTCTAGGCCACCTTTCATTTTCGACATTTAGTTCTGGGACACCCTGTATATAATAAATAACGCATCGATGGGCCTGCTCAACAGCGTAGACACTAAAACACCTGAGCCTAAATTTCGACCCTACAAGAACTTTATTGCCTGACTGTACATTTTGCATATACGGCGTAGATAAGTAAACATATGTAAGCAGGGTATTTCCAGAAATTTTCTTGCTAATTAACGGATCAGAGCCAAAAATTTTGCGCATCTTTTCTCGTTATTTTTATTTTATTTATTTTTTTTTTTTCACTACGAAACATGTGATATGAAACATTGCCAAATTTTTGTGTACCGAGAAAAACGAGACACTTCTGAGATGGATTCTGGTGAGGATCGGATACTTGGAATATGGTCCGAAGATCCGGTAGTGAATTTGAGATAAATTGGTCCAACGGTTTGCGAAGTCGAGGTATTAAACGAAGTGTTAAGATCCTGGCAACCGTTCGAAAGATTTCGATCAAATTTACGCGAGTGATGATTTTTGAGAAGCTAAAGGGACAGGGTTGAACTTCGGAATTTTGAAATTCGGAAATGCAGACAGCTGAAAACTCGGAAAGTCGAAAACTCCGAAAGTGCTCCATGCGTGAATTTCAAGTTCCGGAGTTTCCGTCTTTCGGATTCTTTAGCTTCCGAAATTTTGAATTTCCGGTGTTTTTCGATACGAAGTTCTGTCTCGAATCGACTATTCAGACTTCCGGGAAAATACTCTTTCTAAGAACTCTGAATCGGTGATATTAAAACTCGGAATTTTGACCCGGCTCTAAAACGAACTTTTTCCCGAAATACAATACGATTTAAAAATAAACCGGGTTCGGAGTTACAACAGTCCAAAATTCCATTTGAATAGCGTTTGAATATAAAATAGAAATTTTCGCGGATCGATATAGGTACGTAAGTATCTCAATACTCGTGAACTGTATATTAATGAAAAAACATTACGACCTGCACATCCATACTTATATATATATATATTATACATATACCGCTTGTTAATACCAACTGTCCCCGTTTATATTAACAGATAAAAGATAAGTATAATCTAGCTTTATATTTCAGAGCAAACAAATCAGCAAAAATTAATAAATTGTAACGTTAATTATTATACCCTACGTTACAGTATTGTCTACAGGTCACAGAGCTATTATATACCTGGATATATATAGGTTAAAATTTAACATACACCGCTGTATTATATTATATTATATTATATTATATGGTATTATTCATATGTGTACATGTATATTCTATAATAAGCTAACTTTAACATAATACAGGCTTATACTTTATGAACACTAGACTTATATATATATATATATACCGGCCGCAGTATATCACCACGTTGACTCAATTACAAGATATCACGTCGCTCTAAAAGCTGCGGAGATAATTGCTAGCCAGTTCCGCTGCTGCAGTACAATATATATGTATAGGGTATATATGTACAATATATATTGTTTCGCAATTGAAATAATAATGGAATATAATATTATTATACTATACGTTATGTTATCAACTACTTATTACTGATTGTACATTATACGCTTTCGATTACGTCAAACTATCGCGGTTATATATGTATAGCTAGGTATATATACGAAAACTTCAATTACTACACAATATAAAATACATATCTATGTATATAGATGGATACATATGGTATAAGGTATATTTTACACACAATCTAAACTACTTTCTAAATTATTGGAAAGAAATTGTTATCTATTTTCATTCTTTTTTTTTTTTTTTACCGCTTCTGCGTTATTTCTATCCGTCAATGAAAAATCGTACATATAGTTATAAGTATATATAGATACTGTTTTTAAAAAAAATTTACCTTTTTTTTTTTTGATGAGTATAATTCTAAAAAATTAAGCAACATTCAAAACCCTCCTGAAAATCTTGGAGCTTTATAATTGTACGGACAATTTCTACATATATACAGAGCTATTGTACGATTCAAAAATTGACGATCTTGGATCTAGATTCCTTTCTCCTTTTTTTATGTAATATATTTTTCTTGTAGAATGAAAAAGAGAAGAAAAAAAAAGACATGTTTCCTTGAATGAAATAAAATAAGCGCACACGTGTTGATTTTGTTACCTATATACTATATAATTATGTCCGCTGACACCGTACATATGCAATCCGTAAATGCGCAAACACATGCGCGAAGAAAAAAATTCAACAACGAGAAAAAGAAAAGAGAGAGAGAAGAAAAAAAAAAAAAAAATGGTTTAAAGTTCGTTCGTCACCACCTTTGGAACCGCGTACCTAATGCGATGAGTGTCGTTGTAATACATACGTACCTACATATGTATAATATAGAGAATAAAGGAGACCATGCACCTTTGGAAGGTGTTACACATGCATACGTTAAAGTTTTACGAGGTTTGTCACACCACAGGTGAGAAAGAAGGAAAAGAAGCAAAAAAAAATCCGATTCACGATACATTACATTAAAACTTGTATATATATATATACCTATATACAGGTATAAATTCTTATCTATATAACATGTCTCATGTATATATAATATATATATATATATGCTTCGAGTATATACTGATACATACACGCGTATATAGAATACCTATACTTATAAGTTATAACAGGAAGGAATCTCCCGAGTCGATTACCCGACATACAGTAGCTGAATTTACATTTGCTAATTGCTGTATACGAGAGCTAACAATTATATATGCCGTACGTTTGTTCTCTTTGTCCGTTATTTATGTATACATATGTATATCACGTATATACATATAGTTGTTCATATATATAGGTATATACCGGAAATGCACTTTGGCCCGTTAAAATAACAACAACAACGATTAGAAGAAAAATAAAAAAAAAATATCTTGTCGACGTGAAGAATAATCTTGCAGAATAGATCATTTTCTTACATATACATATACATATGTATTAGTAAATTAGTAAATTTTTGGCAACAAAATTTTTCATTTAGCTGTTATAATTGCATTTCTCTCGCGATATTTACGTACATATATACATTAAAATATACGTACATATATAGGTAAAACGTGACAAAAATTGATATTTTATCAAAGGAATTTGTATATATCAACATTATATACCTTATCCATTCATCCATCTATATCGCGAAGCGATTAATTGGCTATCGGATATACGCCTCGAGCCATATCGACTAGTGTGTGAATCAGCTTATATTGGTCAGTCGTGCGGAGCAAAGTCGGCGTCAACCAGTCTGGCGGGCAACAGCAACTCCGCGATGACGCAATTTTCACCACGTCTTTGGCCGTGCTGCTGACGGTAATACGATATATACATGTGTATATATGTATGTGTATAAATATATACCCATACATATACATTGCGATTGCAAATATAATTAGCATGCACGTTTAGAAAATTTTCTGGCTGAGAAATTAGGTGCGGGTAAGTATACTTATATAGGTATATAATATATAGGTATGTACTACATTATGTACCGCATATATATGAAACTCGGTTAACTGCAGCGATCCAGCTTCTCTCGTTAAATTCTGCAACAGGCGAATAAGACAAATCGCCCAACCGCGGAAGCGAGTAAGTGTAATTTTGTGAAATTTGTAAAAGAACAAGAAAGAAAAAAAAAAAAACCCTTGTGAAAAAAGTGCAATCAGAATATAATTTAGTTAATTTACGACAAATTGTTTAAACGTATGCGAAAAATATTTATACAGAATTTATAATATATCTCGCTCGCGAATTTACTGCAGCAGCATATAATTAATGAAGGTACCATGAAACCGGAAGTAGCCTTGCGAAGGTCGTCTAAACTGCGCAGCGACGATTCTCCGTGTCCGTTTTTACCTGATGACGGTTTTTTTTTTCTCATTTTTCATTTTTCATTATTATTATTATTATCATCATTTTTTTTTTTCCTTTTTACGGATATATACATACATAATCTACGGGCGCCCGCTTGGAGTAGCTTATATGGCACTATAACTGCACGTATTTAATTGTCATAGCCTTGAAGAAAATTGGCAAGAAAAAAAAAAAAAGAACAAAATTTCCAGAACTCAAAAAAAAAAAAAAAAAAAAACAAGAAATAATAAATTATACATTTTTTTTTTTTTTTTGTTTTTCTTTGAAGCCTCATTCTTATCAACGGAAGAACTTTTTCATTTCGATCTATGCGAGTGTAATAATTGGCCTGTGCAAAGTCCGCGTCACTGGTGCCTATGTACAGT
Organism: Macrophya alboannulata; assembly: GCA_949628255.1. Lineage (NCBI taxonomy): Eukaryota > Metazoa > Arthropoda > Insecta > Hymenoptera > Tenthredinidae > Macrophya > Macrophya alboannulata. The sequence goes on along the minus strand of OX451207.1, from coordinate 1,141,960 downwards.
CTTGTCCTTGAATTTTCAATGCGCTGTATAAAAAGAAACAAAGACTATAATACCACTACTATATTAATACTACTTTACACAATTAAACGTAGAAACAAACGGTAATTTATAACAATAATTGTTGATTAATCAGAAATTTTTTCAAATATTTTTTTATTTATCCGATTTATTATCCTAACCGAGCTGATCTCAATCAGCGTTTTCTTTTTTTTTTTTTCTTTTTTTTTGTTCTTTCTTTTATTCTGTTTTTTGTTTCTTTAACCGAAATATTTTCATCATTTTCCTAGACTAAACCGTGTAACCTTGGTAGTTTGCCAATTAATCTCTCCCGGTTGATTGTTGACTGAAGAAATTTTACTTAGCGATCAAGGTTGGGGTTAGGTTGGGTTAGGTTAGGTTTTGCACTATGTAGTACACTGTACAAGCATCTCATAGACCCAACAGCTGAAATCTCAATTTCTCTGAATTCTTGCGTTTTTTTTTTTTTTTTTTTTTCATTCTTTTTTTTGTTTCCTCAACTTGACGAGGTTTACGTTATATTACACGCATATTATGATGCGCAAATCCATCAACCCACACTGCCGTAATACGTCAAAGAATTCCAAATACATATTAACGATACTGCAGACATAAATATATATACAAAAATTGGAAAAAAAATTTCACTCGGATTAACATCGAACTCTGGAAAAGAACGAGGAAAAAACAAATAGTAATAATAATAATAACAAATATAATTATAATAAATAGAAAATTGCTGCCAACTCTGATGAAGTTTTTTTTCATCCGAAAATAAAATCGCGACTGTATACTGCGGGAGCTCTTCGACGTTTCGAAGTAAAGATTTTATCTATTCTTCTTGAAAAGTAATCAAAAAAAAAAAAAGAAAATGACAGAAATTGTACAAAGACGTGTAATAGCTGTATATGCGTATCGTTGTAACATGATAATATAAAGGAGTTAATTTGTATTCCATGTACAGTACTTGAGCGAAACTATAATAATTATTAATTGTACAAATACTCGGAAATATTATGGTGCAGTGGACGGCGATAAATAAATAAAATCTCGACTCGTTATCTTCGCGTTACGATATACATATAGGTATATACATCGTAACAAGTTACAGCAAGTTCATACTCGTATAATATGTATATAATTATAACTATATTATATATATGTATGTATGTATATAGGTATATACCAACGGTGGATAAATTATTCCGATTAAAATCATCACGTTATAAAATATATACATATGTACATATTATATATTATATAGGTATATACATAAGTAGTTTTGAATTTCGCCCGAATGATATTGTATGCAGAAATTAATTACTGGCTATAATCATAACCGGGTCAAAGGTTCAAATACTTGAAATAAAACTAAAAACTCAACTGTCTACGTGATTCGAGTCGCATATTTTATACGCTCTATGTATAGTCTAGTCTCCCTATCATATTTATTATATATACATATATGTATATTGCATATATACGTCGCGATTTGTTATCACAATTGTTTTTTTCGCGATATATACACGATGTTATATATGTCATATAATTATACACATATATATACGCAACGTTCTCAATTCTCGTATACAAGTAGTTACTGCATTACAAATTAACGGTTCAATACTGATCGCGTATTGATATATAACTGTCGATCCAAAAAAAAAAGAAAACATTCAAAAATGGATTTCTTTTTTTTTTTTTTTTTTCAATTTTCGCATCACGACATGAGTGACAGGCAAAGTATATTGGTTTCATGTCAAAAACGACTTTCGTCAATTAAGAGAAAAAAAATTTTGACTTTTGGACCCTTTTATAGCTCTGCACGTCACGCATGATTCCGAACATACGCGTATTGGTCTGTCTGACGTCTGTTCGAAATACAAATGAGCCAAGTGTTCTAAAAAACGGCTGAACGGAAAAATTTAAAACCTTACAGGATTAGAGCTCGTATTCTGACGATTCAAAATTTCTATTTCCCATATCAAGATCGACCAACATTGGGACGGAAGAAATTATTGAATTTTAAACTGAATAAAAACGAAATGACGCAGCTGCAGTGGTCCGGAGCATATAGATCGATGGAAAAAATTGCATTTGAATACATATTTAAAAATTAATGCTAATGAAAAGTCTAGGGCAATTACCTGGGTGACCAAATTTTTGAAAATTTTTATTCATTTAATTATTTTTTCGAATTGGTAATAATTATTCGTCTTGATTTTGACATTCTGAAGGATATGGATACGGAAAATCTTTCACCCTGTTCGAATGTGATATGACTAATTGCGGTACGTATGTATAATGTATATATGTATGTATATTATACATATTGTCCTGGAATCTTAAGATATAGGCTAATTTTAAAGGCGTATTGAGAATAAGCGACCGGGCTGTGATCGTATACGAGGCGGTATATTGAGGATGTGTGGAGTTGTGCATCAAGCCTATAATTACTTTTATCAAAAACAACGGTTTGAAAGCGCGTAGGCGGATTCATGGAACGCTATTACATGTAAATGCCGTTTCGCATGGCGACCCATCTCAAAAGCGATATTAGCATTGCTGTTATTATTGTTCGCCAGTTCGTTCCCTATAACCTTACCCGATCCTTCTTCCTTCCTTCTTCACATGTATTTTGCCAAAATTTATCATACATATACCTTTGCCTTAAAAAAAAAAAAATCTGTGCATATATACATGTACGTATACCTATATATTCACCCGCGTGGGTATATATTATACCCGCGTATATATGTATAGGTATATATACGGTATAATTACGCGTATACATATATTTAGACCTGCTGCTCCAAAACGTATATATATATACCTATAGCAAATTTATTAAGAATTCATCTCGTTAATACGCTGCGCCGATTCATCAGACGATAAAAAACTGTAGCAATTATCATCATCATCATTATTATCATTATTATTATATAAATTATTCAAAATTTCAGGAGCGAGTTGTGTTATGGAAGTGTTATTGATTGATTTTACCAACGAATTGCATTTTTTTCGTTTCTTGTTTTTTATTTATTTATTTTTTAAATAAAAAGCAAAAATTATATAGCCATATCGAAACGTTATCGATACACAATTATTCATTCACGTACAAATATAGTATGTTATGTTATTATTGAAGAGTTTAAATGTAATTTACTCTGGGTGAGAGAGAGATGGGATCGAGTTCGGGTTTATCGGTTGAGCTAATTTTTCTGACATTATGTACGCATGTATAATATTTACGTATGTATGTGCTGTGGTATATAACATTTCGAGATATCGATATAAATGTAATATATAAACTGCTGCACATGGATATATGGGGAAACGCTGTTCTGTCAGTTATTATAAATCGCATTATTGTACATAATAATTATTATTTACATGTATATGTGTGTATATATGTATATGTAACGGCAATAACTCGTGCCGATTCATTTTTAACTGCATGCGGTAATGTTCATAATAATTTACAATTTTTTTTTTTTTTTTTTGTTTTTTTTCAACACAATTTATATAGTTTATCTTTGTAAACGTGAATTTATTCTATTCGTTCCAGTATATACGTCTTTATTAAGGGGGTCCTATATAGATAAACATAAATTTATACGGCGATACTGAGAAATAATTTTGCTTATAATAAGAACTTGAAATTAGTGACGTCAATGAGCCATTTGAACACCTCAATATATTTGAAATACTAAATAAAATTCTCATTGCAGTGCGTCACAGATATCGAGCTTTTCAATTTTATGATTTACTTACTGGGTCATTTGTAGATCTGATTTAAAGAGATTTGCATATATAGTTTTTTTTTTTTTAAATTCAGAAGCTTTATTTCTGTGATGAAAATTTCAATTTTTTAATACAGTTTTTTTTTTCAAGGTTTCGAACGGTCAAAATTACGAATTCGAAAATTTAATTAAGGGACACGAAGCTCCCTATATATGCTCGAATTTGAAGCTCCGGAGTTTTGCCACTTCAGATATATCCTTGAGCCCTCGGAATTTTGAACCTCCGATGTTTTTTGATTTGAAGTATTTTACATCGACTATTCAGAATTTCGAGAAAATACCCTTTCCAAAAACTGCTCTTCAAATTTGTCAAACGTTGCAGTCGACGATATAGCATATAAATTTCCTCGAATCTTTTTTTAATCCCGGTGTAAAATCTTGGCCGAAATATACTTCCACTCAAAATAAACTTCAAGGAAACTGCTGCACCGCACTGCACTGAGTTTCATTTCATTTTTACTTTTTTTTTTTTGTCGTTTCTCAGAATATTAAAAACACACACGTACACACACATCCACACTGCCCGGAAATGAGTCTCATATCAATTTCAAATTCAAAGTGAAAAATTTAATGAGTTATGTATATATATGTATATGTACCTAAAATATTATGAATAAAGACACTCGACGAGTGATGATAAAATTTATTATCATCATTATATTTTACTCGCACAGTAGCTGGATGTAACCGATGATCAGAGAATAAAGCTGATTCATTATAAACGAAGGTTTTTATTACCTATATATATATACAGCTGTATAACGTATGTACTATATATGTATGTATATGCATGTATAAAAAAAATGAAAAAAAAAAAAAATTCAAAAGTAACACTATAATAATTCTCTTCACAATAAATATCCATAAATCTTTATTTCGAAACTTGGTCTTTGCAGCATATATATAAATGTACAGCGTGTCCCAGAACCAAATGTCCAAAACGGACTAAATGTCCAAAATGGACTAAGAGTCCAAAATGAAAGGTGTGGTAGAGGAGGTCGAACTGAGTAAATTTTCCCGAAGAACATGGGGTCTGCGAAGTCGCGTTCGCGAGATATCACGAGTTAAAAAAAAGTAGCGCTCTGCGTCGCGTCGCCGCGCGGCGCAGAGCGCTACTTTTTTTTAAATCGTGATATCTCGCGAACGCGACTTCGCAGACCCCATGTTCTTCGGGAAAATTTACTCAGTTCGACCTCCTCTAGGACACCTTTCATTTTCGACTTTTAGTCCATTTTGGACATTTGGTTCTGGGACACCCTGTATATTTGTGTTATACCACAGAAATTCGAGAGAAAAAATATATATATATGTATCATTAATTTCCGTCACGTTCACATTACAAGCTAATATAGCTACTGCAAGGCTTATTATAGTAGGTATATACGACCAAGATGAGATGTTGCATTTAAAATATATACATATATATATTTTATTTAAATAAATCAACACCGTTTCCTCGACGAGTGATTGATCACAGCGACACCCACTGCCTGTGATAAATAATTAAAAATAAAAACAAAAAACAAAAAAATAAAAACTCAGGTTTCAGGCAATAATTACTTATTCCACGAACTTCGGCGAGCCGGGAAATCTACGCAATTCTAAGAACCAAATGGTCCGATAAATCCATATAGCCGGTCGTTAAACCCATCCTTTTATTTCACGGTGAAAAGAAAAATCAATCGGTTTAAGATTTCGTCAGAGATTTAATTGAATCAATATTTAATTAAGTCAATTTCCAATGAATCAAGTGACTGAAACAGAAGAGAATTTTTCTTTCTCAATTATATACCTTGCCTTGAAAAAATGATTGAATGCTTAAGGCCATGAGACTCGGGTGTATAACCCTGTCCCTGAAAGAGTTCAAAAAACTTACGACAGTCGTTATTATCTTCTTTTTTTTTTTTATATTCTTATTCTCTCGTTTCTCTCGCTTCTTTATTATAATTAACCTATAATAAACCAAGAGACGAATGTCTGCTAGATATATCATCGTATGAAAATACAAATTTGATACAAATAACTACGGCATTCCATTCCCGGCTACTCATCATTTTTCTTTTTAAAAACGTCTATAGTATACGTAAGTTCGCCTTTGAATAGGTACGTACACGCGTGTACAGTGTGCACCCGCGGTTTTTGTATACGCGGCGCGTATGTCATGTATGTACATACATGAAAAGCTACATACACAAGATGTTTGCATTTAGTTTAACAGAATTATTATACCGTATATAAATTAATCTCGAGTCATCTTTAGCAAACTTTCTTATACCTATAATACTTACCGTTAAAAACGTATGTCTGTGTTGGTTGGGTTATACTCGTACGGTGATGTAATTTAATGTACACAGATGTGTGTGTATGTTCATTAGGAACAACGGAATGAGACATCGAATTACCAATACCCAACCCTTCTCCTCCTCCTCCTTCACCTCGCGCGGTTGATCAGTATTTATTATTTATTTCAAGGAACGTACGTATTATACGACGTACTCGCAGTGTATGACGAAAGACAACCGTCTGGTTAATTGGTTACAAAGAAATTCATACTATTCTTGTTGAAGAAAAATAAGAAAAAAAAAAAAAAAAAAAAAATTGAAACAGCTAAGATGATCGGCAAGTGGAAGAAAAAACAAAAAAAAAAAAAAAATAAACCGTTAGGTACATTATCGAAAAGTATAATATTTGTATATCGAATTTCTCCGAATGCTGAAAACAATTCGTAGAAAAATAATCATGCATGTGGGACTGTAGAAATAGGAATCTATGAATGGGAATATACCTAATGATAAAATGATTAAATTCAAACCATAAAATTTTCCGGATTATCTGGGGGCTGGGCGAAGTTCCGAATTCCAAAACGTTCCGAATTTTAAAACGTTTTCGCCCTCCGGATGTTGAGCTTCCGAAATCTTGAACCCTCGGCGTTCTTCGATTCGAAATTTTTTAAAACGACTATATACATTCAGATTTTCGGGGAAATATTCTAAAATTTGATATTTTTTACCCGATAATTTCAACCCTTTCGCTAAAATCTATGCAAGTTGAAGTACATCTGTCGCCGTTAATTCACCGTACATCGAAATCCACGGATCCACGAAGATGTCAGCCTGTCTTACATCGCGGTGTTAAATGGTTTGATACACGTCTGAGTTTGAAAAAGTTTAACGGTACGTATAGGTGCAAGTAGGTATATACCTACATAGTGATATAGGTATTGCTCCAAGACTGCTGCAGCAGAGTCACAGTCAGTCTAGTAAGTCTAGAGATATAGAAACTGTTTTGAAATCTAATCCAAGCCATATGGATGTGCTTCCGGAGTTTGTTGAGTAAACGTGACGACGATTCCTTAAACCGTGTCTCAATTTGTCCTCGACTTATTTAGCAATTTTTTTCGTTTACACTATTATCTGCATATATTTGCACAGACATTGCTTAAATACCTGCGACTTCCACGTCGTACTGTTTATAACAAAAATTCTATACGTATAGCTATATACGTGTATATATGTATACCTGAATGCAAATTGAGCCTTGTATAAGTTTTCCTACTTTTTTCGGTCGTTTCTGGGTCAAAAGAAGTCTCGAATTTAAAGACCCGTATGTAACGTACCTTTCAAAATTATGGTTTTTATTTTTTGAATATTATATAGTATATATGCACATCAAAACCATGAAAAACCAAAATCAAACTCAAACTCCATTCAACAAAGAAGTTTTAACAACTCTCAGCCCGTAATTCGTATGTAGGTATATAAATGACACGAGGTCATTCTCAGAAGTCTGTCTGTGAACTCCGGGGGTGTCGCTGTATAAAGTAGCGATGGATAGAAACAGTCGTTCCCTCGACGGTCCTTTTGGAAGAGAAATTCAATTTTACAGAAATTTTTTGGCATCAGAAATTAACAAAGCAAAAAAAAAAAAAAAATTATTGTCACTTCCGTTAGAATTTCTATAAAATTTTTTCCGCTAGTTAAACTCGTATAGAATTTTGTAGAAAGTGGGGCAAAGAAACAAACAAAAAAAAAAAAGAAAAACTTTTGACAAAATTTCTAAAAATGTTTGAAAACTGTAATAACTCTGTTTAAAATTGTTACTCAATTCCTTCGCTAATGATCTGACGATTCACCGGACTGACTGACTGACTTTACTGTCGACTTACGGTTTCCAGAACACGAAACCTTGAAAGTATGTGGAGGTATATAATATTGTAAAGTAGAGATTTTCTCTGATTGCCATAAGATTTCATCATCAATTTTCTAGGCCTATATAGTATACTTATATACCTATACGTATACCTTATAATATACAAGTATATTGGTATATACAAGTCGAACCAGAAGTGTTTCGACTTGGTATTTGGATTAGTGATTAGTCATAAACTCCACGTGGCTAATTGTATAAGTATATAGTTATAACGAACGTCGATCATGTGTAATGATATGACTCTAGTAGGTACATATAAAAGATAAAAAAAAATAAAGAAAATAAATAAATAACTGTTAACGAACTTTCTTCAAGATCGTAATGAGAGCTGATAATTAATTCGATATAGGTAATCAATGAATATAAGAATCCTATATAATATACATAAATATACAGGTCATTATATATGTATATATATATAATATATATGTATGCCTATATACCTAAGCATATATATAATATTGCGCAGTGTACTATTATCCTTATCTCGAATATGTATATACATAGGTATATGTATGTATGTACGAAAGCCGATAAACGCAGGCATCAAACGGTCTGTCAAACTTCTGAGTCATCTGGCCAAATAATGATAATAATACTAATAATAATAATAATAATAATAATAATAATAATAATAATATATAAATCCTTCCATACGAGTATGTATATTGAATTATATATCATCCTTCGGGAAATCGATATAACGATGATGACATACCTATAAAATGAAATTCTCTAACTTATAGTGAAACTGTGTGGTGGTAGTTGTATACCTATAGGTAATATATGTTTAAAAAAAAAAAAAGAAAAGAAATCTTTGACTCTGAATTGTTGATAATTTTTGAAAATCTTATCTTATCCGCGCCTTTCTTGTTGTATTTTATTTTATATATGAATATAGTATGTTTTTTATTTATTTAATTTTTTTTTTTCTTTCGAAGGTGACGTGCTCTCCTTTCCGTTATTTGAGCGACGTTTCCATTTCCTGTGCAGGGTACACGAGAGGAGCGAGAGAGCGTGAGTCGAACGATCCTTCGGCTGCTGCAACTGCTCGCTTCCGGTTATGCCCCGTATACGTATATGCAGCGTATGTGCATGTGTATATCTGTATACCTTTGTATGTATGTATGTATATATATACGTAGGTATGCGTGTGTATATATGAGTACACAATCTATCGTTCACATGCGCACGAAAACACCCGGGCGATAGCTCTCTAAAGCCCTCGGTAACAGCAGGCCCAGGGCATTTAAACATTTAAAGGGACAGAAACGACGTTCCGCCGCGACGCCGCGCCGTCGTAGCTGTATACTAATATAGGTATAGCTGTATGGATATATGGGTAGGTACTCGTGCTGCTGCCCTTACACTGCAGCCTTCTATATACGTCTGTACTCGTACCTATACCTATATACGTATGGCTATACCTATATACCTATACTGCAGGGCACTAAGAATCATAATACATACCTGAAAAATATAAGGGAAGAGAAAAATATTGAATAGAATTTTCGGGAATGGAATGAAATGGAAGGGAAGGAAAGAGACGAGGGAGGGTACGGCGGGGAAGGGAAGAGTAGGGGAGACGACTCCCTATATATACGTTTTTAACCCCTCCTTGTATAGCCTCACCACCACCACCACCCCCGGAAAATTTTCCTCTCTAGGGGCGTAGTTTTCGATACACATGGAAACCGGGAATGCTTACAATATTCTGTTTTCACACACGCACACGCACACGAACTGGAAGTAACTGGAAACGCACACAAACCAAAACTTAATACATTGGTTGGTTATAGGTACCTGCCGAAAAATTCCTAGGACGCAGATGGTTGATTTTTCTGAATAAACCGTACGCTATGGTATATATAACTATATACCTGCAAAAATATAGCTGTATATACCCTACGTCCTGTATAGATTATTTTTTCCAGCTGTTATTCGATATATAGGTGTAATGTTTGATATATGTAATTTTTAATTGTTGTTTTTTCCAATTTGACTGCGTTGAAGATCCGGATTTGGAAAGGTTCCGAACGGTGAAAATGACGAGTTCATTTGTGACGATTTCGAATGGTCAGATACGGAATTATAACCGTTCGGAACTTTTAAAAATTGGAACTTCAACCCAGCCCCATCTCAGTATATAATTGTCTGAAGAAAAACGAATAAAAAAAATTCCAAAGTTGAGAAAATTTGTAATAATATAATTATCGGCTATGTGGACGGCGTGCTGCATGCGGGGACCGTGCAGAGAACGATGATCGTCGAATAATAAATAATATAATAACGATAAGTAATAATCATTATCTTTCTCACAGCTGCAACGGTGCAGAGAGTCTATATAGCTCAAAAGTTACGCAAGGGTTAAATACGTAAATCCATACATACATACTGTAGGTATTATATCTGTCTAAAATGGTATATAAGTATATACATATAGTGTGCAACTATACCGAGTGGTGAAAAATTTTCACTTATAACGTCGGTTATATATTTTCAATGTTTATAATAGTGTTTAAAGCCAGAAATCAACAAAGAGTTCTTAGAAAAGCCGCTGTTTTATACTGTGCATAGAAATATACATACACACATATACATATATGTATATAACGTTCTGATGTGTGTAGCTACATCGAGGCTGTATATACATATACATATGTATATCCATAGCCAAGATTTCTGTTATCAATTTTACATATATATATATATATATTTATATATACACGGTATATATATAGGTATATATGCGATACGTAACGTCCTGTTTCAATTATTAATCACGACATTACGTACATACATACATACATATATATGTACATGTATATCAAAAACGAGAAACAAAAAAAAAAAAACTTTCTGCGTTTGTAATAATCGGGTCAATAATTTTACCTGAAACAGGTGAAAATAAAAAAAAAAAAAAAAACATAAAAAAAAAAGAAAATAAAAATTTCATCAACGGTTTTGGCTGTTAATAATATAATTATATCGTATGATATCAATATAAATGCCTACGTGATTATGTGCTCATAGAATATAATTATTCCCTGTATTCTCTTTATATACCTAGGTGTGGGATAAACTATATGTAAACGTTTCTTAGAAATTTCGTTTTATTTATTTTTTTTTTTTATACATTAGTCACCGCGCGTTACGCGAGATCGGTAAGACAGGTGCTCCGTTGATGAGCTGCTGCGAGAAACTGGGGAACTGAGAATCTGAAATTTATATACTCAACGTTTGTTCTATATATATAGGTATAGGTATATAGGTGATTGTCTAACAGTTTAATCAAAAAATTTACGTACAGGTATATATACATATTATACATATATATACTTACAACATATTTTTGACGAGTATATAAAAATTGCCCAATAGTAGATTTTTATTTCATCACAAATGATATGGAAGCTAAAAGAAAGCGAACCGAATAAAATCAAAATCCAAAAAAAAAAAAAGAGAAAAGAAAAAATTGTCTATTTTTTTACGATCTAAAAAGAGAACATGTTTTTGCACTTGTCTTATTATGATTGTGATTATTATTATTATTATTATTTTTCGTAATTTTTTTTTAGTAAAAAATTCACTTGGGCCGATTCGTTTCTCAACAACTGCAACGTTTGTTTCCCCCGTCTTGTTTATTCTACGATATTATATATACGTATATACATGTATAGATATACATACATACGTAGGATATATATGTATATATATTATTATTGTTTATCGTTTATCAATTTACACCGCAATCAACGATATCACTTCTAGAGTGTAAACACTGATTGACATTAATTGGGTAATTTGAGGCCGTCCATTATATTATTCTATTCTACTACGTTTTGTTCTCATTTCGTAAATTTATTTTTCGTATATATATACATTATACCATGTATATCACTTTCGTATTACAGCGCGTTATTATATATTATGTACGATTAGTTAATTAAATTTTTTTTTTTTTCTGCTAATACTATACTCAAACAATATATACATAAACCTATATATTAATATGTACCTATATATAAACCGCGAAACAGATCTAAGATTCATGACAAAATATTGTGTACATATACCTATATGTATACGATAAGATATATTATAATAACGCAGAAATATATAAAATATCAAAACGAAGAACCAAGCAAAAGAGGGATTATACATATTTGCGAGAAATCTCCTCATATACCTAAATGCTTATCTACAGTATACTAAACACATATATAACATATAGGTATGTATATGTATATTTCCATCGAAATAACGAGAATACGACAGAAAGATATTTTCTCCGAAACTTTGGAGACCCACTGCACAGCGTTTTCGTTTTGTTTGTAATTTTTTTCTAATTTTTATTTATTTATTTATTAATTTATTTATTTTTTGTCAAGTTTTTTATGTATAATATATATATATATATATATATATATATATATATATATATATATATATATATATATATATATATATATATATATATATATATATATATATATATATATATATATATATATATATATATATATATATATATATATATATATATATATATATATATATATATACGTACGTATAACTCTTTCGTTATATACACGATATGCGGAAAGAAATTTTTCATATTAATTTTTATTTTTTTTCTCAGGAATATGATAAAATAAGTAGAAATTTTGTATATCGGAGGTATATCATACGAGTACCAAGACACGTGGGATTTTTCGTCGAATCTGGTGAGGCCGCCTAGCGGTTGCCTCTAAATACGTACCACATCCACACACATACGTAGAGTTTCGATCCCCATGGAAACAGATGTTTTCGGGAAGTATATACATATACATACATATATGTATACAGATACGGATATACTACATGGATACGTATAAGTACCTATATATCGCCGAAAACAGATCCTATCCTACTCTCTGGAAAATATCAGCCTAATTGGCTTATCGATTCTATTCAAAGAAAAAGATGAAAAAAAAAAAAAAAAGAAAATATATAAATAAAAGACAGAAGTAGGGGGGATCTCGAATATTTTCCAGATATGAAAGATAAAAGAAGAAAAGAGAAGGAAAAAAAAAGAACCAACCGATTATAGACGTAGAGAAGATTGAAATTATTGAAATATAAAAATTGCACCGTTTCGAGTATTCTGACCCGTGCAGTTTTGTCAAATAATTAAAAACAACCAAAAAAAAGAAAAGAGATGGAAAAAAGTAAAAAATAAATAAATAAAAAATGATCGAGGCGAGGCGAGTAACGTTAGATTATTTTCATGTGAAACATGCATCGGCTCAAAGCGCGCGTAGTTAGTATTCTCTGGTTGCAGTTGCAGGCGCATCCGGTGAACCGCAGCCAGTAGCTCACCGCTTCGTATACCGCCCGCTATTTTTTTTTTCTCTCGTTTTTTTTTTTTTTTTTCTTTTTTTTTTCCGTCGAAAGCTTATTTGTATTTTATTCCATCGATATGAGAGAAGAGAAGGCCTTGGCAGCCTAACAGTTCGAGCTGCAGCTGCTTTGCTTGTAACTGCAGCACAACCGCTCTTGCTCTTGGCTCGACTTGTTCCTTTACTATACGTATATACCTATAATAATAATAATTATTATTATTATAGGTATATACGTATGTACATACATTGTATAAATATTCCATATACATACATATATACATATATGTATATGTATAAATGGAACGGGGAGCGTAAAATTTCGGATTCATGGGTAATTCATTATACACTCCTGTGTGTATACGAATTTTGTTAAAACTTTAATTAAAGGGTTTAATTACAGAGGATATTGAATTTAGGGAATATAACGTGAAGTTTTTTCGTTGCATCGATATATCAGAAATTCAAAAAGAAAAAAAAAAAATTAATTTAATGAAATTTAATTTGAAGAAAAAAAAAAAAAAAGGAAAAACAAAAATAGAAAAATGGATGAAATAAAAAACCTTTGGGGTATGTATACAGGAGGAATTTTATCCACCGTTGATATATAGTATATATAGGTATATAATACGTAGGTATTTAGGTATATATATATTCAACGGTGAACGCTATCAAGACTCCGTTTCGAATAGAATTTAAATATTTGCTCAATTCCTGGGAACGGAATTAAACAATTAACTTAATTTGACAGTGAAAGGGGCTGGCTTGGCTTGACTGCTGTTAGTGGTGGTGGTGCTGCTGCTGTTGGACGAAGGGCGGAATTAACACTCAGAGTTCTGCTTTAAGCGCGAAAAGTTTTAGCGCGCGAAAATGATTAAAAAGTGAAAAAAAAAAAAACCACACAAGAAAACCAGCGCAATTTGATTCAGTGCGTTGAAGAAAAGAAGCTATAATATCGTTCGATCGAAAGCGAAAGTTTTCCTTAAACCGGTCTAACGAAAAAAAAAGAAAAAAAACATCTATATTGAATTGTTTTTTTTTTTTGTTTTTTTTTTTTTTACTTTGCGCAATAAGAAAATTGTAGAATTCCGGGTGTATGTACATACATATAATAGATCCGAGATTAGCAACGAAGCGTTAGGATTTCTATCTATACGAGACGATCTATTTAAAGAATCCTTAATTCCGCGAGAGAGAAAACGAAAACACGCGGCGTATCTGTGATGTGTTTAAATATATATATAGGTATATGGATAGATATATTACTTATAGGTAACGCTTCACCTATACCCCACCTATTTATCTACCTATATCCTAATACTTTATATACTTATATTATATACTTGTACACCTATACTCAGCGGGAAAGAGAGAGAGAGAATTTTTGGCAGAAGCTTGTTTTGTTAACTTTTGTATTAAAACCAATTTATTTTTAGTCTATGAAAATAGATAGGTATATATATATATATATATAGGGACGTTCGACGAGGTTGTATATGCCGTAGATACGCGTAGATAGATATATATATACATATACCTACTACCTACCTACGTACGAGTTTACGTATAATTGCGAAATGTTCGATTTCCGATTTCGATATGAATAACAGTAGAAATAATAATGATAACAATATTAATATTATTTATACGACGTAAATATAAATTGCGTTAATCGATATATATATATATATATATATATATATATATATATATATATATATATATATATATATATATATATATATATATATATATATATATATATAATATATATATATATTTACATGTATATAAAAAATAATATTCTATTTTACCCTCTTCGTTTTTATTTAATCTTTATGCCGCAGCTAATTAGCACCGTGAACTGCAACAGATCAATCATATACACGACGATATAAATGATTCATTGCAATAAACTCGTATATATGTGGTATATACATATATACAAGTCAATTGGCGTAGATCAGAAGCTTTGAGTAAATAGGAATATAAATTGACATTTACCGTTATAAAAACGACGAAAAGAGTCATTTTCTATTAAAGTAAGAAAAAAAAAAAGAAGAGATAAAGAAAAAAAAGTAAAATTCCGACTGAAAGTTCTAAAATAAAAGAGAAAGAAGAAGATATTATTAAATATACAGAGTTGAAATATTCCCAGAATTCACGATCACGCGGGGTCGTATAGAGATAAATGAAAAAAAAAAAAAAAAAAAAATTAAATAAAATAAAGTAAAAAAGAAGACTTGTATATATTCACGACCTGGAAAAAAAAAGAATCGCCTGGCCCTTTAAATATAACACAGCAACTCATCCAGTATATCACCCTAAAAAACCTAAAAAAAAAAACCAACTTAAAAACTACCGCGTGCTTTTGACGGAGTAGACAAACTGCCTCGCCTTTTCATAATATAATATATCTCATCCGGCGTAGCCCGCAACGATTAGGTACATACTAGCTGTCAGACGTGTATAAAACTGAAAATCGTCGAGCCAGAGAGCGCGCAGCGTGAATATCGAAGGACCGAGAGGTTCACGGAGCGATGTTACTTATACGAATACGCTCTCCGTTGTAAGTACTACCTCGACCGAACGTCGGACGAGACATAGTGTGACGGTAGAGAGACGTAGTGAGCGAATGCGCCGATTGGTTACCCCCGCCGTCGAGACGTGCTTTGCTGCGCGACCCGCACTTCAGCGATGCTAAACTCACGTTGGAGGGCGGGGGGGGAGGGATAGGATGAAGTTTGTTGCGTTATACTCCGTGGTGGGTAGGTTTGTGAGAGAGGGGGTATATGTCTAACAGCGCACAGCTGATGCAGACCTGAAAGTATAGAGGCGGACGATCGGGACGGCAGTTAAGTCAGTAGCTTATGTGCGCTCGTAGAGCGAGCATCGTATTCCGTAACAAGCGGCGGTAATAATGTCACCACATGTCAGTAGAAGACAACTCGTAGTGAGAATAATATCGTAGTTTTTTTTAGTTTTTTTTTTCGTTTATACAAATATAATAAAAAAAAAAAAAAAAACCAACAACCAACAAATATAACAACCAGAATAAAAAAAAAAAAAAAGTAAAGAGAACAAACTCAAGTTCTTTCTTTTATTATTGTCAATAACATATATTATATTGTATATTGTTATCGTTAAATAACACGTCGAGAGCCAACTGAAGTACTAGTATACGACAGAGTGTGAGCTTACAAACTTCTGCATATATACATATTATACATGTATAATGTCTTCGTAATATAATGCAAAAAAAAAAAAACCACAACAACAACAAAAAAATGTATAAATGAAACGTTGATAATACACGGTAATATAGACAATTAATTGAAGAAGCTCATTCAGCCGTCGAATAGAGTACATATTTTACTCGGTTGTGACACACGTTTTATAGTTTTTTTTTTTTTTTTTCTTTTATTTTTTAAATTTTTTTTACGTACACCTTCGATTTATATTTTCTTTGGTTTTTACGTTTACTGAATATCCGAAGTTCATTCACTTTGGAACAAAAAAACTTTTAAAACTGAACTGAAACCATAAACAGAAAAAAAAAAAAAAAACAACACAAACTGATGAACGGTTCGTTTTTTTTTTTGTTGTTAATTACGATAAATTGCTCAACACTTTCTAAATAACCTGATACAGTGATAGAAAAAGAAAAGAATAAGAAAAAAACAAACGGAAAGACTACGCATATATGTACGTATATACGTTATATACGCGGTATTATATATGAAGACGGAAATATTTGCATAAACGTAATAATATATTACATACAGATATATCTATACATTGCATATATTATTATATTATCGTTGAGTGTGTGGTCTGTGCGGTGTTCTTTGAAAAACAAAACAAAACAAAACAAAAAATATCTATAAATAATCCAAAAGTGAAGTGAATAAGGTATAATAAATAATAAGGCCCAAAAATGGTGCCTCAACAGCAAGACAGCCCCTCGAGTTCGGGGATTCCCCTGTTCGGCTCGCAGCTTGTGGATAAAAATTCTCTAACACCTTACTCGGACGCAACTCAGGTAAATTGATTCAAACATTTATGTATCGAATAGAAAAACAAAAAAAGAGAGATAATTTTTTATAAGAAAAGTATCTTAAAGTGTGATATCACATCGTCGTTCAGAAAAAAAACTTTAATAATCCCGTGTTCGTTCGTATTTCGTATCTGTACATATTATGCAGAGTGTACACGACGATTACAGACGCTTACTACTTAAAGAGCGTGTTCGAGTTAACGCGAGGGACATGTAGCGGAGTGTGTCTTTAAGAAAACGCGTTCAACGATCTCCGTGCAGTTTCGAACATGTATAAAGTTCAGTGTAAGCTATTGAACGTATTTAGGAATAGTTTGAATCAGATCTAACGTGTTGAGACTCGACTTGACTTGTTGAAACTTTAGAGTAGAGTAGACTGTCTTAGGAGCTGTTTTAATTTCGTAAACAATTTTTTTTATTTTCTATCGTTTTCGCTCATTGACGCGGGAAGTTTAAAAGACTGTCACGTACACGCGTTTTAAAACGTGCAAAACATGCGGATCAGTATTATTTATGTAATATACCTATGTATTTATATACGTATTCAACAACGTGGTTCGTTCGTTCGTTCGTTCGTGGTGGCAGGAGATTGAATACGTACGACGAACGAAGATCTTTTTCTAATACCGTATTATACCTATACAAGCCCAACTACCTACTTACTTACGCGCTGTGATCGAAGGTGAATTATTGTTGTTTGTCTTTTCTCGAGATGTTGAGTAAAATACAAACCAACAAACAAATGAATAAATAAATAAAATTTGTTACGTTTCCTGAAATGGTTTATCCTATTCATTTTTTTTCTCCGTTTTTCTTGTCATATCTCACAAGATCTCGATGTACAGTCCTCTTTTTTTTATCTCTCACACCGCTTCCGCACACAGTTTCTATTCATATATATTGAAGAAAAAAAAAATGATCATTTTATACTAGCAAAAAAAAATAAAATAAAATGAAAAATTATAAAAAAAGATCGAATAATTAACGAATCGGCGATAAATTTGAAGACACTTGACACTTGAGGTTTCTCAATTTCCTATTTTTATTTATTTATTTATGTTTTTCATATTTCTTTTCTTTTTATCGACTTAAAAAAATACGACGACGTATCTTCTCCCACTGATTGATCGTAAAAAAGATCGACATTTAGTTTATATAATTTGAACGAAAATTTTTCCGTTAGGCATATATAAACGACAATTCTCACGATCATAGAGAGGATATATTTTGAATAAAAAATATACGAATGATAGTATCATTTTGGGACCTAGATATGTACATGAATAACTTTTTTTTAATAAATATTCTTATTCTTCTTAGTATTTCTCCTCTCGTCGTTTTTAAACAGATAGATATAATAATTGTATGTAATACGCGGCGTTTTTTTTTTTTTTTCCCCGTTCTTGTTCAACTTTTAACGAACCAGCAGCAGCCCATAGCACGTTTATAATACAAACAAACATACACACGAATAATAAAAAGTTGAAACACTGCTGGTAACAGCGAACGCGAGAAGAAGTAGTAGTAGTAGAAGTAGGAGGTTAGACGTACGCACGTATGTATGTATGTATGTATGTATGTAGAGAGATGCACCGTGACGAATTCAGGATTAATATTCCGAGGGGCAAAGACCAGACGAAGCATAGGCGCAGAGCGAGGCGCGGTAGAGGCGGAGTAGAATGAGAAGAAGGAGAAACCGAGAGTCGACGGTATGAGATAGATAGAGATATGAAAGGAGTGAGAATGATGGACTGAACGATTGCGGGGGGACCGAGTAGAAGAAGAAGAGGAATAATAATAATAATAAAACTACAAGAATAAAAAGAAAAAGGAATCTAAAAGATAAAAAAAAAAAAAAAGGAAATAACAATAAAACCGAGTCTCATCCGAGTTCGAGTCCAAGTCAAAGTCATCGTCCTGTGACTAGGTTTCAGAAATATATATATATATATATATATATATATATATATATATATATATACATGTACATATATACAAATCTATAACTATACATGCTCCGCCGCCGCGCCGCGTGGATATTTTTCCTTCCTCGGTTTTAAGAGATGTAATTATTTTAGGACCTATAATGAAAAACAAAAAAAAAAAAAACAAGTTTTCTCGCTCCTTACTAATATTTTACTCTTCTCAGTAAATTATCTCTCACTTTTTCTTATTCTTCTTTTATTTCTTCTTCTTTAACAGTATATACCGTTTTGTTTCGTTTAGTTTTGTTTCGTGGCATCGGCTGTGTGTAGTGCTGCTAGCCAATTATCCCTCTAGATTTTTAATGGTCTTCTTGAATCCTGCCTAATTCTAGACTTCAGCTTCTACAGTCCCTCTACCTTTTCCCTCTTTCCTTTTCCCTCTACCGGTCCCCTATAAACCCTCCTGCAGGTATACGACTCTAAGTTGCACCACAGTCCTTCATCCTCGTCAGACTTTTGTACCTTACACATATTATTTTTCGGTAACTATTCTGGAATTTTTTTTTTTATGAAAAGTTACCTTGCCGATTTTTGTATGCAAATATATGCAGTTATTGGCTATAACGATCGTAGCTACAGCTTCCTTTTTTTTATATTCCTCGTTGTAATACAGTACATACCTATACCCACATATACAGGCTTGAATATATGATTTACGTTTGACTCTTGGTCTGCGCGTGATTCCCATCTAATCCCCGGGATTAGGAGTAAGAGAGAGAGAGAGAGAGAGAGAGCGAGAGGTCGAGTCGTAGATTAAAAGAAAAAGACAAGAAAAAAAGGAAGGATTAAGAGAGTAATAATTAAAAAAAAAAAAAAGAACAAAAAAAAAGAACCACGATTATATACCACACGGTGGATATACGCATAGATATATCCAACACACGTATATACGTACAGATCGCGTCGTCCTACGCGTGTCTATGAACAGGCGCCACTAATTTCCGGGCTACCGAATTAAGCAAGACTTAAGAGACTAGAATTTAAATTTCCGTATCTTATATATACGAGTACTATATGTAGGGTATGTATACATATATACGTTGATGACGTGTAACGATGCATAGGTGTGTATGATATTATAAATTAACGATCGATTAAACGTTTGATTTAGATAACGGGGTTTGAATGATTCTCCTATATATATAAACACATACATACGTACATGTATATATACACCTATATACGTATAGTATATTATAAGAGTTTTATAATTGACATTTATGGGTGAAATTTGTAAATTTTATAACTCCGTGTAAATTTAGTATACGTTTAGATATATCATAATTATAATTTTTTTATTATTTCATTATGGTATGTCAGATTATTCAGACCTAGCTCTATCGAACAACAACATCGACAACAACTGAATTTGTAAACACGTTTTACTTATTTTCTCTATCCCTCTCTTATAATTCTCTCTTTTGAAATTTTCCATTCGGTTCAGTGTCTCAAGATTTAAAGTTCTCCTTATTCCAACGCCTCCTTTTTCTTCTTCTCCTCCTTCTTCTTATTGTTATTATTATTATTATTATTATTATTATTCGTCTCCTCTGATAGGTACAATCCCATAAAATTACCCACGATTACCCTGCGCGCGGCGTTGTTACCTATATAGATAGCCTTGTGGTGTAGCTTGAAACGAACAGCTCGGCTCCGGTCTCGGCTCTTTAAAAAAAACCCTCCATCTGTTTTCTTGTTTCTTTTTTCTTCCCTCCGTCTCTTTATCTCTCTTTCTCGCTTTCGTGTTTCTCGATATAATAGCCAGCCTTCCTCCCTCTCTCCGTCGCTCCTGCTGCAACGCCTAATCGTATCCTGCCCGATCATCGGCTGCAGGCTGTCTCGACCGTTCGTCTCGGACGTTGGCCCGCTATCTCGGAAGATTGATACAATAAAAAATGAATAACAAATCGTTCGATGATATAAATTCTACGTTATTCATTTATTTAATTTATTACTCGATATAATATTTTCATACGTCTCTCAATACATTTACTTAACAATATAATATATAATTAAAAAATAACGGCTTTTAAATATTATCATAAGATGCTGAATATTGACAACAAGGTTGAGAGTCGCTGATGCGCTATAGGTTATCCCTTTCTCTTTCAGTTCTCTCGAGCTCTCGCTCTCTTATCCGTTTGTAGTTGGTATACAAACGGTAACTCAGTAAGTAAGTAAGTGAGTAAGTTCAGGCTCACTCGACTGCAGCTGCAGCAGTAGCTTACAGTACTGTAATAAGTATGAAACCGCGTTTTGTAAAGATCGAAGGGAACAGAGTCGCAGGCTGTACTTTAAAACGTTAGTTACGCGTACATAAGTTTCGCTGAGCTGCACGTCAAAGAGACGTCTACAGGCCTGTACATACAGGATCCCTCGTTTTCTCGTATTATATATAGCGTTCGCTGCAGAGAGCTGAGAACTGATAGCTGATAGCAGGCAGAGAGTGTGCAGCTTTGCACAGAGCGAAACTGTTAAGGTTGCGCATGATTTTTATTATTATACTATATATTTATCTTCTTATAGACACGCGCGCGTACGTTGTAAGACTGTCGTGCTGTTTCATAGGTTTATAAAGTTATAGTAGTATAGTTGCAGTTATAATCGCAACGCGCTGGATTATTGCTGCTTGGGGAGGGAGAGGGAGGGGGGGCTATAATATACCCGAGTTACTCGGTTTTGCTACTACAATATAATAATACTATAATAATGTATAATACATGCGTTTGTAATACTACCAACCTCGTGGTCGCTGCAGCGTGAGGTTTTGCAACAGTATGAAAATTACTTGTAATTCTAATCGGTGTTTCTGCAGGCCATGCCATGCCATGCCATGCCATGCTATTGCCGCGCTGCAGTGCCTTGTAATATTACGCTGCAATGATTATTACTCTCTCTATTTCTATATTTCCTCTCCTTAACTTATATGTATATACATATATGTATATATATATACAACTTAACATCCATATATATACCTACATAATATATATATATATATATATATATTGATCTACATAAAAATATGAATTATAATAATGATAATGATATGATGATGATAATAGGAAAGCGAAAAAATTTCTTTCGTATTATAATCTATATTGATTGAGAAATTTTTTGTTTGTTTTTTCTCTCCGATAGTATATCTCTGTACATATCTATAAATATATATATATATATATATATATAAATTTATTTATAAAATGAAATATGTATGTATATATATATGTATAGACGATGATCAGCTGATTTGGTATCATCGCGTCGGGGACCCGCGTACTCAACATCATTGAAAGATATACGGCAATGTCACCGAGATTAGATCGGGTTGTTTGATAAGTGACGGATGCTCCGTAGCGATATCGACTGTAGCGCATTTCTGACAGCGGCAACCAGTACCGACCATAGACAGAGCGACAATGACAAGGAATGGAAGGAGAGAGGGGAGGAAGGTGGGGAGGGCAGTCAGTCAGTCAGTCAGACAGACAGACAGACAGACAAGTAGGGCGGCGCGGCGTTGGGGTCGTTTGTTATCGGTCGTATCGGTCGAACCGGACGGGCGGACGGACGGACGGACGGACGAAGTGTTAAAGTGACCAGATTGTGGGAAAAAAGAAACAACAAGTAGACATGAGAATGAAAAAAAAAGAAGAAAAAAAACAAATTTGTAGAAAAATAGAAACAACAAAATGATATGTAGGTAACATGTACACGATATTACGTATGTATAAGTATACATACATATATATGTATCTATATATTCGTATATATTTAGCACATATATACTTGGGGGAAAAAAGAATTGGAAAAAAAAAAACCTGTCTCACCAGAAACGATTACAAAATACATATATACTACCTATATATATACGAAACATGAAAGTAGTATGTATATGTATGTACGTACGTTGAAATTATTGTGGCTTTAGGCTGCGGCTGCTGCACCGTACTGCAGTAGTCCTTTTATTTTCTTTATCTTCTCTCTTTTATTCTTTACAGCTACAGTTTCGGATTATTATCAATATCACGATTGAAAATGGAAGAAAAATAATGAGAGTAAAAAAAAAGAAAACAACAATAATAATTAATATAATTATTTGTCGAAATATATATACATACCTATAGCTGTATATATTTATATATATATGCATATATTACTTCGATGATTTATTATATTTCGCTTGGGTATTATACGATAATTAATCGTTGTCTGCGATCTCTTATATATTATATATATTTACTCACTGCGTATCCAGAAGCAACACCCAACAGACACTAGCAGCTATATAGATGTTGTTTGACTATTTTAATTAATGGGTTACATCGCGGCCGGAGCGCGATGCACAGAGAATTTTTTTTTTTTTTTCTGTTTTTTTTTTTTTGTCTTTAGGTAATAATATAGTCGTTATAATGTAACTCGAAACACGTGTTTTTAACTTTTGACTTTTTTTGGTGTTTTTCTTTCTTTTTTTTTTTCTTACCCAATTTTTATTTCACACTTTTTACTCTTAATATAAAGGTAAAGATTTAAACGTGGCGTCGTAGCACGGTATATGGGTACATATATATAAAATATATCTACTATACATACAGAAAGATACTTTGACCCCGTAATCAGCTGTCTTGTATATTCTCAACTCCTCCCCCCTCTCTCTCGCTCTCTGACGCTATCTCTGTCTCAGGTGAGACAACGTAAAAGGAGCCTCAGCTGATAGCAACATTTTCTTATTTATTTTTTTTCCAAGTTTAATCTTCATAAACTATACGAATCTCAAGGACGGTACATAATAATTTGAATACTAATAATTAAACATCAATAATCTACTTTTGAAATCTTTAATCATTATTTCACGGCTGTTATATATTCTTCTTTTTTTTTCTTACAATTCTCTTTTTCGTCATTTTTGAAGAAAAAATGTCGAATCATTATACGGTATACGACTAATCGCACTGCACGAGCAGCAGTGGCCTGTAATAATGTGTAATTCTCGTGAATCGCTATCTGCGACAAGGGGAGAGTGAAATCAGCGTCAATTTCATTTAGTTTTATTGTTAGTTGGTGGTATGGTGTGTATAGATAGTTTTGTTGATGCTGTACTTGAGGGCACCTCGTCTACCACCTCGGCACTGCAGTTCGTTCTCTTTCGTTATACCAACTCTAACAGGGAATTCTCTCGTCCCTCCATTCTGTCCGCACTTCGCGCGCATGTTTCACTGTCGCTTTTTAATCGCCGTTACCACCGAGTGAGTTCTCGGTTGCGCTGCATGGATTTGCAGCCTTATTACGCGTTCTCCTCCTCCTCGTCCACCGACTCCTTCTCTTCTCTCTCTCTCTCTCTCTCTCTCTCTCTATCTTTCTTTCTTTTTCGCTTTCCATCTCCCTCTCTCTCTATGTCTTATCTCTCTATCTTTCTCGCCGCTATATACTGCTGTGCGATGATATCATAATATCGAGGTCGACGATTCGGCTTAAATTAGCTACAAAACAACCGGAAGCCACCGCTGCCGAGTCAGAAACGAGTCTGGTCATTTCTTTCTCGGACTAACCGTGCCCGTTTAGTATTTTGTCGACTCCAAGCTCTAATCGATGTCGCGACTGAACTTATCTCCCGCGGTATCTAATTATAATCTCTTTTTCTCTTTTTCCTCTCTCTCTCTCTCTCTCTCTCTCTTTCTCTACATCTCGTCTCTATTTTCTTATTTGATATTTATTCTCTTTTATTTTTTCATTTCGATACTATATAAGAAGCTGAGAGATAGAAAACTGCGTACATATGTACACCATCACTCGTTTATTTAGTTCTCAAGTTGAAAATTGTCCATATCTAATTTATGCCACGGATACGATGTATAATTTCAAGAGGTTCAAGCGATTTTTGGTTTTTTTTTTTTTGGTCTTGTTTGTAAATCAGCTCACACTTTCTAATGATATAAAAGAAGAAAATAAAATTGGGAATTTTCCATTCGCGTTTCTCCGTTTGATTGTCCCCGTAACATATGACCACCCATATATACAATTATCGTATATATACACGTTTATATCGCAAGCTACTATCGGATTCGGTCAGGATGTCGCTATAGGAGTCAGCTGTCCGTCCGGTGAACACTTGCGCGAGCGTTGCGTTACGATGCGATACGATGCGATGTGATGATGCGCGATATCCTTATAGAATATAGCGGTGCAGTGTCTATACGTATATATACATAATCTGTACACATACAAACATATATATATATATACGTATTTAGATATACGGTTCTTTGAAACCCGATCATCATCTAACCGGGAACCCTGCAAGTCTTTCGACTATATCGTTGAAAAGAAAAAAAGAAAAAACAAAAACCACGGGAACGAGATAAAAAAAAGACCGATGATAATAACAATTGAATAAAAACTGGGATATATAATTCGCGGAAACATGCGTCCACTCTCGAACGTAATTACGAGAAGACTCAATAAATTACTGTATTATTAATTTATATATATATGTATATATATATATATATATTTATATACGAACGCATGATGATAGGCTATAATTGCACCTGTAACTTCGTAAGAAAAAAAAGTCGGTTAAATAATAACAAGACGAAATGAAAAAAAAAAACGGGCTATTTTACAGAGAATTGATTAAGCGATTTACCCACGCGTGTATACCATCCGCGGTTAAAAGAATCCTGTATAGGTATTATATACATACCATATAGCGAAAGAATATTAGCATAATAAGATTACGGTTCTTTCAGGTCGATACGTATCTACCTATATGCGAATTAAAACATATAACAGATATATATATACATACGAGATATATACAGGAGACTTGAGCATTGATAAAATGAGATTGTAATATATTTACGAACTGATTCAATGCTTCATCGTGTGCCTGATAACGTGATCGGTGATAAGATGAGTAGAAAAAAAAAAAAAAAATGAAAAATGCACACGAGGAGATATTCAGATCAATGCCAAATTTATATAAAAGAAAACTCCGATAGTTGTACATACATATACATACATATTAGACGTATAAGAATTTTCAACAAATTATTATATATATATTGTCGTCTATAACGTATCTTAACGTTGCTAATATACATTTAAATGTATACATATATGTATACGTAATGTATGTTGTGTGATATTAGGAATGATCGGTTCCCACGATCTTCGCGAAACCTCTATAGGATTAGGAGGATATATAAGGTGAATCTAATACAGTTATACATATAGCGAATAGATATATAGGTGTATACGTATTAACTACTAACACCTCTGTGTATATATATATGTGTAATGTATATTATACATATCTGCATAACTATACATACGTATATATATACATATATAACTTACATATAGGTATATAAGCTTCTTCGCCTCACGCGGTGTTCGAGTAATCGGAATAATCTATGACTATACCCTGCTGCTGTTGCTGTTGCGGTTTTAGCAACGGTATGGTATGAGTATTGTACGGATACACGTACACACACATATATATATATATATATATACATAGGTATAAGAGTTATTAAGAATACTTTTCCTGACTGTGAACGAATCAGCTGTGAGTTAGCGAGTGAGCGATCAGTGAGTGAATTCTATATACATACCTATCTAGACTCTAAATACGTTAGTCGAAGGCCAGCTGCCTTCTGAAACACCGCGACCGGCCACTTCACTCCCCCTCATACCAAAGCATATTCTAATAAGCATTGCTGCACGTACCGGATTGGATTTTTCTAATTTCTGATCATTTTTGTTTCGTTTTTTCTTTTTTTTTTTTTTTTTTTTCTCCAATTTGATGAAAAAATCAAGTCTCATGTCTTCCTCCCCCCGCTCCCTCTCTTTCTCTCTAACTGAAAGTTCTATTTTTCTTTTCTTTCGATACAATTCCTAATATATCATGTACATGTATACATACGCCCGCGCGCAGGAAATAGATGAAATTCTTTTTTAGTAGTAGGTATATATGTATAAAATTGTAAAATTTGAGTATCTTTTCCTATCTCGTGTCTGTTAAATATATTCTTCCTTTTTTCATTTTTTGTTTTTTGTTTTTTGTATTACATCGAGAGAAAATAGGCTATTACACTCTGCAGCTGCTGCAGCAGCATGAGAAGTGACGATAATAAATGATTATATCTTCAATCTTCTTCTCTAATATTTTTCTACTTTTATTTTTCTTCATTATATGTATGTACCTATTTCTATATATCTCTATCTCTTTATCCATGGGATCGGTCGCGTCTTATAAGCGTATATAGCCACTAGCCTAGTTTGATAGCTGCAGTCGTGATCTGATCCGTGGTTCGCGTGTCTTTATAATAGTATTCTGATGGCCACTGGCTTATACCTATATATTATGCAGTAGAGGAATTATGTATGTATACATATACGTATGTATGTGTATGTATGTAGATTATAAATTGTAATCTCAGTATCTTATAAGGTATTAGCAGTAACAGCAAGAAGTACGGCGGCATTATGAAGAACATAGAAGTATATTATAAGTATAAGCAGGGGGAGAAGCAGAAGAATAAGAATAAGAATAAGAAGAAGGTCTCGCGCGTATAGCAGCCGTAGCGCCTTCTAATAAGCTACGCAAATTACTGCTGATCAGAATACATACCATCACTGCAGACTTGACTTGACTTGAGCAAGCAAGCGCAAGTTGTACACGTCGTACGTACGTATACGGGGCCCCTGCAGCCGCAGACGTTATACCTACGATTCGTGTATGCTTCGTAACTCTTACTCTTACTCTTCATGCTCGTTGCTCTTTGCTCTTATACTCGTACCTACCTACGGCTCTGACGTATAATAGTCGTAGTCTCGTAGCCCTGCAGCTCGCTCGCTCGCGTGTTTCGATAATTGTACGACATTACGCGTTGCCCCTACAAGGATATACATCAAGGTTCGATGAATTCGTTCAAATTGCGTTCACACGGCATACGTCTTGATGCTTATACTCCTGCGAGTTGCGCTACCGTACCCCTACTCCCATACGCGTTACATCGTCGCTACGCCTTTATACGTCGAATATCAAACCCTTATTCCCCCGAGTTCTTCTCTATTTTTTTTTTTTTCAACTTTACACCGACTATGATCGAACTTTTTGCTAACTTTTTTCTAACACGATGTTGTCTTTAAAAAAAAAAAGTATTTTATCTTCCTCTCTTTTTTGTCAATTTTGTAATGAAACCAGAAAACACATTGACACTGTAATTTTTCACACGGTTTTGCACCTTTTTTTCCTCTCTCTTTCTCTCTCCCTCTCTCTGTCTCTGAACGCACGATACATACGTAAACATAAACTATAACGTATTTCGTAAGTTGATTGTGATGCAGGTAAAGCAACGCGCGTATAATACTATACTATATGTATACTTACGCGCTCACACACATCCACAGACCTACACCTTTAAGTATAATATCAAACAGCTATACGTATTATATACGCGGTGTATAAGCCGTGCCCGAGACGTTGTTAAATACTCGTATAATAGTTAATCGTAAACGATCAATAGCGCTAAAGCAGAATAAGCGAAATATCGATATCGAAGGTCAGTCTTTCGCGGCGATAGGATATCCCCTATATAAGCTATACATATACCTGTATATATACTACATACCTGTAACGACGTGTGATATAGAAGCGCGATTTACGATTTTGCACCCATATAGCTATTTATCTACTCATACCTACCTCTCGCACGGGGTCTGGCTATCCCCGATTAGCGACGATTAGTGGGAAAGTAATATACATATAATATACATACACAACGTGCGTGTATATATGTATATTAGTTATATTCAGATATCATATATATATCGTACCTATATAACTGCAGTTATTACTGTCACGTCATATACAGGGTGTCCAAGAACTAAATGTCCAAAATGAACGGTGTCCTAGAGGAGGTCAAACTGAGTAAATTTTCCCGAAGAACATGGGGTCTGCGAAGTCGCGTTCGCGAGATATCACATGTTAAAAAAAAGTAGTGCTTTGCGCCGCGTCACCGCGGCGCAAAGCGCTACTTTTTTTTAACCTGTGATATCTCGCGAACGCGACTTCGCAGACCCCATGTTCTTCGGGAAAATTTACTCAGTTTGACCTCCTCTAGGACACCTTTCATTTTGGACTTTTAGTCCATTTTGGATATTTAGTTATTGGACACCCTGTATATTCCCACGGTATAGATTATATGTGTATAAGAGGTGAAGCTCGATCGCTTATGCTTGCCGCAGATTACGATTACGGTATAGCCACTCCCCGCGCGGGTATATGTACCTCGAAGAGACTGCAGCATACTATAACAGTCTGTAGTCTCTTGTTGCAGTTATTATGCATTAATAACTGCAGGCTGGAGCTTTCGAGAGATAGATATACTATAATACTAACACGCGTATCTAAAGAAACCAATTCTGCAGCACATTCTGATTTGCACTATGCAATATACGTATATAGTAGTTTATAAAATGTATATACCCATATATAATATAACGACGCTATCGTTTATATATATATATATATATATATATTATAGTTTACATAATTATTCTACCATATATCCGCGCCACGCGGCGTTTCATGATATGTAAATGCACGTCATTCGCGAAACGTACCCACGTATTGTGTACATATATACATATTGTGTACGTTTGTATGTAAATAACTCTAATTATATATTTTATATACGAAAGAGTGTCCGCGCGTAACCATAGCAGCAGCAGCAGCAGCAGCAGGAGCAGGAGCAGGAGCAGGAGCAGCTTAAGACACACGACGCGATCACAGCTATATCGTCTATGCGAAGGTTAATTTAACCAAGCTGTGGAGAAAAAAAAAAAAAAAGAAAAAAAAAAAATCTTGCGTTTTGTTATTAACGATTCAAGGCCTTTGTCAAGAATCTATGTACATACATGCAGTATATACATATACATATACTGAATTATATATTTATTATCTTTTGTCACCAGCTGACGACATTGATTATATACCTATGTTATTATACCTGTATGTACATACACACATATACCTGTATAGGTATATATCTATATGTACTGCAATCCATGTAATATAATATGCACTAAATGAGAAAAATAAACTTGTGTGCGATTCCGCTTGAGTAAATTTTTTATGTTTTTTTTTTTTCCCCGATTCAACGATCACTCTTGACTCTTTCGATAAATTATCTGTTTTTTTTTTTTTATTTTCTTGTACAAAATTTACTTGTGCATGATCGGTTTTTGTTTTTTTTTTGTTTTTGTTAATCTCTCGGGAGTTCATACACCTATATACCTTTTTTCTTCCATTTCTTTTCTTTTTTTTTTCTTGTTTTCTTTGCTTGGAACAAATTATACAAGGAATAATAAAAATATCATCTACATCCTACAGGTATATACAAACGAAAAATGCGGAAATCGTTGAGACAATGTGTACATACATATAGGAGACGGATGTGTCTAGATTTTTTTTTTCTTTTCTTTTTATTCTCTTTTGTTTCTTGCTTCTATTTTTTATTTTTTATTTTTTCTAAATTTCTCACGTTATACGGATATGGAGACGGTATTAAATGACTATTCCGTGTTTCCTCGAGAGCGAGTTTAACAAACGAATGGTTGTTAGGTATAGGTATATATAGGTATATACATATATATACATGTATATATATACGGTGGTGCAAGTACGCGGTCAATGCCAACGACCGGGGCGACCGCCGTCGCTGCCATACGTCGTTCTCGTATATAGTCTTCGCTGTTGCTGCTGCTACTGCTGCTGCGGGCGACAAAATTTTATTCGACCGTCGTATTAAAATATTAAGAGTATTGGTCGATAGATATAAAAAACAAAAAATAAAATAAAATAACAATATACGAGCATAAATATTAAATTTCAGAAAAAATTTTAAAAAAAAAATGATTTTTTATAGAATAATAATTCAATTAAACCGTACACAGTGTATAAGCGTTTTCATGAATTATCGGATACTTATTTTTGACAAAATTTTAATAAAAATTTTCCCTCTATCACGTAGGTATATGTGCAGCTGAAGAGAGAGAAAGAGAGAGGGTTAGATCGTAGAATTCTTCATACCTTTGCCTCATGCAAAAGCAAGTTCGTTGATCTATAATCTATAAAATCTCGATATATCCTGGATTCTAGATCCTAGTTTATCGATAATCTGCGGTATATACATATATATCTAGCTAGGTACAATACATACATTTATAAAAGTAACGTAATTGATCCTTATACTTGTGCGCAAAGCCTGTCTCTGAAGTCTAGACACTGTATAGAGTCGTGTATTTTTTTATTTTTTTTTCTCGCTTGGATGTTTCCTTTTTTCTGTATTTTTTCTTCTTCTTCTTCTTCTTCTTCTTCTTCTTCTTCTTATATCGGCATGTACTTAGATATAGTGTTTTAAATCGCGTGTCTTTAGACACTAGCTATAACCGGCAGCTCATAGTAAAAATTCTACAGGAGTGATTGTTTGAATTCTCGATCACGTCACGGAGGCTTTTTAAGGTTGTTACGAATCTGTTATTCTCGCGGCATAGTATATACATAGCTATTATATACCTATTTATATATACCTATATATGATTTCGATTTCTTCGATTTTTTCATACAGTTATCAACAATATATTATAATCGAGATGTAGAATAAAAATGTTCAATTCCTTAAGTGAGGAGTTGAACGTACGTTATAGGTAAAAAAAAATCATTATTCTTAATGAAACTATCCGACGTTCTCTCATGACTACAACTATATCATCCGGATATATAGTTTTATAGGTAGAATGCGGAATAGTAATATATACATATATATATCGGTGAGATATACCGTACTAGCTCTTAGCCGATGGTTTGGCCTTATAGTTTATCTCTATTACGAGTTAAAGGTTCTTTTCGCGTCGGGGCTAAGCGACTTATAGGTATACATATCTAACATGCACGTACGTCTACGTCTTCGTCTCCGTCTCCGTCTCCGTCTCCACTATATTATACGTCCGCTTCGCAACCATACCCGGTCGCTTCAAGAACATTCGCACAGTTTAGTTTCAAGACCATTTCCCTATCGCCTGTACATACATACCTATCCACACACATACATATACCTACCTACATAGGTATTGAATTATAATATTAGCGAATTGCCCCACCGTCAACACTGTAAGCAGCCGTTGAACTACCAATTTCCGCAAAAAATTGGCGATAACGAATAATTATAGTAAAGTGTCAGGAAAAATATATATTAAGAGAGAAATTTTCTTTGCGGATCAGATACAATATCATCAAGAGACTCGGTAGAGTCCTGCGCCGAGTACACATTAAAGAGAATTTTTATGTACATACGCATAACCCGTCAAACGTAACGTTAAACGTACTATATATGTTAATATGTATATATTTAATATACTTATATACCTGTATATGTATATTGTATTATATACTTACGCTCGTGTATACGTATATATGTATATATGTATATGTAACGTGTATACATATAGCGAATAAACGGAGTATGTATCGGCTGGTATAAGAGGCTCTCGAGGCTCGAGGCGCGGGCAGGACTCGAAGGCCAAGCTAGAGAGACCGCGGCACGGAACGGCGCGCGCGTTGAGATGCAAGCCTGGCTATGGCGTGACCTTACGGCTCACTTCCGTCAGCTGCAGGCTTAATAGTAAATATAAGTGTTTAAGTAAGTAGTGGCTTATACACATCTCTGGACGTTGATGTAGGTATAGAGAACTCGTTCGAACCTATGCCGGACTTTATACACCCCCCCTCCTTCACCCCCCACCGTGTATATCCCTCGATAGATAGCTACTTGCGCGTGCTGCTTTTCTCTCTTTCTCTCTCTCTCTCTCTCTTTTTTTTCACTGTATAGATTTATTATACATAAATCTACATTTTGCAAGCTTGTATGTACATACATACACACATATATGTATAACGTATATCCGTATTTACGATCTACATTAAACGGAAAACTATATATTATAATATCTACTATCTACTTATACTATTAGTTAGTTAAGAGTTAATTAGATATAGGTATATACCTATATAGGTATGTATAGTGCACACACGTGACGAGAGTCACGTAGTTATCTAGGTATATATGTATAATATACGTATCCTTATATTTTATAACCCGGAATATGTATAATAACGTGTTTCTTTAAACAAGTTTCATTTTTATTTCTCTTGCTTTTTTTTTCTTCTTTTTAATTTATTTTTTTTCTCATCTAATTGAGACTCTCGATTATTATTACATAATTATTTTTGAGTCAGATAATTTGAAATTTTTTTAATTTATACAGTTCACTATATGCTACTGCTACTGCTGCTGCGGCTTGCACCTTATAATTACGTAGATATATTTTATATACCTATATACAATAATCGATAATAAATAATGTATAGAAACTGACAAAACATCGTAAAGATAATGATCCTAATTATTTAAACACTCTGAAGAGAATTACGTATAATAATAATAATTATTATTATAATCATAATGATGATGATAATAATGATGATAATATTAAAAAAAAAAAAAAAAAAAAACTGCATATGCAGAATTATAATAACAAACTAAAGCTCCGAATCTGGAAGAATAGCGGGTATACACGTGCAGGTACATATTATAGTGGTTGCAGCGCGTAGAAGGGAGGCAAGTTAAACTCTCTGCAGCAGGCAGCAGACTACTATTCTGCCTCTATACCTCCCGCAAACTGTGTCAAGGTGAGGTCTATGAGCTACCTACCTACCTAACTACTCGGCTGAACAACCACCGCTCGTATTATACTACTGGTACTACGTATAATAGGTACAATACGTTGCGTTGCATGCTAGGTAGTACATAGGAAAGGTGAAGACTAAAAGACTAAAGGTATACGGAGGTTTATGTATAGCGTAAAGCGCGCGATCTGTTTAGGTGCAGTGTATGTGTGTGTGTGTGTGTGTGTGTGTGGATAGATACGCGCTGCTGCCCTCTCTTCATTTATAAGTTCAGGGATGGCCTTTTAAATTCTTCTATATATTATTGCGATCTTATCTTCTCACGCAATATTAGATATTCGTCGTTGCTCACGACGACCCCGAGAGAAAAGAAATGTTATTATAATACGACATGCGATATATGCATACTTATCAAGTCATTTGCTTAATCATTTTTTCTCTTTTCACGTATATCTATAGATTATAAGAAGACTTTTGTTTTCAAAATCAAATTTGGAAAATCCTGAATGGAACAAGAATTAATAATAATAAAAAAAAAAAAAAACTGTGTGCCCATTTTTTTTTTTTTTTTTTTGTCTTTTTCTTGTTCCTAATCTCCTTTTTCAAACACCACCCCGATATATACGTCTAACAGACGAAACTATTTATACTAGTCGCGACCGGAGTCCGGCAAGGGCTACAGCTGTGCTTGACACGGCAAGGGACTCGCGGGTTAGGTTCCCCCCCGATGATCACCCACTTGTAAAACCGGTGTGCAACACCGGTGCTGGCTGTTCTAACAGCTATAACGACGACTCACCGACCGACCGACCGACTCTTAGTTATCCCCTTCTTCCGGGACTCTGTACTGACGTCTCCCTCCCGTACTGCAGTCTATATATATGTATATTGTTCCCTTGTTCTTTAATCTTAAGATAGAAGTACATATTGAATTTGAATTGATGAAATTTTTTTTTTTTTTTTTGAATCGTGAAAAATATCTAACGTTTTCTTTTATTTCTCCCGTTTTCTGTTTCAGACAAAAAAGAACAATCCAAACCACATAAAACGTCCGATGAACGCGTTCATGGTATGGTCTCAGATAGAACGTAGAAAAATTTGCGAAGTACAACCGGACATGCACAACGCTGAGATAAGCAAACGTTTGGGTAGACGTTGGAAGACTTTGAACGAGGTGGAAAGAAAACCGTTTATAGAGGAGGCGGAGAGATTGCGACAACTTCACATGGTGGAATATCCTGACTACAAGTACAGACCGCGAAAAAAGACGTCGAAACCAACACCGGCACCTAAAATAAAGGAGACTAAGAAATCAAAGAAACTCTCGACCTCCTCCTCCTCCTCCTCCTCCTCGTCGTCTTCG
Source organism: Macrophya alboannulata (assembly GCA_949628255.1). Taxonomy (NCBI): domain Eukaryota; kingdom Metazoa; phylum Arthropoda; class Insecta; order Hymenoptera; family Tenthredinidae; genus Macrophya; species Macrophya alboannulata. The sequence continues at coordinate 1,106,389 of OX451207.1, read as the reverse complement.
TCCTCTTCCGCGTCTTCTTCGCATCTAACAAAATTACAAAAGAACGACACTAACAACAACTCCCAAACGCCCGTAAAGAGGCTCCAGTCCTCGTCATCCTCGACGACAACGAATCCTCTGTCGAGGCTAAAGGCAAGACTCGCCCTCGACAAGAGAAATTCACCTTACACACCAGCGCCGCCGATAATAACCGCCAAAGTACCGAACAGCCCGTCGTGTGACGGTAGGTTCCCGGACTCACCGGAATCGGCGAGTTACTTCGACGACACGTTCGCCGATTGTGGTATGATGACAAATTCTAATTGTAAGATAAAACAGGAACCGGATATAAAGGAGGAAGTTGTCGAATTGACGGACTTTACAAACGACAGTCTTTTATCTTCCATAAGGCCCTTCTCGGAGATCAATTCTTCGTCTTTACAATCGAGAATTAATAATCATCACAATAATAATAACAACAACAATCATCACAGTAGTAACAACAACAATAATAACAATAACAACAACAATCAAAGGAACAACGCGATATCGTCGACGACGAAAACGCGGAATAACAACAACAACAACAACAACAACAATAACGACACGGACGTGATTTTTACCACCGTTAAAGAAGAACCCGTCGAGATGATGAACACGAGTAGTTCGGAATCGACGACGACGACGAACTGCACGAATCTTAGTTCTCCAGTTACGTCGACGACGACCACACCGAACAGCTGTGATTCGAATTCTTCGGTAAAAATGGAGGATCAAGTGAACAGCAGTACCACTTTGGCAGAACTTGACTGTCTTACAGATCTATTCGAGATTCAACCGTGCGATTTTAGGCTCGATCTTGACATAGACACTATTGCTACAGAGCTGGACACATTCGAGACTGATAGCTCGAGCAGTGGTTCACACTTTGAGTTTTCCTGCACTCCCGATGTTACGGATATGCTATCCGACATTGGGGTAAATAACGACTGGGTATCGTACTGAGTTTGAGTATATAGTTTATATCTATTTTGTTTTGTCTTTTTTTTTCTATTTTTTTTCTTAAACTCAGGTCAAAAATGTAAAACGACGACGCAGCTTTTTTGATTTTATTTATTTCTTTTTTTTCTTTTTTTTGTAAAAGTTGACGCAATTATATTTGTGGTTGATAAAATGAACGAACCACAGAGGAACGAGGAAAAGATAAAAAAAAAAAAAAATTACACAAAAAACAAAGCTAATAGTTTAAGGATAAAGATCGACGCGTATATATATTAAGCAAAAAAAAAAAAAAAAAGATAATCTCGACGCCTTTAGTATTCGTCTCTCCGATGGTACGTTCAATTAATTTTTTTTTTTTCTCTTACTACAAAAACAAAAACAAAAACAGAAAGAAAAGGCCCAATTTAAAGGTACCGGTCAGAAAAAAAAAAAAAAAAAAAAAAAAAAAAACGGCCGTTTCCAAATGCTCAATATGTGAAGGGTTTTCTTTTAAATACAGCCTATATATGTGTATATATGTATGTACAGTACGTATGTACAAGAAGCTAGGTGGTTTTCTGTCTCATCTGACGCGACGTTTGTCGCGGTGGCCGGAAGTGGTAGTCCCAAACTACAGCTGTTTCCTGTGTTCACACTCGGGTGAATTTTTTTTCATTCAGTTTACAGTGGTGGTGCTTCTTTCTCCTCTCTTATTTTCTATTTATGTATAATGTCTTATTACATAAACTTTTACTCGATTAAAAGTTTACCTATATACCCTATATATAGTATCGATGATAATGATAACAACAATAATCATCATGTCCCTTTATACAGTCAAGTAGATAGAGAGATAGAGAGGTAAGGAAAAATAGAAGAGACCAATGTCTATATCTCGTAGATGTACGTATTCCTAGGTACGCAGACCTTGGAGACAGCTGATAATGTTATACAGGTTTCTCACTTCCGAGACCCTCTCGCCTCACTTGTACGTACGTACGTACGATTTTTTTTTTTTTCTTTACATATCCTTTTTCTTAAAAAAAAAAAAAAAAAAAAATACTTTCTTTTTTTCCCGTTTTTCGACCATATAAAAATTTCCACCGGAGATATATATATACCTATATAGGTACATATTATGTACACATACGTATAATATAAATTAATGCATCGAGTATTATTGACCTCTGATTTATTTACATATATTATACATAAGCGTCGTCGTTGTCGTATGTACATTATACATATAATTGTATAAGGAAACGAAAAACATAAACGAGACAAACAAAAAAAAAAAAAAAAAAAAAAAAAGAGATATTTTCAAACGTTGTAAAATACTTATCTATATATAAATATACATACACATATATGTATATATATATAAACATATAAATTGTAATTATATTAAAATACGCTACAAAATATGCGGCTAGCAGTTTTTTTATTCTTGTTTTTTTTTATCAAAGTTTTTTTGTTTTTTTTTTTTTTTGCTTTTTTGTACCGTATGACATTTGTCCGCCGCGGGATGTCTGACTTGACTCATCGGCAGTTCTCGAAATTTGGTAGGTAAAGTACCGAAAGGATAAAAAATAAAAATCGTATATACCTATATATACCTATATATATGTATACGTATAGACGTAACGCGTATATAATGCCTGGTTGATATAGTATAGATGAAAATAAGAATAATAATAACAATAATAATAATATTAATAATAATAATAATATTAAATAAGTAATCTGTGAATATACGTATAATAAAAAGAGAACAAAAAAAGGAAGGAAAAAAAACATATATATACATATATATGATGTAACAGATGAATAATCTAAACTATAATTCGGTCTTATCGATCAATGGCCATATCGCGGGGACCTTTTCTATATACCTCAAAAAAAGAAAAAAAAAAAAAAAAATATTGAAAAGAAAGAAAAAAAAAAAAAACAAGCAATATATATCGCGTAAACGCATATAATATACTATATATATAGAGGATAAACAGGAAAGATTGTGAAAATTTCGAGATCTGCTGAAAAAGAGAGAGAGAAAAAGAAAAAAAAAAAAAAGAAATCAAACTGGCATCCCTGTTTTCTTCTTGTGTACAATCGGTAGATGCATAAGAAAAAAAAAAAAAGAAAAAAAACTGTTCTGTAGAATATTTGTAGATTAGAAAGCAATCTTACGTGATAAGGTAAAGAATAAAAAATAAATAAAAAAATGAGAAAATAATAATAATATTATTAAACAAAAGGAACAACGTAAACGTAAACGGTATATATACATGTTATACATAAACGTAAAGATGATGAGAAACTGAGAGAAAAAAAAAAGAGAGGGAAAAAGAAAAAACACGTAAAAGAGGTAAACGCTCGAAATTGAACCTGCCAATCGAACTAATTATATTGATAATTTAATAATTATATATTTACGCGATGAAAAAAAAAAAAAACTGCCAACCTATCGCCGTTTTAAGGAACAAAATTTTTTTACCATATCGTATGGGCTCCATTTATTTATTTGGCGGACAAAAAAAATTTCAAGATAAAAACAAAAAAAAACTAAAAGAAATATGATAATGGTATCTAATCATATTATCAAAAACTTACGATGGGTGTATATGAAGGAAAAAAAAATAAAAAATTAATAGTAATTAACAAAATCAGCAAAACTAATTCGTATAATTGGCAGGTCTCGCGGCGATAGTCATACCTATATGTATATATACATATATATATATGTAGTACATACACGCTACACAAACATATATTATGTTTCACACAAGCCACGCTATATATATATATATATACATTATACTTTAATTATTATTAATATTATTGATATTATTATTATCATTATTATTATTATTATTATTATTATTATTAATTATTATCATTAATTATTATTATTATTATTATTATTATTATTATTAATTATTGTCATGACCTTAGCGTACATTTTATTCTATTATTATACCTGTGTATAGCTACATGAGTTATGGCCGTAAAATATTGTTCTTAGTTCTCCCCCTCATCTCGGGAAAGGGGTAAGAAGTTTTTAGTTTTTTTTTTTTCTTGGGATGAAGTGATCTTCCATTATTTTATCGAATTTTATTCTTTCTTTATTATCGATTCGTTTAATCGCAATAAAATGCAGTCTATACATAATCTACATATAATAAGGCGCGAATTAAAAATTATATGAATAATAGATTTTTTTATTTTTTTTTTTTTTATTTTATCCGTTTCAAAGAGTATAAACGTCTAATTATTATTGACAGTCGATGATCAATATGATGCAAAATGATATAATATACCACCATGCATAAAGGGATAAAGAAAAAAAGAAAAACGAAAATAAAATAATAATATAGAATTTGACGATGATATACTATATATAGAGTCTTATATACCTAAGCTTTTCTTTGATTGATTCGAGTGTTATACAACATATACCTATATACATATGTTTTGGCCATTTTTTTCTTGTTTTTTTTTTTTTTTCTTTTTTCTCTGAATAGATAATTATGTATAAATATATATATTATATATATATTTACATAATATTATTATCATATATACAATACGCAGCGGTAGAGTAAATTAACGGTTATTAATTAATTAATTAATTATGCGAATTAATGTCTGAAAAGGGGGAATACGGATATTGGTTAACGGTGTATTAAATATATAATACGGGTTAAATATATAATATATATTATACCCTGTATATAAAATCATCGGCGTTTTAATAGTCCGTTTTTCTCGATAAATCAACTATTATCAAACCTTGATCTCATATGTTCTTAACATTTATTTTTATTCTTACTTTTTGATTTTTTTTTTGATTTTTTTTGTTTGTTTTTTCATTAGTTGTAATAATTAACACTATATAAGTACATACCTATATACCTACATATACGATATCGTTATCGACGAACCAATTGAAATACACAAGAACACATAATCACATCCTCATACCTCATATATATATATATTATATCTGTATATGATAACGCATGATCTTTGATTTCCAAAATACCATTTTAGTTATTTTTAGTTTTTTAATTTTTTTCCTCCTTTTTTTTTATTCCTGACGATTAGTGGCGATATACACATATATGTCTCTTCGTATACATACACATATATACATATATTTATATATATAGGTTTCGGTATATATTTATGTATGTATATATGATATATGTACGTATATACATATATATGTATATTTGTGAATGTACATAGTATATTGTTTATAACATATATATATAAAACAGATTTGACGAAGATTGGAGAACTTTGATGAGAAACGATAAAAAAAAATCAGAGATAATTGATAGAAGGATAAAAGAAAGTGAAAAAAGAAAATGAGAAAATAAAGTTACGATAACGGAGAGAGGATGATGATAATGACGATGATGATGATGATGATGATGATGATGAATAGTGGATTATTGTACAATAAGTACGAGAATATTGATAACAATCCTGTGCAGTATAGTGCAGAACAAAAAAAAAATGATTTTTTTTTTTCATTCAACGATCTATCGACAATATCTTATCATTTATCCAGCCAGTCATTCGTTATGCAGGGATATGAATTTTATTTAATTTTCTTTTCTTTTCTTTATTTCATTTTCGATGAGATATAAGTAAAAAATAGTGCCTAACACCTTCCACGACCACATTCACACAAACCCTTTCAACACGCAGCCAACAAATCGAAACAAAAAAAAAAGAAAGAGAGCAAAAATAAGAAATAAAAATTATAAAAGTAGGTGAAAAACAGAGATATGAATGAATATAAACAAAATGAAACAGAAATAAGAATACATAATTATTTAAACGATTTAAACAATAACTGTTTGTACAAAATTATAAACTACAGGGCCAAAATATTGTATGTAATAAAAGGAAGAGAGATATATGCAGAGATAAAGAGGGAAATAGAAGAGTGGGAGAGATAAAGAAAAACATAATACATATAATAATATTTAGCAAAAACCATATAAATATATATCTATATAATATTACCTATTATATACTACACACTCACACACAAACACGTACAAAATGAATACCTACTTGAATACCACTACTCACATTGGAATGGTAATTATTATTCAATCCACACTTTGAACAATCATCCCTGGGTAAAATTATAGTACGAAAAAAAAAAAAAAAAGAAAAAATACGAAATGATCAAAAAGAGATAGATAGAGATGATGAGTGATGAGATATGTTGATAATGATATAACGATGATGATGATGATGATGATTCTGATGTGAAAATCGAAATAATAAATTATGTTAAAAGCGAGCGAGCAAAAAAGACACACACAATTATGAAAAAAAAAAAACAACAAAAAACACTCGGGGTAAACTCAAAAACTATAAGTAACAAAAAAAAAACAAGAAAATGATAAATTTATTAATTAACAAAAACAAAAAAAAACCTCTATACCTACTAATATACAGGCTGTGAATGTCTCTGGAATCAGAATTAAAAAAAAAAAATAAATAAATAAATAAAATAAAATAAAAAAAACAAGACGATGGAGAAAGCAAAAAAATTTCAACAAACTAAACGAAACATAAATAAAGATTAGTGATGATGAGGAGATGATGATGATGATGATTAATGATGATAAGGACAATGAGGATGAATAAGTGACAAACTATAAGATACATAGATATATGTATATGTGAAAATAATACACTTATATCTAGATATCTGGATATAAAAAAAAAAAAAAAAAACATTTCTTTTGTCAAAATTGATTTTATTGAATGATTATTATAACAATAAGGAGATATTTCAATTAATTAATTCAATCATTCACTCACTCACTCACTCAATCACACACTCAATCAATCAATCAATCACTAAACCCACTCACGTTTACATTAGCTGTATTAATATTAATAATAATGATAATATTGTTGCAGCGTTATAATGGTAGATGAAAAAAAAAAAATATAAATAAATATGCGTGATAATAATAAAATATTTTGTCGAAAAAAAAAGAAAGAAAGAAACAAAAAAAAATAATAATAATAATTTTCGGAACGAATAATTATATTAATAATAATAATAATAATAATAATATTAATAATAATCATATTGAACTCAACGAAAAACTGCCACTTTTTTAAAACTATATAAACGAGTAAACTATAGAAAGTGTGAGATACTGAGAATTATTAATTAATACGAGTAGGTTCATGTATAATGAATACATGTATAGGTGTATATATATACTATATATGTATATTACATGTACGTAATATAATATAATATTATACTACAAGACAGTTTGATTCAAGTCGTAGACGGACACATATCAATTTCGTTTCACGATAATTATCACGCGTCTTTGATGGTAATTTTTTTTTTTCTTTTCTTTTTTTGCTTTCACGTCATTTTACTAAATTTTTTGACTAAAAAAAAATGAAAATCAATTTTCAAATTTTGTTTTCTTTCGTTTTTTTTTTTTTTCTTTCATTTCTTGTATTTTTCGAGTGGTGAAATAGTGGGATCGGCCAGTATAAAACGCAAGCTTTTCATTGTTTGATTTTTTCTTCTTTTTTTGTCAGTTTTTTTTTTTTTTTGATTACTTTTCTTTTTTCTTTCGTCGATTACACGGTTTTGAGGATGGTACAAATTTCCTAATTATTATTACCTATATCTACGACATTTACAGGGAAATTGAAAGATCGACGGAGTGTTGTTCGTTGAACGCGGAGAAATATGAGATTTTGTCATGAAGAGAAAAAAAAAAAAATTAATAAAAATTGCGCGTGTTTCCGCCAGTACCTATTGATTGAACGCTGCAAGCAGGGAAGTTAGTTTTTGAGAGGAGGGTAACGAGTTTATTGATGACGACTATTGGCTAATCGACAAATTTCGAATAAAAATAAAAATAAGAACAAGAAATGATAATTATTTTTTTTTTTTGTTTTTCGTTTTGTATTTTATTCCAAATTTGTCAGAAAAAGGAATAAAAAAAAAAAAAAAAATCGAATCGGTATGGAAAATGTAGAGTGATAAGCGGATTGATCGTAAAAGATAAGAATAATATGAATAACGATGCAAAGAAAGAAGAAAAACAAGAAAAAAAAAATGAGAAAAAAAAAATTATAAAAAATTCATTGAAAAACGAAAAAAAAAAAAAAATTGAAAACTAATATTGCATACTGTGTAACACATATTTTCATCGCGTATAAATTACATATTTTTAATTCGTGGCTTAATCGTCTATGTGAAAGTGGTTATTATAATATATATATATTTGCGCAAATTGTGATTGGAAAAAAAAAAAATTAATAAATAAATAATAAATAATACTAGTTATCGATAGCTCATATATATAGGTATATATTATATATATAAACGTAATGGGAAACACTTATTAGAGGCATGATACATACGACAAAATTTTCGACTAAAAACAACAAAAAAAAAAAGAAATTGCAAAACCTGAAAGAAAATAATGATAAAAAAAATTATGAACTGCAAAACGATTGCATACAACATTTGATAATAAAAGAAGTAAAAAAATAAAATCGAAACTAATAAGAATGATGAATGAAAAAATGAGAAAATGAGAAAAAAAAATGAAAAAAATAAAAAAAAATGAGAAAAAAAAAAACAAGTTATGTCAAAATAATAAATGTTATAAATTATATTAGACACTATTAACAAATTGACGATATTAACGCTTACGGGGCTCTTCGAAAATTCTGATCGCGTTACCACTGCAGCATTAATATACGAAATAAGTTGTCGCATTTCTCATGCAATTTCGATTCCTCTAACCTTAAAAAAAAAAAAAAAAATCTAAAATCTAAAATCTGAAATCTAAAATCTGCAATCAACACGATTGATTGTTCGATCATTCTTTCCGACGTGCCTTTAAGCGTTGTTATTCTCCATTATTATGTGATGTTGCTGGTAAAATTTCGTCATGGTTTCTCAGCCTCGGTTTAATCAGCTGACACAGACACACACAACTTTTTCTTTCTTTTTTTGTTTTTTTTTTGTTCCTCGTACTTCATTTCAATGATTACGTACGTATTAATATTTGACAAGGTCTCGTGGTGAGAAAATGAAAAACAAACAAAAACTAAACAAAAAGAAAAAAAAAAAAAAAAAAAATTAAAAAATTAAAAACTCGGTAGTTTTGAAAATCATGCAAAAATCAATGCTCAACGACAATGTCTATAAGTAGTAATAAAAACAATAATATTTAATAATAGTAATGGTAATGATAATGGTAAATAATAGTAATAATAATAATGAAATAATAATATTAACATTAATAATGATAATACTACATAAGAGGAAGTAAGAAGAATGAAATTTTGTGAACCGTCTTGAAATTTTACACGCAGCACTCGTGTGTTACAATTAGGATTTTCCAATTTTTAAAACGTAAGATTGATATATAAATATAAATAAATATATATATATATATATTATTATATATGATAAAAAAAACGAAAAAAAAGATGAAAAAAATGAAAGAAAAAAGAAAACAAAAAAAAAAAACAGATAGATGTGTAGTAGTTTTTAACAAATTTTTAGCATGTATATATGTCCAATTGAAAAAAAAAAAAAAAACGAGAGAGTAGCGAGGGAGTCGAACAGAAACAAAAACAAAAAGAAAAGAAACAAAGAAAAAATGAAAAGTTTTTATAACATGTAATTTTTTATTTTTTCTATATAACTTCATTTTTTATTCAAAAAATTTTTTTTTTTTTTTCTTTCTTATCTTCAGTTTCGTTTTTCGTACATCAATTTTCTATATCTGCGAACAAAAAAGTAGATAACGTCGTTCCATTTGCGTCTGGTGTACGTTGTCATGATTTTTTCAACAATATTGAATGATAAATCATATAGGAACATTGTAACTTTTGTTTTCTTTTACTTTTTCAAATTTGAATCACATTAACAAAAAAAAAAAAAAAAATGATTAAATTCTTGTTTTTCTTCAACCCTGTATTATAGATAAAAATCGATCGAGTCCACATCACAATCCGAGCTATAACTATACATACGAGTATATATGATAACGTACACCCACGTTAATAGACGTGCGGATATATACAATTATTTTCCTAAAAATATAAGTGAAAACAAAAAATAATAAAAAGAGAAATTCAAAGCGAAAAACAAACAAAAAAAAACAAAAAAAAAACAATTTCGGCCGAGGAAGTCTATTTTTTGCAACAGAGTTGATAATGTTTAAGATGAAAAAGAAATATGTCATAAAAAAAGGAAAACCATATAAATTGATGTAAAGGAAAGGAGAAAGAGAAAAATTAAAAAAAAAAAAAACAAAAAAAAAAATGATAAAAAAAACAAAACAAAAAAAAAACATAAGAATGGTTAATAATAATAATAATATTAATAATATTAATAATAATGATAACGATGCTAATTGATGAAGGAAAAAAAAAAAATTATGATAAAAATGTAGCAATATTTTTACAAGAAAGTCAGGTTCATTATAATAATATAAAAACGCCCCTATATATCATTTCACTCGATTAATATTAATAATGTATGTATGTATGTATGTAAAGTATAATGTATGTACACAGAAACGCCACACGCGTACACACCACCACCGCGTCATGGTCACCACCTAATATAAACGATCAATGGAAATCAAAGAATCGATCATTTTCATTTCATCGTATACATACCTATATATACCTACATATTATATATATATATATATATATATATATATATATATATATATATACATATATATATATATATATATATATATATATATATATATATATATATATATATATATATATATATATATATATATATATGCTCGTTTACTTCGTTTTATGTTTCTTTTTTCTTGTTCGTCTTATTATATTAGGTTTCCTCGTTTTTCTCCAATATGTAATAATAATAATAATAATAATAATAACAATAGCAATTATCCTCCGCATTACCGCGAGAGATTTGATTGATGAATATAATATCTTCATTCGCAATAAACGCATATATAAATATTAAAAAAAAAAAAAAAAAAAAAATTATACATATATGTGTATATAAGTATATATGCATGTATATACATGTATACATTTATATAAATATTAATACACGAACACACACATGAAAATAATAAATACGTCATTCGCTAACCGTATATATGTATATATATATAATATACATATATGTATATATATATACACGTATATATACATATATTAAAGAATCCAGTATAATCCGATATACTTATATTGTTAGTTATCTATTCTAGTTACTTTTTTTTTTTGTTTCTTATAAGTTAATACAATCTATACATATACCTATAATAATAATAATAATAATAATTAAAAACGGAAGTTACACTGACTAACTTTAAACAGAAAACTGTACATTTTGTATTTAGTCCCCTTGTTTATAATACTTATTATCTTGTTATTAAGTACCCGATTTATATCATTTTTTATCAAAATTATTAAAAAATACTTAAAAAAAAAAAACAAAAAAGCATCACAAAAAACAACACATTCCGATGTGTTGGAAGTACTTATTTCTCACACCTTAGTACCCCATGCGCAATAGCAATCCTCGTTATCCTTTATTTATAATTAGTCATAATTATATGTTATATATGATTTAATATATAGAATTAATTATAGTACTATTGAGTATATAAGACGATACAGTTCGAAGAAAAAAAAAAACAAAAACAAGATCAATTTTGACAGTAAGTATATAACTTTTTTATTTTTCTTTTTGATTATATATATTATAAATACGTTTTCGAAAAGAAATTTTTTAATACAGTTATCGTTATAGCTGCCTGTAGTAATAAGGAAGAAAAAATGACTTACGCGAAGAATATAGTATAGGTAGATCGTCGGTAAAAAAAAAAATAAAAGTCGTTTGTTTTCTTCTCGTAAAAGCAATCGTTTATATAGGTAGATATGACGATCTCTCCTGTGCCCATAATCTGGATGTAAAATCCTGTTGATTTCGGACTTTTTGCATCCGTCCGTTTTCCCGATACAATTCGACTTCCTTTCGACCTGTTTTTCGGATATCAGAATTCCGAGAAAAACAGAAAAAAAAAATCGTAAAGATGGGGCCAGGTTAAAGTTACGAATGGTCGAAATTACGAATTCACTTGAGACGATTTCGAATGTTCATATTAAACGTTTTAAATATTATAAGAATATTAAAATGCGGAAAGTCCGAGAATCCGAAAATTTAAAATTCGGAAATTACAAAATTCAATTTTGATTGGAACCAATACTTTCCTCGTCAAAATCGTGTGCAGCGGTAGATTAAACCGGAGAACCTGTAAACCACTCGCCGTTATATGTCGCAGCTGCAATTAGGCATATGACATTGACTAATCAGCAAAAAGTAATCCGAATATAAAGCCAGGTATATACATACAGGTATGTATAAAACTTTACCCATGAATAAACCATATGTATATATCTATCATATTATATCTATAAGTATCGCAAAAAAAAAAAAAAAAAAAAAATTGTCGAGAGGACGCTGCGTCACCTGCACAAGAGTCAAGAGGGCAATAGAGGGGCTGTTTTCACTTACTAGCCAAACAAACTGCAGACATTCATGGATTAATGTCTGTGGCCGTGTTATAGGTGTAGGTATAGCTATAGGTAGAGATTTAACACGTCTATCAAGAGACTCGGTAGAGTCTCGCGCCAAGTATTGACTATTCCCGCGCTATAATGTGGCGTGGTGTAGCTGTGACGTTACCACCTCTTTATACGACCCGATATATATTAATACATACACCTATATACCTATAGCAGCGCTGCAAGTATGAGTATACCTAGATATAGGATAGGATAGTATAGGTATATGTATAAATGTCATTATAAAGTTATATCTAATCGTAAATGAGTAAACACAAGTACCGGGGGGGATTATCACATAGCTATAGCTATATAATGGCTATATTATTAACTAGCCACGGAGGTGCCAGTGCTCGAGTATATGACCAGGTACCGCAAGTCCGCAAAATCTTCGGGTGGTAATTAACGCCGATATATAAGTTGAACAGTTGCGAACTAGTACGAATAAAGAAGTTGAGAAAAAAAAAAAATAATAATTTGCGTCATAATCTGAACTTTTTTTTCCAAATTTTTTTTTTTTTTTTGTTTTTTGAGTCTGTACGATTTTTTGTCTGTTTACTAAATTAACTCGAAATTTATACGTTCGACTAGTTTTATGACTGCATCACGTATGACAAGTCGGTTTCATTGATTGATGAAAATTTCATGTTTTTGGGATAAATCGAACATCTTTTTTGTTTTTTTTTTTTTTTTTTTTTCTCTTACCTAGCTAGCGGAATACAGAAAGTTGCATTGCGAAGTAGAAATGCGAAAATATATATATATATATATTCATGAGGCTGTATTTTTTTATAAAATTCACAACACGTACAGTACAAAAGCTGCGGTATACGGTACATACCTATCTCATGTTCAGAAATATCCGTAAATATGGATAAATTAATAATCATTTTTTGACCCAAGAAATCGTATTCGAAATCTTTCGATAAAAAAAAAAAAAAAAAAAAAAATTGCTGTAAACAGTAAGATGCGATCATAAGTTTCGAAATGACGGAAAAAAATAATAATAATAATTTCGGATAAATTGAAAATATATTTGCGTAAGATGGCTATAATTTCCGAATTCGTTTTATTCTTCATCTAATTATATCATCGTCTTTTAATTCTTTTTCGTGAATTCGCATCGCATTTGCAGACTGCACTAATACAGCGGATTTAATAAATGATAATTTTCAACCGAAATGAGAGAGATTTACAGTTTGATGCACGGTTATTTGACTCCGGGCCAAAGAAATAATGATAAACGAAAAAATAAATAAATAAAATACGTGAGTATAAATAATTTAATTGAAATTCAGTTTTTACCGCATCCCGTATATATGCGATATAGGTACATACATACATATATATGTACGTATACGTCACGATGCCAGACGTACGTTAGCATTTCTGCAGCAGCTAAACCCGGATGATGATAAATAAATTTTAGTAAACGCTGCAGCCCTCGTTTTATATCGAAAAAAAAAACAGACAAATTTCAAACTTTCGTCGAATTTTTACCTCAATAATATACATATACATATATCTATATACATAGCCTGAAAAGATTTCTTTTATTAAACATTCATAACGCATCGGTTTTTTATTTATTTTGATTTTTTTTTGCTATTTTTTGTTATTACCGAGTTTTTTATTTTTTCTTTACATATCTACATATATACTAGAGAGCGACAGAGAAAGCGAACTCATGTATAGGTATGTATATAATTACGTTCTCTAATAGCCGGGTATTGTAGACGTAGAATAGGACAGGCGTCGTCTGTGAGTTGTCTACCGTTGTTAATCCATAATGCATAATAATTATTTGAAAAATCATTCACTGCAGCCAGACCTCATATACCTGTACGTCTATGTATATATACATATAGCATATATCTGCAGTAATGTATTCCCACCTCGCGCGATGTATCCTCATATACATATATAGGTATAGGTGAAGGTATATATAATACGATATGTGGGATCTGCTGATCGACAATGTATAATTTATCCATAGGTAAATAGATAAGTATACATATATATAGCGTTATACATCTATAGCTATAATACAACTGCAGGTAGACGTGAAAACCGCGTCGTAAGAAATATATGCAAATATTATAAGAAATTGGAAATGGCAAGATGAATTATTAATGGATAATTAACCCGGTCAGCTGACTCGCTATAATACGCTTGAGGTTATTCTAAATGCGACTGATCAGTACGACACGTAGTAAAACACGGATATTCCAACCTTTTGCACCTCGGTTTTTACTCTATTTATAATTATTCTATCAAATAATTGGGCAGGGTTCCGAAATTCCGAAATTTCGAAGTTTCGAACGGTAAAAATACCGAACTTGAATGTTTCTGATAAAATTTGAAATTACCACAAGTAAATTCGTAATTTCAACCGTTCGAAACTTTGAAATTTCCGAACTTCTCAAATAATTAAGAAATTTTTCAAAAAATCAAAAGTGTACGCTCAATTTGTACGAGCTGTCTTATACGAATAAATTTCAGAGGCGCCACACACCTTTCGTACTCGATTTCAAAATTGTTTGATATTTTTGGAAAAAGCTCATGCATGATTGTCTCAATGCAGAACATTTTGTCTGAATCTTACGAACGCTTGACGAGATATCAAATACTTGTTTAAAAACATTTTCACATCCCTGCATTCGCAAATTTTTGACAAATACGGATACCGGATATAGAAATTTATGTATATACCGTTTGAATCGCGTTATTTTTCTAAGAAAAATAGGTAAAAAGTAGGTAAAAGCATGATAATGATCTCGAGAATATAGTCTATTTAATAATAACAGACCCTGCAGAGGAGATACCCAGGCCGTAATTATAATGCGTTGTTATAATTGGAAATAAATTGGCTTGCCAATGTATATACCGAACGAACTGCCATGCCATGCCATGCCATGCCATGCCATGCCATGCCGCGCGGTAGGTACCGTATAGCGAAAGGTATTTCCTCTTATCTATTCGCGGTAGTTCTACAGTGTATAATAATATAGTTAACAATGTAATACACGAGAAAACATTGGCCACGTGCCGAGGTGAACTAGAGTGAGTATATAATACGGTACCTATACATATACGTATAAAACACGGAGTCAAAGTCGATTTTTCAAGCTTGCAAAAAGCCGCAATTATCGCTTCCATAAGGCTCTCATAGCCATGGGACTAACACTTCCAAATGCAATCCTATGCAAACGGATATTTAATTCGCTGTTTTACTGCAACGGAGGTAAATCATGAGCTTATATTGTGCACGTGCAGTTTAATACTTATAGATATCTTGTTTGCGAACAGCTGCTGCAGTTCACCCTGCAGCTAGTCAGCGGATATCTCCGGGAAATTATGACCGCGGAATTTTCCCCGATTTTAAAATTGAAATGGTAAAATTCATTAGAAATCAATTTTTATCTGTACGACTAGATACAAGAGTAAAAAAAAAATTAATAACAGATTTTCGACATAATTGTATATGTATATACACAAATACGTGACGAGCCCAGACTTTATACATATGTACGTATGTGTGTATATATAATATACCGTATCGAACTCTATAATATCGGCTAAGAAGTAAAGAAACGACAACGACGTCCTAAAACTGATTTAAAGAAATCAGTAAAATCAATAAAAATTATCGATACAAGTATCTGTATACCTAGATAGGTAGTATATAATATATATTATATATATTTATATGTTTATATTACGCAGCGCAGTAGGTATATATATGTATACATACGTATATTTATACAGCGCGGCGTGAGAAATTTCGTTAAATAGGTATATGTGTATGTGCAACGGACGTCGTGCAGTGTTTACCGTAGCCATCAGGCAACTAGGTAAATATTTTCGAAATGTAGTAAAAATAAAAAAAAAAATAGAAAATTTTTTTCTCTCTCTCTCTCTTTTATATAGGTATTTATTATTTTTTTTTCGTAGCTGCAATGATTGAGACAACAAACATAGTATAAGCGGGGTTACTTATACTCATAACTGTCTCCCTGCCTATATAATTCAGAACCTCGGTAACATATATACATATATGTATATGTATGCTTATTGAGTATACTTTTTGCTGAGGAAAATTAAGAAATTAGTATAGATTTCCGTGCGTGCATTTCGGTATTGTCTTGAAATGCATATTTTTCGTGATAACTTCACGATTGGATAATTATATCTATATAATATATATGTTATAGGTATATTCTTGTCTTATGTATATGTTTCACGTTCAAAATATATAATATATACATATAATATATGTATAGGTATATTTAATACGGAATGTTAAAATGCGTACATATATACCTATATCTATATATCTGTACATACATAAATTTTGAAATTCCTTACATATCGATTCACACCGTGAGATAAAACCAAAAGAAGGAAAAAAAAAAAACCTCGAACTAACAAAATAACGCCATCTAATTCGATTCTCTCTCTCTCTCTCTCTCTCTCCTCGAAGATTTATAATTATAGATGCATTTATAGTATCACTCCTTCACTCTTATACGTGTATATATATCTATAAACATATATAGTTATATCGCTACAATACGCAGCTCCTGCACGCGCGAATAAACGTACACGCGTCTATATCTAGGTATATAATTTATTATAGAAGCTGTTCTTCATCGGTGTTGGTGTTGGTGTTGCATTCCAAGCGTTCTTCCGTTTTGGCAAAAATTCTGATCCTACACGGCATATTACACACATCCAAGTAAACGTTCTTGTTATTATCATTATTATTATCATTATTATCAGTATTATTCTGGGAATAAGCAGCAGCTTGCCGTAATAATACTAATCGGGAATCCCATAAGACAAATTCGTCATATCGTATGGTTAAATAACTGCATGCAATTTACTTTATAGGTGAAAATATTTGTATGATCCAAAAATGATCAAAAATCGACGATTTTCTTCTAATCGTATAATTAAAAAAAAAAAAGAAATTGCAGTACCTGTACTAAAGAAACCACATTTATTGTCGCATAATTTACTGGATTAATAAATTGTTTGTTTTATATGATTCTGTAAATGAAAGAGTCAAGGCTGTGAATCTTTTGCGAGACGTTTTATACGCCTTTGCTGTATAGAAATAATTTTTTCCATCAATGTGATCGTTGATTTGATTTAAACGATGTGGATATGCAGAGTAAACGTGTTTTATTATAGATATATATGAGTTTGCATTAGCATTATAAGCGAGATCGCGTTATGCCGAACGCTGCAGGCACGGATCGATAATAAAATACGAAAAAGGTGGTTCGTAGATAAGAAGAAAAGTCGGTGTTATAGTATAATCATATCTAGAATCCCTGAGCCACGCGCGGTCTGTGATTCGCATAAAACTATTTCTCATCACGTCGGTGGTTTGTGCAGAAAGTCGCATAAAGTGCGCACGTAGGTACATACATACGTATATACGTATACGTATAGATAAAACATACTCATATATATATATATATATACCTATATACATAGATATATACTATACACAGATATATTATAACGCACGCGTGCGTCTGGGTGTATATATCGTCACGTGGTGTGGTGTGGGGGAGAAGCCTGCAGCAGCGGAGCGCGAGTGCAGTAAAATAATCGCTCAAGGTCTGTCGTGGCGTTGCTCCCAAGCCAGGGCTGCCAACAACCGCACTGTTTACATCGCATACAACATATGCAAGCCACATATGCACACGGCTTCGTTCGTTCTTTCGTTCTTTCGTTCTTTCGTTCGTACGCTTACGTTCGCTCGTGCAGCGGCATGGCAGTACACCGTGTTATTATATACCGACGAGACTTAGGGTATACCTATATACCTAGTTGCTTTAGTTATGCCAGAATCGCGGCTAATCTACATACACATATTCAACACATACTTATTGTTCTTATATATAGTTATAGTTATAGTTGCAGTGGTTAGTTAGCTACTACACCTCAAGATCCCGCAGCTTCTTTGCTTCACTTTACCTCATACTTTACTTTGGTTGGCGAAAGAATCCCCTTAGCACACCTTTTAATGTTAAACATCACGCGGATAACCTAGGCCGAGTCAGTATCTCAACCGTGAAAAGTCCTTGATTATAATACCAGCCAGGCTCTGGGTATTGAAAAGCCTTAGGTACCGCCGCGTATGCACCTACAGTGCTTAGGTTAATATGTAGGAATACAAGTTTTCATGGGACATACAGATTTTTTCTAGAGTTTTCAGAAACGATGTTTCAACTTGTTTTTTTTTTTTTATCATTGTAGATCGATTTTTGAACGGATCCTGATCATTTTTATCGATCGCTTTTACACAGCAAATGGTAATAAACGATGCTCAATTATAATCTATATTACCCATGTCGATATCGCGGATTGTGGATTTGCAACAGCTGCGGGAATAACGCGGGCTGATGTGACTATATATATACCTGCAGGCTGCCTGCCTATACCGACCTACCTGTCTGCCTACCTGCCTACATGCGGCTTTTATTTACCAAGGCGAGTATACCCAGGACTATCCCGGCGGTAACCCGATGTACCCGAGATAATGTTATTTACAGTAATTAGTTATTCCGCTAGATCTATCTACCTATATGCTGATGCGATAATTTATGGATCTGGGTTAGTAATTAGACATTTTTTTATTTATTCAGTTTTTTTTTTTTTTTTTTTTCAAAAATAGAACTGCATGCACGTTAATATATGTATTTAGGATTATGATGTGTGGCTGTGATATTTATGCGCGTTAATATAGATGATAGTCTAGTCTATTTATATATATATATAAGTAGGTACCTATATACACATGCAGCAGTTTAAATTAATAGAATATCAATTTATCCTCATTTTTGATCGAGGGAATCAAAATTAAAAGAAAAAAATTCAGATGTGAAATCAGGAGTATGCGAGGAATTTGGGTTATTGTCGGTCAAAAATTGAAAGTCTAGGTTTTTCCCGGTAAAATTAGCGAACGTTCGAATTGAATGACAAATTATTGCGAATGCAGAATCCTGCAGTGAATTTCAGATTTTTTTATTTCCCTGTTTTTGCAAAATTTAAATTTTCAAAAAATGTGTTTAAAAGTTGAAATTATTGCCGATCAATAAAACAATCGTAACAAACTTTTCACAACGATGCAAAAAAAAAAAGCTTTCTTTTCTTATCCCCATTTTTTTTTTTTTTTTTTTTTTTTTTTCAAATTTGGTATTGAAATCGCATAGGGTGATTCTCGTCCAATTGTAGGCGGAAAAAACATCGTCTCGAAAGTCTGACTAATACAATCCGCAGCAGATATTCATCCTTACTTTTTCTACTTTACTTTATTATCTCATTTTTTTTTTTTTTCTCATTTTAAAAACCACCAGACTCCAAAGAAATAACGTAATATCTACTACGTGTACGCGTGACTCCTCGTGACTCGCTGCAGTAACCGCAAGAGCTAGTTCACTGGATTTAAAGATCGTAGCTGTAGTAGGGAACCGCGTACTGTTATACACATACGTACATACTTATACATTAATCCACTTCCCCCGGTTTCTGCAGTCCGCGTAAACGCGACAGCTTATTCTTATAAATCGGAGTCACGGTGTCTGAAACGAACGGAAAAAAACAATTTCCACGCTTATATATTCTCGTATTAAAAATTATTTTACAGTATTATATTGGCATACTAAAATCGTCTCGTATATATAATAAATCGGCTCCCCTTATAGGCGTGAATTAAGACCGTTTTTTATTCACGCCTCGGAAGGTCGTTACACAGAGGCCCCGAGGCCCAAATTCGCGATTGATTGAAATCTTTCAAATATGTTTAATACAAAAAAAAAAAAACGTATTCCAACGAATATATGTATATTCAGATTCAGATTTTTTAGAATCACGGTTGTTTATTTCGTTTTTTTCCGGTTTCGTTACTCAACTTATTCCGGGTTTTACGAAAACGGATATACTATATTATGGTATAAGTATAATGTGTACCAGGAAGTTTCGAGAACTGACACATCGACGCTCCGCGAAATTCAAGGCCGATGTATATACTCTTCGGGCAATGTATAACTACACGAAATTCAGCAATTCAGGGTAACGACGGATAGGAACTGGATGACTATTAAGGAAAAACCAATTTTTTCGAATCATCATATTCATACATATCATAGGTATAATATCCTTACACATATATAGAAACTTACAACTATCGATATATTATATGATCCAATTAATTTAATTTTCAACTTCGCAAAAAACGACTACACTATACATATAGGCAATATATATACGTTGCGGGAGCCGATTATAAGATATCGATGTAAGCATGCAAAAATCGAGAAAGAAACAAAAAACTAATGATTAATATTCATTAAATATAAATATACAGTTAATCATGTATATTTACACAGAAGTTTGAATCCATCCCACAGGATCGCGTACGAAACTAGTACATAGGTATATCTATATATATATATTTGTGAATATACAGTATATATGTGTAATATATATATAATATACAAGAAATCTTAACAACTCTTGCCAATACATAGACATATGTACATACAAAGCGGGATCACATTTATTTATATCTATCTCCCTGCATCGTCAATAACCGTAATAAATTCTCAAACTATCTTTATAAATAAACGCATTATCGTTATACGTACGTGCGTCTTACTATTCACCTCATAAACGAAATATTCTGATAATATTATTAACAAACCAATTCCTCAATTATTCCCACAATAATAATAATAATAATAATAAAGGGAATATCTATACATATGTATATATTAATCCCGCAGTACATGTACGTGAACCGTCTAATCTATGTATTCACGTGCTCTTGTGGAAATCCACGGGCACATATACACGTCTATAATGTGCATACATGAATAAAAACGTGTACAGAAGAGCGTGTATGTATACATATAGGCATATACGTAGATAATACATATCCACCGATAGCCCGGGGGTCTTTATAGTACGTGCGGTGAGTTTCGGCAATTCGCAATATCTCCCACGCCAGCTCGTCGGACCGAACCGAATCGTCCGTAGTCCGCAGTCCGCTTACATGTTATGTTACTGTACAAGTATAGGAGCTCTGCGAGGTTCTAAGAGGTAGAGAGAGAGAGAGAGAGAGAGCGTGCGAGATACGGCGAGGGGAGGGAGGGTATCTCGAGCATCGGGCACACGTCGCCCGTCGGCGTACACTTGACAGCGAGCAAAGTTGCGGGAGGTCAGGGCGTGATAGCTTTTTATAGGACCGGCTCTCTCTCGCCCCCCCACCCACCCGCCAAACCGAGTCCCATCGCACTACGTTCTCTCCGCTTGGCCATCGCGCGTCGACGTCTTCGTCGCTACAGAGAGACGCGAACGCGGATATATACGTTTTATTTAGTCGCCACGTTTCCCCCGCGCGCGCGCATTCGCGCTCGCGCAAGCGAGCGAACGAACGAATAGGCGAATGAACGAACTAAACAGCTAACTCCCGAAACAAAACCTCATCGGACAATATACTATATAATTGTTATATCAGAATTTATTGAAAACGTTCTTGTTAATATTTTCGCTAAATTTATAATGGATCTTGTTAATTCATATCATGTTATTTTCTTCCGTTTGTTTTTCATTTTATATCTTTTTATTATTAGTACGTTTTTTTTGTTTGTTTGTTCGTTATTACTCATTCGTATTGCGTACAGTATTATATTAATATCCAGATGTAATATGTTATAAATGACGATTCTACTCCCTCCTTTCTATCCTTTTCCTACCCCCCCTCGAGCCGCAATCTCTCTCACTCCCTTTCGTATCTTATAACACGCTGAAAATTATAATCTGACGTAGACAAACAAATCCGTTGAGACGTTTGGTAAGACAGCTACGACATATACGATGCGATATTGTCCAAGGTCGTCTTATCAAATCTTGTTTTTCGATTCATATATATTTGGGTCTCTTATAATCTAACGATAATTAATTATCGTGGCTTCTGGCACGTCCGCCCCTATATATGTACACATAATACATACGTACGTATATCACTCCTATATATACATATATACGTAAGAATTTTATACGTTTGTTATTCATTGACCTCGGCCGGGCGATTAATCGCTGCATGCAGATATAAATCTAAAATTCTTGACTTTATCAAGATTCAGAGAATATAATCGTTTTAATTAATCTGTGGACAATCTTCAATTTTTATTACAGCTGTTGAAAAAAAAAATTATCGTAGGTCAGTTTTATGCGTACATCTATAATCTTATACCTGTATACTATATACATGGGTATATAATATTTTGTGCGAAATCTATATACACGCGTATCCATGCTCCGCGCTTCTGATTCTGCTGCCGCTGCTTCAGCATATCTTTACTCAAAGTTGTAACTTAAACGGGGTAAGTAGGTACGTGTACTAAGGTTCGTGGGTGGCGAAGTTTCTTTAAACTTCAAGACCGATGCTCGCGTACCCGTTTCGCCTCAGCCTCTCGCCGTGAGAACGAGCTGCAGTAGTGGGCCTTCAACTTTATTTTTATAGACTGACGGCCTGCAAGCGCGTGAAGTTGCAGTTTATAGGTATATAGATATATAAAGTCGCACTCGTGACTTATTTCACTATTTCAATAAATCGCGAGCGCGGCAGGAAGGGCGAAGGGGGGGTTGAAGTTGGCGCAATTTAAATTCGAAACTTTACGTTATACGGATAGTAAATTTCATCCTGAGTTATAGACCCTCCTCTTTCGTTCCTTCGTTCGTTTACGAACAACTTCGTTCGTTCCATGGGACGATATGCCCTTGCCTTGAAGAACGGGAGGTCGAAATAAGAACCAACCGGACAGTTCTTGACTCGGCGTTGTAGATAGATAGTACTTACTGGCTCGCAATCAGAGTATTCGCTTCTCGAATCTGTATTATAGTTTGCTCGCTCCCTCCATCAACGGTTATTGGCTCCCGTTCCTATATAGAAGTCAGAGAGAGATTTAAAATATCCGAAGAGCGTACATACCTATACGTATAAAAATTGGCATTTCCACTGCTGCAGGGTCGAATAATAATAGCCCGGAGTTTAAATACTGTAGTCTAAATATATATTCCATAAGATATTTTAAGATCAAACACAATATCTCTATGCAACATATATACAGGGTGTCAAAAATGGACTAAATGTCGAAAATGAAAGGTGGCCTAGAGGAGGTCGAACTGAGTAAATTTTCCCGAAGAACATGGGGTCTGCGAAGTCGCGTTCGCGAGATATCACAGGTTAAAAAAAAAAGTATCGCTTTGCGCCGCCGCGACGCGGCGCAAAGCGATACTTTTTTTTTTAACCTGTGATATCTCGCGAACGCGATTTCGCAGACCCCATGTTCTTCGGGAAAATTTACTCAGTTCGACCTCCTCTAGGACACCTTTCATTTTGGACATTCAGTCCATTTTGGACATTTGGTTCTTGGCCACCCTGTATATGATCCAAAATTATAAATTATGCTCGTTCAAATATCTCGGCAATAAAAAATCTACAATCAAAATAGGCACACTATACATGCATATATACCCTAATTGAATTGACTCAACGGAGAGCTGCAGTACAGCTGCGACGAAGTGAATTTAAATCTTTATTCAGCCGTGTATATAGGTATATATAGTATATATACCTATGTGAATATGTGTAATTTGGTGATCAGTATAATTTTGGGGTATATAATTGAAAGATGTGTTTTCTGTTTTTCTTGTATCTTGAGAGAGTCGCATCATGAGCGTTTTGAATCGGACCAATGGGATATACCTATCATGGTGATTGCATATACGTATAGTATAGGCGGAGGTGAAATTGTGAATCGTCGTCAGCCCTGAACCTGAAGCAAAAAACGTTTTAAGATATTTTTTTGAACCGAGGACAGCCGGGTACTTGAACCTGCGTTCGCGCCAACAAAAATATACTTTATATATTCCTACCACTCGAACGCGTCTCGCCTGGGATATAACTATTTGCAGTTTTACGACGCTCGTATATACACCGCGGTACATACATATATACACGTATGTATATATGTGAGTATACATGGGTTTCAATAACATTTCAATTTGCGCGCAATTCTTATTATAAAACCATGTATATGTGTAGGTATATAAATATATACGTATACGTATGTAGTACATACGTTTACATAGATATTTTTGTGCAATATCTACCTAGACCTATAATAACGTATTTGCACATATACCCTTATAGATTCGTGTACACGGATATATGCACCTACGCTTAATACCTATATATTCGTACCTCAATGCAAATCTCCAAGTACATACAGTTATGTACACGAATATAGTAGGTATCCTTAAACTCCAACTCGCCAACTACATAAATTAGCGGTTTTATCACGTACCTATCACGTTATAGGTATATCGTATATACAGCTATATAAGTATTTTTATACGTAGATGCATCTGTGTACAGATTTCATTTTCATCATGTCAATTATTAACAATAAGTCGATTATCTTCAATCTGCAACGAGTATAACAATTACGAACACACAGCTGTAATGTCTTTTTGATTAAACAATTATCTTCTCGTTTTTCCATTCAAATTTACACGATGATTTTCAATTTTTTTTTTTTTTTTTTTTTTCTCAAAATTATGAGTGTACAGAGTTTTTAGCAGTGTAATTTAAATTAGCTTCTTCATTTTCTTTGCGGAACGAGGTATACCTATAACTCAATGCACTTTCATTCCCGGTATGAAATTTCCCGCTCTCTTTTTTTTTCTTTCGTTTATTTTCCCTGTTTTCTGTCTTTTTTTTCATTTCATTCCTCATGTATTTTGGTAAAAAACTGACGAATAGAGTGGCGTTGCTTCGAAAATATTACAGTATACGAGAGGTTCCTCGTCTATTCATTTCGCCTGTCCAAAATACTGCAGGGCCACCTCCTCGTTCGCACGTGGTACTGTAAACTGACGCTACAGCTGGCTAGTGGCTAACAGCCAATTTATTCTCCGATGGCTAAAACTACATTTACATCAACGTTCCAGCTCGAAGGTAGGTAGGTACATACATACATACATACATAGACGTATGTGTCGGTTTAAGATTTTAACCAAGTCTAAAAATGATGATAATTTTAATTTTCAACTTCCTCTTCTGCTTATTAGTTACGTTGTCTTCTTCGAAAGACGTACGCGGTCATTTCACCGTCCATAACGTCAACTGTTTCACCTGGTTATATTATACATCTATTGGTGCAGAGGCGTCGCGGTCTCGTTCGGTTGAAACTGCAACTATTCTAGGAACGGAGGTTGTTGTTTGCGGGAGGAAGCGATGCAGCGTGAACCGAGGTTTGAACCCAAGACCTTGGACTAACCATTGCCCTCGATCGTCGTATTCCCCCGTTCCTCCTCGCCACGGCATGGCTTGGCATGGCTTGGCAAAGCATGGCATGGCATGGCATGGCATGGTATGGTCAGGCCCTCCCACCAGGTCCCCGGGCGCAGTCGAGCAACTATTGCGTCCGCCAAACCGAACTCGGCGATGCGACGACCGCAGCAACAGCAACAGCAGCCTCAGCATCAGCATCAACGTAAAAGATATACGCGGCCGTGGCGGTTGCGGGTGCGAGAGCGTGCGAGCGGCTTCCTTCAAGATTTTAAGCGCCGCTCTGGAAACCCACGCAGCCTACGGGCAAAGAGGGAAAAAAGAAAGAGAGAGAAAAAAATGAAAATAAAACAAAAGCAAAGTAAAAGGAGAGAAACGAGAGTAAGAGAGCGAGAGAGAGAGAGAGAAGGCAGGCGAGTCGCTCAGGAGTCGAGCGAGAAATTCAGCTGGCAAAGTATCGTCCCTGAAGCAACATGCTGCATTATATTCTAGCGAATAATGATGATCCATTAACTTCGAGTGGATTCGTGTCTCGGGTAAAAATTTTTACCTACCTACCCGGATTCAATTTTTGAGAATAATAGACGTCCGTAGCTGTACAGACTTGCATGCATGCATTATCGACAAGTATAGTTGTTCCCCGTTCTTCAACTCCCAGTGCTTTACATATTCCTATCCACTTGATTATTATTTTCTTCTGCGTTTATACACCGAGTCAAAATTATTTTTCAGAGGAAAAGTCTACTCCCTACGTACCTATATACAGAAAAAAAATACGCAGATTCTGTATGAATAATTTTTACAAATACAATTTGTTTTTTCTTTTTTTTTTTTATTGCGTAAGATCGTGTTATGAAAATTATCATCTTGGATACATATGTACAGGTATATAACGTATGTGTATATAATATAGAGATATTTAGCCTCTATATCTGGTTATTACACGTTTATACAGGTAGGTACATGCATACAATTCTTATACGTATAAAATAATGCCCCCAAGGACAGAGGCAGAGGCAGAGGTGATCAGAAACACATCTGCAGCCTGGCCTGGGCCACGTGAGCCTTAACGTCGTCGTATTACTTGGTATATTCCGGCCATCGTGATCGCGTCGCTTAGGCCCCCTGATGCAGCAACTTCGGCAGCAGCAGCACCAGCAGCAGCAGGCGCTACGTATACTACACATGCATCGTGTGAATCACGCTCGAACATCATAATTTAGCAATAAAATCTTTTCTGACTGTGCAGTGCAGTGCAGTGATTTATCTCACATGCGAACAGAACAGGGCACAGGCTTTAACTCGAGACACGCGACTAACTCCTCTCGGTGTTTGTTCGCTTTTCTCCTTTCGGGTCCTTGTCAAAGTCAATCCGAGAACTTGTATTGACCGTGCAAAGTTGCCGGTTAAATATTGTTCTTGACTCGCGTGTTATATACCTATATACACACCGTTCTCTCTCCATGCACAGGGTGTCCAAGAACTAAATTTTCAAAATGAAGGGCGTCCTAGAGGAGGTCGAACTGAGTAAATTTGCCCGAAGAACATGGGGTCTGCGAAGTCGCGTTCGCGAGATATCACAAGTTAAAAAAAAAGTATCGCTTTGCGCCGCCGCGACGCGGCGCAAAGCGATACTTTTTTTTTAACTTGTGATATCTCGCGAACGCGACTTCGCAGACCCCATGTTCTTCGGGCAAATTTACTCAGTTCGACCTCCTCTAGGACGCCCTTCATTTTGAAAATTTAGTCCATTTTGGACATTTAGCTCCGAGACACCCTTATACATAGATACATGTATATACATATATGCATCCATCTACGTCTGTATAATACACATATACGTAACCTGTGTGGGCATATGTAGACTTTACACACTCAACCCATACGTGAATACACGTCTGTGTTATTTCCGAACATATAACGCTACGTGTAGACAGGCTGTATATACAGGAATCGGGCAAAAGCTGCGAAATTAATCGCAGGAAATAGCGGGTTTCTAATTTTTTTCCTTTTTTTTTTTTGTCTTTTCATATCTAGTTTTGCGGTAAAAACAGAAATCGGAGATAACGGAATCAAATGGCAAACGTTTGACCGTGTACAGCTCATAGTTAACGCTATAACTTGTTTGTGGAATGATTTAGAAACTATACCTAAATCATTTATCAGAAATTCTTTATACTCATTTGCAGAATGAAGAAAGAAAAACAGAATTTCGATCTCGTTAACGAAAGATTATGATCCCTGTAAACAATTGTTCGGGTAATAATCAGCGCGAATATTGAAACAGAAACCGTCTGAACCGTGTGCAGGTATATCTAGTTCCTTGAAAGAACGAGAAAAGGAATAAAATTTTGATACAGGAATGTGCCCACCAAGTATGCAGCTTTTAAAAAATAGCCTCTCGACATCGTTACACGAGCTTATTAATCGGTATAACTTGTTTTGTGTAATAATCGGTTCGATTATCGATACAGAAACTGCCTTAAATGTATTCCACAGATCCAATAGATTCATAGAAAAATGTGGAAAATGAAGATTAACGCGGGAGTAAGGAATGTGCCCGCCAAGTATGTAGCTTCGAAATGATATCTTGGATATCGTTACACGGTCAAACAGCGAGGTCTAACTTCAGGACGCATGCATAGGTATTAGACGGGGAAGTTTTTAGTGTTTGGCATGATTCCCCGATTTGCACACGGCATGGACTGTCGGCAATTATAGGTACATACGTATGTACGTATACATGTGTGAGTGATTTTTATCGGTACGAAATGATTACAGTCCTTGACGACTGTTTTTTTTTTTTTTTTTTTTTTTCGTAGACATTTGAAATGTTTATGCGAGGTATTATTCCACTCCGTCTGCAACGTTATAGCTATATCTATATTAGATGAAACTTTTGAACGAAATTTCCGGTTCCCCCCGTCTATACACGTATATCCTATAATATATGTGCGATTAAAACAACCTCTGAAAGACGAATTATTGCTCCACTCCAGTGTTCCGCAATTTCCTTATCGAATAATCGTGGGTTTATACTGATTACGAGAAAAGAAGTAAACATGTGATGTCGTAGGTAGACGCGCGGTGCGTCACACAACGACGTGACGCGTGAATTTTCGAACCGCAAGCATCCGATGGCACGCATCCTTCCTTATTTCCCGTAGCACATAGGCTTTGGTAGAAAATTTTACCGAGAGACTTGGCGATACCGCAACTTCCGGCCATTACGTTAGAGGATGTCCTTTATTCGACTCTCTGGTACCCGTACCGACGTGTTGGACTTGAGTAAAACTCTGTGGCTATTAATATATCGTCGTTTCTTTAAGAGACGTACGTAGGTAGGTACTTACCGTACTTTCGCACCAAATATTCCCGTCAAATTTCGGCCAGTAATTTTTTTAACCGTGTCCTCGGTTCTTGAGATACGGTGTCGTGGCGCGGCGCGGTTCGCAAATTCGCAACGGCGCAAATCTATGGACTTATATATCTATATTTGTTTACCAAAAATCCGCTTTGAAGGCCGCGCGTGTGGCCCGATCTCGTTGCCAAAATCCTCCCTCCCCGACTCCACTGCACTGCACTGCACTTCAATGCTGCGGCAGCTCTATTTTCGACGTTCGCAGAACTTTTGCAGTTTCTGCACGACGACGGAAGTTAATCACTGCCACAAAATTCTGCGGTGAGTATACGACGCCCGACCAACGACCCGGGGCTGAGACCTAGAAATATTGGAACCGTACAGGGTTAAAAAAAAATTTTGTCCAATAGTCCACGCGTGCCTCTATATAACGATATTCCATAAAACTCGCGAAACGATCGAACATAAAATTGTTTACCTTCAACCGAAACTAAACGAAAGCAAACATCAGATGGATCAAAAGAAGAGATGATGATACTTTGAGGTTGAAAAATACTTGAAAAAATTGTCAATATTTTTCTTTAAAGAAAAGAGAAAACCAAACGAAATCTCGTAACATAACATTTGGTCAACGTCCAGACGAAGTTGAGAGATAAAACAACAAGTGGGAGATGAGCTGAAGAGGCCTTCTTCATCTACGGCTCATTTTTTCAGGGTCTTCGTGGGTATTGGTAATATTTTTAACAGTGGCAATCGAAATTATGATTGGCCTTAAAAAGTCGCCTTTGGAGTTCAGAATTTTTAAAATTCCGAAAATTCTAAATCTTCTCAAATTAATTCGTGATTTTGGACCGTTTCGGAACTTTGAAAATTCGGAACTTCAACTTTTCCGCTAATAGTCAATGTCCTGCTCTCGAAATAGAAGCGGTGATGGAAATTGAGAAAAAGAACGGCGCCTGGAGTCATTTTCGACTTCACATTGGTTATTTTGCTTCGAAACGAAGTTACAATACTTTAGGATTCGTGAAGGTACCGGGGCATCGTCTTCGTCGGTAACTGCGGGTGTCCTTGGCGGGGGGCAGCGATCTCCCCAGCTCGACTGGCCGCCCACCAGACGGTCGACGAGTCCCAGGGACCGCTCTCGCCCCTTCTGGTCCCTTCTGGCCCCATCCGAACCCATCTCATCCCGGCCTGAGGGGCCTCTGGTATTATATTACCCAAGCCGAGAGTTACGGGGTCGGAACTCCACTTTTTCACAATTTTCTAACACCATAAGAGCTTAGGAAATCCGAATATTCGCTCGACAGTGATTCCCGCGGTTAAAAAATCCTCGTTACATTTCCACGATCGTTTATCCGGTTATCTTTCACGACAGTTTCATCCTTCCAGCTGCATACGCGTAACAGAGAATTTTTTTTTCTCCGGAATTGATTAATGCGAACGAGATAAAATCCCCAGATAGATACAGACCTTGGCCTTTACGGTTCTTTGCCCTGACGCGTATACCTGTGCCCAATGCTCGCTGCATTAGTCTAAGACCCAGGCTCCGGAGTCCCTCGCTCACCACATCCCACATTAGTCGTGGTCCCTCAAAAGAAGTATCCTTCGCAGTCCAACGGAGAGAAAAATATACGGAAAAGAAAAAAAATCCTTAAGTTATGGCGAAAACTGGACCGAACATGCACTTTTCGCATCGAACTTTCGCGGGATGAATATTGCGAAGAATAATTAAACAAATCTCGAAAAGGTGCCGGAGTAGGTATTCTCGCTCGTAGTTCGAAGCTGCTAATCGTCTTCAAGCGCTATCGAAAATGAAAGGTCGTTATCGTTATCTCTCGGGTAAGAAACCGTCAGAAGAATGTTTCCTTTTTTGTCTTTTCGCGCCTTGATTATTTTCGGGAATAAGTGGTTGGTGAAAGTGGCCATACTGCAGACAGGAATTCTCATTCTCATTCTCATCGTCGGTGTTATCGGCTTATCGGTCAACCGCCCGCGACGTTAAAGGGGAAAAAGGTTCCTTGGCCCCGGCCCACGACTTCTGTCGTCTCAAACCTGCATCAGGGTAATAATTTTCATTATTCGGTTGCTTCTCGTTTTTTTTTTGTTCAACTCATATACATACATCAACGGGCCAATGAACGGTTCCTTCCTTCTGAAACACGCGCTACAAACAGACGGAATTTGATTTTTTATTTTTTTTTCGCACGTTTTTCGTACGCTTTAAGAAGTAAAATCGGGCATTTGAAAAAGTATTTTTCGATATTCGTTGTTGGTCCTTGAGAGAGAGAGAGAGAGAGAGAGAGAGAGAGAAAAAAAAAACCAAAGACCATTATCCTTGATTAAAAATGACGATCAAGTAAAATTGCGTTTGATTTTATCCTTGATCCGTCAGATCCTTTATAGATCCGTACGGTATAAGTTAATCAGTTGTTTTGTATTTAGGTGACGCAGTGACCTGCGGAAACCGGTAATAATTTATTGCAGCTTGTCCGTAACGTGCCGTAAACTTCCATACAACTTTATGGCTTCTTTAACGTCGCCGAAATTGCGTAAGGCTTTAGCTACTGGCTTATAATACTCCACACTCACATATACACACCGTATTATAACTATAGTAACCAGGGTGTACGTAATTTTGCGCTACGCTGCACTGAACCGTTGCGTTGAGGTACCTAACAACCGATCGGCTACTTTATCCGCGCCTAATCAATCCGGGATTGGATATCATGAAAATTTTGTAGACCTAATACGTTTTGTTTTCTCTTATGCTTCAGGGGAAATTTTTATCGAAAGTTAAAAAACAAAAAAAGTCAAAATTTAGATTAAAAAAAAACGAAAAAAAAAAACGGGAAATGAATAATTTCTACTGTTTTCTGTTTTATACGTATAATACTCGTAATACTTGATCAGTGTGACAACAATATAAATTATTGTCAACTTGAAGTGTCGTCGCCTGCAGCAGCAGACCGCGCCTGTTGCAGAGTTTAATGTTTAATATACGGTTTTAATTCACGTGGGTAGAGATATAATAAAAATCCTTATCCTTAAATGAAGTATATTAATTTACTAGCGACAAGATAATGGATTCTGATTTAGTCTCGGTGGAGTATATAGCTCTATATACGAGATATTTATATACGATCGGAGATGTATAATATAACGTTAATATAATAAAATAATGAAAATTTTCAACGGGATCTCTCGTGCGCAGGGTATGATAAATGACAATAACAATAATGACAGCAACAACGATAAAAATGATAATGAAGAAAATATATCAGTCAGAAGAAAAGGTGGATTGAATTAATAATCGGGTAAAGGCGTGTCTCCTGCAGAATAAGATAACCTACACAGACACGTGTAGTTATATATTATACGTATACCTGTATTGTACATACGTTATATACATATAGGTATCGTTTAGTAATATAATTGCTGCGACGAGATCTGCGTAGATTCATAATTAATGTCAATGTAATGTAATGTATGTATGTGTATAGTATATAAAAAATAAAAAAATAAAACACGTTGAACTTGATCAACGTGTTTGAGCCTTTTGCCGATTGTGTTGATATAAAAAAATTTGAAGAATAACGAACAAATAATAAGAAATAACAATAAATAAATAAATAAAGAAGTAACTGCAGGTGGACAAAAAATATCGATGTGTATCGTAATTCGATAAATATACATACTATATGTATACAAGTATAGATATCGTTTATCCAGCTGCAGTGTTGACCCTGCTGCAGAGAATGAGATGACGACCGATTAGATTGGCTGGTTCGATATCTTATAGGTATGAACGTAGATAGGTATATTATCGTTGCAGTAATTTGATAATTGATATCTGTTCGTCTCCTATCTTGTGCTGCAGCAGACTGTCAAAACATATTTTTCATTAAGGAAATTCATTTTATATTCTGCAAACTCACGTTACGCAATCTGCGCTAATTTCTCCCCCCTCTCTCTCTCTCTCTCTCTCTCTCTTTCTCTTTATTTATCAGTATGAAAATTTGAGTAATTTGAAGCAAGTAGAGATATGTACCTATACTATAGAGATATATATCTATATATTTATGTATGTATACACAGATACGCGAATAATTTATATCGCAAATAATAATTAACAAAAAGAAAAAGAAAATAATATTTGAGACGGTATATCGAAGCCTTCGGCAAAACTTGATGCAGCGTCAACAAGGTTTATTAATTTTTTGTCAACAGGTAGGTAACAGTGTCGTCATATGTATACATATACCGATATACATGTAGGTATATACCGCTACACGATTTTTATTTATCGGATTTAGGGAAATTTTATTGCAAAACAAGAATCGCTAAATATAATAAGAATAAACATATCTGTGTATTAGGGTGTGTCATTTTGGGGCAATTTTTGTTTTTCAACTTACAAACAGGTTGTATACTTGCAGAAAGGTAAAATAAGAAGCCTGTTAAAATTTGAGATCTTAATATCAATATTAAGAGGTGCCTCATCGCGAATTTTCAATTCCCATTTAAATAACACGGGAAATGTTCTAGTGGCACACTTCAATTTTTATATCTCAAGTACTAATCTACTCAGAATGATTCTGCATAGCTACTTTTGTTCGAAATTGAACGCTCTACAAAAAAGGTCTCTTGGTATTTTTCGATAAATCTAGCTGTTTCCAAGTTGGTTATTGGTTAATTACCATTGATAGCCAACAATCAACTTGGAAACGGCTAGATTTATCGAAAAATACCAAGAGACCTTTTTTGTAAAGCGTTCAATTTCGAACAAAATTAGCTATGCAGAATCATTCTGAGTAGATTAGTACTTCAGATATAAAAATTGAAGTGTGCCACTAGAACATTTCCCGTGTTATTTAAATGGGAAATGAAAATTCGCGATGAGGCACCTCTTAATATTAATATTAGGATGTGAAATTTTAATAGGCTTCTTATTTTACCTTCCTGCCAGTATACAACCTGTTTGTAAGTTGGAAACCAAAAGTTGCCCCAAAATGCCACATCCCTAATGTGTATATAAAATCTAGCTGTAGCTGCATCCCTGCATCACGTATTTTGACGAATAATATAGGAAACAGTTTATTACGTTGGATTTATCATCCTTTACTATTTTTAGCGTTATCCGTTTACGTTAAGGATTTGCGACTATATTAATATACCTATATAGTCGAGGCTCTTTGAGTCTACGCGGTCGCTTGAAGTGATGATTAATTAGCAATTACGAGATTTTTCGTTGCTTCTGTTGCCGTTGCAGTCGCGGTTATACCGTTTAGTCCGGGAGCAAAAATTGCCACGAAAAAGTAGAAGAAGAAGAATAATAAAATGAAGAGGAATAATAATAATGAAAGGAAGAA
This sequence comes from Macrophya alboannulata, assembly GCA_949628255.1. NCBI lineage: Eukaryota > Metazoa > Arthropoda > Insecta > Hymenoptera > Tenthredinidae > Macrophya > Macrophya alboannulata. Next base: position 1,071,666 of record OX451207.1, on the reverse strand, counting down.
GAGGAAGAAGAAGAAGAAGAAGAAGAAGAAGAAGGAGAGATGCTCTTCGTTTGCCCGAGGGTCGCGTTGGAAACACCGATTAAAGAATATTGACCCGAAATCCAAGTGCGCCGTCCTCGGCCGTGCTCCATGCTTCGTCCGGCGCGTCAGGCAGCTATGGCTATGTAGTGTTTTCATCGTTCGCTTTGCCTCTTGCGATTAGCATGCAGTCACGGTTCGCTTAATTAATGTCTCGGCTGCAGAACTGGCCGAGAGTTGATTCTACCGAAGGCAATTAATGGGTGTAACCGGAGGTTTTCTTTTTTTCGCGTTTTTTCGCGTTTTTTTTCTTCTTCCCTTTCAATCGTCAATTTCTACTCCTCATTTTGTTCATTCGTTCATTCGTTTCTTAATTTATTTCACTTTTTGATCTTTTTTTTCTTTCGATTTTTTATCCGTTTTTTCTTTATCTCTTCATCCAGCTGATTAAGGTTTCTCGATTTTTTTCCTTTTTCTTTTGGTTTTTTTCTTTTCTTATCATACAATTTTTAAACTCACTATGTCTGTTCCTCAAATTTGAGATTCGATGAAAAAAAAAACGAAAAAACTTTTGAACCAATAATTTCGAGATCGTGATAATCATTGCCGAAAGCATAAAAAAAAAAGACTAATTCGTACGACAAAATTCAAAATTTGAATATTTTTAAATTTGAAATTTTGTCACGATGAAATTTTTGCGGGGATTTGGCATATGCAAAAGTGTACCAAGGAAATAAAAAGAGAGTTGTGAAACGGAGTTTGATAGTTAAGAGAGCAAAAAAGGTTTTGCAATTCGGTTTTTGCGGATGGTTGAATTTTTGAGTATATCTATATACCTTATATCGTAATTTTTCGAAAGATTATAATTGCCGTATATAGAGGAGGGGAAGTTTGTTAAAAAGTAGCCCCGGGGTCTTCGCGCGTAAATCACTTATATTTCACGTCAGTTTGAATTAACCGAGACTTACAAAGCCGAGGCTTTAGAGAACGGCCGCGGCCGCAGCCTGGGACCGGGACCGGGACCGGGGACCCCGCCCGGATAATTTATCAAAGCGCATCTCGCGCCCATCACCTTGTCCCGCGGCGTGGCACGCGTATTTTTAAGATCGCTTATTCCCCCTGCACTAAGAAATTTTGTCGTTGGGCCAAAAACCGAAAGTGAACGTCCGGAGCCCCTAAAAATAACGGAGTGATCGCTTTTCTTACTCTTCTTGGCTTTTATTTGCTCCATTATATTTCAGTGCTTATATATCTATGTATACATATATTCGCCCCGTGAAGGGATGAATTTTCACTTGCTCCGAGACATATATAAGTATATATATGTATACACGCATATATAGTCAGAATATTATAAATTTCTCAAACAAAAAAAATTTCACTGCACATTTTGAAGAACCTTGACGATTATAAATTCTTCATAAAGAAAATTCATATACATATATACGTAATTCAAATTTGTGTCCTTTTCCGTCTGGATATAGGTCAGTTTTGTTTTTTTCCACTTCTTTTTTTCTCTGTCTCTCTCTTTTTATTTATCATACTGCCGCATTAACGTAGTGCGAATGACGTTTCAACGGGAAGTTGTTAAAACCGCATCTGAAATCGATACACAAATTACGGAGAAAAAAAAAAAGAAAAGAAAACTCATAATAATAATTATCAATCGCATCAAGCGTATAGCTAATTGAAATTCTGAATATCCTCAAGTGACGCAAATTTCTTGGGAGTAAAAGAAAAAGAAAAAAAAACATTTCAATACTGTAACATATCTTATAACAATTTCACTCATGCTTATATCATTGCTGGAATTACAAATTACCGTAAAAAAAACTGTAACAACGTTTAGAGAGACCGAAAAAAAAAAAATTAATAAAAACAAAAAAGAAATAACAAAAAACAAAAATAAAACAAAAAAGAACTTTAAAATTGTGATGTTGAAAAAAAAAAAAGTTACAAGAAATTATATAAATAAGAACCAAAAAAAAATAAAAATTGTTTACGTTGTTTTTGCTCGTTCCGTTTTTTTGAACTTTTTTTTTTGTACTAATTTTTTTTTTTTTTTTTTTCTTCAAGTTGACCGTCACGGTCTCGAATAGTATAACAACTGAAAATAAGAATTACAATGTATTTATTTATCTTATTTGTTTATCAAATGGTCGTCGCGACGTCGGACGTACGTCGTTCCCCGTATACTCGCGCGGAGCTTATAAGCCGCGACCCGGACCCACGTGGGTCACCTAGCTCTGTAAATATATATATATATATATATATATATATATATATATATATATATATATATATATATATATATATATATATATACACAGACTATATGCAAAAGTATTGTGCAAGTGAAACTGCAGAGTGCAGTGGGATATGATAAAAGTTGCGAAATGCGTTGGTAGTATTATTTCGTACATATGTATTGTACGTATATATCTATCTATATATTTATTTTTTTATTATAATTATTCATTATTATTTATTTGAAAGGAATATATGTATATTATGTATAACCGCAAGGAAACGGGCGTCACAGTTTAAACAGTCGCCCGATGATAATCGGACGGTTAAGCCGCGATCACGAGGTAAACGCGTACAGTCGCAGGTCGTCGACATTAAGATCTTAGAAAAGAGCTCGATGAATCATCGGAAGTGGTAAAACTTTAGAATTCGATTGACCCTGAGACGCGACTGCGGTCTCCGCGCGTGCGTTTGAAATTCAAATTGGCCAATTAAAAGATTTTCTGCAGCGTCGCCGTCGCCCGCTGTAGGTAGGCAGGCAGGTAGAGGTTCCTCGGTTCAGTTCTGCGTCTCGCTAATATAATTATTATATAAACAAACAAAAAAAGAATAAGAAAAAAAAAGAAAAAAAAAAAAAAAAAACGAAGTATATCAAGAAAAAGACGAAAAAAACGGATATACACATTCGCGAATATAAAGATATGTAAAAAACAGGTTTAATTAATTCCTTTTCATGCCATTAATTTAATCCGCTGCAAGCGAACTGATCCAAAAAAACGAGAAACAAACAAAGAAAAAAAAAACGGTCATATTTAAACCGATTGCTAAGCTATAAGACGGTATCAAAAATGAGTCAAGCAGCGTCATCTCTCGATGTAATTAGCTACTTCGATATTATAAATGATTCCCGACATCAATGGGCAGTTTAATTAGCGCCTCGTTTGAAACGACTTTCCGCGACGCGCCGGGGTTTCGTAGAATTTATATACTTCAAGCTTGAATGAGTGCAGGAGGTTAACTTTCCCGCAATAATTATTATTCATTCGAAGTAATAACGCGATTGAATGAAGAAGAGGAGGATGGGGTGCAGGGATCCGCGAAGTAAACTTCTGAATCGACTCGACTGAGGTACAAGGTACATACATACTGTACGTATACAAACGTTGCAGCTATATACCTATAAGAGTTATATCGAATACCTACGCAGCGCTGCACGGCGATTGTGGAGAACGAACTCGCGGCGATGATAGTACCTACCGGCCCGCGGTATCTAATCGAAGTGTGGGTGTCGCGCTGCAATATATTGCCTACATCGCGTGGCTGCTTAGCGTTACTGACCCGCCAACTCCCGCCGAACCGCGCCACACCGCGCCGCACCGCACCGCACCGCACCGCACCGCGTGCGAGTAGCTTTATAGGAGAAAATCGCGAGACAATTCAACCTCCGACTATTATACCTACGTGTTTCACCTATCTCCTCACCTATGCCATGCCATACCGTGCCATGGCGGGCCAACTAGTTTTGCGGAGAAAAATAGACGCTCTTAGTCACTCCAGGCTCTGCAGCTTGCGACACCCTACTGTATGCAAGAAGGCGTCCTGCATGAGCGAACCCAAGTCCGGACTTCGACGGCGTGACCCACTTCGACTGGTATAACTAGTCGTTGACGTCTCCACCACACTATTTTATTCATACATACATTTTTTTTATATTATCTCAACTAGATAGAATTCGATTTTGATACTAAATTGTTTGTTTTTTTTTCCACTAATTTCTCCAAAAGAATCGAACGAGAAAATTGTCACGCTGATTTCACTTCAAATTTTCACGTAAATCGGCTTTCCATTAAACGATTTATTGTCACAGAAACCTCGGAATCGCGATTCTACTCTATTTGCAATTGAAACTGAATAATTGTGCTGCTTTTGAGAATTTGGTGACCGACAATTAAGATCGATTTTTTTTTATTTTGGAGTTATACAACTATAGATTACAGATTTGGTAAATGGACCATCGTTTGAACTTTGTACGTATAATGTTCGTTGCAGAAATCGATACCGTCTGTCGTCTAAACTCTGTGTCCTAAACGGTTGTATAAAATATGACCGATATATATGTTTCTGTGGAGGAAATCAATCGAGTCTGAAGAGTAATTCGACCGTTTGACTTCCACGTCAGAGCTCGGAGGTCGAGTTGTTACGAAACGGGCAAGTTCGTTGCGCTGTTGGGGCCGATTTCATCGCCGACTGCAGCAGCGACTGCAGGCTACTCGCTTACGTATAGCGTTTCTCGAGTGCATCTGTAAAGCGCAACACTAGCTTTTAGGTATATATGTATATGTATATTCTCTTTTATATACATGTACGTTAACCGTTCGTATATCAATGGCCCCCGATCCGTACGTAACGTATGATACTTACGTACCCGCGATACCAATACCCGTATACCGATCTTATATACGTATGCCGATTATATGAGCGTATTAAATGCATCTCCAGTGTAATCGCATCTCTGGTAGATCCCTAGCCACAGCGCCATGACCCGCCGTGCCGCGGCCGCTCCGCGCTGATTTCTTCGGCTTGCTCTTATTGCGGCTGCGATTACTAATCAGGCATCGAGAAGACTCGTATAAATAACTCAATGGCACGACAGCGTCGACCTCCAAGAACGATTCGCCTAGCTACTGCTGTGCGGTATATACGCCAACCCGCGGGATGCCCGAGGCTCTACTCTCCAGAAGACTTATACACTTACTTCCGGGCATTAATGGTTTATTTTTACAAGAGGCACATGCCGCGCGGCCGCGGCGACTTCCTCAAATTTCGAAACCCTTTTTTGCAACAGAATTTTGTTTTTGTTTTCGTTCTGCTCAGTCTCTTCGTGATCCTGTCCGATTTACTCGTTGCAATTAAATATCCAAGCGAATAAATTCAACGTGTATGTGTAACCCGCGAGACAATTAGCTTTAGAATTAATATTCACAACTCTTGAGATGAGAGGATTGAAATTAAAATGCAAATTGTAATGGAAAGTGAAACGAAGAATTCCAACTTGTTTCGTGGGTGTCTCTCACGTTAGCGAATATCTCTTTCGTATCCCTTTCTCGCAGATACATGATATATCTATGTGTGTATATATGCGGGGTCACCCAGGTGGGTAGAGTTCTCCACAGCATCACGTACCAGGAGTATAAGACAAACGGTGTACGATAAAAATAGCAAAGAAAAAGAAGAAAAAAAAAAAAAAAAATCATGTAATAATGATTGCAAAGAATTATCTATCCAAGTAGAAAAAGCCACCCCTATATAAGCGTATATATTTGATGGTACAAAACACACGGCTAAAGTGCATTCTATGTCGGAACGGCCATACCGGACGACGTTGACGCTCGATCATGTTGCTGGTAACGAGCTCAAGGCTTCTTCGTCGATCATTAAAAGCATTAAAACTTTTACGCTGATGTCCCGCTTATTGTTTTATTGGCAAACAGTTATCAGACTAAGAGTAGATAGGTAGTAGCTACTACTCTTGGCTCTAACAGCCTCGGTTACGAGTTGCTCCTAACTTTACTGTGGTATATTTTACTGCTCGCATATGCATGCATGAACGTATACATTGGGTACTTGTACGCACACTGTAATACAAGCTTTGCGCGTACTCATACACCTTCGTTTTCATATTTATCATTCGACGTTTAACACCTGTCAAAAGTTAATGCACCTACTTTGAAAAGGTCATGCGATCTGTTCCCCGAACAGCTTATTCCGCGACAGTGACAGTGACAGTGACAGTTGCAGCGCGCGGTTGAGTGTAATGAAAATATTTTCAATTTTTGTACCCGCTTCTTTGTAGTCGCGGTTAATAATATTTTCATTCCTTTTCTTTCATGCTTCTTTCGTCATTATTTGAATTATTAGTAATCGCGCGTCAGTGAGACGACGGATCAAAATAGAATGGGCAAATGTGGGTGGATGTGTCTCTGCATACGTGTATAAAAAAATTTATCCAAAACCCCAGGTTCGTATCTCAATTTCAAGTGACGAACCAAAGTATTAGAAATTTTTCTATTCGAATAAAAAATTCTAAAAATTTTCGAAGCTATCGGAGCACCAGAAAGATTTTTTAACGGAAACAAGAAAATTGATCCCAATTTTTTGTCCAAAAAATCGTTTTTTATTCAAACGAAAAAATTCGAAATCTGGGACTTTAGCTGAATTATTTTTTCATGTATGTGGAGAGACTTTGGCCCATGCGGGAGCATCAAAATTCGAATATGACCAAATTAAGTACCATACCGTACTATATACATTATACAGGTAAACTTGGTTAGTTTGCGTGAAATTTAGTCGCGTGCGTCGGTGAAACGGTAATGCGGTATAATAGCGTAAAACGATGCGGTTTTACGAGATCGGCGATACTTGTATACCCATTACCTATGCATAATAGTTAAACGTGACCGAGTAAAGCATGTAATAATATATAAGGATAGGTTTTCTTACATCTCTCGATTTGGGACAAAACCATGGCCATGGCATAACTGCCTCATTAGGCGTCAACAATGGCGTAACAAATCATCGAGATTAGCATCTTCATCTGGTCGACTACTCGTGGACCTCCTCGAGAAAGGCGCCCCCTGAGCCCCCGCGCTGATGCTTTAGTGGTTTGCGCACGCCAGGTAGAGCCATAGCCATAGCCATAGCCATATAGCCATAGCCAGCCGCCCGAGTAATGCGTTTATAATTATTCTAAATCACATTTTTTTTTGTCTCGACTTTACGTCGCCTTATATCCCTCGCCCGTTTCCCTCTACTCGTATAACGTGCTACTTATACACGTAAGTGTACCCATGTATAATTCATATATACATATTCATACCCACGCGTATAATAATTGAATATATTTATGCATATTATGCGTGGCCAGGGGCTCCTCGGTTTCGGAACTAAGTTAAAACGATAAAAACAAAAAGAAACAGATACATATACGAAAAGAAGGAATAAACAAAAAAAAAAAGGGGGTAAACCTTGAACTTGACGACGGCGATCATCGAGATATAATATAGACGCGAATACGAATTGATACGTATGGCAGTCGTTATGTTAATTAATCGTCGACTAATTGACGTAGAAGCTTAGTCGTTAACGGATTAGTGCTTAGGCCGTTGATGAGGAGTTTCGTCGGTTATAACTTGATTCATATTCCGCGAGGTACAGTCGAGTATAACTTAACTCGATCCCGAATGATCTCCGCGGGCTCTCGTTTAGGTGGAATCAGGCAAAAACTCGTTGATTGGAATCTAGACGGTCGAGTAGCTCGACTGTCCCTTGGCTTCCAGGTATAGAAGCGAACATCGGTCTGGTCCGTCTGGTCCAGTGAACGCAGTCGGTTTTCTTTGAGGTTTTCTGCCGGTCCCTGACAACACCCGAATCGCTTTGATACCGCGAGGTTTCGTTCGGACAAGAGTCAGAGCAAGCGAGAAACTGAGAGAAATGAGATAGAAGAAGAGATCGAGGGAGGGAGGGAGGGAGGGAGGGAGGGAGGGAGGGAATCGGCCGCCGACCGACCACGCCACGGTGGCCTTGCTAATAAATTATCCAATATTTATTGGTCATGCGTTTCGACTTTCGATTCGTTCGATCCGTTATCTGACTGCACCGCGCGTCGTCGTTCTCTTCGCGATCGTAACGAACAAACTATTGTATATAATATATCGAGTATGCACAGACGCTTCGGAAGGTTGAATCCCCCGACATTCATTCTGTTATACGATTTATCGTAGAAATGTGGTCCTTAGACGTAGTACTCCTCAGACCTCCTTTCGTCGAACCAGTTCGGACCCCCGGTTATCCCTTCTCTATGTATATTTTTTTTAAACATTTTTCCTTTTTCAATCTGTTATACTTGTTCGACGGACCTTTCTAGAAGTCAAGGTTCCAGAAGTCAGGAGTTTCTTGGCCCGCACTCCTTCCCTCGATCCAGTCGAAGCAGATTTCATTTTTTTCACAAGTTCCTAGTCTTTACCACAAACTTTACAATCGATGAAATCGGTGCTGACCTATCAAAAAGTTATCCGTTCGTTCGATAGCCGATCGTTTTCCAGTTATCAACCTGACAGAGCGTCTTGTCTAGTTGGTATTAGCAGATTGCTGAACTTGAAACAGATCTCCGCCTTTTCTTGAACTGAATTATTGTGCTGTCGCCCCGAGGTCCAGGAGTAACAGTAGCAGGTATATATAACTCAGTGTACAAGCAACGGATACATACATAGCCGGGAAGAACCGGGCAGCAGCTTACGGCAGTCGGTCCGGGACAGGGAACACGCGTTTGCCTCTAGTCCCCTAGTCCCATCTAGGGTAGAACATGGCACGGATGTCACACTGCTGTAACTTGTCCATTTAAAACTCTGATGAAAAAGGAGCATTGTAAGGATCAGGATTTACCTGCGGCAGACGGGCGGAGCGGGGAACGTGCGGAGAAGAAGACGGGACGAGCGAGGAGAGAAATTATCGTGGAAGATCGGCTCGAGCTGTGCCGGGTCCAGCTGCAGGGTCCTGTACCAGTTGACTGCGGCTGTTCATGGTCGGGTTTCTACACTTCTACACTGCCAGGGTAACGACGGGTCCGTTGCAGTGGGCGGAATCCTGCAGGGCACCCGCGATTTCCATCGGATGCGGTGCTTGTATTCAGCCCACGTCCCGGCGCGGCGCGCCACGCCGCCCCGGACTACGGAGATCGGCGATCGAAATCTCGGCGCACTTTTCTAACGATCATTTCGTGTTATGGAGCAAACGATCACTGCGCGGGGCCGAGGCTAATTTATATCTACCATATTTCCATACCCACTGAGCTTCGTCCTCGCTATACTCGTACCTCGGCTCTCTTGTGTTATTCTCATCGCAAGGAATTTATTTCGGTTTCTTTTGATTGTTATGCTGCCTAGCCAGCCAGCCAGTCCTGCATTGCCCGGATATCTTCGAGGATTTTTCGGAACGGTCTCGAAGCTCACTTCCTTATACTATTTCTATTGCGTCAGGATATACCTGTACCTGGGTATACATGGGATTGACGCCGATCGACGAGACCCTCCGGATTCCGTGCGGGTCCTCGTACAGAAATTTCGTATATTCTTTAAATTCTTCCGGGTACCAAAGTCGGAGTTGCTGGCAGCGGGAAGACTTCCCACGCTAACGGTGTTCCGCGGACGAACCCCGAGCGTTCCGTGTGACCCGTGTACCTGCGTATAATCGGCGCGTTTAGTACCGTTAACTTCGGGCCGGACTCGAAATGATGAAAACTTCAATTTACTCAGGCCGCGTCAACACACGTACCGCTAATTGCTGAATAAAGAACTAACTAAACACTAAACGCGGTCACTTCCCTGAGAAACTGCACCACCGTGCTAGCCGCACTCAGCGGACACGACTCGCACATCTAATGCACAGTTATCGCGCAAACGTAATGAAACCATTACCCTCCTTACGTAACCCACTGTGGCTCTACATTCTCCGCGGTTCATAATCCGAAACGCTATATATGCGATCGTGAATCATCATGCAGCATTGATTCAATTTCAAGAATATGTTACACGAGTTCTTCTCACAACCAAAAATGGTGACTAAAAGTTCATTCTGCGTCTCTTCTCTTTCTCTAATTCCTGCAGGTTCAACGAGGGTGATTTTCGAGAATTCGTGTACTCCTCGCTTCTAGCCGAGTCAATATTCAAACGATTCCAGTTGGTTGCCTTGGCACCCCGGGTTCTCTGTAGCCGAGGGCGACCCCTCGTATCTCGGGAAATTATCTGGTGCAGCCCCAATGGGCGATACGTGACGGAAGAGGCAGTTGTTCTCGACATTCTGCATAATATACGAGTACCGTTTGGTTGCGGATAAGTAATACTAAAATATATATCAAAATCGTGAGTTTAGCGTTAGTGGAATTGTGTCGTTTCTAACTTTTCAGACCCCCGATATACCTATATCCAGCGTCTGGGAGCTGGAAGCAAAGAAGAGGAAAAGAAAAAAATAACAGAGAGGATAATAAATTCAACGAATATCTCGATAAAAAATTGTCGATTCCGATTCCCCGGTCGAAGGAAATCTCCATCTTTTATTCCGTGGCAAGATCGCAGACCATTACGGAGGAGATGAAACTCCGAAAACGTCAGCAGGTTGGTGGAACCAGTTAATGTAATGGGCCGTGTAGGCAGAGTGTCGCTTTTCATCAGTCCATCCCTCGGCGTTCCCGGTTTCAGCTGGCATCAGGATCACCGATGAACCAGAGCACAATATGTGTGGGTATGTATAAAGGGATGGAAAATGAAGAGATACTCCCATCCGCAGGATCGGCTTAATCCCAATTCACCCTGAGCGATGATGTCGCAAAGAACCGAAGGGGTTTTCAGGACGGTGAAGTCCGAAGAGGAGGAGGGGAAGGAGAAGGAGGAGGAGGAGGGGGAGGAAGACCAAGACTTCCTTTGGAGGGGCAGCCGGCCGGACAACGTCACAACAATACAATCTCTTTAGCGACGACACAATAAATCAAAATAAACCCGTCGCGTTGGGGTGGAGAGAAAACAGGTTGGCTGCACCGCGGGAGGCTGCCGTCCTCTCTCTTCCCTACGTCGTCTGTGTGACCACCACTACAACGAAAACACGTACCTGGTTGCCTCGTGAACCCAAGACCAGTCTTCCCCGGTCCCACCGAGCCCTTTAATCTCAACTCGCTCGAGTTATACGATGTACCGGGTGTCCAAATTTCCGCCGACTCAAATAAGCCCACTCTGCTTAGATTTCATCGAGTCTTATAAACTTTCATGAAGTTTTGATCAAAGTTTCGAATCTCATTTTCTTTTTTCCCCAGATTGGTTTTGCCACACATCTGAATCTGGGCGCAGTTTTGCGTGTACATCGATGCATGGATTGTCCGTAGATTCATACGACAAGGTGGTGATTTATTTTCCCGAAAATTACCCCGTCGAAGAATATCTACGTCTCTTTTTTCGTTTTGGGTAAATTCAGGAAAGACACCCGTTGCGTTGCCGACCATGGAGAGGATGAGATGTAGCCGAGGACACGCGCGCGCTTCTTTAAAGAGGTGGGCTCTCGAGTCTGGTGATCGTAAACTTGACGCCGACTACGCAGCCGGGGGATTATATTAACCGATTATGATCAATATAACAGTTGATTGAATCAAGATTATCCCAATGACGAAGCGCGGCGAGGATCCTCTCCTCGATGCAGCAGGGTTGGTACGGCGAGCGTTTAAACCAACGCAACGCAATGATCGACCATTATACTTACGCCCCGACAATTCTCAAACATGATGTTACACACATTGTCGATTAAACTCGAAAAACCAAAACCTAGGATTAGTAATCAAAGAGAAAAAAAAGATACTGTCCACCGACTAATCGGAAAGAAAATTTCCACGAAATTATTGCGATACATCTCTTTTATATCCCTCAAAGAAAATATTCATACACGAATAAGCGTGAACGATGGCTTCGAGCCAACTGAATACGGTACCCTAAACGATGACACGTCTGACCTTGCGGTAATTGACCTTACTTTTTTCGCGTCTACGCATGCTGCTGCAGCAGCAGCGGCAGCAGCAACATCATCAGCAGGACAAGTGATTTCCGTTACATGAACTTGCTCTAACAATACACACATACGCGTGCATAGAGTTTGATTATCAGGTCTTACTAATCGCCCTGCGACCAGGTTCGTCTAGGTTTTAGAACCTAGAATTGTATATGTATGCATGTAGTACGTAGTAAGTCCGTATGACGGACTCCGAGTACTCTGGTCGACGGCTGGGCGCGGGGGCCTCGGGTCGTCCCGGGTTCGGCGCTCGAACGGTGAACTCGGATGAACCATCCCGACTGTACCACGTCTATATATATATCTCTCTCTCTCTCTTTCTCCAAGCATGTGTGTGTATGTAGGTGGACTGGTGCCGCGCACATGGTGTGCGTGTTTCTATACGTCGTTCGGCGCGTGTTCCTGTATACATACACAATAATGTATGTAGGTAAACTTGAGCACAGATGTAGGTACATACATAAATACATACATATAGGTATGTGCATGTATGTATGTACGCGGTACGGGTACACCAACCGAAGAAGAGTCCGTCCGCGTGTTGGTTTCGACGTCGTTCGAGGCGGCAAGCGGCGGGCGGCGGGTCGACGCCGGGTCAATGTCGCCAGAGTAATTACCTTGCTCTCCTCTCTCCCTCGCTCACTTTTTCTCTCTTCGTCTCCCTCTCCCTCTACTCTCACCGTATTCACTCTCGCTCTCGCTCTTGCTCCGGTGCTCGCTCTCATTGCTCGGCTCTTATTTTCTCTCTCTTTTTGCTCGCTGCTTGTACACCACCACCACCACCACCATCACCGCCACCGCCACCGCAACGTATACGATTCGCTGCGTAAAGCGATCGTAAACTGTTGTTTCAGCCTCCGAGAGAGAGAGAGAGAGAGAGAGAGAGAGAGAGAGAGAGAGATATTTGAGGCTCTAATAAAATTTCGTATAAATTGTACCTATTTTCATATTTTTAGTACATTTTTCGTTTATTCGTACGAGAATGAAGTCAGTTTAACTTGTGAAATCAATTTTCATCAGCTTTTGGAAATTAATATCGCAGGTTCTTATCAGACGCCTGGTGGCCAGCAACCAGACGAACGTACTTGACATTGCACAGCTAAAAGATATATACCTATAAATGTATGTTACGACTCGGAGATAACAAATTGATCGGTTATCTTCTGTACTAACGATTCTTAGAATTAATTAGACTAACGACGTTATATGCCGTGTGGCGTAGGGCCGAACGTCGAGTCGTATCGTGGCTCGTGTTCGTGCGAGGATTGATGTTGTACTGTATGGAGTCAGAAATGTTGTGTAAATAAAAAACCGACAGACACACAAGTGTTATTACCTTTATTTGATGTTTATTGATTATTGAATAATCTCATCGTTAGGTACACAATTTTATTATCGAAGGTTACATATAGGGTATAGGTAGGTAGGCACGTACGTATGTATACAGTACATACGTATGTACATACATACATCGTGTGCAATGTAAACACACTGTAAATAAACATGGGGCTAATTTTAAATACATAATGAAGTTACTGTAATGTAAACCACCCGAACCAACTAAATACTAAACCTTCCAGTGGCAGGTATGTACATACATCCTCTGACAACTAATTAATATAAGCTACTTTTTACCCCAAGGGGATAACAAGCCTATCTTCATTCACGATCAAATTATCACTAGAGTATGTTAAGAGTATACCATACGTATTCTAAAGTAGGTATATCTATGGCTAGAGTACAACGAAGAGTTCCTGTTCAGCATTGATATCTCGGTGCACCGTGCTTTTCGGCATCCTTATGATGACCGTGACGGCCATGACGACTACGATGTCCTTGATCACCTCGGTGCTTCTCATCCTCATCTTTACGTCCAGATCGCGAATGGTGCGGTGGAGAATGGCAATGTCCTTCAGGCCTGTAATGATGCAATTGAGGCGTTGGATGATGCGGTGGTCCATGACGATTGTAGTAGTGCGCGGGTGGTGGTGGTGGTGGTGGTCCATGATGTGGAAATCCGTGATGATCATAATGATAAGGTGGCGGTGGTGGTGGTGGTGGCGGTGGATGATGACGTGGAGGTCCGTGATGATCGTAATGATGAGGGGGTGGATGGTGATGAGGGGGTCCGTGATGATTGTAATGATGTGGGGGTGGTGGTGGTCCATGATGATCATAATGATGAGGAGGTGGTGGTGGTGGTGGTGGATGATGATGCGGTGGCCCGTGTGGTGGAAATCTGTGGTATAGCGGCGGTGGGAATCGACGATGAAATAGTTTTCCAAATCCAAAGTGACCCCAATGACGATATGCAGCTGGTTGATAGTGAGGTGGACCATTATAATCATAGAACGGCTTTGGCGGGGTGAAAAACTTTGGTGGACAGCCGTGTGGAGGACGCCGGTGATGTTTTCTGAAACCGTGATGATCTTGGCTAGAGGAAGACGAAGACGATGAACTGTCACTTTCTTCGTTCTCGGGTAGCCGCCATTTGAAGAACGATCGACGTTGACCTTGACGCCGAGCCTTATGTCCCTTGCGATTTTCGTGGTCTACAGGAGCTGGCGGACGCGGTGGCGGAGACATCGAGTTCTCTCTGCATTCATGGCCAGAGAAATTTCCCTCCAGAAGTTCAGAGCCATGAAAAGACCTGTTGCAAGTCACGTTGAAATCGGATAACGAGTTTAAACGATCCTTTTCCTGGCGTCTGGCCTCGCCTTCAACACGGTTCAACTTCTGGGCCCAGTCCTCAGCCTGCGTCTCCTCTGGACCGGACTGCTCGATCCGAGGCTCAACGACCATAACCATGCTGTCGACGTCACTTGAACAATGCCGAGAGTAGAATGGAACCCAACTCGGAATGAAATGTTCTTCGTTGGAAAATGCAGCCTCCGATATCTCGTGAAAGAAACCAATAACTGGCCAGACTCTGCAACAAAACGATGAATCAGACTTTGTTTTGAAAGAATTGTTTATTAAATTGTTCGCTCTATCACGCGACATATTTTAACGTTAATTATAAACGGATTATAGGCTAATTTCAAATCTTCTAATCCAGCTGGAGGTATAATCGTGAACAATCGATTGATCGGTGTTTTTGATTATACGAAGACAAATAATAAGAGTGGATAACGATCGATTCGAACGAATGTCCGTACATGATGATTTTAAAAGATTTTCAATTATTAAAATAAGTCATGTTCACGCGAGATGCATTGCGACATGATGTTCCTTATCGTCTCGTCATCGGCGGATGTTATTCAAATTCATCTCAATGATGCATAAAACAAAAATAGCAACAGCAATCGATGGGAAGGATCAGGATGAATGTGTTTATAGGATTGGAAAGGATAAATTACAACCTCCAGATATGAAAACATCGTTACATGATTTTGTGTCCTTATTTTTAGGAAGCTGTATTGACTGATAATGTGAAATTGTCATCCTTTAAACGTGAATCAATACAATTGTTTCCGCAATCGTGTGAATAAAAGAAAAAAAATTGCAACTCAAAATGAGTTATTACAAGAAAATTCGTTTATTATGTTAAATACATCAACAGTTTACAGAAATAAAATACTAATAATAACAACAGTAAGAACAATAATGTAATTAAGAGAAAACAAAAATTCAGTTCGAAGGATTACAAGCAGCCTTTAAACATACGTGTATAAACCTATGACTACTACTGCAATTTATGTCTGTAGTATACAAAAAGAAAAAAATTCTTTGGATCCCCCATGTATGTTGGTACGTTGCTCCCTGATACCTGACACCTGACACCTGATATCTGACACCCTTAAAAGAGGCACCGTTCTCGACTGCCATGAACATTTGCTTGAACACTAGAAACACAAATACAGTTGAACTCCTGCCCATAAAGTCATTCGTGAATTTTCGTTACTTAGCAAACAAACTTTTATCTCATCCACATCATTTTACAGTGTGAATGATTACCAGTTCGAAAATTTAGAAATGAGGTGGATGATGGTGATGGTGATGGTGAGGTGGACCGTGATGAGGTGGTGGCGGTGGACCGTGATGAGGTGGTGGCGGTGGACCGTGGTGTGGTGGACCATGGTGAGGCGGTGGTGGTGGACCATGGTGGGGTGGTGGTGGTGGTCCATGGTGCGGAGGTCCGTGATGATGCGGGGGTCCATGATGGTGCGGAGGACCATGGTGCGGTGGTGGCGGACCGTGCGGTGGATGGTGAGGAAACATGCTAAAAACGGACACTATGAGTTTGCTTCAAAACAAAATGCGCACAATAATCGATACTGACTACGTAGTTGTTCGTCAACATCTGATTCACGACTTATATCTAACTATACGATAAGATAAAAAATCTGGTCAAACCAGAATTAACAAAAAATTAACAACCAGAGATTATTTCATGTCCTCCAAACGCAATATTTGCATGAAGGGCCCACAGCCATTTCTTCTCACTGCAGTTATCGAAACAGGAATAAGTATTTGCTTACCTTACACTTCTTTTCTTGTTGAGGGTTGCTGTAGCACTGGGTGTGGTAGACCACTCCGTGACTTTTATATCAATGTCATATCTAATCGCAAAGTCACACTGTTCGATGTTCCGGTTGTGATTGGTCGGATGAGCCGTTGGCTAAGCGACTCGCGATAGGTAATGAAAAAGAAAAAAGGTTCGAAAACCTCGGGTGAGATATAGTGTAGTATTAATAGATATTCGTCACGGTTACAGGCTCGCTGGACATGTTCCGACTCGTCGCATTACTCATTTCCTTGCTTACGCAATTGGACAGCACGTAACGCAACGCGGGATACTTTTTTTTCGATACTTAACAGTTTATTTTATTTTTTGGGTCGTTACAATTGGCAATAAAAATCTTCTGAAAAAAAACGGCAATCTTCTATTTAAATTAATGGCTATTACAGGCACCTATCACACAATATCCTCATGATCATAATTGAGAAAATTTCCTAACCAACGCAAGTCTGAATCTAACTAATTATTAGTCACACTTTAAAAAGGCATTAACGTCATTCTCACTCATCGTAATAATTTCGTAAAATTTAAATCCATTAAGTACCTGTACAGGCGTGATTCCGTTTCGATTATAGCTGCACTCGTAACGTTTGTTATCACTTCGCAGTGTCGACGCCCTCTCATTTCGCTGCATATGAAAATAAAAAAACGGAGTCAACAAAATATTGACCAGCTGATCGATTCTCGGAGTTGCGCAGTTTCGAGCCAAGTATAACGGCCAATGAGAAGCCGGCGATATCGGACAATAATTTGCTTATACAAAATGAATTTGATAATCTTTGGCACGTGAACGTGGCATAGGCCACGTTCGTGAACCGTTATCCAACTGACGATATTAGATTATTATTCAAGAACCGTTGAGTCAGTTTTAGGAACTCGACAGTTCGAATCACTTCGATGACCAATCGACATCAATCAGTGGGCTGGATTATCAGGCGGAATTAAACTGCAAATACGACTCAGAATTGGCCACTGATTCCCGGAATGAGATTGAGAGAATGGGAATGGGAATACTCCAACTTCCTTGTCACATCAAAACAAATTTTATCGAACCCATGAGCAGTTGGCGTTCATTCCATTCCTATCGGACACACGAAGATAGAAAGGGTTTAAGAAATTCATATTTTCAGGATTCGGTGGTCCCGGAGGACCGTTCGGCAGTGGACACGATGGAATGGGATTTGACGGGGGGAATGGGTGGCGGTGGATTTGGCGGTGGCGGATTTTAGTACCGATTTGGTAGCTGCAGACGATAATAAGATAAGAATTTAACGAGAAATTGTGACTCGTGAACTGAATATTGCTCGCTAAATATTTAGCCAGTTACAAGTAAGCAATCTCCATTGGCAAATATTTCACAGCATACGTCGTAAAATGAATAAATTTTGCAAAATTATTAATAATATAATAATAATAATAGGTAGCGATAATGATACCATTATAGATACACGATTGTATATAGCTTTAAGCGTCAATATTGCATCGTTATGGTTGATTGATAACATATCATATGCATAAATGTATGTAGATAACATTGATATAATAATAGTGATAATGAAGTAAAGTAATAACAAAGTGTATGTTTACAGAAAGTTTTAAATATACATATAAAAAAAGAAAAAAAAAAAAAAAGAAACTGTTCATATTCTTACGCCCCTTGGTTGTATTTTTCACTTGAAGATTGTTGAGATTAACGACCTAATATATATATATATCTATATATTATTATACATTATAGAGTGTATAGAATAATTATCTCAGCTATACATGAATTCTCCGCGTACGTTATACTACTGATGCAATTGGCTCTCGTGATCTCGGTGGGAGAGTGGTCTGCTCAGACGAATAGAGATAAGCGTCCGAAGAGTGAAAATTTTTACGATCGATTAGCGGATGATTGATTTCGCATTTGTTTGTTGAGGTATTTTTCTTTTTCTTTTTTTGCAAAAAATCATCTTTATACTGATTATTGCGTCAATAACGAGAAGCTACAGTTGATATAACCGCGGCTTGTGCGGCAGGGATGCAACTTGTCCGACTATTGGTTAAGCTATTATTTACTCGCAGTAGTGGCTTGTTCAATATCTGCACGTATATGCGTGCCTGAATAAATTCCCCCGTCACACCACACAGTAACACGCAGTTCTTGTCTTTTTTCTTTTTTGTTTTTTTGTCAAGTTGTAAAAACCGCGCTCATGACGGCTAACTTTGCATGTTTTCAGTTCAAAACAATGGACACACGTTTCAATGTTTTGAGTAGGTGTATGTGTACACATATTGAAGTTTTCCATGAAACCATATGCAAGATGGATATGGTAAACCGCAGAACCGTCGAACAATGATAAATAATAATTAATAGAATTGACACCGCGTATAATTATTCATGTAGATAGAGGAAACGAAATGTGAATTTCTTTATTTCGAAACTATGTAATCGTAAAATATCTCAGTATAAGATATATCCCTCTTCAACGATCGTATGAACTTGAACAGGAACATTTCTTCGCAGTAAATTAGCCCGGAAAGATTATTATCACTTACAGATTTAGGGTCGTTGATTTCCGCTATCAGATAGTATTTCGTATATATGTCGTGCTCGCCAGTTGTTAAGATCTTATGATATATACGATTCATATACGTGCTTAATTATTATCCAGAATTTTGATTGGTATATCATAATGCGGAATAAGGAGTGCTGAAACAAAGCTATCAAAGTTACAAAATAATTGGAAAAATTATCTTAACTGTTAATTCATAATAACGTAGTTATTTTAATGCATTAATGACAAGATATTTTTCGATGAAATCGTTAATGATGAGGTTTTCCGTAGACTCCAGGACCTCCGAGTCCGTGATGAGGGGTCCATCTGGGTGTCCTATTATTGTATTCTCTAAAAGACATTTGGATAGCGATGTTATCGTAAATTCCGATCAATAGATTAGCGTATATCTTCGAGAGACAATCAGTCATTTTATTATTTGCTATCAATAAATATCAGGATGTAAATTTCGAGAGAATTACGACATGAGTCAGGAATTTATCTTCTGGACTTGTGATGCAGACGCGGAAAAAGAGACTTTTTGAATATGCTTGTTAGCTGGCTGGTTCTCAGTTTTATACCATTGAATATCAGAAGTATAATGTCACGTCCGGGTTTGATCAAGCAACTGACCAATGAGTCAAGCTTATGGCGAATTTGTCCAGATCTTATTCAGACTTTTGTTGGTATTGAGACATTATTTATTTATGGTGTATCAGACTGGTGCGTTCATCATGGACACTGAGTTTGTGTAGAAGCGCTGACTGTGACCAGAATGGAAAAAACAAAAAATTACTTCGACCGTCTTCCTGCAGCTTTCATAAATTCAACATCAAGACTAAATCAGTTCGGCACAGTATGGGGCATTGTTGTCCTACGTGCATGTGTTGTCCGGGTAAGAAATTACTCTTATTCAACGTTAACATCTCTTGAATTTATATTTTTCCACAGTCAACGCCGGTGGGTATTGAATGTCTTGACTAGTTTCGTTTGCAGTTATTATATTCTTCCTTGGTTACCAAAATCGCTCTTCAAGCGCGACCGGAAGTCTCAAGATTCAGTAAATTATCATGACTCGTTTTTATAGTTCATTGTTATTGGTTGCCAGTTTCATTTATTCTAAATCACAATTTATCATTCAGGAATGAGAATTGCACGCTGTTGCTGTTATCCCCTGGGACCACCTCCTCCCCCGTATATAGAGAACCAGGTTGGGAACCATCCCACCTTGTACCATCTCGGCAAGGCTGATGACCGTAGCTCTGGAGGCATTCATTACTGACGGCGTCGTGGTAAAGGTGACATAATAAAATCCTTATCAGTTGAACCTCCGTGACTTCAAATTAACTGTAAAAAAACCTTCGATCTGCACCTTCGCCGTGGGAGTTCATTTGGTCGGTCAGTCCATAATCAGATGACGAAACTTCTCAGCAGGCACGACTCGAGCTCGACCCTCACAAGTCGGGCTTCCGACGAGGGTTCCGTGCACAAACTGCCCTCCTATGCGTAACCAATGACATCCGGCTTGGTGCTGATTAAAAAATGCTGACCATTCTCGAGCTCTTTGATTTTAGTGAAGCGTTTGACCGCGCTGACCATTGCCGACTGCTCAAAAAACTAGCACTCCATGATTTCTCTGATTCCGGTCTTACTCGGTTTCGGTGGTGTCTCTTAAGAAGTCACAAGAAGCAGTTATATGGGGAACAACGGGGAGAGTCGTCTCGGGGTATGAACCTTGCAGAAAGTGTATGATTACATAATATACATCAGTAGGGCTTCAATAAATGTAAAAATATTCATATTCTTACGCCCCCTGGTTCACTTAAAGATTGTTGAGATTAACGACCTGATATATATTATCATCCATAGAGTGTATAGAATAATTAGCACAGCTACGTGAATTATCCGCTCACAGTCTACCGATGTAATTGGCTCTCGTGATCTCGGTGGGAGAGTGGTCTGCTCAAACGAATAGAGATAAGCTTCCGAAGAGTGAAAATTTTTACTACCGATTAGCGGATGATTGATTTCGCATTTGTTTGTTGAGGTATTTTGTAAAAATGATCATTATTTATTAATTATTGCGTCAATGACGAGGGGCGGCTAGCTGCTAATTGCGGCTTGTGCAGACATGCAACTTGTCCGACTATTGGTTAAGCGATTATTTACTCGCAGTGGCGGCGTTGCTCAATGTGTGCACGTATATATCCGTGCGCAAATTAATTCTGGTATCATACTACAGTAACACGCAGTTCTTCTCGTCAGGCTATAAAAACCACGCACTAGCTCCGGCTAACTTTGCATGTTTACAGATCAAAACAATAGACACACGTTTCGATATATTAGGTAGGTGTATAGGTATGTACACATCGATGTTTTCTATAGAACCATGTATCCAAGATACGTCGTAGAGTACAGAACCGTCAAGCAATCAGCAATGAAAATCAATAAAACGGACACTGCAAGATTACAAATAAAGGAAACAAGATAAACTTTCTTATCCCGAATCCATCGATTATCAAATATCTCAGTAAGCTCCTTTTGCAATCGTAAACTTGATCAGAAAAAATTTGGTCGAAACATTAATTAGACCGGAAAGATTGTCACTCACAGATTTATGGTCATTGATTTCCGTTATCAGATAATATTTCGTATACGTCAAGCTTGCCAGTTGTCGAAACCTCATATAATATTACAATTAATCTAAGTGCTTAATTATTAACCAGAATCCCGATTTGATTATTTAGGATAAAGAGTGTCTGAATTAAACTATGAAAGTTGCGAAGCAATTCAAAAAAAATGTATTGACTGTTAATTCATAATAATATAATTATTGTTGGCCATAAATGACAAGATCTTATTTCATGGATTGGTTAATGACCGGGTTTTCCGTGGTCTTCGGATCCTCCGAGTCCTCTGGGACCAGAATTGGGTCCTCCATGAGGTCCCTGATCGGGTGTTTCTGGGCCTCCAGGTCCACTTTGTGGTCCTCCGTGGGGTCCTCCGTGACCTCCGGGTCCGTCATGAGGGGGTCCATCTGGGTGTCCCATTTTGTATTCTCTAAAAGACAATTTGGATGGTGATATTACCATAAATTTGAATCAATAGATCAGCGTATCTTCGAGAGGCAATTATCAGTCAATTCATTATTTGCTTCGAGATGTAAATTTCCGGAGAGTTGCGACATGAGTCAGAGATTCTTTAGAATCAATTATTTATGAGTAATTATGATGGACTCACCTCCTGGATTTTTTGACGCAAACACGGAAAAACCACTTTTTGGATATACCTGTTAGCTGGTCGGTTCTCGGTTTTATATACCATTCGATATCAGCAATATGCACTGATAAGATTAGCAGCTCATAAGTTGGCCGAGTTCTGCTCGCATTCACTCTGCCACACCCTGGTCTGATCAAGCAGCTAACGAGTGAGTCAAGTTTATGGCAAAATTGTTCAGATCTTTATCCATTTTCTGATAGTTTTGAGACATATTTTATTTATGGTGTGATAAACCGGTGTGTGTTCACTAGACAGTGGAATTGTGTAGAAGCGCTGACTGTGACCAAAAAGCAAGAAAAAAAAGAAAAAACTTTGGCCGTCTTATTGCGGTCCTCATAAATTTCTACATTTAGACTAAATCGGTTCAGCACAGTGTAGGGCAGTGTTGCCCTACGTGCATCTGTTGTCCGGGTAAGAAAATACTTTCATTCAACGTTTATTTCTCTTGAATTTATATTTTGTCACAGTCAACGGCAAGGGTATTGAATCTTTTGACTTGCGCCATTTTTGGTTATTATACTCTTCCACTGTCACTAAAATCGCGCTTCAAGCGCGACCAGAAGTCTCGATATTCAATACATTATCTTGATTCATTTTCATAGTTCATTGCCATTCAGTGTCAGCTTCTTTTATTCTGAATGACAATTTTTTAATTCAGGAATGGGAGCTGGATGTTGTTGCTGTGGTTCTGACGAACCACCTCCTCCATCTCATGGAGGACCAGGCTGGGGACCACCTCCTCATGGACCACCTTCCCATGGACCACCTCATGGAGGACCAGGTTGGGGACCACCTCATCATGGGCCACCTCATGGAGGACCAGGTTGGGGACCACCCCATCATGGGCCACCTCATCATGGGCCACCACACCATGGACCACCTCATCACGGACCCGAACCTGGCTGGGCACGGTGACGAGAAACGTGATCGAGATTGCGTCCGTGAATTTGATAATTCTTAGTAGTGCGTAACAAAAAGACAAAACCAATATGAAAATGAGATTACTTCACATTACATTTGCTGTATCATAGCGCAGGCACTGAAAAATTTTCATCCATAACTTTTTTAGTTCTCTTCAGTTTTGTCTATCGAATTGAAAATCCCATGAATATTTTTTGGCTTCTTATTCGTTTTTACAAAATATGTAGAAACCCTTTTTTGTGGTCTCGAATACTTTGTGATTTCAGGAGAAAATCTATACCAACACTCAAAATTATCGAACCTTATTACTACTTGTCTTTCAAACCCATCTTGCAATCCCTGTACTCCGTTCCAGAGACGATCTACCTTTGCATCTCATTATCACAAAATGACAAGTACAATAGCAAGAAAAGTTGAGTATTGATCCTGAGCTTGATTATCAGGAAGCAATAAAATTTAAGATATTTCCTTTGCCAGGGTAACCTAAAGTAATTTCTCAGGATCCATAAATCGTTGCATATCAGTACTTTCTTATTTTTTTTATAAAAAAATTGAGTTCAGTTATGCAGAATCTTGTCTCCGATTGACGTATCGTTGTGATGATTCTCGTTTGACTTTATTTGGTAATTCTTCGTAGCTAATACCGCGATAAATTTTGAGACTTATTATACATCTCCAAATTACTGATAAGCAGTGAGTAGGTGTGTGATTCACTCGACAAATTAAATAACGCGATTGGCACAAGGCTTATCATCTCCTAGATACATATTTCTTCATCACTGTTCTCGATCCCAAGAACATTGAGTAATCTTGAATTCCAATACTTTTATGCGTGAAGATTAAACTGTTCACTTTATAATTGGGTTGAGCATGAGTTGAACATGCGTCAATTTTACCTGGAAATGTACACGCAAAGTCGATGAGTAAAGATTCCTGATGAAAAACAAATAATGAAAATGAATTCGCAATGAAAATTTATCATTCTTCCAATTCATAACGAATTCTATTACAAAAATTCATCAGTACGGTACAACGTGTGCTTAATCGAAATCCGTGTTACTGGAGTGAAATAAAGTTCCTCCAGGTTTGGCAATTAAATTTATCAAAATTCATAAAAATCAAAACAGGAGAAAGCCGCTCGTAAACGTAACATTGGCCAATAAAGAGACTTTAAAAGTACCTGAATAAAGTAACGTATGCCTAAAGAATGTTCTCTGCATGGGATACTGAATGATGTCCGATGACCGAAAAAGTGGGAAAAAATTATTTTATATTAATTTAAAAAAAAAAAAAGAAGAGGAAGATACGGATTTGTTTGTTTTACAACATGCGATCGCGGTTCTGAGAAAAGTTGAGTAAGCCGGTTTTGGCGTAACACCGTTCAATCATATTTCTGCATCGAATGGAATATCACTGCCGAAAATGAGACTCTCCTGGTATTAAAAGATATGAAAATAATTTGACCATCAACGGATGTAGAGGTTTTTAAGATTAGAAAATCATCGGATAAGATTTCGTAAATATCGCTTTCGGCTAAGATATATGTACCGTTCACAATTTACGTAACCTTTTCCACATGGAGGGGGTCAAAAATCTTGGAAAATAACCTTACGTAATGTTTGAGCGGTACCAGAAACCAGAATCCATAATATCAAAGAGTTCATGTTTGTTTATTACCAACAATATTTCTAGATCTATACAAGTGTCACAAAATCTCTATGAAAATTTATTCCAAATTTCAATATACTTTATAAAAACTATTCTCTATACAGTACACAACAATATTTTTAATCAGTGCAGATAATTTAATCAGTATTCATCAAAGGCGAGTCATTTTTTGATAAACTCGTCAATGGTGGGGAGGTCCGTGATGTGGGGGTCCGTGATGCGGGGGTCCAACCGGTTGTCCCATTTTTGTATTATCTGAATGAGATTGCGATAAGATAATTAGCGAGGTTAATTTTCTGTACGATTATGTATCCCGGTGTTGATTATTGCGTTTATCAATTACAGGGTTAAAATTTTAGTAAACAACTGTTCCACGTACTTACTGACTTGGCTCTTAGTCGCAAACGTTGAAGAGCTACCTTTAGGTTATTCCCATGAGCAGCCCGTCCACGGCTTTATACCAATCCGATATCTCCGAGTAATATGGGCCGATAAGATAAGCGCCCCACCACTGGTCAAATTTTACTCGTGTATTTCCACGCCCTGGTTCGATCGAACAGTTCGAACGGGTGAATCAAGATTATGGCGAACTTTGTCGAGTGCCATTAGCCTATTATCGATACGTGAACCACCCAGATATTTAAGCACGTTACAATCCTAAGTGTTAAATCGGGCGTGACTTCGGCGAAGCAACGTTCTGATAGTTTTCCAGGAACAAAAACAAGAATCCAATTTTCTCTGGTTATAAAGACTCGACTGCCATCGTACTCTTGAAACATATCGACGGACCCCATCATGGGACAGTGTTGCTGTTGCCCTACGTGCAGTTTCTGCTCAGACAGACCAGGTAAGGATTACTCAATCTATTTTTACACTCCACGATTTTTATTTGGACATATTTTTCACCAACCACGCTCAAGGGTCCTTTTACTCCAAAAACAGAACGACTATCAAAAATAAGTCAAAATATGCGATGACTTTATATTCATCTGGGATCTAGAGCTTGACCATTTAACGTGAATCACACGTCTCTATAATTGCAATTAATTCCCGATAACAATTTCACAGGTCTAGGAGGATGCTGTTCATGTAGCTGTTGTTGTTGTGACTGTTGTTACACTGGCGGTGGCGGTGGCGGAGGAGCAGGTTGGTCGAATGGACCTGGAGGACCAGGAGGACCCGGAGCTCCAGGTACTCTAAGGTGATGGAATTTCCTACAACACAAGCGTTACTACTGCCTGACGAATCGGAAAAAAGATCTTCATGTTTTATAATCGCAAAACAGCAGTTCAGACAGTACATTAAAATTTGTATCGAATATTGGAGACTGTATCGAATTGTCTTTCATGTAAAACTTGATATAATTAAAACGGAATTTGAATGACCTTTTAGTGGAACATTATGTTCGCATCCTTCATTTCCAAAATCCTGATACATACCACGTTTGATCTTTGATCGGTAATCTCTCATCGATTTCATCTCCTATTCGTTAAATTACGATTAGCGAAGGTTAACGCAGAAGGTTATTTAGCGGGGCTCATTGGCTATCTCATCATCGTTTTTATCAAGGTTGATAAAATATTGATCTTCGAATGACGAATGTCTGGTATGGCTTGACATGGTAGCACGAATTGTTCGCAGTGGTAACTCTATTTCAAAGCGTTGAAATTCTTTTGTAATTAAACAAACAAAAACGGAACATAACATGCGAGGCCACACGTCAGTAATTCAACACCGAATCATCAAAGTGTTCGTTATATGTAATTAAAACCTAAATACATATATACGTATATATGCACATTATTATACATACACGTATATTAGTACGTATACATATAAATAATAATCAAATCTAGAGCAGCGTTCGAAAATAAATAATCATGCTTGTACATATATTATACACGTAGATGTGTGTAAACTATACACATATACATATATACTTATTATATGCATATACATCCACGATGCCCAGATCTCTCCTGTTAAGATTTGTTCACTATTCGTAAGAGGATAAGAAAACTATACAAGGGGGATAGTAGGTCAGATTATACGAGATTTACTCATAACGTGATTGGCTATGACGACAATCGGCTCTTTATTCGAAAACCGTTCTCTGTCGACACCAAAATTTTTAGCTCATATACGTATTTTTATATATTCAGCTACAAACTCGAATAGCCATGAGGCCAGAGGTCGCGGGGAATAAATTTAACGAATTACGTATAACTATAACTAAGCAAGTCAATTTTTTCATTTTACAAAATTCGGTTAGAAAAAAAAAGAAACGTTGTGAATTAAATTCGAATGGCGGATTCATCTTCATGTTCAGATTCATATAAGAATTAGACTTACAATATAATTGCGGAACCAAAGCCACGACATCCGCAGCAGCTAATTGGGTTAGAAAATTGCTGGAAATCTACGAGTTCCGTTATACTATATGAATTTCTGATAATTATAGTATTATACAGCACGTAGGTGATTCACCATATGAGCAAGGCACACGACGCAGTTGTTACAAGGCTTACTTTATCATCTCCTATATACGTACACGCACATAGATGATACATGTGCAGCTCAAGTTTGTATAAAATACAAACATCTACTGAAGTAATCGTTAAGTTGCTTTTTTTTCTCATATTTTCTGGCTCTATTTTCAATTTTATTTTCAATATTATTTCTTTGATGTATAATCGCCCGGGTCAAAATTTCAGTAGGACCATTGAATAATTAGAGTATAAGGAATAAATTATTGAGAACGTTTTGCGGGATATAATGTGTAACGCACGTATTTACGTTCGGACAGGAACAATTACACGTACAAATTGACGTGCGGTTTAACTGTGTTTCCCCAGCGAGTAAAGGTAGGTATATACATACAATACATACGCGCCTATGTATCCGGAATAATAATTATTTTAACATTAAGCGGTTCCAGTATAACTACCCGCAAAAGCGAGTAAATATTTACTTCTCATTTGTCAAAGTAATAAACTGATTTGTACCCATAATACGTCTCCGTAATCATCCTCTTTTTTTTTTTTTCTTATTTTTCCTTTTGTTTGTCTCATCATCGTAAAATTGAACAGAGTTGAAAAGTCCTTTATAGAAATAAATGAACGAATGGATAAATGAGAGAGAAAAAAAAACTAGCTTCTTATGCCATATAATGGATAGTGAGATGGTAAGAGCTCCTTGTCATTATAGGTTATATGAAAAACGGAAGCAAACGGGAATAAGATAATTATAAAGCTAAACCACTGTCGCCATTAACCGTCATTTTTATAACTGTTTACAACGCATTATCTATATTAAAACTAATTTAAACTCTTTTTATTACATCGCCACATGATATGGTCGTAGATCTTCAAACGTAACAACCTAACTCCTCCATCCTATGTTACAGCTATATTTTATACGCCGTTCATCAAATTAGCCATTCGAATAATTTATATGCACGGCTATATATATACCTATAACGCGTGTAATTCAAAGTTTTCTTAATCCAATTATTCAGTCCCTCTTTTAGTATTTCTTTTATTTTTCCTTCTTCCTTTTTTCACTCCTTATTTTTACAAATTATAAAATTGATCCCAATTGTCAAAACACGCTTGACGAAATATGTAACTATATATTATACATATATATAGGTATATCATAAATTGGTTGTTTTTTAACCTCGAGGTGTGACTTCATCCAAGGATTATTCACACTCGGTTAATATAATTCCCCAGTTCGTTTACCTCACTTTTGGCTTTACTTTTTTTTTCAATAAATTTGGTTGAAAAAAAAAAAATTTTACATACTGGACAATATCTTATTATGTCGGACTAATGTATGTACATGATATCTACAATATATGCATACATACATATACACATGGATCAATTATACTTATTATACAATAATTTTAATGTTCATAAAAATTTTTTTTCAAGTATATAAACATATCATACGCACAGATGATTCGTATTTTATTACTAAAACAACTAACAGCGGTTTACGTATCTTATCCAAGAACAAAAGTTAAGTATAGATATGCATATCTATCATATCTTTGTTATATAGTTATCTTACAATAACACAATATCCACACCCATCTCCTTATATATATATATATATATATATATATATATATATATATATATATATGTATATATACACACTATATATGTATCTCAAATCTGCAAAGTGCATCAGCATAACAAACATTAACAAGACTGTTATTATTATTATTAATAATATTATATTATTATCATAATTGTGTATCAAACTATAGCAATAAGTACAATGATATTCGTAATTCTAAACAACAGAAGAACAAAGATTAGAAGAAAAGCTGCTAATTATCTTCTGATACAAATTAAAAAAAAAAAAAAAAACATCATCAACGTTACGCTTATATACGCTCCGTTACTTTATTACGTGTGCCAAAGTCGAAGGTTCCGGTGGTGCGGACGGATCGCCTCTAGTTGTTGGCCGGAAGTCATGAGGAGGTGAATTTTGGTGATGAAAATGTACACCTGGATGACGAGCCCATCCAGGATGATGGAGATGTCGAGGTGGTCGCATATTGTGTGGATATTGGGACCATCCAGGTCTGAAATTGTGACTTGGTCTCGGCGGCGGTGGTGGCATGCACGGTGGAACTGGAGGCGGTTGTGGTGGCGGATGCATGTTCGCCCAAATATCATGTTGATGATGATGGTGGTGATGATGGTGATGAGGCCTCGGCGGAGGCCTGTGTCCCCATCCATGATGATGGTGGTGATGGGGCGGCAGTAGAGGCGGCGGGGGCGGTGGTGCCGGTGGATGATGATATACGTGAATTTGTGGCGGTGGTGGCGGGGGCGCCAAGCTGTGAGCGATTCCCTTGATCAGATTCATGCCGAAGGATTTATCCAGTTTTTTTGATATTTATCTGTTTATTTTCCCTCTTTTTTTTTTCTTCGGAAGAACACGATACGAATGATGTCGCACCACTCGACGTTCTTCTTATTCTTCTTCTTATTTTAACTCTTTTTCCTTTTCCTTTTTTTTTTTCAACTATTTTTCTAAGGTATTATATATCGTTTTTACGGAACACGGTATTAAATCGCCTGCCGACTGTGACGATGCCTCGTATAACTAGCCTTCGTATCTATATTTTCAAAGGCTTTGCTTTGTTCAGCGAAATCTAATCGGATGATCTTATCTCATTTTATCGGAGCGTATAATATGAGTGCGGAGTTATAAATGCGTTGATGACTTATTCGAATATATTATAGACATTTTTATTGCACATGATCGTGATTCGAATAATTGTTGAAGAAAGGTTATAGGTAGTATAATGAAAAGGGAAATCGTTAACTTATATACTGTCAGAAAAAGGAAAAAGAAGCATTTCCCAGCTGACCGCAGATTGTACCTATACGTATATAACATATATAAAATAAATTAATATTATTATAATTCTATCAGCTGCAAATCTTGCATTAGAATCGATCTTTGACCCTGTATAATACAGCCGGTTAACATTGCCAAGCTGTCTGCCAGTTCTGACAGGCTTGGAAAATATCAAGAGAATAAGAAGAAAAAAAAAAAAGAACTATTTCAGCTGATATGATGAAGCGTGTTTTTGCGGTGGTTAAAAAAAAAAAAGACTACAAAAAATATGTGTATATGTATATACACATATGTATATACATGTATATGTATAATGTACGCATGGACACAAACGCATATATAATCAAAACGACAAAGAGTCGCGACTGTAAGTGATAAGCGATAACACAAACCGCGCGAGAATCCATGAGATGTAGATAAAGAGCCTTGGGGTCTATCAATTATCGACCGCATATATGTATATGACAGAGATATATAGTAATGTTACTGCGTCGTTGCCGGTCAAGACAGGTTGATTTTTGTCTTCGAAAAAAAAAAAAAAAAAAGACGAAAAAGACGAAAAAGACAGAAAAGAAGGAAAAAAATTATACAGTTCATGCGTATACTTGTTGAGGGTTAAACAAACAACAACATTTCAATATTTTTGCTAAGTGAAAAATAAAAAAAAAAAAAAAAAAGAACGCATAATGATGGTTGTCCGTCGATATATCTCATCTCGACCCGTTCGATTATATCCGCAGCTATTATAGCTTTGGGCCTCGGACATTATGACACATGGTAAGACGACGTGTATGTATACGTACGTATAATTTCTAATCATTGTATTAGCTCACATTTGACAGTGTGCTAATAATATAAATAGAATAAAACCGATCGTAGAGAAAACATCTGCAGTTTATCGTAGTATACATATAACTACATATATAACCGTTGTTTATTTATTTATTTATTTTATGTTGAGAGTCCCTTGCTAATAAGACTCTTATCGTATATCGGTGACTATTATTATTACACAATGGGTATATGTATAATAACGTACGCATCAACTGCACATACTATAGCTATATAATATATGAACCACGGATAAAGTTATCGTCATACTTTTCGCTTGTTTAGAAACACACGTGCGTTAATATACTTGATCGACGTTGTTGTACACTTATTATTGTACGTTGTACAGTACGAGTATATGAGATATATAGATCGTGAACAAAGAACAAAGTTTACTACGCAGTTTCTCTGCAAAGATGACATAGATATTCAATTATCGTATATATGTCATTTTTCATTCCTTTCTTTTCTTTTCTTTTCTTTCGTTCTTTACATATCAAATCTCTATCTCTCCCTCTCTCTCTCTGTCTCTGTCTTTCAGAGAAGAAGAAGAAGAGGAAGAATAAGAAGAATAAGGCCTTTATGTTATCGTCATTATCATTATCAATTTAACAGTAACGAGCTGTGTGATTATCGTATACTAAAAAAAAAAAAAAAAAATATATATATATATAGACCGTTCAATTTTTCACAGCGATAAAATTACTCCCCCAATCTTTTGCGCATTACGAGTTAAATTTCCGTATCCTACGAAACGGGGCTAATGTATATGACGACTATTATACAATACTGAACTAACGTTAATTCTCTCGAACGTAACGTATACCTACATACGTTTCCGACGATATGTGTGTATGTATATGTGATAGATGCAAAGTGAATCACTTGATATTGCCTCCGACGTGGCAGATTAATTGCGGTTATCGCATAAGCTTCGCATTTCATTTAGCTTCGGCAGCATAAACTTGCCTATTCTTCTTCTACACTCAGGGACAAAATTAACGGAGCACTCGGTACTCCGCGAAGAAATGCCCATCTTCGAAATGCTGTAACTCGATGGCAAAAATTCGAAAAAAATTATTTCAGAACCTAATTTTGAAGGCTGAAATTTCATCTTCAAGATGCTACTTTGACATTTTTTTTCTACGCTCATTTCTGACCAATGTGACGTAAGTTCGAACGCAGAGTGGCGAAACGCAGAGAAAAGTAAGTTTTCCAAAGTCCTCTGTGGAGCGTTGAGAAAATTGCTGAAAATTTTCGAGATAGCCATTTTGTAGCCTGAAATCTCATCTTCAAAATTGTTTAGTATAACTTTTTTTGTGCGATTTTTTTTCACGGAGTTATCCAACTTTCAGTCAAGTCATGCGTATAGGCAGGATCGACGAGTTGGTGTAGACCGATTTGGCATTATCCAGGATGCACTACGAGGAGGTACAGTCAACCAAAAAAAAAAAACCATATTGAAGAGCAGATTTCAGGCTACAAAATGGCTATTTTCAAAATTCTAGGCGATTTTTTCTAACGCTCCACAGAGAACTTTGAAAAACTTGGTTTTCTCTGTGTTTCGCAACTCTGCTCTCGAACCTACGCCACGAGGTCAGAAATGAACGTAGAAAATTTCAGAAAAATCATCTTGAAGAAGAAATCTCGACCTTCAAAATGGTTTTTGAAATTATTCTTTTCAACCTTTTTTCATCGAGCTACAGCATTTTGAAGATCGGTATTTTTTCGCGGAGTATCGAGTGCGCCGTTAATTTTGTCCCCGAGTGTATACATCACGTGTCTCCTCTTCCTTCTGTCCACCGAAGCACATTCTATCCCTTTTATCGCCCATACAAAGTGGGACAGATAAGTTTCTAAGAAATTTCGCAAAATCATGTCCTTGAACAGGTGTCAATATTTCGACGAACCAAATATACGCGAAAATTTATATTTTCAATGAAATTTTTGCGGTCGATGTTCATCGAGGCGACGATATTTTTCCCCCAAATATAAAGTAACTTGTAACTGAAATGCGGTAGGGATGGTAGTTTAAAAATTCATTTCCGTCGTATAGCTCGATAAAATTTTTTTAATCAAATCGCGATATCGTCAATCGAATCGGCTGTTTCCTTCGACGGAAAATGAAGATAATTTAGAGGGAACGAGAGGTGAAGCCACGTCGTGTGTGCGTTTACATCGACGAACTCGCGATGAGACCCGGGTATCAAGGGTTTCCAGTGTCACGATTCGTGGAACGCGAGAGACTTTGCCCTAACGTCAAACGAAGCGGAGTACGTACGTATGTATGTGTATACCTACATACGATGGTGGCGGCGATCGACCAAGGCCAAAAGGCAAAGTAAAGCTCTCCGGTCGGGAAACAACGGTAGCGTTGTGCCCTAATCCGGCCACTCCTCCGCGTCGAGATACCCCCTCGGTTTACTCGTATTCGTATATATACGATTTCGTTTCGGGTCCTCGGTATCGCGAGCCCCAAACACAAACCATCCATTGTCCACGATACGATACGTGTGTCAGCCGCGTGTCCGAAAACCCGGCTGTGTATCGAAAACGTGTCAAAATATGATTCTCGGCCCGTTATCAACGATCCTCTGTGCTCTCTTTGTCTCTACGTATCCATTAAAAATTTTTTCATTTCCCCCATCGCGTACATATACATACATGAATAAATATATTTTCCGTTCATTAAATACACGCATATACATATACTCGTTATACTTGTAACTCACGGATTTTTAAGTAAACGGTTCAAAGTACGTAACCTTGGTCCAAAAATTCACTATGATCTATCTATCTATCACTCGTGAGGATAAAGCTGTTACGCCAGCTGCCAAGATACACTTTGCACGGTATCAAATGGCTCTACGTGTGTATATCGGGCATAAAAAAGTGCATCTGTTTTATATACTGGCCATTGGTCATACTACGCCTTTCTATAAATATACATTATACATATATATATATAATGCAAATATATATATACCTAAACAGTTTCGGTTTTAAATTATTCGTTATAATAAACTAGCCTGTCGTTCTGCGCATTATCACATATAATAAATAACTTTTGATAATATTAGCTTGCTCGATGAAGTCATCGTGTCTTATGACCACGTGCAGTGGCAGAGCCTCGTTTCCTATACCCAAAGTTTCTTATATATGCTCAACTTATGTACCAAAATTATATAGGTCGGGTTGAAGTTCCGAACGATTCGAAATTTCCAATTCATTTGAGACGATTTAGAATTTTCAGAAACGGTATAGTTCGGAATATTAAATCTCTGAGAGTCCCAAGAATCCGAAAATTTAATCGAGAACCACGACTCGGATTTTCTAGATTTCGGAATTTTGAACCTACTTCGGCGTTTCTCGATTTAAAGTTTGTTTTTTTTGCGTCGACTATGCAGACCTTTCCGGAAAACTATAAGATCGGTAATACTAAAATTCAGATTTTTTACCGTTCGGAACTTTAAAAATTCAGAACTTCGACCTAGCCTCCCAAAATTAGTTATTTTTTATTCCTACCCGTTCTTCAAGTCGGTTAATAATTCTTCCGGAGTTTAGTTGCAAAAAAGAAAGAAGAGAACTCACTTATGTATACTTAGCCTCGATCTTCCATGTGTTTGTCTTCATGCTGTAATAAAGACGTTCCTACATAATGATAATAATAATAACGATTATTACTGTTTGACCAAAAACAACAAGCAAAATCGATTCTCTCTATTTGGCATCACATATATGTCATACTTCAGTCTCCTATGATCTATTGAATAGAAAGAAAGTCTAAGCCTTTGAATTCGCGATTTCCATCAAAAAATAGATCAAATTTTACTCGAAACAATCCATCCAAAAGAAATTTTGGATCTTTTCACCCGGCTCCTTATAATGAGGTTAAAAAAATATCGTTATTTCATACTTTACGGTGGACTCGGCGTTGGCCACCGTAAAGCCTGACGACGAGGAGCACATGCGATTCCGGTTGCTTGCAGGAGACGTTTATGTATATATTTATGTATTAATTTATTTATTCCTCTTCGTTTATAGCAAGATAATTAATAGTAACACCATATGTTGCACGGTGCAAAACGGTCCATTCAATCGTCTATACCATATGGTCTGGTTTTACCAAGGTCAGAAATCGAGACCTGACTAAGGTCCTTCCTTCCTTCTTACCTCGATTTCTTTCCAGCATTTGCCTTCGCCATGCCTTCGGGCATTCCTCACCCTAGCTGCAGCACCCACGATGATGGTTGCTGCACAGAACAGCTGTTTGCTGCGAATAGTATTACGTGTGTGCATATTCTTTGCGCGTTCGTGTGTACAATATGCGTCTACGTGTGCGTTCGCGTATCCGTGCGCGAGCGACCGCGACTAGAGTTATCTGAGTTGTACATTAGATAGCGGCTTCCTGGTGACCTCGAGTTAGCTGTCGCCTGCCTGTCTGTACGTCTGTCATCGACCACTTTTTAAATGCGAGAGAACGCGAGCAAAATATTATATAGTTAGACATATACATGTGTACATAGATCTGATACATATATGGATGTTCATGTATCTATGTGTTGAAGATAGAATATACGTGCGAGGCTGGTAGAGATAGAATTTACTCCGACGACGCAAACAATGCGTACGCGGGTTTTTATCACGTCAAGGATGATTTTTTCCTTTTTTTTTATCTTTAGATTTTTTTTGCATTTTTTGGGATCCTTTTTTCGTTCACTTTCTCGATTCGCTTTTATTATACTAATAGGTAACAAGAATGAATTTGTTTTTTTATCGTTTATGGTAATTTCAGGACCATGGATCCTTAAACTCTTAAAAGAGAAGAAAATGATACGTACGTCGGACAGAGGAGAGAAAAACTAACCGATATTTGGTATCCGTACAATACGATAGGAATTTTAAGCAGGAATACGGATATTGTAGTAATATAAGTAGGAAGTGAAACCGCGCATTCTAAACATGGGATATATAGTAGATAAGAATTGATAAAACGCGCTGCAGGCAGCTGTGTGAAACAAACTCGATATCATTTCGATGTGGAAATATATGATTATTCATCAGAAGTATAAATGAATAAATAACAGAATATACTAGACATCGATTTTGTACGTTTGTTATGATTGAAAAAATTAATTGTTTTCAAGTTGACAGCTTTGATTAATTAATCAATCAAGGAATGAACCCCACATCGATCAGGTTATAAAAAAAAATCGATTTTTTTTCTTCTCTTTTTTTCTTATAGCATTTTCTGAAAAACTTTTATAGTTCAAGAATTCTCGGTTAAAATATTATCCCGAAATTGTGAGAATCGACGGAACTACGAGACTTTGAAACGGACGCTGTCCAGATACTGCTGATCGGCGTGTTAGTTTGTTCTACGTGAAAATCGTTCCTCGAGCTTTGAACGCGGTTTTCTCAAAACTACTTGTTTTATAGTCGGTAATGATCATCCGATCGAGTTCAAATTTGGAGGAATATTATGAAACATATTTCTGCCGAGGATGAATCTATTCCTATGCTACTTTTGCGAATTAAACTTTTTTCATGCGCTCCCAAAGACAAAAAATATATAAATTCACGAACGATATTTTCATGAAAGCTGAGCTGTAATTTTTCGTAGATGCGTCCATCCCCTAGGGAGAATAGTGTCCTTTATAACATTTATTTGATC
Source organism: Macrophya alboannulata (assembly GCA_949628255.1). Classification (NCBI taxonomy): domain Eukaryota; kingdom Metazoa; phylum Arthropoda; class Insecta; order Hymenoptera; family Tenthredinidae; genus Macrophya; species Macrophya alboannulata. The sequence continues at coordinate 1,034,978 of OX451207.1, read as the reverse complement.
ATTTTGGTTCGGACAATCATCGCGATCGGTGGAACCCTTCGGCCGTGGTACACGTTTCTTCTGATAAGTCGATGAATAAATTTTTTTCAGTCAGTGAAAAAATTCACGAAAATACACTGATGTATGATAAACAAATCCTACAAGTTTGAACAAAAAAACCTGTCGAAAACTTGCTTAAAAAAAAAAAAGTCTTGAAAATAATCCAGTTTCTGACACAACTGACACAGGGTTCCACCCCTCGATCATATAATTAACAAGGACAATAATTAATCGTCTCATAATACTGCGAAATTCAAATGATTAATTTTTCGTGATATTTGAATCGCATCGCGTGATACGCGTTATATTATACAGTTGCGTAATGATCATTATTCAATCGAGTGAGAACTACGAGTAATTTATTAAATCTTTTTTCTTTATTATTTTTTTGTTTTTTCATCGTATATCCGAACCGCATATGCGTTGCAGTGCATCGTGGATATGCGGATGACATTTCGAGTTCCACTGCCCTTTAATATAACATTAAACATATCTCGGACAAGCAGCTATAATATAGAGAGAGTGTGAAACTCGCAAGTATGTTACATACAGCGAAAAGAAACAAGAAACTCCTTGCGCGTTTGGACCGAACTCGGCGCATATGCTCGGCACATGTCTCATATGTTATAAACCGCGGCGACGTACTTCTTCAACTTCTTGGCCAATATTATTAGTGGTTTCAAAAAGCGTTGCGCACTGGGTAAAATAACCCGATGCTTATACGAGAATTCGGAAATAAAAAAAGCTGAAGAAAAAAGAAAAAAAAACGAAGATCAAAGAAATGCCTCTCTCTCTCGATCTGCGTTTCCTCGAATATATCGCAAACTGCATGTAATTGTTTTTGAACCGCGGTTCATTTGTCCGACGATGACATGAAACAGAATTTCATATCCCGCCATTGATTCCGCACATACGCGGATGAAAAAAAAAAAAAAAAAACGAAACAGTTTCTCGACAAAATGTCAAAGTCCGGTGTTTACTCGTTCTTAATCCGTTTATCGCGTTCAATTCTCACCGTCGTCAGATCATCTCGTAGTAAAGTATAGTGCGCGTTCGAGGTATATTCTCTTAATCCTTTTCTTCACCCGCTCGAAACTGTGACCCCTGATATTATTTGCGAAGAAAAGATGACGCGATCGGAAACGGAGACGGGCGGCATGAATCCCAGCAAAAAGTCTTTGGTCAGTGTCGGCAGGTATCGGATGCTGAAGGTCCTTGGAAAGGGAAATTTCGCTCGGGTTGAAGAAGCCGTTCACACAATCCTGAACGTCAAGGTTTGCATTTGAAACGTTTATTAGCGTTCGATAAAGCGGCGTGAAGTGTAATAGATGAAATAGAAGCTTTTTTATTCTTTTTTTGGTCACTTTTTCGTCGATTTAGAAGCAAACGTAAAGCGTAAAGCGTTAAGCGTAAAGCTCCGGGATATAGAGACAATACAAACACGGCTTTGTGGTTATGTGTTCAAGTTTTTCCTAGTGAAGTATATATTCTTCACGATGGGGAATAGAACTGTACAAAGCCGAGTTGACTTGACCCAGATCTCTGATCCACGTCGTGTCGGTTAGTTTAGAGCCTCTTCTTCATCTTCATCTTCCTCTTCTTCTTCGACTTCTTCTTCTTCTTCTTCCTCTTCTTCAGCAGCACGTGTAGCTTAAGATGAAATTCGACACGTGTTTCGTGAAAGCTGCTGGACTGCAACTGACTGACTACGCGTTTTGTCCGTAGCTGTTTCGTTTGTCCGTTTATCAGCCGACGACGCAACAGTCAGTGGGGTTTCGAACCCATAAATAAAAGAAGAAGCCGAATAGAAGAAAAGAGAATAAGAAAAAAAAGGAGAAGAATAGAAAAGAATACGAAAAAAAAAAAAAAAAATTTCTACGGTAATTATTATTGTTCGCCAGTGAAGGATCCTTCAAAATGTCGTTCTAATATACCGTAATGGAACGAAATGGCACTCGTAAAACGTACTACAGCTATTGCCAGACTCGTAGGTACCTACATTTGGTTTTTTTTTCAAATTTTTTTTGTATTTCTGTTTTTTACTTCAACAGTTTTTTTTTTGTCCGAGGAACGTTTTCTAGCCACTTAAGAATACCATCTGAAGCACTATAGATACTATAAGCGGTTCTCGAACCCAGGTAGAACTTTTCCACCGTTGACTGAGGTGTCTTATGGCTTTTTGGCCTTTGTAAACCGCGGTTAGAAAATTTTTATGGATTCGTATATCATTTTTTTCTTCTGTATTCTTTTCTTACGCTTAACACATCAATTATTTTCACAGGCTGTTTCAATCTGTACAAAATACAACGGGAGACCGTATCGGGTCTTTCAAATCCTTGACTGCATGCGATTCCTGCAGCTTTATTGCAACGAACATGTACGAGTATCTTATAACTTAACGGTGCCGAGTTGAAGTTTGGAATTTTGAAGGCCTTGTACGGTGAAAATACCGAATTTTAATATCACCAACGCACAGCTTTTAGAAGTACTATATAACTCCCTGAAAGGTCTGCGTTATAGTCGATTAAAAAAACTTCGAATCGAAGAATACCGAGAAAAAAAAGTTCGGAACTTCAACCCGGCTCCGAAGTTATATTAACGGATCACAGGAATCTAGGGGATGTTACATTTTTTTGTAGATATTAGATGTATTGTGAGCAATGTCGTTGACGTATGCGCTATGCAGGGTTCGTTCTCTGTTAAAACTGTGCGGAGAATTCACAACCTTCGAGATCCTTTTTTGTCACCGTTTTAACGCTCCTTTCAACAACTCTACAGAAATCCATTCTGACGTAGGTATACATATATACAAAGCTACCTTACCCGTATATCTATATATACGCGCCGTTTACGGCGATCTGATTTCTTCCCGGTCGATTAGACGGCGGTTTATATACGCCACAATAGATAATTCTCTAGTTTTCACACAATCAAACTGTAGAATGAAAAGAATAAGAAAAAATTTATGTGTATATATATGCATGTACCAGCTGCGCTAGAAACAATAATATTTCAATCGTTATTACTCACCGTACAAAGAGCCCATAGTTAATCGCGTACTCGCGCAGTTCAATCTCTATATATGCACCGCATACATTCACACGCACAAAGTGAACCACTTGAGTGTCAACGCTGTATGTATAAATCTACATAGAGTCGAGAATTAATTAAGAAAATCGAGAGACTCTCGTAGCAATTAGAATTCTGAATATAGTTTCGAAATTTTAGACTTTTTTTTTTTCCTCAAATTGTCTGGGAATCGGCTCCACTCGACAAAAATTTCATTCTCAAAAATGGTAAAAATGAATATCTTCGACTGCAGTTAATCCAGCAATGAATTTAAAAATTCCAACCCCTCCTGCAATCGATTTCAAAATCGGTCTGCATTTTGGGATAAATGTCGATGTCTCTGATAAGGAACCATTCCACAAAAATTTCATCGAAATCTTGCCAATGGTTGACCAGATATTAAGCGGACCAGTACAGCTTGATTTGGGAAATTTGGAGTACTCCAAAATTTATTTATTCGTCAATCGAAGTTTATTTCACATCAAATAAAAAGTTTCTTTGAAAAACTTTGTCTTAAGGTTTCAGGCACATCGTTGGTCCAATTCAACCTCTCAAAGTCTTGCTTTCTTCGGACAGCAATTCTACATCTTATGAACGTATGGATCGACAAAAAAAAAATTCATGTGTAAAGTTACGGTCAATTATCCAAAATTTCAAATATTTAGGCCACTAATTTGCAAATAACTTGGCCAACACGAAATTGTAAAAAAAATTCCCTCGTTCACGCGATGAGGATTTCTTTTCTGAACATTGAGCTATTTCTGTTCGAATTAATTGCATTGGAATCGGTCTAGTCGATAATGAATGTTCGTCGACTTTTCAGAGTTTGATATAGATGAAGCTAAAGTTGTGAAAAATTGTAGTTAAAATAATGTGAAACACAAAATTTTCGATTTGCTTAATTCTTAAGATACTCGTTAGCTGACGAATCTACAATGCTGAAACGTGTCAAAATATATTTTCAAGTCCGGAATAATACCGCTGTGAGAAAGATGCTGAAACGCTCTAAGAGAACGACGAAGTATATTACAATCGTCCGGGTCTACCAGGAATCGCGGCATATCACCATATCGCTCAAGATAGCGATAACTGGGACCACAAAGTCCTGGTATATTATACACACATGTCGATTACGCGTGCTTCCTATATGCGACATAAGTGCACACGCGTGGCGTCAACGGGCACCCGGTTTAAGGGCGATGAACGCAAAGACCACAATGCCGCACACATATACCTACACGGGGACACACGGCGTACCACGTATGTATTGTCACGCATTATCACCTACAATCGGGAACGGATCGATGTATGTATCACATAAAAATTTTACTACAGCAAAAAGAAGAAGAAGAAACGTGAAAAAGCAAGAACAAAAAATAAATAAAAATACGAAGATTCCTCCCTCTACCGCGTGTGTCGTATAAAATATAGTCGTCAATATCCCTTTGAAAAACTTAAGCTGACCGTTGCGGGCTGCATAAGCCATTGATATGGAGTGGTGGTACCTGTTTACAAGTACCGCACGGTTTACAATTAACTATTCAAAGGTCTATGAGTGGCGTTGGAATACGGGTATGTATGTACTACCACTATCAAAGCAAGGCAAGGCAAGGCAAGGCGAGGCGAGTCGGTCGTGAGTCTTTGATGTCGGAACGGAAAGCCAGCTGATAAATGCGAAGTGGATATCTTTATTCCAGCTCTCAATATCAGCCCAGACCTGAACCCGAGCTTCATGAACAGATGGGAGCGAGTGTAGCTGTTCGTTCGATACTTACTGCAGTAGTGAACACAATTTCACGATCATCGTTCCACGGCGTACTGCGCGGCGCATATAATTGCGGAATATACTATATATCAGCAAAAAATGATACCAGGAAATATAACGATTAGGGTAACGATTCCGAGACCCGTTCTTTTCCGTTCCTCGTCGTTTTACAGATAGAGAGGAAACCTATATAACGCAACTCAAGCGGTTGATTATATTTCTTCACGAATCCCGTTTAGAGTATAAATAAATTCTTCAAAAAATTTATATATACTTTTTTTTTCATTTCTCAGCCTCGGGGTCGTTCCGAATGTTAATAAAATGGCGTTCGGATCGGTTCTCTAGCTTCTCTTCGGTCCCGGTTTACCTGAGTGATTTTGGCAGGTCCAACCGCGTGGCAGGCCCACCGTGCGGGTAATATGAAACCGTGTGGTTTTTCGAGGTACGGGATACGGGTACGGGGATTCGGGATCGGCTACAATCCGGTAGGTCTATTGTCGTCTCATAATCGATGCTAAATATGCCGAAGAGAAAGAGATTGGGCCGCGTAAAACAAGCTGAGTAGAATGAAGAGCGATGACGAAGAGAGAACCAGCGGCTATTCCTGACGAGGAAGAGAGCTGACGGAAAAAAACAAGAGAGAAAGGAACTCGATGGACATTTGATACCCGAGACCCGAGACCCAAGACCCAAGACCCAAGACCCTGCAGGACCCAGACCCCGGGCCACGAAGCTCTGCTCCAGCATTTAGCCGTACAGTTTTATTTGTGGTTACTGAAATGACAGGTCGAGCCACCGCTTCAGGCTCTCGCCTTAAGCTCCATGGTCAAAACCAGTGTCTGGAAGTGGAAGTAGATGTGGAAGTGGAAGTGGTACCCATTCGTGCTAATTAATACGCCACGGGGAACGTATATACATAAATATGTTGTAAACACGTGTACAAAAGATAGGAGCAAAGACGTGTGTGTTTTATTTTCTGTCTATACATATATGTATACATATACATAGGTATATACGACTGGATGCTGATCATCGAGATTAATTGGAGCTCATTAAGATGAGAGTAAAAAACAAAAAAAAGAAAAAAGAAACAAAAACGTCGTATCTGTGTCTCGTATACGAAAATTGATTCTCAGTAATAAACTTATCATCGCAAAAGCGATTGGTCACTCTCGAAAGGGAAATGACAAAGTTGAATAGGCCGTTTCCTGCGTTATCATACAAACAGGGTACCACATGTGTGTCTTATTATTTTTTATTTACTTTTGCTTTCTTGCTCCCCTCTTGATTTCATTTCGAATGGACAAGTACAACCAGCGAATTTCCACAAATAGCGATAGCGCGTGACGTGTGTCGTCTGATATTTTGCTGACCCGAAGTTCACTCGGATATCAGTAAAGCCAAAACAGCCTTGCGACTAGGTTACGTTGTCACTCTTACGATAATTTTTTCGTGAAGAATTACATCTCAATATTCTGGGAATCGTGAGTTCCTATTTTTATTTTTTACATAATCAGAAAAGATTAGGATATATTGAGGTTGGCTACGTGCGAGACGGCATGCGATTCTTCAACCAATTTAACTCGGAGCATAGAGTAGAAGTAGGTACGTGAATGCAAGTGAATTTATAAAATTACGCTCGCCTCTTCTTGACTGTATAACGAAGTATGTACATAGTGATCAAAAAAAAAAAAAAAAACTGATAGCAATCTCTAGGAAAATTCTTGTCGTTTACACACCGCGTATGCAGACCGGTATGGTACCGGCATCTGACATTCGTGCGGCTCCTATATGGAATTCAAAGGCTGACGAGCGTCGGGACAGCCTCGAGGACTTCCTTTTGCGGTCGTCAAGGTGCCAAGAAACCCGCGATCCGTGTTCAAGTCTGAACTTAGTCAAAGGGGAAGAAAATTCTACCGCTTTTATGTGTGTATAACTATCTCAAGCTTATCGAGCATTCCAATACTGCAACGCTAATTGAACGTATATAATACACGATTAATTTAGATTTAATTGAGAGATCATACATTGATAGTTATCCACATCCGCTGGACGCACGCGTAATTGCTATACCCACGATCCTAGGTCCTCGATCTTCTCCTAGGAACACAGGTAGAGCCTGTCGATGCTGGTCATACGGCCCAGCACTGGCCCAACCTCAACCGCCGAGCCTCGACGTCGAGCACTGGGCCAGCATTGGGCAACGTAAAATCTGCCAGCGCTGTTATAATACGGCTCACTATTGGCTCAGCATCTGCAGTCCAGGGATATTACAAGTCGCTGGGACAGTGTTGGGCTTCTCTAGCAATAAATTTCAAGAGCTAGCTGAGATCAGAAGGGAGTGAGCCCTGTGAGAGGATTACGTCATTTTTATGCTCGGCTTTTGGTATATATTCTTGGGGGAACTCGAGATGCTGGCTTAGCACCGATCCACGGTACTGGCCCATCGTTTGTTCGCAATATTGGCCCAGTTTTGGTCACCGGCGTCGGCACGATCTTGTCATTCCGACTGTTTGCCGATATTGGTCCGGTAGGTACTGGGATGAACGACTGCAGTCCCGGAATCGCCACCGTTGGCAACGGTACTGGCCCGACGCTGGGCCGTTCGTCGGACTCTACCTGGGAATCGTTTTCTGCACATGAAGTGGCACAGTTTTTACGGTTTTCGACTTTCAACAGGTTTTCAGATTTTAAGAACGTGATTTTGGATTAGAGACAGCCTCTTGAATTATTTTTTTTTTTCAACTCCGGATCGGTATCCTTACTAAAATCTCTTTCGCTTTCGCAACCATTCGACGAATTCAAATATATTCCATGTTGTTACAAATTAAGATCGTTGATATAAATACCTACCCACACGGTTCTTGGACACTCGTATATTACAAAACCATAGCCTTCAGCGTTTTAAAATTAAAAAAGTAAAAATAGAAATAAAAAACCATACCGAACAGTTGAATCGTTTAATTTTTGACGAAGTAATTACCCATAAAACCTTAATATTATTGATTACAGGTAAGAACTGCGAGGATAGTAGGATCAGCAGCCTCAATTTCGCCTTGAGCACGCGAACTTTGTCAGTTATAAATCTAGTCTATGCTAAGAATAATATAATCAAATAGGACCGAAGAATTGACGGAATTTCAAGTTTGTTAATAAATTGGACGAGACTTACGTATAATTCGGAACGTCTCCCACGGTGGTCGCGGGGGTCACATGTATAAATCATTCTAAACGGTTGAAATTTAAATCTACCTTTACTATACGGTTAAAATCAATAAATAAAACGATATTGGTTATATATTAGTAAGATTTTTAATTCGGGTGTGTCGGTGGTCGCCGACAAAGCTAAAAACAGTGACAAATACAAGAGTAGTACGCACACCTAATTAAGTCAGACAAAGTTCTCGGAAGGCATCTCTTGCGGCGCGACTCGACGCGAAACGGCTCGACTCGACTCGGCGCGGCGCGGCGCGTCGTTCCGCGGGTTCATGGCGTCGCGGTCGTCCCTGGAGAAGCAGTTATAGGTATATAGGTATCAAAAAGTATAATTCTCCGAAGAAAATAAGAGATACGCGAAACCTTCGGTTCAATAAAACCAAAAAACCATAAAAAAAAAGACCACAAAGATCCTCTTCTCTACATGCTGCACCGATTCTGATGGTCGTTATAGTTTCTCAGCTGATATTCGTATTCGCTTTTCTTCCAAAGCCACTATAATATCCGTAATTTGCAATGATGTTAAAAGACAGTTTTTTTCTTAAATTTTTTCGTCTCTTAATGCCAATTGGAGAAGGCTGACGTACGTCGTGTAGGTACCCATCGACACGGTATATATATAATAACTTATCGATAAATACACGATGTTTATATTAACCAACGTGGCTATTGCACCAACGAGATTGTAATTTGAAACTAAACGGAGCCTTTAATTACGGGTATCGATGCACCCACCGTATATACCTATACATAGGTATATAACTCAATAACATACAGGGTGGTGTGTATCATTCAGCCATCGTTGCACCAAAAAAAAGAAAAAGAAAAAACAAACTGACTGACAGACGATATTACGTAACTATAATAACAAAATTCTTACGTAAAATCATCGCGGGCGTGTATATAGAAACAGAATTTTTCTTACCTTTTTTGCGCTTCTTTTTTTTTTTCTAGATCCTTGCACTCGTATTATTCACTTGTCAGATTACACGCGTTCGTATTATTATCGTCATTATCGTCATTATTGTTATTTATTTTTTGCGGCTTTTCATTATCTTGATCTCGTATCGATCATGGGAAAAAAGACCGACCACCTATGGTATACCTGTACACGTGTATAGGTATTATTATTTACGTGTAAATGTATATGTACGTATCTACACACAAACACACATAACCACGTCAGACTCGTGAGTAGGAGTTATGAACGCGGTCGAAGCGAATGATCCGTTCGAAAATAGTAATTAGATATTTTAAAGGCTGTCAGAGGAGCTGATCGAGGCAAAATTTTTATAGGTATTAACAGCCGTTTAACTCCGAGACATTAACTGTTGAGATTAGCTTGGCATTTTAAACTGGTCAATTTGCAAGTTTAAAACGCTATCCCTCGTCAGATATATGAGTCAGCAGGAATCGTCTTTTTCATATTGCATTTGGCCGGGGTCTCGTCTGGCTTTTCAAGAAGCCGCGGACCTCGGCAAAAGGTTTTCTTTTTTTCAAACCTGAGGACAAGTCCAGGAAATCCAAAACCACCGGCAATTTTTAATTTTCAAACGCAAAACGCTACGGAGTCGAAAATAAATCCGTCGATGCGGTTTCCGTTTCGAGAACTTTCGGGTATAGGAAATTAATTTCTTCGGAGTTGGTTTACGGATCTTACTTCGTTCAAAGATGTTTTTGAACAATTAGCATAGGAATTAGACGCTAGCTGGTCGAGGTTCGATAATTTAAATGGTAATGCAGACTAAATATCCTCGAGCTACGTATCGGCGTTCAGGATATGCCGTAATGAATACACGGAGTAAAACTTGAATTACATATATCGGTTGATATTCGATAACTAATAAATTTCAATGAGTAATTAAGGATGTGGAAAAGTGTCGTCGGGGCCGTACAACGTTTCGACCGATGATCGCGATTCGAGTTTGCCACAATATTCTGGTACCGACAACATCTCGTTTTATTTCCATTACATTTCGTTTCGTACATTTACACGTGTTGCAGTATAGGACACTGCGGCAGTCCGATCCTGCAGCAAATCATCGGTTAGAACGAGAAACGAGTCTTGAGCCGACCTACTCTTTCTTTACAAACCTATATGTATAATTATAGATATCTGCCCCGGTATTAAGGATACTTCAACGGATCTCAGGCCTCGGCTTCGGCTTCGGCTTTGCAGGCTTCGATTTCCTATGGATCAGTAATGGTTAACCCACGGTTTACCGTAATTATATAGATTAAGAAATAGTAAAACCTTGTCCAGACAAAAACAACAACCCGACGATTGGGCAGGTTTTTATTGCACGAGTTACCGATGCCGATGCCGATCCCGATGCATATAATGCGATATACATACTCGTAAACAACTTCGATCGATAATTAATCGTCGCTAAACGTATTTCAATTGTTATAATTACCCGTTGAAAATTTTTACTCCGAAAATCGTTGAGCGCTTGCGAAGACCAGGAGCTTTACCGACTAGACAACGTGAGGTAATATATTTCACGATAAACGAGGACGGAAATCGTATGCCCTGAAGGACGTATAACTGCCCGCGATTCCGTATGTAGAGTCCTTCCGTAATCTTGGGGTTTTAATGAATCAAACACTGTCTTGGAACGCGCAGGTGCTCTCCATCTCTAACCGTATCTTCGCTACTCTGCATCAGCTTAAAGCCTGCAAGGAGCTTCTCTCCTTTTCTCTTAGAAAATGGCTCGTCACGGCACTGGTATTCCCGCAGCTCGATTATTGCTGTTGTGTCTTCTGCGATCTACCCGGTACACTCGTCACTAAGCTTCAACGTGCCATTAATGCTTGTGTTCGTTTTATTTTCGATCTGAGGAGAGATGCTCACATCACGCCTTACCGCTTGCGCCTTGGATGGCTTACTGTCTGTGATCGAAGGCGTTATTTCATGGGCTGTCTCTTATTTACTCTACTCGCGACTTCTCAGCCTGGTTATCTCCGTCTTAATTTTACTTTTAAAGCCGATCTCGCTCTCCGTGCCACGCGTATATCCGAGCGGGATCTTTACATCCCGCCGTGCCGAACTGCCGCCTTCCGTAAGGCCTTTACGGTGGCCGTTTGTTATCTATGGAACTCGCTGCCGTCCGATGTTCGTTCTGCTCCCTCGCTGCCTTGCTTTAAGTCGAGGCTTTACGCCTATCTTCTGCGGTCCTCTGGGCCCCCTGCTCTTGCTCTTGCTTAAGGTCCTCGTCCCCTTCCGGTTATTGCGTCGCTTTAGTCTTAGTCTTAGTTTAGTGCTAGGTTATCCTATATCCTTTTTCTTTTTATTGCTTGGTCTCTCCGTATCTTCTGTTTTACTTTATGTTCGATATTTTTTATTTTTTCTATATTTTTTATTTTACCTCTTTCTTTTCTGTAAGTCACAATGAGCTTAGCTGGCATCCTTCAGTATGCGTCTTACTTTCTACCGCTCATCTCTGCTATTCTAATCTTTCTCATGTTCTTTCTTTCATATGCGATGCCTTCTGGACTCATTGTGACATTCTTTCCTTTATTTTTCTCTGTACTTTATTGTTACTTTCTCTTTAGTTTTTTCTAGATTTTATTTCAGTTATTTTTATAAGTTATCAGTATCTAAGCTTTCAATTGTAACTTTTTGTCTCACTCTTTCTTCCTTTTTTTTTTTTTTTTTTTTTTTTTTTGCTTTGTTCAGGTTTTTATGTTTATTTTTCCTTAGTATTCCTCGAAATTTTCTTATTTTTTATTTCTGTTTCTTCCTCTGTGTATTTATTTTTTTATGCTGTACCATTTTCTACTATAACTTTCCTTACTTTGTACTACTTATTATTTGCCTATGTATTACTCTCAACTTGTTACTCTCATCCCTACGGGACTATGTCCCTGGATGTAATAAACTGATCTATCTATCTATCTATCTATCTATCTATAACAGAGAATATCAAAGTATCCCCGAAAAATGAAAAAAGAAAAAAAATCTTGACGGAATTTTGAAACAGGGTCTTCCGCGTGAAAATCATGTCGGGCTCAAGCTCAAATGCAGTCTTTGACTCACGATCTGTGAGAATCGCGAGAAGCTTAAGAGCCGTTTCGAAACGTCGGCTTATTACAATTTTTTCTATACCACAAAACGAGAAGACGGTAAAATTTTCGGGCGATAATATTGCATAAGGTGAAAATTTCTTCACGCCAGGGATCTTGGGACACACTGGTCAGAACTTGGCTGGTATAACACATTTCCGGACTTAAGGGACCCCGCAGACACGGCTGCGTAGACACCGATAAGGCATTGAAACAACCGCTGAATTCTCTCGTCCTGTTGGAACCCCTGCAGCAGGGTCCACTCCGACCCTTGAAGCATCCGGAAAAGGACTTGGTCCGTGGTCGAATTCATCCGCGATCATATATATAACCACCTATACCTACTATCTCCCCAAAGAATTCGCGGAAAGTTAAAGAACGAGTAACCCCTATATCTCGAGTCACTAGGGCTAAGCCGATGCCTCGCGCTTCACTGGACGGTCATTTTTGTTCTTTTAACCCAAAAAATGCGGGTCGAATGGACCCAGAACTACCTACGGATAGTATAAATTAGGGTCATTGGATAAATTTTGATAAAGAACTAATGTCTTCACGCGTCTTGAGCTGTGGCAGTCGCATTGGTCCAAAAGGACCTTTAAATTCTTCAATCTGGGTCAACTTTCGCCCAATTTATTTTTTGCTGCACTTCTTGAGGGACGAATCGTAGTAGCATTATGCCAAAACCAGAGTCTGATGGTGTATCATAATTTTGAGTAAAACAAAAATTGGTAATTCTGTTTTGTTTTGCGGATTTGTTCGATTACACTTTAACACAAACGCGAGAAGGCAACTGAGGTGTCAGGAGTCCTGAGCAGATGATCGTCCTTTATGAATATAAATTCATTATCGATGGTGTTAGTGCGTGAGTTCAGAGTTCGAATATCTTTTCGGAAAGTTTATCAGCGCGTAAGATTCGAGTAAGGTTAAAAGGGGTCTGAATAAGAATACGAAGAAGAAGAAGAAGAAGAAGAAGAAGGATAAGTAATTGCCAAGTGACTAGCTCCTAAACGGCATTCCGGGTAGTAGGAATCGGCGAACCGTGTTTAAAGATTTAAACCTCGTTTAAGATTATAACTTTCCAAAGTCCGGATCTCTTCCAGCGTTAATCCTTAGGTGAGATGTAGATGTAGATTCGGCTATGCGGTGTGAAAAGTCGTCTGATATAAGATTGCGAAAAAATTTAATATTTTGCAAACGAATTGTAGCGGAATTTAAGTCAACCCCGAAATTTTTCGGAAGAAATCTTCACCCAGGAGCCGCGCGGAGGTCGTGGATCCGCTGCGGAGCGGGTAGGAGAAGCAACGTTGGCAAAAGATTAGCCTGACACATGGCAGTCGAGATTGTAAGCACGGGTTTACTGCCACCGCGACTACCACAACTACCACTACCCCCATATACTCGGGCTATAAGTCTGCCCTCATGCGTAACCCCTGGTGCCCCGACACCCTCGGGTACGACGTTAGCGGGCGGCCTACGCCATCGCGTTCGGTTATCGTTCGACCTGCACCGCCGCCGCGTACGTCGTGCCAAGGGGATAACTATCGAAAATTCCCATTTCCCAAAAGGCGGGGACCCCACCGAGTCACCGAGTACATATATACGACGCGGAAATACCTGCGTGAATACCGCTCGGATATGGGGGACGAGATCATCTTCAATATCCTTCTGCCTAACGTATCACATGCCACGTTTACCAAATATCATAATTTATCGAGTGAAACTTCTCAAAAAACGATTTCACTGTTTCTCCATCCAACTTCTCTCCTCCTTTCTATTCCCGTTCCTATTTACTGCAGTTCAGCAAAGCTCTCCGTACATGCGGATGAATAAAATGAGACGATATTCAACCACCGTGACTTATAAACTTTATAACCAATTTTAGTTAATCTCTTAAATTGTCGAGTGATAAGTAAATGAGTGTAGTAGATCGAAACTTGAAGTGGCGGAGAGTACGGTTATCAATTTCAAAGTTTTCCAGCTCTGCGGGTAATTAATTCCGGGCCTTCCCTACGCTGATCGGATTATTAGCTCGTCGAGACAATAGACCGCTGTAAATCTCGAAGACTTACCTATACCCAAACCATCGCAGGCACCGAAGCTGTAGCAAGATTACGAGGTAAATCTTTGCTCGATTATCTGCATTATAGGGAAAATCTGAAGGACGTTTTAGATGGTACAGTATACGGGGTACTCGCTCTATTTATGACGGTTATGGTATAGGTAAAATTCCCCGAGGCTTGCATTTCGGTTATCCCCGCTATGTTTTCTGGAGTAAACTGCATCATGACGCGCGTACCGCCCGTGAGAAAAAGAGTGATAAAAAAGAGACAGAGAAATTTGTTGAAGTGAGAGAAAGTATAAAGAAGTGGTAGATTGCCCGGAGCGCCAAGATTGGGCTGCAGGATTGTCGCATGTTTGTCAAGGGGACAGCACCGATGACTGGGACCATATTTCCCTGGGTGGTATTTTTACGAACCGGCGTGTTTTACGCGCCGACTATACGGTAACCCCGGTTCTCCTCTTTCATTTCGTGTATAAATTTCTTTCTGTTTTTTTTTGTATCCCGAAGGTTTTACTCCTATGGGATAAACGCAGAGGTATACGACTATATGCCAAAAAAAAAAAAAGAAAACGCAGAAAAAATGAAAAAAGAAAGGAGGAAATAATAAAAAACCATAAAGAGACGCGAACTATTGGTTCTTCTTCCTCTTCTTCTTCTTCTTCTGCTCCTTTTTCTCTAGTCTCTGCATGCAAATACTCCACATCCCCTTTAACTAATATATTTTCCGCCTGAGGCTACCCATTGTAATACTACTCGAATGCACAATAATCGCCTCCGGCTCCCTCATTCTCCCGATCCTCCTCGTGCCCTCTTCTGAAAGAGTCAGTTTTTAATCACAGTGTAAACCCGTTTGAAATTCTCCATATTTATCGGTTTTTGGATCGATCGATTGAATAGTCACGTCGGCATATGCCGGATCTGCAGTTTCTACATGTCAAAGCTCTGTAAGTTTCCGGTACTTCGAATCCCCCGAATAAAGTGATCGATGTAAAATATAAGCAGAGCAGAATTTACGGAATTAGAAACGGTACCGATACCGACGACGGACCCGGATGAGTACAAGATGGCGTTCAGGGCTCACCTCAAAGCCCTAAAATCTACCCGAACCCATATTATGGCGGTGATCACTCAAGCATACATATACGACGGGGCAATCCCGAACCAGTGTTATAGCCTGGCCGCTAGAATTACTTTGAGTCTCTAGACGACTCTGGTGCTCCGTCATCTATGCAGATCTAGATAATCTTTACGCCTTCGCCTCGGCCTCTCGTCTCTCTCTTATCCATCTTGTTCTTTGGGTTATCCCAGAGCGAGCGAGACGGCGTGAGCCACGGTCAACGGGACGGTGAAGGAGAGAAGGGGAGAGAGAGCAAGGTAGAAAACAAGCCTTACTCCTCGAGGAGAATTAGGTGCAGGGTAAAGGGGTGAGGGGTGAGGGGAATAAGATAGGCGACCCGACCCGACCCGACCAAAACCACCGGAGCAAATCTCCGCTACAAACTATCTGACTGACTAAACTGACTGAACCGACTGACTAAAGTGAAGCAGTGAAGTTAGTCGTTGGTGCAGCGGTAGGTATACATATACAGCAGTGTTTGACGTCTGACCACCGACCCGTGGAGAGAGAGCGAGCTCTGCATTTTCCTTACCCCATGTTTTATTTCCATGAATTTTTAATTACATGGCATTAGTGTATGCATATACCTATCTCGTATATATGTAGTTGGCCTCTGCATTGTCAGTCGCGGTGAGGTGAACTCAGCGGCAAAGAATTGTCGCTATTATTTTATAACCATTAAAGCTGCCCACTTATCGCTAAGTCTGCAGACTTGTCTGATGTGAGTCAGGAGCAAAGACGCTAAACTCCGTGATGATCGGATATGCGAATGTGCAGCTGACGATGCACCAATCCACGACATAAATATATGTGTACCTGTTCCTTGAATAAGAACAAAAAATTTTCTACAAACTAAGGCCTCTGCAGCTAGCAGATTGCATCAAATTGTATCCCATCAAGGGGACCAGTTTACATCTCTTAAAGATGTCAATTACATACATCGAGGTCTGGTAACGTATACCTGCAGCGAACCTCGTACAGGTGTATCTCGGGATCTCCTCTCTTACCTTTTACTCTCTTCTCTTCTCTTATTTTCATTTCATTTTTCTTTTCTTTTCTTTATCGCGGGCACGTTGCTCCTCAAGTGACACGCTCAAATCCTCCGCAACTGAAGAGAGCCTCGCTCGGTTAGGTTTCGTGCTGAGGGACGTGTAACTATAACGTGTAGGTGTGGACATGCACGTGCATAGCCGCACGCAGACTCGTAACGCACCACCTTCACAAGCATCGGACTGAACCGCGGTACCTACACCGGGGCCCCAGCTCCGAGTTGATCACGAATAATAATTTACAATTAGCGTTGGCCATTTCTGTGGCAATCCCTGGCTGACCAATCGGAGAACCGTGGGTGTCAACCGAGAGACGAGGCTTACGATTAGAGAGAGCGGTGAGGTAGGTACGGTCAGAGAGTCTCGAAACTCGTTTTGTGTTTTCCACGCGATCAAGCCTCCCCCTCATCCTCCTATTCCCTTTCTCCATACCAGATCTCCGGTGGGTAGGTAGGTTCGGTTTTACGGGACCGCCATCGCCGAATCAATCGAGAATATCGGGGATATATCACCGCGTTCATTTCACTACGACCGTATGATTATTTAGACTTTGGATAAACGTTCCGATAAATCGAGGATACGATTCAACATTTTATATAATAATACATTAAGGTTCCGGGAACCGAGAGGAATATGAATCCAAAATCGAGCCTATTCAACATCGGGAGGGTCACATATACCGTATGAAAATTTTCTCAAAAGGGTATCAAGGAATCTCGCTCGACCTTAGAAGCATTCTTGCCGCATCTATTTCTCCAATCCATCGCGTAATCCTACAAATCAATAACGACTTATGTAGGTACTTATCACGGCCAACTCTGCTTCGACGATCCGACAGACTTTGAGCTCTTTTTGGTTAGAGAGCGATGGCTCGGAGCCAAACACAAGCGTGCTCAAATTTATCGTTGATGTACCGGATGATGCGGACTCGAGTTAGAAGCGTCGAAAAGCTTCGAGGACGTTGCAAATCGGGACTGTCACCCGATGGAGAGAAGGATTAAAAGAAAAAAAACAGTTTTGGGAAATTGGGTTAGAAAATTTGTTGTACATCGAGGTTTTTTATCACGTTATAGCCCTCGCTAGCCGGGCGAGATATTCATCAGACGTTCTGTCAAGGGGTTGGTTAGCTGCGTACCTACTCCCTGTATGCCCGCAGGGTGAATCCCCTCAAAACTATTCACGCACCGTCAGTTATATACGTGAATTTAGGAGTTGGCAGTTCCGCTCACGCAACTTTTCAAAGCGGAGTTAAGGAATGCGGAAAAATTTTCGTTCGGGGAGAAGAAGAGACGGAGGAGGCGAGGACGAGGAGTGCCGGATAACCGGCTACGATGAGACATAAATTTTAATAACTTGCGGGGGGGCTGATATTTTAATTTTGTATAAAAAGAGAAGAAGGAATGAAGAGAGAAGGGAAGGGAAGGAAGGAAAAGGAGAGGTTGAAAAAAAAATATATATATATCAGGGGGAAGAAAAAGAAAACGTCAAACAATATCACAAACGAGTTCAACCGAGATTTTCCAGACAAAAGGATTGCGCCGGAGCTTTGAGGAGGGCGAAGCGCGAATCTTTTGCTCGGATAACCCCAAACACAGGAAACTCAGAAAGTCTCGAAAACTTCTAATTAGTGTACCCGCCCCCCGTTCGAGAAAGTTTGTCTGTTTGTTTCTTGCTCTCGAAGCTAAGGAAACGTATATATATATCGCGGGGTTTGCCGAGTTAAGAATCGCTGCAGTTGTTGCGCGTAAATGTGTGACGAGATGAAATTCCTCCCTAGGTTTGATATGCCCCGGTTTATATTGCCTATTGCTATTCCTAGCGGTAAGCAGCATCGATGGTTTGAATATTCAAACTAGCCCTGGTAATCCGGGCGACTGATAGGCCAGCTCACCGCAACACTACCTACATTTACATCCACAACCACGTATCCACGTCTACCTTCGAGATGATATTGGAATCGTTTGGTAGATATTAGTTTAACGACCCTAGCGCAAACGTAATATTGCGGCTGAGAGCCCATCGGGCATTTAACCAGGAGATAGACACACATATACCTACCTACCCAGCCCCAACAAGCAGCCTCGCGTGTACTGCACCCCAATCCCAATATCGCCATATATCATCCCCAGGCTCTGCTACCGGGTGTCTCTTGGCAAATATCTGCACCGCGCCCTGAATCCATTTCTGAAAGATCGTTTTCATCCCTTTGATGTTTATCTTCAGTTTTATCAAACCCGAAATTTTTCTACGTCGACTTTCTCGCCTACGTCGAGGGAGGATCTTACTCAGGTATATTTTTCTTAAGCGGCGATTGAAATTTCGAATAAATACGACCACCCCGTGGATTATCCCCGGCTATACCCACCGTCCACGATCTGGGGGCTACGCCAAGGGCAGCTATCTCCGACCGGACACTGACCACCGCCTACCACCCGCTGACTGCACCCCTTCGATCTCGCCGTAAACTAAGGGGTTCGAGTCCGCTTCAGGCTCCAGGCTACAGGCTCCAGGCTCCGGGGGGTCCTGAATCCAGTTTACAGACAATTAGTTCCGGTAGTATTGACTGAACAGTAACTTCTGTCGAAGGTTATATCACATGGTCAAGAGAGTACGTACCGCGTATGTATGTACATACATACGTGGAGAATTTTCGAAGTTGGATTCGAGCACGTAACATCCCTTTCGTAAAACGAGGGAACAATTAGTCGTGTAATAACTTTCGCGTTGTGGTTGAGGGCGTTCAGCAACAACGACAGTGGTAATAGTAGTAAGGGGCTGGAAGCTCTGATCGTTTAAATTCTTTGGTGAAACTCGAAAAAGGGACGAAGGAATTTCCTGCCCAACTGTTGTCAGCTGTATAGAGGTATGAAATTCTTGAAAATTTCATTTCCCGCGCGTTTTACATCTGAGACGAAACTTTCGGCTATATAATGTATTTTAACTTGACGTCCATATCTTATATCGCGGAGAAAAATCTCGGTTTAGTAAATTAGAAACGATTTTTCAACGTTGCTATAATATGCCGAAAAGATTTCCTCGAAGAAGCACACCGTACCGTACGTTGGCCGATTTATAAACCAACTGCACGCATATCACACGAGACAGAAAATCATACCTTTTTCAATTCGTAACGATAAGATTTCTGCAGAGACTCGCTCCCTCGTATCTACATGCCTGTACACCCCCGTAACCGGAAATGAAGACACCGTCGGAATCGGTGGAAAGCGAATTTCCGGACGGAGGGGGGAAAACTTCTTTTTCTTTTTTCTTTTTTTTTTTTTACAAGATCAAGTGAGACGATCCCACATGCGATAACGGGGGGAGAAGAAGTTTAAGGAAACTTAGGGGAAAAGTCAGCACATTACTTTTCTCAATTTCGATTACTAATTGCTTCTGATATGCGAAAACTTGTGACATTGATTATTGAAAGTCTGAACAAGCTTTTCTCAATCTATAGATTTCCATCGTTCGAAAGTCACTTTTGTGCTGTGACAGGTGACAGCGGAGGGATTTCACTTTGATGACCTTATACAGGATTCTAGGAGCTTAATGGGATAACAGGGTAGGGTAAAAAATCCGAATTTTGAATGTTTGGAACTTTGATAATTCGAAACTCCAAACCCGACTCCAAGATAACGTTCAGGAGTCTTGATGAATTTCAGGATGAGGAGCTTGAAATACGTTTGTTCATACTCGTCAGCTGTCAGATATGTCATAACTTCTTACGTACAGAAGTGATGAGTGAGAAAAGCTCTGAAAAAGACCGTCGACTTTACTCGGAAAGAATTTAAAGATGTCCAAGATAGTATAATTATCTCTGAAACATCTCTATACCTAAGTCTCTCCTGTCTTTACGCGAGACTAGAAAACATGTCTCGATGAACGCGTGATTCTGACCCCTTCGAAGAGACCACGAGGGTTTCTCACCCTTTTCCCTTCTCCCTTCTCCCTTCTCCCGCTCTCCAGGTGTGTCTGGTCTGGCCCAGTGGAGCGTGGAGCATACCGGGTAGCCGTGCGCCGGTGGTTTACCCTTTCAGATATTGTCCTGTCCTTCGGACACCTCTGAGACTCTTCTCGACGCCTCTTGGACGCGATGGAAGGAGGCATCTAGGCGTCGCGACGCTACGAAACGCCGTCGATGACCTCGAGCCGCAAGAGGCCTGATCAGACGTGGCGCGGCAGACGATACTCGAGACTCCGAGACCTCGCGACAATAATTTATCCGTCTCTCAAGCTCTCTGACTACGATAACATCACACTTCACGAGCGAGTAGGCAATCAGACTGAGATCGACTCACTCGAGGCTTTTCTACTTCGACCGCCCTCGGCTGCATCTGCACTGGTTCAAACAGGGTTATTGCAATTTTTGAAAGAAATAATCAGCCGCAATTTCAGACAACTTTGAATACTGTGAACTCAAACTAGGAGACATATGGATTTTAGAAGAGCTTTCGTCTGGCGTTACACCCAATACAAATTTTCCCTTATCCTCAAATCGCATCTGTGTGGCTCATATTTTTTCAATTTTCTTCCGCTTTCTTTCAAAGAGTTTCGAAAGCTCGAGCTACTTTTAGAAAATTGAAAAAAAATCTCCAAAGTCCTGCCTTTTACAATTCGCTATTCGATTACTGACTGCAAAATACCGTAAATTCGTACCCAACTTTGTATTTCCTTCGACGAGTCATGTTTCTCATGGTACGGATATATGTGTGATCTGGGCTAAAATCGCTTTCAAACTTTCGACCCGATTCAATTATACCGTGTATCAGTATATCAATGCGATTTCCGTGTCTTTCATGACTTCCGGTTGGCGCCATGAAAGAACTGAACGATGCCTTGCTGGCTCTTTCGCTGCGGTGTACGTCTTTCGAGCAGTGACTGTAATTATTAGTTATTACGAACCGCGGGTAAAGAGAGAATGAGATAAAGATAAAAAGAGCGAGAGAGAGTGAGAGAGAAAAAGAGATGAGAACAGGGATGCTGCAAGCGTCATTGTGCCTTGTTGTGGCTCGTTGCTGCTTGCTGCCCATTAATTAGTACCTACGCTACAACTTTTTGTCACCGTATACCGCGGGGCTTTTTACATTACACACACACACACACACTAACACTCGCACTCACGTATTCAAGTACTCTCAAGTCCCTCCTCTGCCATGCAATTCTTCGAGTTTTAATTCAGGAGTAAAAATTTCAAATGCAGCGACTAACAAGAAAAATAAAAAAACGAATGTTGAAAATTTGTACCGCAAGGAGCTTTTCGAAAGCTCTTGATTCGAAATATAATCAAAATGCTGCTTACCTCACAGAATTTATATCTTTATATCCAAACTTTTGCGGCTCATTTTTGTAAGTGTGATTTTTTCAATTCGGAAGCTTCATTTCCATGGTGGTAATTATTTGGTGATTTTGGTCCTGCGGTGAGATGCTGAAAAAATCAGTTTAGTTATTAAATAAAGTATCGGCTTTAATGCGTGATACGTCGACTTGTTACGTGTATATGTATCACGTATGTACGCACATTCGTTGACTGCTCGTGTGCGGTTTATCTCGAAGTTCAGCGATCGCCTACGGGTGCAAAGTTGCGAGGTTGAAGAGATATATTATACTTAGACGGTACGTCGTCGGCTACCTGTAGATATACTTATATATCTATATATATATATATACACGTACGTGGCAGTCAAGCAGTCATACCGTACGTAGTACCATCTGACGTACATACGTAGTTATACGTATACTATACATATAACTATATACACTTCAGTGTGAGAATATCAATTTCTCGTTAATTGCGGTATCCTGTATTCCCCACGGTATTTTATTCAACAGTTTATATATCGTCTAACAGACGGGGGTCACGTTCACCGCAGACAGTTCAATGAGTATAAAAACCCTCCAGGTATAGGTATAGGTATATTATATACCTATATGCATGTTGTATGAAATAATGCGGATAATTATCGAACAACCGAGGGAATAGCGATTCACATCGTTACAGTTTTCAGTACGAAACTGATTCTTTTTCTTTCTTTTCTTTCTTCACGAGCTGTCCTTGGCTCGAATACTTTTTGGCCGAAGAGCGGAGAAAGGCGAGGTGCGAGCTTGCACCCGGTTTTTGGCCTTGCCCCGCGGGAATAAGAAATAAATGAAATAGACGTTTGGTAAAAAGTCCATACGAATTCAGAGCTCGAATTCTGTGGGATTTTCTTGGGTTCGCTGAAAACACATCCGCACCCCTAGCTTCCCGTTTACAGTTCCGAGCTTCGAGCTTCAAGCTTCCAGCTTCCCGTCCCTGAGGCCATCCCCAGGACCAATGGCGGCACCCTGGGTTCGTTTACATAACGGCTATGCAAAGACCACCGCCACGCCGCGCCGCGCCGTGCCCACGGTGTTCTTCTCCCGTATCGCGGCGGCGGCGGCGGGGTTAGGGAGAATCTGGAAATCCCCCTGGAAATATGCCAAGAATTACCGCTTACGTTTCTTCATTTTTATACTACTCGTAGTGAAGATTCGTCGTGACTTGACGTGATTCGAACGACTCAATTTCGATCGTATGTATATATACCTGGGTATGTGTATATATATACGAGTACATATCGTATATAACGAAAATTCGGGAATATTTTCTTTCGAGGAAGTCCGGAGTCCCTTCCTACTTTCTCTTTTTCATTCCCACCACTAACCCAGTGTATATAGTCGTAGTATATATCTATGTATGTATAAAGATCCCCAGGCGTCGCGACGGAGGGCGTCGTCGCATATACTTCAGGGTTTCACCCGGTTCAAATATATGGGCCAAGTTTTGCGGCAACTTTCCTACGGAATTAAAGTAAATTGTTGCCGTTAGAGAATGCCTAACGCGAACGTAATATGCAATATCGTAAAGTAAGCCTCTCTTCCTTCCTCTCTCTCTCTCTCTCTCTCCTTCTCCTTCCGTAAGCCTCGCTCTACGTTATACACATTTTTGTCTATCTGTTCCATTCTCCTATCTATCCCCTCAACGAAGCGAGACGCTTTATAACTTCTTCACTCTGCCCATATCGAATTTTGGACAAATATTTTGAACAGTTTAGAGATCCGGTATTGCATTTTGAAATAGACAAAAAAAAAAAAAAAAAAACTCCATCGAGGAGTTTTCGACGGGGAAATAAAACCGCGATTTTAAAGAGACATCAACATCTCGGCAATCGTTCGTAAGATTTTGATAAAATTTATGCGGTCAATATTCAATGACTTAACGAATTTTTTATCCCAAAATCTAGCGCAATTTGGAAATCAAGTAATGGCTGGTTTACAGTTTAAAATTTAATTGCTGCAAAGCTCGAAAAAATAAAATATTTAGAACTAATGTTTGCGAGCTTGCGAAAAATGGGGATGATTCTTTGGAAGCTGACCGCCGTCTCGTGAACGCCAATTTAGAAATCGGATATTAAAAAGCTTTGAAAAGCTCTCTGAGAACAAAGAAAAAGAAAGAAAAAAAAACTTTCTGGTTAATTGCGAGTGAATAAATAGTAAAACAATGGATTAAGCTTTTCGTAGTACCAGCTGGTCCGATAATTAAACTCCTGACGGTACACCTATATTATGTTACTCTAAAGAAGGGGCAGCTTTTCATTAATGTCTGATTCAAAGGGTTAAGAGCTTGGAGCTGATGCGTTGCTCAGGTTTTTGGCCATAGCTCTGTGCCGCGAATTTCGTGCGCGGTGTTTCGTTACCAGGGGATAAAAGTGTTGACAACAAAAACACTCGTCGGTTGGGTTTTGAAAACGAGTTGAGATCGTTCATAATCGTAACGAGTGCGTGTGGAAAGGTCGTCCTTTCAACGTTTGTTCAAAAAGTGTCAATTTTTGCTCGGGAATTTTTTTCGACGGAATTTTCAAATGGCTGAACACTCGAGAGTCTGGATTACAAAACGATCGGAGTCCCTTTATGACGTTCCTTTGGATCTAATTTCTGGAGGAGCCTGTGTTTAATTAAAACACTCGTTTAAATTCACGGATGTAAAACTTCACTGCGACTAGGTGTAGGTATACATCGCAGCGAGTTTTTTTTTTTTTTTACCGCCCGCACCATAAAAGCGAAACGGTATACAACGCGGAAAAGGACACCACTTCAGCTTTAGACGTGAAGTATAATAAAACTTCAGAGAATATAATGAATACCTATCCCTGGCCAGGAATTCACCACACCCTACAGCCAGACACCGATCAGGATATTAAAAAAAGGGTCTGGTTTAATTTGACACATATATACATGCCTCACGCAAAAATTTGTCGAAAATTGATTGCCAAGTGCATCGATTTGAGCCGATTTCGAAACAGAGTTTGGAGTATTAAAATTCGAAATTTTGAACGTTGCGAGCTTTTGAAATTCGGAACTTCAACCCGACCCTATAACAGCTCAGTCTAATCCGGAAAAAATAACTCGTGAAAGACCTGGGACTATACATCTTTGGAATAAAAGTTGAAGAAACCATATGTGAAGCTATTTCTTCGTGTATATAATCGCCGATCCAAAACTCGGCACACATGTATACTCAGGGTATCTATATGGAAGATTTAGGAGTTTGAGTTACTTTTTTTTTTATCTTCGTTTTGTACGCATTATTTGGGGTACGAGGAGGTCCCTCAAGAAAGGTCTTGCCTTTCTTGTCTTTCGGTCTCTTATACGGCTGATGGCTCGGCGTGTCTAGGGTGAAGCAGAACGTTACATTATCTGAATTATACATTATTATAGTCGGTCAGTCGCGGCGAGGCTTTTGTTAGTCATTTGAATAATTACACGGGACGTTGAATAGGGTGTTTCCTTTTTTTTATTCCAATTTTTTTATTATCTTATTTCATTTCATTTTTTCCGTTTCGTTTTTGTTTTCCGTTATTTTCTTATTTTCCATTCAGCTGTTATTTTTCTTCCCTATATATTCTCTCGTTTTGTACACTTAACTCATTCATCTGTTACACCCTTGGTTCACGGCTATATACATATACCTATAAGTATATAACACATGTACATACATATAATTCTCGGATTTTTATTCTTTACATCATTATACCCTGCGAGCTATTATACGTACGCGCATACATGCCATTCTTTGGTTATATCGCTTCACTGAGTATCCACCTCGCGAATAATAAGAACTCAAGAACGCTAGTTATCGAGATATATATGTATGTAGAGACATTGTAGACATGTGCATGTAGATCGGTGGAGAGACGAGTGCAAGTCAAAGGAGAAAAAAGAAAAAAGTTAAATAATTTCAATATAAAATTCGTCAATGGACTAAATGCACTATATATTCGAGAGCCCGGATTGTCCTTGAATCGCAGCGGCTCTTCGCTCTTATACCTACTTTAGTAGTGTCAAAAGTCAGTGGGGATTCTGCGTGCCCAGAGACCCATACGATTAAGGGACCCCTCCCCACGAGAACCGGGATCATTTGGGGGCCCAGGGCATTATTTTTCATAAATGCCATTGTGCGACGTGTTGAACCAAGGTCCTTCGTGAAACCCCTGTATTCAGATGTGTTATTATATTCGAGTGTATGTACGTATACATAGGTATATACATATATACGTATATACATGTGTGAGATGTAGGTATGAACGAATAAAAAAGTGTGAAAGACTTACAGAAATAAATATATAAAAGTGAATATAATATATGTATACATATATTACCTACCACCGCCATGTGTGTTCAATTTTTTAATATTTTGCAGAAAAAAGCTTGAATCTGATTAAGTTTTGAGACTAATCGCACGAACGGTTTAGGAGTTATGCGCCAAAAACATGAGAAATTTTTTTTTTTTTTTTAATTTTTATTCTTCGAATAACTCTGAAACTACTCGATCGATCGACTCCAAAATTTAATCAGATCTAAGTCTTGATAAACCGTTTAGATCGCCGCAAGAACCATTCCTATCGGTCGATTCGTTCTAAAGATATCGTATGACAAAAATTTGTTTACACACACACAGACACACATACGAACGTCCATCCAAAAATAGTCAGAATAGCTTCCTAGGAACCCAAAACGTCGAGATCTGATGAAGACTCGATTTTCGAAAATCGGACCGAAACCAATAACATCCCGTTTTTTTGAAAATTTTAAATTTTCATACCGGGAAGTTAAAAAAAAAAGGAAAAAAAAATTCTCACCACTTGTTACATTTATCACATATCCTCATACCTTTATCTGTATTCTTCGTTTTATCATCCCCGGACAGTATATAATTATTATGTATGCGATGCGGTTGGTTGGGTTCGGGGTTCTCGGTCTATAGAATTGTAATCAACATGTATGTATGTATGTACATACGTTGCAGGGGGAATGGTTTTCGTACGGGACATATAGCCCTTCGGCTGTAGGGGTTCAACTTCTTTTTTTCCCCCCCTGTTCTTGTTTTTTTTTTTTTTTTTCTTCTTTTTTTGTCTTCATTTATTTATGGTATCATCGCTGCCTCGAGCTACCCTGGCATAATTCCCTGGGGCACGGTATTTCCTCGTTGAATACAAGAAAAAAAGCAAAAATATGTATAAATTTCAACGATCTCAATCCCAACGTATACGAAACTAAAGTATCAATGAAGAGCAAAAAAATTCAGTATGTCCGAAAACGGTCTCTCAGAACACTCGAAAAAAAAAAAAAAAAATAGAAAAATCTCATTAAATCTTTCGTCAATTTAAATTGCAATGTCTCATACATCCATGCACACGTCCATTTCTCTTCTCGGATGTAAATGGCTCACGAGTAGGTGTGTATCCTACGCGCGTAGGGTTGATCATGGAAAAGTCACGGCCTGTTCCACTCGTCAGAAGCTGTGAGTAGAAATTAACTAACCAACCAACCAACCAACCAACCAGTGAGAAAGAGAAATAATATTTTCAGGCCGAGCACCCTCCGGACCCCAGATTGGCGCAGTACTCAAAAGCGTAGGTTAGGGTGCTGGGCGAGGGCGAAGTAAGGGGTTTTCGCCGAAGTGAAGCCCGGGGTGTTTTGATTGCAATCCGGGAATTAATTACCGAGCATGAGCGGGATCTAGTCAGTAGGAAATCTGACGTGACTCCCGGACGAGCTTTGGGCTTACGCCCCCGCGTGTTGCGGAATCTACCTACCCCCGTCCCCTCCCACCTTCGACCTTTATTCGGCGATGCCAGATGAGAGAAACGTTCGCGGATTGCCTACGGTAAAGGCATTGTTAATAACGAGATTAACCCTTGAATGGCTTCGAAACTTCGACAGAGACAGAGCGAGAGAACGAGAACGAGAGAGTCGCATATTTGTATATTCAATTCAAGCCTTTCTCAACTTTTTGCAAGCTCTGAAAATACTCGTCGTAAATTGAGCAACAAATTAGATCGATGAGACGAGGATAGAAGTCGATGGCTAAGGACGAAGGGTGCATTTGCAGAACTAATTTTTATCGCAATATGATGTAGAGAAGTACACGGCAACAACTTCGGCGATGCGAAGCACTGGAGAGCGGAGTAGGTACTGTGGACGACGTCGACGTCCCTCGTCGACGCTAACGACCAACTAATTTGTCAACGGTCCACGTCCTGGCTAGGCATTCTAGGGTCTCTCGTAGCGGGTTTACACGCCCAAGTTATATAACCTGGCCAGGTCCCCATCCCATTTCCATCCTGATCCCCATCCCCGTCTCCCGGTTAACCCGCCAAAACTTCGATTAATATTTCGCTATTAATATCCAAACCTCTGGAGGTTGTATAACGTAGTTACACAGGTTTACGCTGTAGTAGTTTGGACAATTTAGGTTTGCCAGTAGAGGGTTCATGGCTGCTGCTTTCCGTGCATGTAAAATCTACAATATCTACCATAATCATAATATCTGTGGATGAAGGAGAACAAAATAAAAAACGAAGAAGAAGAAGGGATTTTGTTCGTCGAAGTTCTGTCTCACTGGAAGCTCGTATATTTCCACAGGGAAAAGTAGGAAAACCCTTGAAATCAGGCTTTGTTTTATTCGGCTGAAAAGCTCAGTAGAGCGTGAATCGTCAAGAGCCACTTTGGTATGAATTTAAATATTGTCACATCGAATTTATCCCGGCGAGGGTGAAGACCATTGATGTACGTACCGTGTACCTCTTCCTCTTTTTCACATCGTTAATTAATTAACGTTTCAGGAAAGACACACGGACTTTCGAATCACAACCAATTCCGATTCCCTAATAGAAATTGGTATTGGCGAGAGCAACGCGTGTCCCGGTTCACTTTATCTCACTCCGCGTAACACAGCACAGCACTTACTCACACAGATGCGTGATTACGGCGCCACTGGACAGTGCCACACTGTTCTCTATGTAACCGACTAGCTCTCCGGTCATTACTCTTCAAGTATGTATGTACTATATACGAAATATATATCACACTCATGTAAACTCTCTATGTACTCCCAAATGCCTCGTTGTGACTCACGATTAGAAGATTGATACAAATGTTCAAGGGACGTTTTTAGAGGGTCAATGTATTCCAAATGAATTCCTTAATCACCCAGTTTCATCACAGCGTGACTAATTAGTCTTCTCAAGAATACTTCAGTAGTCAAATTCTCGAAGTTCTGTCCTTTACTTGATCATGGAACAGACCGTTCCGATGATAAGATTGGATTAGGTTTGCAAAACTCGTCTTTGCACAGACTAGCTCTTCGGGAAGACCCTACTTCATACCGAACAATGCCACCTGTACGTATGATCAGTTCCTCTTAACAAGTATCGAGGGGGTATGTGTCCTAGACGGTCGGGATGTTGCTCGTTAGAGATAAAGTTTATGATTAATTCGACAAGCGCGACCCTTTTAATAAATTAGTAAGAAGGTCATCCCGCTGACCCGAGTCGTCTTAAAACGTCATATTATCCCACTGATCTCTTCCGAGTATTCAATCAGTCAGTCGCCGTTCCCTCTAGGACCGATTGAATAAATGCATAGTGCAATAACGCGGGATCAGTCCTCCGAAAACAATCAACGCTACCTCGAAGGCTCGAAAGGAAAGACATATTTCGATGACCCAGAGACTCCGGAGGGGCTTGACCAATTCTCTGCTACTCAGAGTTGCAGACTTTTTATAACCACGATGATGCATGGCTACTCTCTCGATGTACATTCACAGATACGTATATACATTTGTACATACACATGCACTGATGCCCACTTCGGCTGGGTTATGGGAGTGAATGTGGACGGAAACGTATCGAGCACAGTGTATGGCTACAACTGCGGGTGAAAATGAACCTTCGACTGAGGCAGGCCATTAGACCTCTTAAGAGGCCTTCGCTGCGGGCTTACCTTATCTACCTCTTCGCGTGCTTGCTCGTTAAACCTGGTACCTGGTGGACCAGGTAGCCGAGGGGCACGCGCACGTATGCGCTTAGTGTATCCTCGATAGATAGGATGAGCACTTAAGACGTCATACTTGTCACTTTTCAGATCCCTCTGTATCCTCTTCGCCTCTTTCCTCACACATGGCTATAATGAATGGATATTTGTACAGAAATATTAAAATCGGCCGCATTTTTATGCTCAGTCATTTCCGTATGGATATTTTCGGTCCTTCATCGACATCCCTGCGAACAGATAATATGCTAGTATCGTTATCCTTATCAAAGCCTGCAGGGCTACCGGAAAAAAAGGATAAAGTAAACACACCGAGGCGAAGTATATATCTCCAGCATGAGATTGAAATATCCTGAAGCGTAGGACCCCATGAGCGAAGAATTTGTCGGGTCGATGAACGATGAAAATCATTCGAATGAAAACGTTTATGCAAAGCTAGTGTTTTTTTTCTTCTTCCAATTTTTTTTTTTCATTTTCGTTTTCAGCTAGGCCGCGTAAGCCCCCTCGAGGTAGGTATGCTGCACGTACCCATATACCTACCCTACGTGTTTTAGAGGGTTGAATATATACCTTTTGTGACAGACACGCAAGAGTGTGCAGTTCTATTGTGAACCGCTTTTTTTCACCCCACCTAGACACATAGTAAATATCATGCCTATATAATACTTTTAAAAACCTAAATCTTTTTGATCTGTCAACGGAACAGAGGAAGAAGAATAAGAATAAGATTGGTTGCCGGGCCATTATGAACGTAGACGAGTGTCATTTGTAACCCCCGTAATAACACCGTACTAATATCTCGCTACGGCGAGGGGTTTCACATCATATGGACGGTGTAAAATTTAAATTCACACAATTTGCGTTCATTTTTAACCTTTTTTTTCTTCTTCTTCTTCTTCTTCTCCGTCTGTTTCTTACGAGTAAGAAACTCTGTAGAGTATTGTGTGAGAAATATTTCGTCATTTTTCACAGTCCGAAACGATCGCGTATTATTATACATACGTGTAATTTCATGTATATATGTATATACGTGCCATATATTCATATATCCATATATACATATTAAAATGCGAATATAATTTGATAAATAATAATAATAATAATAATGATAATAATAACGAGGATGTAATGAGGAGCCATAAATAATTCAGACCATCGGTGAAACACGTGGATGAATGGGTTAAGGACTCGATTACATTATATAAGTCCGTTGAAATTGCACCATACTCGAGTCTGGACGACGACGGGAACGGCAATGGCGGTTGTAATTTGCGTTAAATTATTTTATTTGTCGCCTTATAGCGTTGGCGGTCTGCGATGGTCAATCAGTAAGCACGCCTTCCCGGAACAAGACTATACATAGGTCCATGTACGAGTATATGTATTTATATATATATATGCCTGCAAGGATATTGTCCCTCGGAGTCTGCAAGGGACACCCTTCATTCGTCAATTCAATTAATCGCAATAGCATGGTGAAAAAAAAGCCCAAAATAGAAGAAAAAAAAAGCTCTGATCATCAATTTATTATACATATATGTTTTGGCATGATTATTATCAGAAATTGTAACTACCTGACACTTCTTGAGTATGTCATATTAATTGTTTTCAACAATGGAAACCCCATCAGACCCAGTGACTTAGAAATTTAAATTAAGAAAGTATTTTAAGAGGGAAAGATCCCGGTCTCTTTATACGCCTCTCACGAAAATTAACTTCATTAGGATGTTGACAAAGCTCGTGGCGACGAGATAAGTAGAGATGGGAATGATACAGGGAATGGGATTAGAATAAGAGAGTGAGAGAGAGAGATAGAGTTAATGATAATTGGAATAATTTCTATAATAAGTATTATACAGACGTGTATGTACGTACATACGTACATAGACACGTTATATACGTGAAGAGATAAAACGGTATAATCGACTACAGAATCAAGTTTCGAGTAAATAAACACGACATGAGGTTAATTGGCAAAGGTGTTAAATCCCATGCACAGCGGAGCGAGCAATGAGGTATTTTTAAAACCGTTGTAATGGTAAAGAAACATTGAAAAATTAGGTACGCGACAACGAGGGAGGTAAATCAAAGGGATACGTTCAGATTTGAACCGTGTCAAAATTACGATACGTGTACACCGACACCCACACACAAACCTATACACACGACAAGATAAAAATAATATCCTCTCTTCAGTTTACCTGTTTCTTTTATTTCTTCTTCTTCTTCTTCTTCTTCTTCTTCTTCTTCTTCAAAAGCGGAGATAATCAGTATACCTATATATTCATGTATGTATATAATGTGTATGTATGTACTACCTGTATCTATGTATGTGTACAGGTATAACCGCTCTCGCGTGATCAGTTTACACAAGCGATGATCAACACCGACTTATGGGGCCTCGGTTCTCTTGGTGCATCGACTTAAATGTTTGCGCAAATGATCCACGCAAACTTGTAAATATAACCGGACAATTATCACCTGTCATTCGTGAAAAAGAGAAGAAAGAAAAAAATAAAAAATAAATAAACTTGCGAGACTCCGTTTTATATATCCATATGTGGATAGAGTGTTGAACTATACACGTACGCTGTTCGTTGTTAGCAGGTCTACCCGTCTGAACAAACACCGCGCGGTACCGATATATATATACCGATACCGATACCTATATACCATAAGTGCGGTTGATAGAATTGTGTTGTGACTCGCTGAGTCATACCGATTATCAAAACGAATCTGCACTAGTTATTCTTCCCAAGTTTTGTGGGACAACGAATTAACGAGGATATGAAAAAACGAAAGGACCAAAATTTGAAAATAATTCAACCGTCTTATTTGGGAAAGATTAATTGTATTAGATCAGCGGATCAGTGCCGGTCAGAGTAGATTGTGAGTAATTATCATGCGGGCGCCTCGGTGTGACGTAATGAAGATGGTAATGATGATGGTTATGACGATTAGACGCTAAGAAGCAGGTGTATAATACCTATAAGCGAGAGAGATAGGTTAACGATGATATTTTGCGAGAGAGAGATGTGTATACTTTGGTAAACAAATTCGCAACAGAGACGATACGTACAACACGAATGTCTTTGGAATGCGACTGCGTTCCTATATACCGAGTTACGAATTGCCTTTCAAGAGTTCTCGACCCCGCGCTTGAACGACCATGAGACAACCCGATTCACGCCCAATGCCACACGCGCTAACTTTTGCGAAATTTTACGAACGAGAGAAGCTGAGAGATGAAAAGTGTGAAAGAGAGAGAGAGAGGGATAAAGGTTCATCGATATTGTGGATTAGGCGATCGGCATAATCGACGCGATTAAAAAAAGGAAAAAAAAAAACTCGAAATGACGAGAATAACAAGTAAAAAAAATTGCACCCATCTGTCACAGAGTCGAACTGTTAAAAAAAGTTTTTTTTACTAAAAACTGCGAAGTTAAAGGTTTGTCGACCACGGTATATATATCTGGATGCATCTGCACGAAACCGCGAGAGAGCTTCACCCAGTGAACGACGGTGAATCATAATTACCGCCTCGGGAGGTTTTTGAACCGAGTATGCTCAACGTATGTATAATATACCTACGTATATATATATACCCGGTTTGTTAAAGCCGAGTGGAGTGAAGAACAAGCCTTATTCTCCCCTCGCAGGGCTGAGTAATATTTTGAATGGTTGGTACATGCCATTCAAAAATTAGTACATACGTTTCTAAAATAGAATCCGCACGGGAACTAGAATTATTTCTTCTAAAAATTTCTTTTTTTTTCTCTTCTACTATATCTCATCGGTAATTATCTTCCGGTCGAATCGATCCACATATTTGGTTGTCCATTCGATCCGATTACGATTTTGAAAGGAGAATGATCTCTGATTGTATGTAAATACATCGCTTATCGAATTTCTCGAGATTTATTAAGATCGTAATTAGCAGCAGTAATTAACGTCCGTATAGCTGCAACGACGATCTTAAACTGCAGTTTAAAATCCCCCCGCGCGCGGTAGATGATATTCACGGTTGAGGAGCACTGGAATTAGCATCGTTTCCGGACTCGGGCACGAAAGCCGTCCGTCGAGCAAAAAGCCTGAAAGATTAGCAACGTACATTTTATATATGCCGATGTGTAATAGCTGCAGTCAGTCAGCCGGTGAATAAGGAGGGTTATTAATTAAAAATAATAAATTAATTGAATTTAATTGAATTGAATTGAATTAAAACGACGATCAAAAAAAAAAAAAAAAAAACGAAGAAGAAGAAGAGAGAAAACGGTTCTTTTTTATTTCCTTACGAGTAAATCAAGAAAAAAAGAAAGAAAAATTAACGGTAATAACGATCGGTATGATAATTAGCATCGGTAATTAATTACGCGGTTTTCAAAACGCTAATTTACATTCGGCGATGGTTGGAAGGGCTTGAGGTGAACAGAACCTGTCACCCACCTCAAATCTTCGCGATTCTAGTCTAAAAAAATTGAAATTAAAAAAAATTGCAAGAAACACTCAAAGCTCCAGCCTTGTGGATGCGGCGAGAGGCAAAAGAAGGTTTTAAGGTTCGAGAAGCGGCGATAACTTACTTCGTGGCCTCCCGTATAAAATCTTGGCGCGCGAGCCAATAACCTCGCACGGAAGAAGAAGAAGAAGAAGAAGAAGAAGAAGAAGAAGAAGAGGATGAGGAGGAGGAGGAAAAGGAGAAATAAAAAAAAAAAAGCGAAAAAAGTGATAAAATATCATCTGGGAAATTCTGGCGCCGGTTTGCTCTCTTACTTCGAAAGCCTTCAGGCCAGTTTTAAAAGACCTCCTCTCCTTCAGCTCTATAGTTAACACCGAAAAGCTCATAGATTTAGATCACACGAACGGGTACGACAATTTATTATCCCCATTCGGCAATTTAACTTTAGAAACCCAACGGATTATTTCGCTCACGTACTCCACCAGCTACTCGCCTTATCCAAATTTAGATCCTATACAGTTATTAGACCATGCAAACGATTTCAAGGCTACTTTTAAACACCCTCTTACCGTATCTACGCGATCGATCGAATTAAACTTTTAATTTTTCGTTTTTCCTTAATTTTTTTTTTTGTTTTTACGAATTCAAAGAATCGCTATGATCGAAATTCGGTTATAAGTTTGTCCACAAACTGCATTTCGCAATAAATTCCTTCGGCTAAATCGAGACGGAAAACCGCAGTCCGTAATCCAAATGGCATTGATAATTTCCGAGGACGAGGTCCCCGCGAGAGTACGACGCGAGGACAACGTCTTGCAATTAGCAGAGATCGTAATAGGTGGGACGTTTCTGCGAGCTCTTATTACAGTTTATTCTCCAGCTCTTGACGCTGCAGCGAGTTGCGATCTCGGCTGCATGCAGCACTGTCGAATACCATTTAAGGAGCGATTTAGCACCAAGGATCAGAGCTAGTGCATGGATGATACCTGCGCGCGAAAGGAATAGGGAAAAAAATATCCTGGATTAATTTCGATCAAAACTTGAATATATGCCTATAACCGATTTCTGTTTTTCTTGGCTCGCGTATAGTAGGATCTGTTTTTTTTTCAATCGCGAAATGGGCGATCAAACTCATGGTTTTTACCCTGAACCCTGTCCCTGTTTACAAACAAAGGAGATAACCCGTTAAATTCAGAGATATATATGTGCAGTATACGCCGGAACACTACGCAGTAGGTATATATTTATATATGGCATATATATGTACGTATATACATACATAGATATAAATAGCAACTGCAAATCAAACACTCGTTTTACTCGTTACTCATTTTGTTTGAGCAGTATGCAGTAGGTACGATGACTCCGAGAGTGAGAGCAATTGCGACGTAGTTTTATATGTAGACGACTCTCCGTTGGTCGGGGATGTGATGTGATGCGTATCGAGCAGAGGGTGCCCCTCTTTCGCCCTCTTCGTTTTACTTTACTCTTCTTGCGGTTTTGCTGATGATGATGCCGCCGGTGCTGCTACTGCCGCAATCGACTATTTTTTTACAATTGCGTGTGTGTGCGTTTTTTTTCTTCTTTTCACTTCTTTGTATAAATTTTGCAACAAGAAAGGAGAAGTGTATAAGTAATGAGAAAAATAAATGAATAATCCGAAAGAAAGAATATGAGAAAAATCACGACACCCAGTCACGTCTTCGCAATTATATACTTTTGTACATCATAGGTATGTATATACGTTTCGCATCGGCGAAAACATTATTACTGCAACTTATTATTAGACTGGATATAGATCTTCTTCTTCTTCATCTTCTTTCTTATTATTATTTCTCATCTTTTTATATTTACACAAAAATCTTGGTAAACCAACTGATCCGTGTTTATACAGTACTGCAGTGATGATGATGAATCCTTCAATCGCTTTGTCCATCTTACCTGCGACATTGATCGTTCTCGCTTTTGTAATCAAACGATTTCGACACTGGGAAAAAAATCTTTATACAAACTTCGACGGCCGGTCGCTTTACCCAATTAATTCAAGACGGTCACATGGGGTGTGACACACCCCAGGCCATTTTTGAGCTACTTTTTGAAGAGTTTTCAATAATGAAATCATCATTTTACACAAAAAATCATCGATATCTTGTTCATCATTTTGCCACTGAAACCTGCATGTTCATGGTGCAAAATAAATATACTATTTGGAAAACCCACAAAAACTAATATAGTCACCGGAAAGAGAATCCTTTCAGGAATCAGACCTTGCTCGAATTTTGTCGATATGTCAAAAACCAAAAAAAATACAGCATTGTTTGTAAAAAAAAAGGGCATTTTTGGGAATTTTTTTTCACGAATTTTTTAAACATACTTAAAACTAAAATTTCCGTTACATTCTTGGACAGGTTAATAGAGAAACGTTTGAAATATGTTCTCAATTTTTTTTGAGCCCCTAGAATAATTCTACGAAATTCTACAGCGCTTCAAAGTCTTGGGGTGTGTAACACCCCATGTGACCACCACGGGATTCTCATGAGGTGTGACCGTCTTCCGGGTTAAAATTATCGAAAAATGGTCATTTAGTTTTACGAAATTTAATCACTTAATCGATCACCGATTCCATCTCCCATTCTCTCGGATCTTTCCAACGCGCAATGATTTTCTCTGCACTCTGTCGTGTCATCTGAGGTTGTTTTTGACGATCGTTTTCAGATTTCATACACGTATATTAGTATTGCTACAGATTTACGTCGTTCTTTGATGTTATTGCACCGCGGAGCTTCTTCGTGAGAGTCACCTCACCTCGCCTCACCGGTACATGAGTAGGTACGATCGGCAAACATATCTCGATTGTTATAGAAAGAGTCAAAGTATATTATAATAGAAATAATATATAGGAACGTGTATGTTTTACGTACGTACGTAAATACCTACCAGCAATAGCGACTCGCATCAACATATCTGACCTCGTACCGCACAGTTCTGCAGGCATATATATCAAGGTATATGTTGGGTAGGTATAAGTTAGCCAGGAGTCATGCACCTTTCACACAAATGCAAATATAATCCGCGATTGCATCGGGGAGTTAGTGAAGAAGATGTTGACACGAAATAGCCACCTCATTATAACAGTAAACGTATGAGTTCCTGATCACCCATGTGTGCCCGCGTGTGTGTCTTAACTTCGCAGAGAAAATGCGAAACGTTGGTATATTTTATATATTGTATTAAAATAGACATGCTAATCGTGGAGGAGGCCTTTTTCGTCATCGAAAACATATTTCTTGAAGATTTTTTTACGCATTTAAAAACCTCGATGTATGACTCAAGCAATTTATCAACCGCATTAATTTATCAGGAATTAAAGAGGCAACGAACCTATCAGTCATGTCCTGAACCGGGTCATTTTCAGGACTTTTTTTTTTTTTTTTTGAAGAAAGTTTTCGGCCGTTTTTTTTCAAACTTGCAGGGTTCGTTTATTATACATTAGTCTTATCTTCATGAATTTTTGCATCGACCAAAAAAATTTGCCTATCGATTTATGAAAATAAACGTATACCATGGCCGAAGGGTTGTACTGACCGTTTGTCTGAACCAAAGAAAAAGAAATATATCTGTAAAT
Source organism: Macrophya alboannulata (assembly GCA_949628255.1). Classification (NCBI taxonomy): domain Eukaryota; kingdom Metazoa; phylum Arthropoda; class Insecta; order Hymenoptera; family Tenthredinidae; genus Macrophya; species Macrophya alboannulata. The sequence continues at coordinate 997,165 of OX451207.1, read as the reverse complement.
GGATACTTTTCTTCAGAGGGTGGATGTCTCTGAGGAAATTTAATCAAAAAATTGTGGCAGTTACAGCTCGGTTTCCATAAAAGTACCGTTTTCTTTACCCGATCGATACGGCTCCCCCTTTAACCTATCGGCCTCGATCGACGAATAGAGATCGAGGTATAAAAAGAAGATGAAAAAGTACGAAATTTAATTGCAGTATACGTGTAAATAATGCAGAGAATGATTATCTCTGAATACAGAATTAAAATATACATCCAAGATACATCGTATATAAATATATTCTCGAATTATTTTCACATCGTATAATAAAATTTCGATGCGATCATCTCGCTCGCATAGGTTGCCCCCGACGTTGCGGTATAGATATTGCGAAAAGATTAACAGCGTGGATTACAAGCTCTTAATTAACGCGCGGTTATCCTGGTCTCCTCGGACGTCTTATGGAAGGAATACGGCGCGGCGGCGGTTCTCGGCCACGTAGGTATATAAGTATAGGAAGGTCAAGTTCGTAGAACTTGTATTAAATAGCAGACAGTAAGATATCTGTACATCTAGATATATGGAACCGCAAAGAGTCCAAAGATCCCGAATCGCCCGCAGACATAAGTTCAACGATTCTGTAATCTCTGAATCCCGCATTACCGCGCATATATCGGATAATATAACGATAACTATACATATAAGCTATATAATAAAAATGGAAGAAAAAAAAAAAGAGAAAAAGTAAAACGCGGGGTTATTCTTTCGAATAAAGTTCATATACCTTGTACAATATACCCACTATTGCGGGATAATAATCTTGAACAAATAATTCATGAATAATAAGTCTGTTTTCTCTCGAAACTACGCGCGCACATGATCGCTATACGCATGATGAGGTATAGGGTATAATAGAATGTACTTGGCGCGGGACTCTACCGAGTCTCTTGATCTATTTTCGAAATTCTATGGCAGAGTTTGTTATCGGATATAATATAAAACTCTTCACGTGTTTACCGGAGAATTGGTTCGTATTTTTCATTTCTTTTTTCTTTCTCTCTTCTCTTTTTCTCAAACTCGTCATAGTACTGGTATAAACGTGACGCAAGGTATATATATACGGGTATATATGTATTATATATTGCAATTGAAAATATTTAACGATTCCGATTGAATCGGCCGTGGAAGTAAGTATGTCGCGGGTCGTAAAGAAAGATATTTGCATCTTCTCCGTCATAATTTGAATAACAATTGTAGAAATGAAAAAAAAAAAAAAAAAATTCAACCAACAAGTTTGCTTCCTTATTGCTAGGCATATCTCATTATTTTATATACAGTACTTGTTATTTATTCGAAACAACATCATCCCACTGCCCTGCTCATATACAGGAATCGCAAATCTGCACCCACGACTATGATATAGCTAATCGTTAATATCGCAACTCTGCACTTTGACCAGCTGCATTCAGACGGAGAACAAACTTCGGGAAGTATATAAAAGAACGAGCTTCAAAAAGACTAAAACAAATATAAAATAAACAAAAAATTTCTGAATTACGTAAATAGACATCCTGGCCCACTAGGTGTTGCTTAAGAGCTTCGGATCATTGCGGATAAATTGCGTGGGTGCAAACTCGAGAATAGCGAGAGAGAGAGAGAGAAATATACGAGGCCTCGATTCTGCCTGAGGGTCGGTGCATCGACGTATACATACGTGCATTTAGATTCTAAAAATAAATGCAAAATAAACGGTAATGTGCTGCAGCGCGCAGGGTGTAACCGACTAATGCATATTTGCTGCATTTTGGTATATACGATGGTGCGGCTAACGGTATCACTATTTGCGTGAATGAAAAATGAACAAATAGAAACTTCAACCAAAAAAAAAAAAAAAAATCGTTTTCGAATTCTCCTCTGTAATCTCTTATAGGTGATGGAATTTTTTTTCATGGTATAATATTCGTCTGTGTTTTATCGATGTTTTATTAAAATAAGCTAATTATACATCGTACGTGAGTAGACGAGAATTAGTCAACCTAGCTAATACACGAATACGAGTATATACAGGTATACATTAATTAATAAAACTGAAAGAGAAATTAGCCGGAGTGCAGACGATGAATTAATTCGGTTTATTCATCGTATATAATACCCTAGTCGATAAAGAATCGAATATATTAATGTTAATGGTGATTTTTTTAATCGACTCCAATCGTGTTACGATCATATACCACCAAGGTGTGAATATTGTAACCTGCACCCATGATGCATATACATATTATACGCAGCTTATGTATCTCCGAAAGTCAATTCGATTAAGAGACAATGCGCGAAAATTTACGTTATATACAGACGCTGGTGCAACAAAGCATGCATACCGATATGCAACACACTGCAATTATATCTTTAGGGTATAGCTGTCAGCTCGGCCGTTAAATCTCAGTTAACATTCGAGTAACGCCTTCGAGTACGATGGGGTATTCGGCAGTTATTCATCGGACAAGTCCATGGTACACCGGTTGTTTGCTACGACGGCGTTATTATTAGTCACCGATTTGGAAGAGCGATAAAAATTAGCCTCCGTCGATATATATGGGATACGAGACACGTGTATTCGAAATTAAAGAACCGAGTGACCGAGAGGACCGGGTGACGATTAGTCGCAGGTCCCGAAATCGGCGACGATCGTTTCGCTAATCGTTTCGAGTCGGATATATACATACAATTTTATTATAATCGTTCGAATTACTCATCGGCGTATGACCAATCGACCGAACCTTACAGGACACCTTCTCGATCTTCGGACACGCCACCTGCTTAAAGCTGAAACCGAAGATCGTGACACACTCGAGTTCGCACACGAGTCTTTATGTACATAGAATATAAATTTCGTATCTATTTTTGTCATTTTTGACTAATTCGGAACCAAATTTATGCGTATTTTTGAATCGTTACAGCCACCGTTAATCCGAGCCGCGAAGGTGAGCCGCGGAGGAAGCTGACCGGGACGTTCCTGGGTATATACGGTCCTTCGTCATTCGCGCGTCAAACCACATCCGTTAATCGGCGAACCGTAACGACGATACGATACCCAGGCTGCTATTAGCGATCTTCAGCGGTGTTTTTTTACCCCTTGATGTTTACCTATTATACCTTCATAGGCTCAGTATATATTTACGGATTAATTTGAAGAAATTTTCCCATAGATATCAGCTGTAGGTATACATACAACATTTATGTGTACGTACGTACGTATAATTGGAGACGGGGAATTCGAAACGGCAATCATTATAAACTAAAGGATTCGATTCAATTCAATTCAATTCAATTAGCCGATTTCCAGCTGTTCGCCTATAGGCAACTAAACGGGTAAAATTCGAACAGTTAATTTTACTCAACTTTATTATTTTTCCGTGTATATTATACAGATATTAGCGGGGCTATACATACATATGTGTTTGCAATTTTATATATACCCAATTACTGCAGCTATATTCACATATACGCGATATATATGCCGTATGCGGTTCAGTTCCGCGTCTCCTGTCTCGTATATACACCTTCCTGTATATATGTATACCATAAAGTGTGTTAAATTCCTCTATACACCGCTTCCATGTAATATGGGATAAAATCTTGAAAGATCGTTTGAACGCAAACGGCAAGGTAATTAGCGGTAATAACTAAAAGGTTGCCGGTAACCTAGCTGCTGCACTGCTGCAGCGACCAGACCTAATTCTTAATTATTGGATGATAGTATAAATGCGGGTCGAGTCTAGGCCCCGATGCAAAGACGTGCAGTACTCATCAGCTCTCGAGGCCGACGCGATTGGGAACGTGGAAATAAATAATTAACATCCGCGTTTACGTACCCGTGGTTCAATTTTTTCTTTTTTTTTCTCTTTACGAGAATCAATAAAATTTTATACTTAAGGTCGAAAATTTTTATCACAGAAATGCACACCGCGGTGTATTTTATCGTATACGAAAGTTGGATCTCGATCTGTTTGCATTCGCGGATTATAGACGCGTATACATACGAACATAACTACGCCTAGGTACGAGTTTACCTAACATTCGGAAATAGCGGATCAATTTTTTTTTCTCAGTCGCAATTTATACGACGCAGTTTTGAGAATATGGTTCTAGTATGCGGTATGAAACGATGACCGTGAGATAGGCCTGTACACAAGTCGTTCGACACATATCGTGAATAGCTCTGGTATATAAAATCTAATACTCTGTATATCTCGGTGCAAATATTTTGTTGAACAGCTAACATCGTCGAGGCCTGGGAAACTCGCGATTCTCGTTTTAGGATGGAGAGCGAAATAGTAAACTAAGAGGATACACACGACGATGCGGAGTGCGCGGGCGGAGGTTAATGCTGTGATCCGGTTCAGGGGGTCTCGGACCCCGCTGGCAGTCCGATCGTCGCATCTCGACGTCGGGCGTCACCTCAAAACGCAAAGAAGGGATCAAAAAAAAAAAATGAAAAAAAGGTGACTCGGATATACCTAGGGAGAAAAAAATCGGTAAACTGCAAATTAAATACGAAACGAGAAAAAATACTCGCACGAAGGCTGTAACCGATCGCGACAAGCATTCATCAGAGTCTTCGACCACTGCCAGGGAGAAGAGTAAGAAGTAAGGACGTCGTACGCACGTACGTTCTTATCATACGAAAAGGAAAAAAAAATGAGGGAAAAAAAACAGAACGATATGAAAGAAGAATACTGGTCATGGCTCAATATGTAATTTATTACTAGCTAACTGAAGATAAGACTTCACGATGCGTCTGCCTCGGTGTATCTACAAAAGCATGATTTTTTGTCAATAGTATGAGCTGCGATTACGGTCCATTAAAAGCAGTTATGATCAAAGTCTTGGTGAACCGCTAATAGTTTCTTTATAGCTCAAAAGATCCATTGTTGTTATTTATTGTATGACCGATAAAATTGATTTGAAGAAACGCGTGTATATACGCTGTGCATATATGTATAGACAAATAAGTATCTTTATATTGTAATATATACTCGTATGATAAAAATATACATCGGATGTTACCATTCTCGGATAGATAGCGATATACGTACATACATACGTATATATATTATCGCACATGTATATACGTATACGTATATTACATCTAGGGAAGATTGAACCGCGTCTAATAAATAGCCATGTCTTTAATTCCCCTTGGAACTTGATTTTACGGTCTTCAATCGTGAAATGCGTACACAGAGAGCCATAATCGGCACACTTCGAATTATAGTTACATGGTAGCGATTAGCAACCGCCAATCAACGATAGTCGTTAAAATAACTCGACTGTAATATCGCAACTTACTTAGATAATAATCACTTCTGCAGTGATCTTCTTTTCAACTCTAAGCTACTTCCTCGATTCTTATCGAGTATAGTATACAGGGTGTCCAAAATTGACTAAATATGTCCAAAATGGACTAAATATGTCCAAAATGGACTAAATATGTCCAAAATGGACTAAATATGTCCAAAATGGACTAAATATGTCCAAAATGGACCATGTGTCTAAAATGGACTAAATATGTCCAAAATGGACTAAGTGTCCAAAATGGACTGAATATGTCCAAAATGGACTGAGTGTCCAAAATGTCCAAAATGAAAGGTGTCCTAGAGGAGGTCGAGCTGAGTAAATTCTCCCGAAGAACATGGGGTCTGCGAAGTCGCGTTCGCGAGATATCACAAGTTAAAAAAAAATATCGCTTCGCGCCGCGGCGACGCGGCGCAAAGCGATATTTTTTTTTAACTTGTGATATCTCGCGAACGCGACTTCGCAGACCCCATGTTCTTCGGGAGAATTTACTCAGCTCGACCTCCTCTAGGACACCTTTCATTTTGGACATTTAGTCCGTTTTGGACACTTGGTCCATTTTGGACATTTAGTCCATTTTGGACATATTTAGTCCATTTTGGACATATTTAGTCCATTTTGGACATATTTAGTCCATTTTGGACATTTTGGACATTCAGTCCGTTTTGGACACTTAGTCCATTTTGGACATTTAGTCCATTTTGGACATATTTAGTCCATTTTGGACATATTTAGTCCATTTTGGACATATTTAGTCAATTTTGGACACCGTGTATAGTCCAGTATAGGTATTATAAAGTCGCTGTAAATCAGCTGTTATAAATATAAGAGGTCGTCTAATGTAATGTGGTCATGTCTCGTCCGCACGAGATATGTATATGTAGTATATATGAAGTAAGTCGACCACTGAACACTTACAATAAATACGATTCCCCTTCACCTCCGTCCCATCTAGACCGCGCGCGAGACGGGAAAGACGGGTCAAACGATGTCAACTCTAGTATTTAACAACACAGACCTCAAGAGTCAAGTCAAGGGCCTCTTGGTAACTGTTGGTTATCGCTTTAGTCGGTGTTAGTTAACGGTCAGTAGAATATAAGGTGAGTATAACTTAAAAAAATGAAAAAAAATAAAAAAAAAAACACCATCGAATTTTTATTCATCATTATAGCGTAAGTATGTTACAGTATAATCGTATAGCGATCCTCCGCTCGCGACCGTAACTCGAGGCAGTTTTTATTTATTTCCCGCCATAATATATTTTAGGTTAAATAAAAGCGCGGGAGAGATCTCGGCGTTCGATTAGTACGGCAGTTTAAGGTCAGAGACCCTCGATCTGGTTGGCAAGCCATGTGTACCGACCTGGGTCGCTCCTCCGAGGCAAGGACTCCGCGAACCGTGTACTCAGCGGTGGATCACCGCTGATAAATCATCCGCAGAATCTTTTACGACAACGGGCGAGAGAGGAGTTCTTCCTCTTCCGCTCTTCCTCGACAAAAAAATGTTTATTTTACCATTTTTTCAAATTATCATTATTATTATTTTTTTCTTCTTTCATCGCCGTAATCGTAATGATAAGACCGAAAGGATTAGTTCCGGGGTAGGGGGGATCGTTATGACTCAAAGAAATATCTTCCATCTGTAGATAACTCGAGTCATCTCTATAATATCTCGATACCGAAAAGGCTAATTAATTATTCTAATCGGATTCTCGAGTGCCATTAGCGCCTGCCTTTCGACGATGGGATCCTCTTATTTCCTCGTCTAATCCGGAAGGCCTGCGACGATCACCTCGTGTAGTGTAGTAAGAGGCTTGACGCGTAGCCATGCGCTGTTGTGTACATCGTAATACTATACACCTACTATGCATTTACTAAGCGTATAACTATATAGTCTAGCCTCTACGATCGTAGCTGACATGGGCGTATCGATGTGATGAGTTTGTTGGAAGGCTTCGTCTGCACTCAAGATTTTTTTTTTTTTTTTTGAAATGCATTTAATGATACCGTGCCTACATCTATTTATATATATAAATATACTGTATATATATACCTTACAAAAATTTTCTTTTATTTATAATTATCATTGTCACTTTAAAATGTCTCATGATACAAAAATGCATGTATAATATATTCGACGATGAGAAGTATAATGCATTTCCATCGAGTATAATCGATAATCGTTGAGAAGTGCAACGTTCTCCTCAAGGCTATAAGTCGAAAAAGGTTTAAGACATTGCGGCTTATGTATATGCCACCAAAGTCATAAACCCGAGACCTTGGGGGCTGCAGTTCGAACTGCACATCGAGGCTGATGGAAAATTGAGAAAGAGAACACACAGCCACAGCTTTGGCTACAGGTAAAATGTGCATGAGTAAGTTTGTGAGAAGAGGAGGAATAAAATAGGATAAAACGAATGTCACAGGGTGGGGCACGTTTCGTACTGCACGCGTGACTAACGATCTTAAATTTATGTATTAAAGAATTATAAACGTTGGGAAAAGCCGCGGTTATAATTGTATGGTAATTTCATATTTTCACTTGCCATACGTCGTATACTCACTCGGGTAAGATGCGGTACGCTTAAAAATTCATTTTAATGTACTCGGCGCGAGACTCTACCGAGTCTCTGGATACCCATACCTGCCTACCAAAGACGGCTATGGGTTATCCTTGAACGGTATTTTTTTCTCGACTACTTAGGTACATTTCGAAAGAGTTTTCGCTATGCCGCGTCTCGCGCGAATATGTGCGTGTTCCTCGAGGTGTTACTCACTGCAGTATGCATATTAACATACATTAAAATTAATTAAACATACAAAAATAGTAATTATATTTCAAAAGGTCGCATGTGTATACACGAGTAGATACATACCTATAATATGCGTATATATATAGACAGAGAATTTTATTGCCATGCAAAAAATATATTTTCTTTTTTATCCTCGCGGTAATTTTAGCTCGTATAATTATAATCGACGCCCGGCATATTTCGGGTACATACCTACGCGTCGTCACAGAGTCTGGTCAGATCGAGCATTGCCGCTCGTGAAGAATCGTTGGTTGTAGGTGGTAAGGTAATCTAGGTAACAAACATGGGAACTTGAATCTCGGAGCTGCAATAGGCGCGGGTATAAACGAGTTTCGAAGCCCATCCCATCCTGCCGCGTTAAAAAAAAACTGTTTAAATCGTTCGTTGGGGCAATTTAATGGCAAGAGAACGAGTATAGGTATGCCTACGTATATACATACACGATTTGAATAGGACCCTAGAAGTAATTCACCGCGGGTATTGCTATTGCGCGTTCCGCAAGGACAATTGTCCGCGAAGCGGCGCGGGGCGCACCCGCGCCTTTTACCCCGGCAAAACCGAAACGACCCGGTGCCAAGACACTCGGAGAATTTCGTAACGAGCTACGTCCGTCCCTATAACGTGAGATGGTATATCCTCGCACGCCATCCGGAGGTGCGTCGTATATATTCGCCTTGCCGTTTAAAATTGCCCGCATTGCGTAGCGCGGGTGAAGATATTATATATAATCCAGAATAGGAAGTAATTAAGGATCGGTATCATCGAAGAATAAAACGATACGTCGGTACCGCTCGGTGGCCAGTTTCAACGAAAACAAATCTTCACTCGCTGAAACGCAGCAAGTAAAGGCATCGAGTAACAATTCCAGTCTTATTACGAGAAGTTCAAAGGTCTCTAAATCATATTTTATGCAATGTTACAGGCTCGATGCCTTCGATAGTCGTAAAAGTCGGCTTCCTCAAGTCCGTTGCGCGCGGTTCTGTATTACTGGTAAAATTCCGCAACGATTTCTGCAGACTCCGTTGATCGATAGATGATTTTTTTTCAGCTTCCTCAAAAATCTGTATCGATTTGGACGCATTTGTGTAAAAAAAAAAATTTGTGAACGACTATACGGTGTAATGAATACGCGTAAAACGGGCTTAAAGTAAATTCTGTTGTATTGTTAATCGTCCGTATTATGGCTTGAGTAGTACTCTGGCTCTATAAGGCGATTCTAATTCGACGCACAGTGTAAACTGAAATCTATAAAATGATAAGAACGCGTGTAAGAACCGGCGTTGCACGAGCGTTGCCTGTGACGGGAGATATAACCGCGATAGTCACGCATTGCGGGACGAAGACGCGATACGGCAAGGTCGGTAACCGACCTTATCGCATTATGCTTCAGGGTAGCGTAAACCGAGGCCGCGATTTCCTATACGATTGTCAATAATAAACACGTTCGTATACATATAACGAATACAAAATATCGCGTAGATTTCTAATTTTCGTTTCAATTTTTTGTATCCCAAAAGAGGGACAAAATTTTTCACAATTCCTTTGGCCAGGTTTTTTTCCGCCGCGCTGTGAGTTGATTGCGGTATAATCCGAATCCGTTCATGAACGGCCGTTCGTCGGGTATAGGTGTGCATAATCCGCGTGTGCCTATACCGAAGAGAGTAGAACGAATATCGCGGCGTAGTATATAGCGATGAAAAGCGAACCGTACATAACCGTACGTGGACTGAGTTCAAAACGCGGGCTTACCCTGCAAGCTCTCGCGTATTTGTACACGAGAGATTATTGAATTTATGGTCGAAGAAAGGATTTTCGGTACTCCTCCTCCGCGCTGCCGCCGTGGTATAGTTGGTATTCCTCTTTCTCTTCCTATTCCTATTCCTCTGCGATTTTCCCCTCTTCGCTACCTCCTCTCTTCTCTCCCCTTCGAAAACCTCGAAATGCCAAAATACTCCGCGTTATAAATGAGAGTCGGTACCCATAGAGGCTTACACCATTGCTACAAGGCCACTCCACCGTTACGTGTGTGTGTATTTACACGATGTATATAAATCGGTCGGTTAGTGTACGTAGGATTCGTATGTACATAAAATACATAGGTACTGTACATACCTACGTACATGTGTAGAATCCAACCCTGATGCCTATCCCCGGTTCGCAACCACCGGTAATGTTTGCGCTGGGCTTACTAAACGCCAGTGCAAACAGACAAATGGGTATATTCCCGGATATTATTGGGGAAAGAGAGAAGATACGAGTTAGAGGTACGTATATATATGTACATGTACATACATACGTATATACGTGTACCATATATATATACACGTGGTTTATACCATGGGCCTAGACTCGCGTGGCGAGAGAGGAAACGGGGATAAAGAGGAAAAAGAAATACCGACGAGATGACCTCGCTCCAATTTTACGATTTCGATCTTTACCCAACTTCTCTGGAATATAGGCATATGCACAGGGTGTCCTAGAACTACATGTCCAAAATGGACTAAATGTCCAAAATGGACTAAATGTCCAAAATGAAAGGTGTCGTAGAGGAGGTCGAACTGAGTAAATTTTCCCGAAGAACATGGGGTCTGCGAAGTCCCGTTCGCGAGATATCACAGGTTAAAAAAAGTTTCGTTTTGCGCCGCGCGCGTCGACGCGGCGCAAAACGAAACTTTTTTTAACCTGTGATATCTCGCGAACGGGACTTCGCAGACCCCATGTTCTTCGGGAAAATTTACTCAGTTCGACCTCCTCTACGACACCTTTCATTTTGGACATTTAGTCCATTTTGGACATTTAGTCCATTTTGGACATTTAATCAATTTTGGACATATTTAGTCCGTTTTGGACATTTAGTCCATTTTGGACAATTGGTCAATTTTGGACATTCAGTCCATTTTGGACACAGTCCGTTTTGGACATTGAGTCCATTTTGGACATTTAGTCCATTTTGGACGCCCTGTATTATATATACACCAATTTCCCGTAACGATCGTTACATAATTTTCGAAAGAATAATGAGAAAAAACGTCACGTTTTGAGATGTAATTTATACCAGAATTGAAGAAATCTAGTGAAATTACGAACAAGAAGAATGAGTAATTAATTTAATTGAAACTTCGTGGCCGTTGATGAGAGGGTATATCAAAAAATTCCTGACTTTTTCGTAAACAGGACTTTTTCCCCTTTTAGTGTGGCCCTCGTTCCCTAGATACATGCGGATGTGCAGCCACGTCGCCCTCAGGCGACGTGGCACCCTCTTCCACCATATATGTCAATATGATAGATATATGTATACGCATACATATACACCGTTATAATAAACAGTACGTACCTATGTATAAGTGAAAAGTGATGGAAGTTTGTATGTAAAGAAAAAAAAGAATGAGTCTAATGAAAAGATGTGGCCGTTAGTTGTTGTTGAAGAGGACCATCACTTACGGAGAAGGACTTATGAGATATACGACGATATATCGTAAGATTTGTCTCTTTCATTCCATATAATGGTCCACCAAAGCACGGACGAAATCGTCGGAGATATTTACAAGTTCTTTGGCTATCGCGTGGCTTGCAGTAGTTATTTTTTTAAGATGACCAGTGACCGTGATGGCGAGTGACCGGGGTGAAAGTGGCCGCGATCCTCCCAGGAAGCTAAAATGTCGTATTGATTGTTATACCTACACCCTAGCTGCCATACGATTCTGCTTGCCTCGGCGGAACTTTAGTGGATTGGGAGAAAAAAAAAAAAAAAGAAAAAAACCTCCCTTACTTATAGAATATGAAGAAAGAAGAGTAGGAAGTGAAAAAGGAAGAGGAAGAGGAAGAGGGAAGCGACGAGGGTTAAGAAAATGGGGGTAGGAATGGGAAGGGTGCGCCAGAAATACTAAAATAATATCGTCGAAGGCAATTGACGTTATTGCCAACGATTTGTCTCGTTCAGTTCTCTATACTATTTTATACTCTACGTATAAATGTGTATATGTATATATATTGTATATGTGCAACCAGCTCTATGTGCAGGCAAAAGCTTCGCGAAATTACCCTCCGCTATATGGCCAATAAATTCTCGATCTCGTATAGCTAATAACTCGGACTGTATCCGCGACTGACGGATTCTCATAGATCGAGCTTTCACATTTCACTTAAAATCGCATCAACTGTTTTATTGATGGATACGTAATTTGACTTTTTTTGTTTCTCGCTGTTCTTATTTCGGGGTATTTTAATACATTTATCAGCAAAATTTTTCAATGAAACATTAACACAGCAAAAAAAAAACCGAAACGTGATTTTACAGTGAATTTAGTTGATATCGTTCGAACGGTTATAATATCGAGCTATGCGGAAATGAAATTTCAAACTGCTATAACCCTTCGCGCAATTAATTTCCAAATTGTTTTTACATTTTTGGAAAAAAAAAAACTCGTTGCCCGATCGACGAGTATCAACCGCAAAAATTTCGTCGAAATCGTACGAAACAGGGTCGACGAGATATTAATATAAAATTTTTTTTTTGCATCCCCTTCGCGAATTCCGGAAACGATTTTTTTCAAATTTGGAAACTATTTCCGTAAAAAATTTGGCAATAATTCGTCGAATTCTTCGATACATTTTCAAGTTTTATAAAACACTGTTGAAGAAAAAAAGAAGTGGCAAAAAAAAATTGTGTAAAATTAGAAAAGGTCTGAAACTGAACAGCCGAGACGCAGAAATATTGAGAATCCGGCTGAATCCCGTCCAACGGTTGTCGGGTGTGCATCGAGGGGAGAATGTATTGCGAATGGGTGGTTCGCGCGAAATCGTTAGCGGCATAAAGGGCCCCCCCGGGCAATTTCATGGTTTTTCCTGTGCTTTTCTTGTTTATCCAGGGGGGTGGGGAGGGGATGGTGTGCAGAGCTTGACGACAGAGATATATAAATCCTTATAAAGATCGAGAGAGATAGAAGCGGGTATATAGGTACCCGCGGAGAGGGCGAGGGGTGGTAAATCCTCTTCTCTCCAGCGTCCGCGATCAGTCGTGAGTTAAGGCCTCGTATATATTTCGCAGTTACGCCCTTGTCGTTGCGCGCATAAAATATTTCGGCACTTTAATGGCTAATGGCTTTTAATGGATCCCTTTGCCTCCGCCTCTGCTCTGCAATACTACCAACGAACTCGATGAGCCAATAGGTTTCCGGGGAACCCGGTCACCCGCGAGGAAAAGGAGAGAACCAGAGGTCCTGATCCTCATCCTCATCCTTATCCTTATCCTTCGAGGAACCGAGCTGCAGGGGATTTCGCAGGCGTGACAAAAATTTAACGATAACACTCGCTATTTTGCGACTTTGAGTCGCTGGTTGCACATGCCTCGCTACTGCGTAATTCGAACGCGTAACTGAGACACCTGTATCGAATGTAACGGCTATGAAGAAAATGATGAATCGATTGATAATTGATTTTTTTTCTCTCAATTATTTTAATCGATAAAAAAATTCAAGCGGTGGGCGTTGAAGGTCGACAAACAAGGGCAGCGTAAACGATCGCATTGAAATTGGCCACACGATGTTTTTTTTTTTTTTTTCTCGTTCCTTTCTGCAGCGTGCGTGGATCGAATTATATTTCCTGACATTACACATACTCATATCTCGATTGTTGATGCCGAGGCTACTTACTGCTTTAGACTCGACTCTCGCATACCAATTGACAGATTTTTATAGCTAAGATATAAACACTTGAGTATACACATGTTCTTTTGTTTCTTTTTTTTATATTCTCTTCCTTTTTTCTTATGCATCCGTGTGTCCGATCCGGAAACCTCGTAACCTACATCCTTGGATCAATTTTGTTTGAGGGGGTTGTAACGACCTCATCGTTCCGAGAAAGTGGGACACATTTCGAATAACTTTCGAACGAGTGTGACGATTTTAACGAAATTTGGCGGAGATATTCCTCGAATAATTTCTAGACGAGGATTCAAATTTGAACCAAATCGGTCGAGGGGTTTGCCAAAGGGATGCAAAAACGTGTTTCGAAAGAAAAAAAACGTATCACTATATCTCAAGAACGGTTCGTACGATTTCGATGAAATTTTCGTGCTTCGTATTTATTGAGGCACCAAAATTTTTCCTAAAATATGAAACAATTCCAAAATCAAGTGCGGTCAGGGTATCAGTTCGAAATTTCGTTCCCACTTAGTTCGATATCTGCAGTTGTACCGATTTCTTTTCGAGTCATAAAACTGTGTCCTGCAGTTATACTCGGAAGGCGTTTCCAAATCATTTTGAAGAAAAAAAAACGTAAAAATAATTTCTCGACAGGTATCCAGAATTCTGATAAAATGAACCGAAATTTCGGGCTACTTTTTTGTCTTTCTCCAAACCAGAAGGACAAATAATCGATAAATTTTTTTTGGTCCTCGGAGTTTGTTCTTGGCTATCGTATCACGTCCTTAGAGATTTAATTATCCGAATGCATCGAGAGGATCGGTGCGGTATAACAGAATTAGAGAAGGCGCCATGGCAGCTGTACGTATTTTCGTAATCTCCCGACGATTCCCTTCGATATATAGCTGTATATAATATACAGAGATACGAATATCTATACGTGGTATACATATCTATATACGGTAATACTATTTGTTCAGAAGAGGAGCTACTGCTGCTGCTGCTGCTGCTGCTGCTGCTGCTGCGGCTGATGCTGGTGCGTTTCCCAAAGTTACTGAAATTGGCTCCGCTTATTATAACTCTCAGATCTTCCCGGTGAAACTCAACCGAAAACTTTTCCCTCCGCAACTTTTCGCTCTATCAAATAACAGACTTACCTCTTAGTATTCAGTGCGGAGCACAAAGTGCAAAGTAATATATTACACCAAGAGTTCCAGGATTCACCTTTTTTCTTTTCTGTGTTTTTTTTTTTTTTTTTCTTTACCTTTTTCGCATTTATTATAGATGTGTACGTACTATTATTTGCATTTCCATCTGTATGATAACAAAATTCCTTCGTATTTTATTACCTTATACCTCTTATACCCATTACATCCTCCATAACGCGCTTAATAGTCGATATATCGAAAAAATTCACTCTACGTTAAATGTTCGTTAAACTAAGCCCTACAACTTTTGTTTGAAACTTTTTTCGATCGGGAGTATGCCGAAGTGGATAAGCGTGAAAGTTCATTAGACGAAGGAATATAGTGGGCTGGGGGATTTGGAGGTCATTTAGGTAAAATGAAATTCTGTATTTATTTCCATAAACAGGTTGAGGTTAACATTAGCGGAATTGAGATACGATCACAATTCTGAATCGAGGAAAATTTATAGCATCTAAAAAAGAAAAAAAGGAAAAAAAAAAAAAAAAACTGCTCAAATGAACGTACATAAATGTAAATATTCGAGTGCGATGCTACCATAATTTTCAATTTCTGTATATTCCCAACGATTTTTTTATTCTTATTCTTATTCCTGTACGAGAAAACAATCTTTTTTCTTCTTTTTTTTTCTTCTTTGCTCCCGCACGCAGGAGTCAGAGCCTATTGTCTCTAATTTATAGGGCCTGGGTAATTTTACCTTTCCATTAGGCACGACTACGAAATCACTTTCTTTCTCCCAGGATCCGTTGCGGTCGATAACCTCGACCGCGTAGTAGGCACTGATCCCTTAGGCCCTAAGAAACTGGGTATAGGACGAGAGAAAAAAAAAAAAAAAAAAAAACAGGAAAGAGGAGACAAAAAAAGAAAAAATAAAAATAATAATAAGAATGAAAAAATAATTTTCGTGGATATAGAAAAAGAGAGAAGGGACCCAATTACGTGAAATACGAACGAAAAATAAAACAAACACAAAAAATATAATAAATATAATAAATGAGTGAAATAATAACCGTAAAACGATAAGATTTCGTGAGTTTCCTGTACCGTACATACATACATATCTCTAGGTGTAGCGTGTGTATACAGGGTAGGCAATTCTAATCTATCCACGCAAATAACTCCAAAAGTATGGGTCACAGCGAAAATTGACTTTTACAAAAGTTTCAGGGTTTAAATGGGGGAAAAAGTTGGCGTTATTGGATTTTTCAGTAGAGGCGTCGCTGAGGTCAGGCGAAGGTCAACTTTGTTTTTTTAAATGGAAACTCACATTTTTTATTAAGTATTTTTGTTCTACTTAAAAAATCGAATGACTTTTGTATGAAACATTTTTTTGTCAGACATCAATTTTTCATGATAAACGGCTGAACAACTAGAGGTTTTTGAATTTTTTAGAAAATTTCACTTGTAAACTATCAAGTTTGGAAAAAAATTGCAAAAGACAAAAAGTGCGTAATTTCATGCGTAGATTCTTGGAGAATAATTGCAGAATTTTTTTCAATAACTTTTTCATTGCAGCTTCTTCAATCGCGTGAAAAAAAAATAAAAAATTGTTAAAAAAAATCTGAAATTATTTTTCTGGAATTTTGACATGAAATTACGCACTTTTTGTCTCCTGCAATTTTTCTCCAAACTTGATAGTTTAGAGGTGAAATTTTCTCAAAAGTTCAGAAATCTTTTGTTGTTCAGCTGCATATCATAAAAAATTGATATCTCACACAAAAATGTTTCATACAAAAGTTGTTCGATTTTTCAAGCAAAACAAAATTATGTAATGAAAAATATGATTTTCCATTTGAAAAAACAAAGTTGACCTTTCCTGACCTCAGCGGCGCCTCTACTGAAAAATTCAACAACGCTAACTTCTTCTCCCGTCTGAACCCTGCAACTTTTGTTCGAAATATTTTCTCATATCTCTGTTAGTTTGGGAAATATCAGCCCGGGGAGATTAAAACCAAACACCCTGTATATTTCCATCTAGATCGATCCCTTCGTGCGAGTGAAGTATAGAAGGTTGATAAAAAGTAAAGAAAAAAAAAAAAGAAAGAAAAAAAGGGCAAAATAAGTAAAGAAGAAAAGAAGAAAAGGCGGAAAGGGAAGCCGAGGATCGCGTGAGGCCATTTTGTGATGGCGTTTAAGCGTTCCAGTTTGATGAATCGTCGTGGTTCTTGGCTACTCTAGGTAATTTTGGTGTTGTTCCAGTTTGGTGGTAGTTATTGCTTTTATTTCCTTGACACGCAGGCTCAGTCCGTTTTCACTCCATCTATTAGATAGAGGAAAGGGTCAGATGCTAAGCCCCGATACGTGTTTCATTTTAACGTATTTAGGTATACCATTTATATATGTATGTATGTATCTACACACATACACACATGAATATCCACACGTATGCCTGCGGGATATACACATGGATTAAACAAAACAACATCCCTATGTAGGTACATAACGTAAATAAATTGGCAAACTATATGAAGGCGACAGTCAGTCACGAAAGCTGACATGCGAACGATATTCGTCCTAAACTTAATAATTAATTATTAAATTGCCTGAATGTTCTCTCTTTTTCTACAACCGTATGAGTTTCGAAAATGAATTCTAACTACTGCAGATTCCGTGAGATATTATAGTTGGAAAAGTACAAATGGCAAATTGAGCAAACTTTGTTCATAGCCATTTGAATTCTTGAAGAAAGAGGACGAAAGTCTAATGCGAAATTAGTCGTCGCAGGGTACAGGTCGCATCGTTTATAGAAATTTTTTGAAATTTGGAGGCAATATTTTAAAACGATGTCATTTCCGGGCAAACCAATTAAATGTGTAGTAATAAGTCTTCTATCGTTGTTATCATGTACCTTGATACGATGACCACTTTTTCTTCGATGCAATTAATCCGAGTAACCCAAAGTTCCATAAAATCTGAAAAAATTCTGAATTGTGTCTCAAAATGCTGGTAATCGACTGTGAAAAAACGGAATCAATAGGATATTTCTCAAACAGTGAAAAATAATTATTACCATCGTGTGTATCAGCCTGTTGATTGACGATTCGTTGAGCTGTTGACTAAATGACCATTCAGTCAGCGTTGAATAATGAAATATAAAAAATTGAATGATATATACAGAATCTGAGAGCGTTGGAAGCGTAAATTGGAAGTATCGTATCAACTGTAATGTACGTGCGGATGTTGTTTGTTGTACCCCCGAAAGTGAATCCTGACGTCTGAAACGTCAACTTTTGCGTGACTCTTGAAACCTGGCTCCGTGTGACGAGGGTGTGACAAGAACGATACGAAATTATCGACCGACTGTATGCGAGTGTGATGATGGTAATAAACGAGAAAAGTAAAAACTACAAAAAAAAATACCAAGTTATACTTCAATCTGTTTGAAAATTAATGACTTTTTTTTACTCAGACGAAGGAATTGATACGAGGGATTACCACAATCCGTTTCCAAATTTTGGAGGGTCTGGTTATAGTTTTAATCTCTCTTGAATTTTTTTTTTCTGAATATTTTCCTTGTGAATTGATATCGAACAATTTTTTTTTGTCTTTTTGTTTTCAGAGTGAAATATTTTTGTTCGAAAACTAAGCGTCGTGCGATATCGTTGATAAGTGGGTTGCGTCCCCGTCCCCGTACCCCTCCACCCAGCGTTGGCCCATTCCACGCGTTCCTGGCTTTACGACTGTCGAGGGAGAGAAGGATGAGTTGTCTTCTTCTCGAGTCGTTTGTCTGCGAGCAAGACTATGTCAGCTATGCATCAGCTATGCACTTTAACGCTCTACCGCTTTACCGGCCACCCCTCGTAGCCCCACCTTCGCCCTCTTTGCCCTCGTCGTTTTACAGAGTCCCACGACTCGAATAGCGATATACCTAAATGTATGCTGGTAAATGTCTATACATACATATGGATATGTATACATGTGATATAATATACACCTTCTATGTATATATATGCATTTTTCACGCAGCGTCTCTGTTAACGTTGAACTAATCGATTATCCACGTTTATGGATGAATGGAATTTCAAGTTCTTTCAATCGACTATGCAGACTTCCTCTTTCCAAAATCTTTGAGATACCGATATCAAAATTCGGAATTTTCAAACTAAATGCAATGAAATTTCTAACTGGCCACTAGAATATAGCAGATCAGGTAAAAACCCTCGTTGATTGAGAAGCCGGCGTACCTCTCCTTGACGTAAATTTATTCCTTCCCCATAATTGATTGGAAATATCGTCGAACGATTAATATTATCTTTTATCGACTCGAAAGAGGTGAAATAAATATGACCAAAAAGAAAAAGAAAGAGCTGAACACATCGCTTGAGCAACTTAATTCGAGGGAGGTGAATTTTATGGCCAGTTTGACCCACCTACGTCTCTGAATTAAGCCCTATGACCGTCGTGAATATGTCCTTTTCCGTTTCAGACTGTTTATAAATGTTGTATCGTACAGACGGAAAAGGTACGCCCGTGGGACTGTCACATTTGTCATCCACGAGTACCTGGGGCTCGGCGTTAAGGCTGACGATAAGCAACGTGGTGCCTATCCTATCGCGAGGCGACATATATAAATGCGTAAATACATAACTCCCGGTCCCTTGGCATTTGACCTCTGAAATCGAAATTGATTTCCGTTGAATTTCGTTAACGGATTCGTCCTCCGGGGTAGAGCAAAGAAAAACAGAACTCTTAATCTCCGAGGGTTAAAATTAATGCACCGCATGTCCATCGGGGTTGTTCCCCGAACTGGCTGATATAAAATGAGGTGCAGGGGTTCGTTTTGAGGTAATATTATATTCGTCATGCGTTTCCTCACAGAAAGGGCAAACAATCGTTGAAAAATTTAAAAAAATTGAACCCTGCAGGTCGAGAGACGAACCCGCGGAGAGGTCGAATAAGGAATAACAGCTGCCGAGGAAACCCGGGGAATAATTCATCCCGTTACCCCGTAAACCACCTTTCTTCCTTCTTTCTTTCGAGCCAAAACATTCCCCCCCATTTTTGTTCTTCTTTTTATTTTCCTTCTACTCCTCGCGGAAAACGCGTTCGAACTCACGATGAGACGGGGCCGGAATTCAACCCCCGACCGAAATATAATAAACATCAATTTTAATCTCATCCAGTACACTCCAATCAACTCGATACCTCCGAGTTTCAATGATCAATAGCGAATTGACCATGAATGACGATCGATTACAGATTTAACCATAACGCATCGACACACGATATGAAAAATATAACCGGACGATCTATCACCCGTTTCATAGGCACCGTATACGTGCGTTCTCTCTCCTGCGTTTTAATCCACCCCAGGGGATCGCTCAATAGGACACTAGTACTTGTGTATTTATGTGTATACACCACGGGCTACAGGGTGTCTGAATTGGGATGAAAATAGTATCCCACGGGCCCCGGAAATTCGATTTTTATCGTGTTCCCTCGTTCTCAAAAACGGTAAATGGTTGATGTTTTAATCCAGCGAATTCTGATCGCAGATTTATACCCGGTGAATTTAAAGTAACGCTCGCGTTTACGACTAGAAAATTCTTAGAGGCCCACCCTGTGCACTGTAACCTTGCCTTGACGAGGCACGAAAGGGGGCCTGGTGAATGGCGGACTTAACGAACCCGGAAAACTTTAGAATTCGGACACGCGGCGCGACGTACGTTCGTACCCCAACGGTGCACCGTGACGACACATGGTCGGGGCAAAGGCCTCGGGGATTTGAAGAGGTCGGTCTGATCCCTCGTTCCTCTTGGTAGGTACAAGATGAGGGTGGTTTATCCTCGTCGCTCTGTCCCTGTTTTAAAGTTATATTTTGTCGTTTCTTCGAGCGTTGTAGGGGCTGTTAAGATCGAGGTGAGATCCACCCTTGACAGTCCTCTGAGGTCGACCACCTCCGTACTACTACCACTACTACTTACTTAGGCGAACGGGATCGGTGAACCCCTGGAAAAGTATCCTGCGTCTCGTTGGCTAGCCGCCCCCTTTTATAGTCGTATCATCGTATCGAATGTCTCGCTTTTTAAAAGCGGATTCTTCATCCTTGATTCATCCCTGTAGTACGGTACGGCAGCACACCGCTCTTCAGTTTACGTTTAAAGCATTCCAAGCGAGATTGATTGCTGAGGGGGTTGCGAGGCCGAGGCCGAAGCAGCGCGGCGCTTTTTGGTAACGAAAGAAGAAGAAGAAGAGAAAAAATAAAAAATAGGTTGAAATAAAAAATGAACGGCTGATGGATTGGATTGACTTTTCAAGACTTTTTTTTTCCCCCCTTTTCCTTCTACTTCTTCTTCTTTTTTATCTGCAGATGAAAACGAACGGTCAAGGATTGTTTGAAGGGTAAGTAGGTACACGAGAATGAAGAATAAAGAATAAAGAATAAAGCCAAAAAAAAAGGAAAAAGGAAAAATTATTTCTTTTGACTCAGCAGAAACCGCAAACGTATAGAAAAACTCCTCTCATCGTTGAGTGGAATGAAAAGTAATACAAGTTTGAAGTAGGCACCTATATACCTACACCCCGTGGTGGGTAGGTATACGCTGCTTTTTTTCTCTCAAAGGGAGAGTTGTCGTATTATCAAAGAATAATTAGCAGCTGTGCTTTACGTATGTATAGATACAAATTTTCATGTTTCTTTATTTAATAATACTCAAAAAATAATAATGGAATGACACAAGAATGAACGAAAAAAAAAAAACCAAAAGAAAATTGCATACGTTATTATCAATTTACGAAGTCCAGTTTCTCGGACGTTTATCGAAAGTGAAATATACGAGGGAAAAATGAAAAAAAGTTTGTCAGTTTTTTTTTCTCTAACGATCCCCCGAGCTTCAGCTTTTCTTGCTGAAAACCCCTCCAGTCGTTTTTTTTTTTTTTTTCGTTATTTTGTTTTCTTTTTTTTTTTAGAAATACAAATATTTCATCCTGTAACAGCGCGGTACCCCAAAAGTTGGCCGTCGACGCTTTGCAGGGGTAACGCGTTTTCATCGCACTTAAAGAGATGAGCCAGAGAACTGGTGAGATTCTCTCTTTTTCTCACCCTAAATTATTTACCGTAATATTCTGAGTACCGGAATCAGCGAGTCAAGTGTCCGATGCAGAATTAATTATCCAAAAAATTCCATATTTATAATACGCATAATTATTTCTACACCATATATATATTTTTTTTTTTAAGATAGTTGGCTGAATGGTTCGGAAGCTATATTTTTTTTCGAAAAAATCAAAAGAATTAATAAAGTGTATTAAGCATATAATAAATATAGCTTCCAAACGATTAAGCCAACTATCTTGAAAAAAATATATGGTTGCTGTAAACACTTGAGAGTATTTTCTGTAAATTTTTGAGGCAAATCAAAAGTGACATATTGGTTGAAAAAAAATATTTTTGTGTATTTTTGATAAAAATTGGTATTTTTGGGATTCGAGAAATTCCCAAAAAAATTTTTTCGGAAATTTGATTCGAAACTGCAACTTTTTTGTCTTATAAATTTTCTCGTATGATCTCATATTTTTGAGATACGGAGGTTCGTAGAAAAAAGTTGGAATTTGAAAAAATTCGAAAAATTCGATTCAAAGATTCTCAAAAAATTCACATAAATTATTTCGATATATTTATGCAATAAAACAAAATTATGATTTTTTTGGGATCGGTCAACTTATCGACCGTTCGAAACGGGGTGGAACACCTCATATATACCTGTCTGCATTATACACATGTAACGTATGTAATGTATAAGATATTTGTTGTTTATCGTTAAAAATTCTTTACCTATCGGAGTAGTTATATAGGCATAATGTAGAAGCTTGTCAGACTAACCGTTAAAATAATTTGCTGGCTCTCACGTCTCTAAGTCGTATAGGTATACCTATGCTTATATCTATAAAGGCTAGACTGCGGCTAGAAGAGCATTATGTTTAAAATGCACTTAGGCATATAGGGAAATATTGTCTGCATGTTTATAACCTTTAAATAGTCGGACCCGTTATATGTATATACCGCGTAAGAGATATCGATAAGAAATAAAAAACTTTTTATTACTTTTTCACCGCGTCTGATATTTGTAACAGACATATGTATATATATATATATATATATATATATACCCATATGCCTATACGTAGGTATACCATATATGTAAAAGTACCCACGTACTCAAAAAAAAAAAAAAGAAAAGACCAAAAGTCATGTGAACCTGACTTAGAGCCTTCCCAAAGTAGAAGAAACAAAAAAAAAAGCAGATAAAAGTAAACCAAACCAAAAAAATGAAAGTGAAAATGATAATAAAAATAAATTTTTCATACAATTTGAATTACCGTGTATAAAAACGGTATAATAAATCCACCCATACACGTGACCCGGGGCAAGAACGGACGGTATACACTGTATAAAGTGATACATGCATGCATATTCGTAGTATTAAAAATTCGGTGAATTAACATTGCCAGGCTTTTCTTTTCACGAAATTTTTTTCACATATATTTTTTTATTGTTTTTTTCTACAGCCAGAAGCCCTCTGGCTCTGAATTAAACTCCCATAGTACAGTAGCTAGACCGTTCCGAGGCCAGTGGCAAAAAAAAAATCCGAGATGCGGGATGAGGGATGAATGGAATAGAATAGTGAAGGAATGGACTTTACATTGCTAATTCAGTGTAGTCCGATTAGCCGTTGATGCGAGTAGGTACGTATGTATGTAGTAGGTACATATATACCTATATAACAGTATCGCGGAAACTTTAGCAGTTGGTCTCTTTCGCAGACGTGCATGAATAATAGACTCGAACCCCCCTCCCAAAGAAAAAAGGATAGAAATTTTTTTCACGTTACCTAAAAATTTCTCTCTCATTTAATAATCTGCTGCATCATCATATATTATATGTATAATTAATACCTGGCGCGGGACTCTACCGAGTCTCTTGATTATAGCAATACGTGTACGAATCAACGAGGAGTGCAGCGGCAGTTTTTCGTTCAATTAGCCATGCTCTATATGATTTCTTAATTCGTTAAAACATACATACATCGTGTTTTTTTCATCTTCTGTTCTCCTTTTTCTTCTCATTTCTTTTTTTTTTTTCACCCACTTTATTACACGGTCAGAGAACCGTGTCGAAGATTTAATTGATTAAGGACATGCGCTTAGATAGGAAACGGCTTCGCCCACGTGATCCGGAAGTTGAGGATGACCATGAAGGGGAATAATAATTGCATTAATCGACCCCCGAGTCGGTTACAATTCTTCGAGATCCGGAGTCTGAAGACATAGACACCGACACGGCCTATCACGAGGTTGTTGAATGCGGACGTATACATTGAGCCTAGAAAATAGTGTTTTTGCCTTTACGCTTTTCTTCTTTTGTTAAAAAACGATATAAAAAAATAGTTCGAAGGAGGCCAGCAGGCGATTTGTAGCCACAAAACGTAGCGGTATCGGTTTATTCTGACCATCAAATTACTCGCAATCTTTATTTGAAGTTGGTATTAGTACCTTAACCTATAAGCTAACTCCATAAGACTGGTAGCTGCGAACGGGGGTCACGCATTTCCAGCACGTCTATAGTGTCGGACGATTAAACTTTAGAGCTGCTCAAATGTCCTTTCACCGTTCCATGGGCATCGAGCTCCACTCGATTACGGAACAACCTAATAGCCCTGGTGGGCTGCCTATATATGCGTTTCTATATACTAAAACAGGGCCTGCAACACGTTCCTCCACTTTAAGACGCGATAACTCATGATTAGGTCGTCAAAATTATACATTATACATATGTATAGGTATATATGTACAAGATTAGATGGATCCTTATAGTGTACCTTTTTTTCTTCTATTTATCATTCTAACTTTATTTTATTTTTTTTTTATCCTCATTTGAAATGGGAAAGGGAAACGATGGAATACGGGTACATCCGCATCGTATGGAGTTAAAAACAAAAAAAATTCTCAATTCTGTCTCGAAATACTAGTGATTTAATTTAATATGATCTGTGAAAAATCTGACTCAATAAAATATATTTTCACACCCTCTAAACAGTAATTTGAAAAAAATGGACCCCCTAAAATGCACAATGTAATAAATTCGGGGTAAACTTGCGCCAGGAGGATATATTTTTCCATTCATGATGTAGGTAGGTATACAGTACCTACCTTCGTTAAACTGCGTAACTGATCGTAACGTGACTGGGCCACTCCGGACGTTCGAGAATTAACGGTTTGAACAATTTTCTCGTGTCTCGATCCGTTCAGGAGATAATCGACCATTATAATGATAATAGGACACTCGGGATGTATATACAACCAAGAATATACATACATTGTGTATAAATCGTATTGTCTACACGCACGTGTTACACGAATCTTATGTACACACGTGTTTACCCACGTCATGGATTGCTGGTTACGTGTAGGTGTAAAAGAGGCCCGTTGAGGGGAGTCAAGGGGATCCAAGGGGGGTTCTAACCCATAAGGCGGTAATGATTTCCTCCAGAACTCGTTCTGAACGCGGGTAGCTATATACCTATATATATAACACATATATATACAGACAAAACTCACTAACTTCTAACTAAATTTCCTGTTGATAAGACTCCGGACAATTTGTTCCACTTTGACGTCTCTGACCCCGCATGATGTTCAGACAGGCAAGGAAGGAGCTAGAAAGGCTGCACCGTCGAGGAATAAAAATTTTGAGGCGATCATGAAAACATATGTACATATGAATATCTATGTATGTACATATGTGTGTATATTATGTGCGGCTACAACGCCCCGGGAACGAGACTTACGCAATTGTACGTATACAGGGTGTCCCAGAACTAAATGTCCAAAATGGACTAAATGTCGAAAATGAAAGGTGTCCAAGAGGAGGTCGAACTGAGTAAATTTTCCCGAAGAACATGGGGTCTGCGAAGTCGCGTTCGCGAGATATCACAGGTTAAAAAATATCGCTTTGCGCCACGATCGCGGCGCAAAGCGATATTTTTTAACCTGTGATATCTCGCGAACGCGACTTCGCAGACCCCATGTTCTTCGGGAAAATTTACTCAGTTCGACCTCCTCTACGACACCTTTCATTTTGGACATTTAGTTCTGGGACACCCTGTAGATACGCGGGTGCTGTGAGTAAGGATATAATACACGTGTTCGCGAGCGTCAGAGCGAAACATCCTATAATATAAAGCTTAGAAAATTAAACCGCGCTTTTTACGGTACGCGGATTTCATACCGCGTGTCGAAAACTAAAACACTCATTCTTAGTGATAAATTAATTCAAAACTCACGGCTCGTTTAATACCTTAAGACCCACACCTCGAGGGCCGGTCTAATATGTAGGTATAACACGGTGAAAAATTTACTTTTGTTTCCATATCCATTCCAACATTCTATTGGATTATTTTTTTTTTTCTTCTTCCGCAACTAGTCACTCGCATTTTGAGACACGATTTAGAATTATTGAAGATTTTATCGAGCTTTGCGTTTCATCTTTCATCTGAACTTCTTCAAATTCGGTGAAAAAATTCTACATCGATGAGATTTTGAAACGAACCGATGATATTCGATGAATTTAATTCTTGGATGCGAAAATTTTGACATTTTGAACCATTTTTTTGTTTTTTAATTATAGACTCAAGATCAGGATGAAATAACTGAGTCAAGTTTTTACTTTTCAAATTTTGTTTCCAAAGACAATACTTCAAGATACGGTCAAACTCTAACAAACCTGCACGTATAAGATATCGATAATTCAAGATCGGGAAACAATCTGGTAAATAATTGACTTGGCCTATGTAATGGAAGTTGTATCGCGACCTCGGAACTTTGGGCTAAACTTTGACTGAAATTGAAGGAAAGATTGGCTCCGGTACGGTGCGTGAGAGCAGAACCATTTGGGCCTGAACTAGCTGCGGTACGGTACGGTGGTCGACCGGATAGCTGGCTGCAGGTTACAGCTACGTTATACCAGGTAAAGGGGGACCGGATCACGTTCGTACCGGAAACGGGGGATCCGGGACCGAAGGATTCGAACCGCGCTCGGTTAATTGGTTAATAATTCAGCGGCTCCGAAGCACAATAATTGGAACGCGAGGAGAACCCTGATAATCTAACGGGCGCCAGATCCAGTTCTCCTCCTCCCATTATCCCCCTCGGCAAGCTCTCATCATTATTTTAACGCTAAGCTCAGCCGCGATAGTCTTTCCTCGAACTAGAAGATTAACGCAACTTCTCAGATTCAACTTCGACTAATTCAGCTTCGTAGGTACAAAAATCACATCTCCCTCTCTCGGATACATGGCTAGGTATAAGGTTCCCACCAAATCTGATTTTTTTCTAAGAATATACGCGTCCGAAATACGAAAGCAAGAATTCCTTGGGGAATCCGGAAAGTTCCGGGGTTCCGAGTAGGTAGGTACAGCCGATCATTCACGCAAGTCATCGCAAGCTCATCGATTATCCGGAACCAAAACTACGAACGCGACGAGGCTCTGGGGTTTCCAAAATTTTTTTCAATCGAAGCCTTTACCGTCTAATCGAAAATCGGAAATTTCTCTACGAAGCTTGCGTGCAGGGATTTTTGTGGCGAGATATAAGCATTGAAAAAAAAAAGAAAAATATGAGGTTGAAAGCTCCGGAGAAGCACTAGACTTCCATACCTCAGCAGGGACGTCGATAGAAGTTTGCAAGTGTTATGGGTATATGGTGGCGATTATGCGGTCGTTTCATCTGGTTCCGTCTCGATGCACTGCCTTTTGTATACGAGGTGGTAAAATCGTCGGAAGGAATTCTCGGTGCGAGAATCGCGGGCGCGCCTTTTGCCTCGTAAATTTTATCCTCGAGTCATAGGCCAGAGACGCCTTTACACTGGCAAAAAACAAAAACCAAAGAAACAGCAAAAATAAAAAAAAAAGAACAGAATCTCACCTAGTGGGATACTCCGAGCCGTTTTCAAAGCTTGCGGAACGTCAAATTTTTCATTCATTTCTTTATTATTTTTTTTGTAAAAATTGGGGAAAATTTTTGACCCCGAATTTGAATGGTTTGTATTCTTGTTCCGCGTATGTGCGAACCTTTCACATTTCGGGTTGCGAAAACGTGTGCTTTTATCGTCGAGTTAAAGAGCCGCGGGAACGTCGTCGCCTAGGCGACGATACCATTGGCTCTGAGTATTATTCCACCCCTTCGGGTCACCGAACTTTGACAGAAACCGGAACGAAGCGAGTCTTCGACGTCCAGAAAGAGAGTCTCCTGGAGCAAGTTGACGGGCCTGCTCGTTTGTTCCTTTTTGTTCTCTCCCGCTTTCCCCGCTTTGCCGGGACGACCCCTACTTCATTTTATCTTTTCTCATTTCCTTTGTCTTTTGTCCTTTCGATCCCTCGTGCGCGTATTGTGTCATCCTGACATCTCGAGACCTTGATCTCCTCTGCCGGCTACGTCCTTCTCCACGCCAAGCCACGCTATGTCGTACCAAACGCTGTCCAACTCGAACTTACTCTACACGCGCTCGCTCTTCTTCTTCTTCTTCCGATATATATACGTTCACACGCGACAAGCACAAAAATATCCCGTATTTCTCCGAAATATCTACTCCACTCAGTTTCTTCACGCTTCCGTGGGCTTCCGATTCCTCTGATATAGGAGAAAATACCCGCCTCGGATACCGGAACACATCTCGCTTCCTATTACGATTTTTTTTTTTCTTTCGAGAGTACCGATACGGGTTTATTTCGGTCGGTCTTAAAATTCGTGGTTTACGTAAAAAACTAAAAAATTTTGAATTTCGATGGGGATAAAATTTCTCATGCTTGTATTATTATGCGTGTGTGTTGATCAGCGTTATACAAAGAGGCGATATAGAGCATCTGGTGTGATTATTAAGTGAAGCTTTCAAGACGTACTTGAAGTGGCTTTCTTTTTTCTTTTATCCCCCTTTTTCTTTCTCTTTTTTTTTTCTAACAAGATTTTAACTCTCGTTTATTCTCGCCTCGGTCTTGTGGCACATGAAACACGCGATCCTCCGCGGCCATGCACGCGTAGATTTACGCGCGTGGCACGATCGCTGAGCCACAAAACCGTGTCGGCTGGTATCAAAAATTTTTTACACCCACTCGCGCAGTTTTTCAATTTTTTCTCTCGGTATTCCGGAAACGGGTTGAACTTTCGAAATTCAAAAGTTATAAAATGAATTAGTAATTTTGACAAGCCAGCCCCCAGAATTCGAAGCCAAAATGATAGCGACAATTTTAATTCCAGCAAAAAATGATGGATTTTTTAGTATTTTCTAGAACAACGCGTAGGTATCGTCTTTTCGAAAAACTAAGAAAACTGTAATATAGGCTGCAGGTCCGATAACTATACTCGCGCACTTATACGGCGGTACTTTTGAGTATAAGCGGTAGGCGTTACAGTTTGTACTTGTGCTTGTACTTGTATCGGTTTAACACCGAAGAATGAATCACCGGGAAGGCTAGCGAGTAAAGTAAAGTAGGTACCGGGTACCCAGTAGCCGAGTCAAGACACCGTCATAATAATTTTTACGAGTCCGAAATGTCTGCCCGCATTACCATAATCTCTCCGGAGTCTCGGGCCCACGACCATATCCACAGCAACAGCCACAGCCACAGTCACAGCCACAGGGCGACGGCCGAGGACGAGGACGAGGACCGCCCGGTACCGGCACCGGCTTGGGCAGACTTACGATTAGTCCGGTACGCAGACAGACGCTTTGCTTGCTCGCTTGCGGTCGCCGTCAAAAGTACACAAAAGTTCAACGGACTTGTAATTAGGGCTGGCACCTTTTCGTTACTCAGAAATAAGAAGAAAGAACGAGACGCGTGTGCATTAATGTGTACCTTTCTCTCTCTGTATATTTCTTACCGCATGCTAATTCTCTCCCATTGCAGCCCACCTTCTTACTCTTCTCTCTCTGATTTTAATTAATTTTTTCTTAATTGAATATCCTTACTTTTATTTTTTTTCTCTACTTTACTCGCAACTTAACCAACTCGGGGTGATATTAAACGTTCTAATCGGTATAAATTATAGCGAAGATGTAAAAAGGGCGAATCCAGGTCAAAAACAAAACCGGGATGAAATTTTTGGGATTCAAAAAGAAAAATTTATCATCTTCTTGTTTAGCGATTGGCAAGAAATGTCCTGGGAGATATAAAAGTAATTAGGATCAGAGCTACGGGACTAATTATAATACAAGCTCCCGGAATTCTTCCTCCGAAACTACGTTTGATATTTATGATCTTCCCGCGTGACTTTGGGTAGGTATAGGTATAAGGTACGTAGAAAGGTACGTGGAAATCGTAAAAAAAAATTATGAGAAGAGCACAGTACCTCACACCGTAAGAAAAGAGTAAGAGAGGATGGGACTGTGCATACGTACGGGACGGAGGACCGAGGGTAGATAAATCTCTTTTATCGCGGGGCAAAAGAACCGGCGTGAAAAGTGTGTCAAATACAGAAAACCGAGCGAGAAACTCTCGTAAGTATATAGTAAACGGTTAAGACTCGAAACGAGTTGTGAGAGATCTTTTATGCAGTCAATAAAACGTTGCTTCCTTCGTCGCGGCCGGTTCCTCCGCCTAATTTTTTTCTTTTTCCTTTCTCTTTCCATTTTCTTCCTTTTTCCCCCTTTTACTCGTCTCCCCTTTTCCTCTTTCCTTACGCTTTGGCGAGACTCAACCACACACGACAGTGTGCAGTCCTAGCGCGTATAAAGTCACAGTTCCAAGTACCGCCGTGGGTTTGGGGGTACCAGGTTAGCTAGCGGTTTGGCTCGGCGGTCACCCCACATGGCTGTTAGGCATTACTGACCAAAAAAATTCATTCTCTGTTAGTTCGGTTCGGTTCGGTTCGGTTCGAAAGATCGTAAAAATTTTTATTTACGTTCTACGGAGCGGAATTGTCGCCTTCGCGTCTTTTGTTACGACGTTATATTCACTCTTTCATATTATACACCAATACCAACACCGCTATACATCACACGTGGTTAAATGCATAAAAACCAATTTGCCACCCAAACGGCGTCGAATAATCCGAAGGGTAAGCTTCTAAAAATCATTATTCAATCCTCGAACATTACGGCGATAAATCCGTTCAGTCCTAAGCCGAACAATTAAAAGATATAAAAATATATAGGTACCAGAATATATTCTTTCTTTTTCTCTTTCATGGAGTTGAGAATATTTTATGAACGCGTATAGGACCCAGCAGGGGCTGATGCTGCAGCTTATAGTTGTCCGACAACGAGGGACGGATGCGACAGTTTTAACAGGGCGACGAGTGTCCTAATGCCCCGCAGATGCGACACTCTCAAATAATGTCGACTATATATTTTAGTTTTATATCGCCCGCGGCCTGTTTGACTCGTCGTAAAATGATACCAGTCAGTTCCTAAACCCTGCACAGTAGGTAGTATGAACGTGATGAACATTCGCCTCCTCGTCTACACGTATACGAACGATACACGTAATACCCGCACGAGTAACCGATGTAGGTATAATTATATCTCAGAAGGTTGAATTTCGAAGACAGATTTTCTCTCCATCATCGTCGTGGAACGAGAGAGGTAACAATTCAGTTTTCTTTCTTCGAAAGGAAATTATTGAAAATTAATGGCAAGGGGTTGTTCGGATATTTCGGATATTCCCTGCAGGCTTCTGTTATCTCAAAGTTGATAAAGTTTCGATCCCTAACTCCCCGCAGGTTAAAATTAGCCGTGTAACCGTGTCGTCAGGAATCTGCAGTAGTCGTTTCCGACAGCTGTCAAGGTTACGTGTTCATCGTGCCTTATACACCTACCCCGGCTTAGCCCTAAGGCTAAGGAAACCATGAAGGAGGAGAAGGAAGGAGCTAAATTAGAAATTAACTAATAATTAATTATTCGAACCGTGTCAGTTTGCTTCCCTGCAGGGCCGATCATCCTGCGACGCGACGTTAACATCGGGAGTAAAATTAATCTGAAACCCTCGATATGTCAACCAAAAATTTCTCCTGATTGAAATTTTCAAGGTCCATCAAATTTCTTTGTTATATTTTTTTTCTTTTTTTCACTCTTCATCGGAAAAGGCGGAAACTGCACGAAGATATTTACCAGAGAATAATAATCGTACAGAAAAGCCGAAAATCTGGTAGAGTGAGGACCTGCAGCCAGCAGCCATATTGCCTTTTGGTCGGGTTTACGATCCGACAAGCTGACTTTGCCTGGCTGACGATATAAAAAGGTGTCAACTCAGTCGGAACGAAAAACCATATAAAAGAATGACCTCAAAAACTCCAGGCGGTCGCCTGCACAGATCGCTGTGGCCAGACCCATACGCTGCACATGTCTCCTTCGTGGTTGAAAGAAAAGGCTTCTCTCCATGCACAGTCGCGTTATTATTGCACAAAACGCGTAAACAATATCGCAATAGCTAATAGTGCAATTTTGCCAATGAGGCACTCCATCCCCAACGTTGATGATAACCGCATGTGCTCGCTCCGCAGTGTGAAGAGTATACGTACGTATGTATGTACCTACGGCTCGACACGAGGGCAAAGAAACCATTTCAAGTGAATTGATTTACGAGCAATAAAAACCGAGTAATAATGGTGTAGATTAGACTATTTGTGTCGTCGGCAGTTAAAAAATACATCATCCTTCGTTGGGCTGCAGTTGGGAATCGTTCGACCATCAAGCCGCCGGTTTCATAGGTCGAAGAGAGCGAGAAGGAGATAGACACCATCCATCCATCCATCCATCCAGAAGCCATCTCTGAGCTCCGTGTACCTCTACCATGGCGAAGAGAATCTAGATATAACTTCGGAGCTTGTCTTCTTGTTCCTTCGACTAACTACCTACCCGCCACATTCAGCCTACCAATAGAAAAAGAACCGGAGAACTAACCCTCCGTTAGCTTAGGCTATAAAACCCTCGCAGATAAAGGGCGAGCGTGTTTAGGGAGCAATATTCCAGTCTTTAAAAATACGAGGAGTGGGGAGGGGGGTGAAGTCAAAGCCCCCGGAATGATTTTAAAATATCTACAAAATCCCGGCATCAGACGTGCCTTTTAAAAAATTCGACTCCTTTTATCTTGTCGTTCGATGATGAAAGGGCGAATGAAGAAAGGCCTTAATCTTGAACTGGTGAAAATGGCGGGACAATTAAGATCGAAAGTGATTTGGAGCCCGGTTAATCTGTCTGAGGTGTTGCCTGAAACGGTATATAAAACCGAAATATACCCTGCGAACACGTGTACGCGGTGGTATACGAGCTGCGAGGGCGGTAAAAGCGAGAACGAGTGAATAAAAAAAGAGAGAAAAAAAGGATAAAAGCACCGAGATTATGCGCCCGGACGGTGATAAAAGTTCAAAGGAAGATACGAAACGAGTTTACGCGACTTTTCCCGTAGCTATATCCACCGTGTAGTGGTCGTGCATGATGCTGAGGTCGGTGGGAGTTACACTATGCAAAGTAGAGAGGAGCAGAAGAAGAAGAAGCGAGGAAGTAGAAGAGGAATCGGGAGGAGTTCGAACTTTTCTTTTACGATAGCTACATATTATTATCCCTGCAGTGCACGTAGCATATTGATTTCCGGAACCCTCCATGTCATACGGAAAGGACTTTACGCCGTATCTAAACAAACGACCAAACTGAACGTATGTACATACGGTTTACCTTGGTATTCACCTCGCTGACATATGCATGGGAAATTTATGCATGCATCACGTCAACCGAGTCCACATGGCGTTGCAGTTGCAGCAGTTCCAGTTTCAGTTGCAGTTTCAACTGGTTCAATTCAAACTATACGATCCGTGAATTTGAATCCACGCATGTGATGAGGTTGCGGAGAAATACGATAAAAGTTTACGCTGTGGAAAAAAAAAAAAAAACAAATCAGGAAACCGGTTGATCTGTGGGCCAACCCTAAAACTTCCCACTATGTGTCAAATACGTTACAATAAATTGTTACTATATTGTTTTTATAATACATTAAAGAAGGTTACAAGTATAGTTAGTTTTCCATATAGAAATTTTTTTCCGTCTGATTTTCAAAAATCGAGTTTTCGTCAAATGTCGATATTTCTAGGTTTTCGGGTGTTATATTTAATGTCAGAAGATATCGTTCAGTCTGTATGCTTATGTGCGAAATTTTCAATAGTTTTTAAATAATTTGACAGATTCGACATTGAGTGATTCGAAATCAACTCACGTCTATCAAAAAAAAAAAAGAAATTTTTGTCGTGCAATATCTTTTAAACTAATCGGTCGATTTTGATGAATCTTGCGGCAATTGAAAGGGCTATCCAAGACTTAAATCTGATTAAGTTTTAAGACTAATCGCACGAACAGTTTAGGAGTTAAGCGCTAAAAACATGAAATTTTTTTTTTTTTTTAATTCTCATTCTTCGAATAACTTTGAAACTACTCGACCGATCGTCTCCAGAATCTAATCAGATCTAAGTCTTGATAAACTCTCTCGATCGCCGCAAGACCATTCCAATCGGTTGATTCGTTCTAAAGATATCGTACGACAAAAATTTGTTTACACAAACACACATACGGATGTCCATCCAAAAATAGTCAGAATAGCTTCCTAGGAACCCAAAACGTTGAAATCTGATGAAAACTCGATTTTCCAAATTCGGACCGAAACCAATACCTTCCCTTTATTTTTGGAAATATTCAATTGTCATAGTTAAATGGGGCGTTTCTTTCGCATTTACTTATTTATGCAAAATCCTCAATAACGAACGAGAATAACCTGCGTATCAGGGAAAGATGTTGATGCAGTCGTCTCATGAAACTTTCACACGTTAAACGTGGGTTTCGCGGTGATATTGGACCACCGCGTGCGAATCGCGCGATATGTCAATCGCTGCAAATTTTTTCTTTTTCTTTCGGTAGATTTATGCATATCGTGGAGAATTCGTGGGTGTTTGTATCTGTGTGTGTGTGTGTGTGTGTGTGTGTGTGTACGGTTTGTGTGTCTTCTGAGGACTTTATACTTATATATATATCGAGTGAGAAACTTTCTTTGCGGTGAAGCGTGAAGCCCGTAAAACGTCTCCGTGTAAATCCTTACGGGATTAGGAGTTCGGAGAAACGTTCCAGGGCAAGTCCGAATCACGAAGACGAAAATTTTCGGAATATCCTCGTAAAACGGAGTGATTCATAAGCCGTATATCTCGCTGGCGATAATCCAGGTCGGCTGAGAATGCGCTGTTTAGCTACAGAGTTTACGCTGAGAAAATTCACAATTTCTTCACATGCATATATACGCAATAGGTATGTACGTACATGCATACGTAAATGCATACATACACCGTCATGAGTCAGGACCAACAACAACAAGAACCAAAACCGATTCCATAACTTTTGAATTACCTACCCCGTTTGATATTCAGACTTTTTACGAGGAAGAACACCCGGGATTCGAGTACCTCCATCAAAGTAACAAATTGACGACAAGGTCCTGACCCCTAAAATACGAGAAGAAGATCCCGATCCTTTGGGACGGGATGTCATTTGTGAAAAAGAAGGAAAAATAAGCTTTAAAAAGATACTGAGAGCTGAGCTCTCCGCAGAGACTCAGAGTCATTACCCAGTTGTCGTAAGGACCTTTGTCGGATCAACCATTGCCACAATCTTCAACATTTCTCGGTCCCCGATTCCTCGTGAAGCAAATCTCTATGATAATTGAAAGGACAACTTGTTGATTCGTTGTTTGAGGTTATAAAAGATTCAATAACAAGAATGAGATAAGGTTCATACGACCAAGGTTTGCTTTCCGATCAATTAGAGCCAACTGCATCCAACCAAGGGAGTAAATGGTCAAACAAATCGATACTTTTGCTCAATTACACTTAAAAGGACCCGAATCACTCTTCGGGGAAGACAAAAACTTTCCTCGATATAAGTTTCGAGCGGAAAGTTTACTTTTTGTATAACTTGGGTATATGGTGTCCAGGTGGGATGTTACGAAGGGCAAAAAGTACCAGTGAGTGGTAGGCTTACATTGTCAGTAAAACGATCATCTCTGTCTCTCTCCTTCTCTTTATTTCTCCTTCTCTCTCTCTCTATTTTATTGTGGAGGGGCCGCCCTGACGCACAACGTGCAACGTTCTGCAGCCACAGAGCGCGGTCCCCTTGTGGACCTCGAAAAACCCCCCCAAGGAGACTATCAGAGGACCCCCTGTGGCCAACGTGATTGAAATCCGGCCCAAGCCAGCGTAGCTAACGTGATCTTACACCCAGCTAGCCAACGGCGTAACAAGGGAGTGTCACGCCACCGCCGTACAATGTGTACATGTATGTACCGCATCGTACACACAATGATTCTCCTCTCTATAGATACCTAGCTCTTCTCTTCTCTCACTTTCGAGGCAGCTTAATTTAGCCCGTTGAAAGCCTCGTCCCCGGTTGTATTTCGAGACTAATTACTAATCGTCATCCCACAGGAGGATAGATATTAGGAGATTTAGTTTTTGCTCCCGAAGATTTGAAGACTTATACATTTCGCATCATGTGAAACCGCAAATTGCTTGATATTTGATACAATTTCGGTCGCGTTGGGTAATGCAAAAGGTACAAGGTTATAGGTACCTACAAGGATCGATACGGCTTAACGAGGTCTTTGGTGCACGGATTAACAAGCAACCAACAACGAATCTCCGAGGTTTCTTTGAAGAAGTCGAAAGTTGATCCTCTGAGGATCTAACGGTCTAACAGGTCGCGTTGATAATCCGCAGAGAGTCTTAATTGCCGAAAACCTCCCTCCCGCGCTCCCTTTCTCGCGCGTTTATCTCCTCCTAAACGAACCTGCCGTTGCTTTTCGTTGAGCAATATTTATTCAATTTTATACCTAATGATATTTTCTTTAATTATCCTCAATTAAGACCCTCCAGTTATTCTCGAACCCCCCGCTACGCCAATTGACTATAA
Organism: Macrophya alboannulata; assembly: GCA_949628255.1. Taxonomy (NCBI): domain Eukaryota; kingdom Metazoa; phylum Arthropoda; class Insecta; order Hymenoptera; family Tenthredinidae; genus Macrophya; species Macrophya alboannulata. The sequence continues at coordinate 960,241 of OX451207.1, read as the reverse complement.
ATATATATGTAAATCGTTCTTCAGCAGTTCTTCACCCCCCTCCGTTCAGCCATTTGTCAAAACTGATGACGGAGATTTATCCGATCAATCTCATAATCGCGCAATAAGAATGAATAGGAAATACTGAATTAAAAGAAAAATAAAAAAAAAGAAGCAAATTTTGAGGATAACCATAAACCGTCACGGTGCAAAATTCGTCCGAGAAATCCAGCAGCCCTTCTATATGCTGAAGAGCTGTACCGCAGCATCTTAGCAAATTGCAGTCAGCGTTCATAAATCTAATCGTCGAGCTTCTCTTCCCTCCTCTCGCCCTTACCGCCCTCAACTCTAAGTCCCTCTCTCTCTCTTTCTCTTTCCCTCTTCGTCAGTCCGCCATGGAATACCCCGCAGTGTGGTAACTAGCTCCAACTTTATAGTACCTCGTATGCGTGTACGTATGTATGTACGGAATGTCTTGTTTGTGTGTATGTATTTCTATGTAATAAAGGTATATGTATGTATATGTATGCATGTATATCCTCCTCCTCCTCCTCGCGAAGAGCCAAGAACCGAGGGAGACAGAGACAGCCTCGATTTACGCGAGAGTTGGCACCCTTCGCGACGCTTTAGCTTAATGAATTTTGAAGATAAATCAGTAGGACGGTGAGAATTAATCACTCGTATTGGCGCCGAGAGAGCTGCTACCGCGTTAAGATTGTATGGTTATATATTACTCAAGGCTCTATAAGGTTTATATGTAGGTACACCGCGAGGATGGAAGCTGAAGGAAGGAAGGAGTTTCGTATAGTTTGCTCTATGCAGCCGGGGAATGGAGTATCGTTATCACCATAATTCCACGGATAGGGCGCGATGTTCGGCAACGATTTTCTCACATTTTTTTTTTTTTTTTGAAAAAAAAACGAAATCAATCTTTGCTTCTTCCTTTTACCGATCACTGTTGTCAATTGATTGATTATTATCCGATATTTTAATCGAGAGGTGAATATATGTATAGTCTCTTATTATAATACCCAGGTACTATGTGAAATGAGGCGAGGCGAGGCGAGGCTGGTTTGTTTCATGCAGAAGGAATTATGCCACGACTACCTACACCTCCTTTCGCAAGCTACATTAAACTTATAGTTTCCAAGACAAGACTGAGAGCTAGAGTCCTGGCGTTATATTGTTATAGCCTGTTGCAGTCGCTGGATAGTTGCGAATCGTTGGTTAATCGTCAAACCAATTATTTACATCGTTTCAATGATCGTCACTAAAAGAAAAAAATAAAAAAAATTCAAGAAAATAGGAAATTTATAATTCATCGATCATCACCTTCAAACGATCAATCAACGGAGTCAAGATTTAAAAAAAAAAGAAAAAAAACTTAATTTTCTCTGATTCTAATAACGTTTACGCACGCTGAATGATCTGCAGCCGTGATTAGAGACCTTTGAGGAATCATCTCGTTGCTTGTAACCGAAGCAAATTGCTAATCACGTCCCGTCCGCATGGGGTATATAAAGGAGATAAAAAGTACCAACCAATCAGACTTGCTTATGCGTTTGGATTATTTCGGTCTAGCCTCAATTTTCGCCTTGTATAATTAGTTAGAAACGATTTATTGAATAAGAGAAGACGATTATCGGTTGGGTTTTCATTGGACTGCAGCAAAGTACGTGGAAGGTATAAATATATGAAGTTTTTCCTTTTTTTTTTTACGATTTCCTTGAACCCGGAGATGATGTATTACGCTTATCGTTACGAAACTCGGTATGTTCGATTATTCCGAACGGTTTATGATTAAATCGTTTAAATCTGTTTGTCCTGTTATCAACTTGATGCAGCTGCACATCAGCAGCAACAGTGCAGTAAAATCATGAGATCCGCGCGTAGTATGTATTTGCTTTACGTCAGGTTAATACGCGCTAGCCGTATAATATCTATTATTACACCGCATCGTATCTTGTTATTTCAAATTTCATACCTGATATAAATTACGATCAACGGTGTTTCTCTGAGCCAACGTATATACCTTACCATACGTATGTTACAGTCATATATATATATATGCCTACTTGTCTCTCGGTGAACAGAATCGTGGTCTTTACGTATATCTTTGTGAAATGAACCAAGATTTATTATGTATACCTATGTGTAGAGTTATCTCGCGAAAAGCCAGTCGAAGAATATAACACCGTTTTGAAATAATAATATATGAGGTGTTCCAGCCCGTTTCGAACGGTCGAAAAGTTGACCGATCCCCCAAAAAAAAAATCATAATTTTGTCTAATTACACAAATATATCGAGAGAATGTATGTGAATTTTTTCAGAATTTTTGGATCGCATTTTTTTGAGTTTTTCTAAATTCCAACTTTTTTCTTATACGAACCTCCGTATCTCAAAAGTATAAGATCGTACAAGAAAATATATAAGACAAAAAAGTTGCAGTTTTGAATCAACTTTCTGAAAAAAAATTTTTGGGAATTTCTCGAACCCCAAAAATACCAATTTTTATCAAAAATACACGAAAATATAAATTTTTTTTTTTAACTATTTGGAAGAGTTTGAGAGGGCGTAAAGATCACATTCAAGAATGACCTTTATAAGGATCGCCCTGTATATATTATAAATTCCGAGTAAATATGATTGCTGCCTTTTTGGGATTAAGCATCGTTATAAATTTTCCGCGTTTCTTATTTCACCCCGAAGTGAATAATGAAATGTAATATAATAGCAAGAAGGAGTTGAAAAAATGTAGTGAATAACGATCTTCGAGATCATAAACGTTCGATTATTCAATACCGTGAATTGACAGCGTTCTTAATCGCTCGCCAAGAACCAGGTCGATCCATGTCGAGATGAAAGTGAGTTGAAGAAAAAAGGGAAAAAAGGAAGCGAATAAAGAGAAAAAAGGAAACAAACAAAAAAAAAAAAAAAAGTTTATCCGTAACGTAATTACACGAAGGAAATCACGAACTGCAGAGAATCAAACCAAGGTTCGAGAAATCACGTTTATATAGCTTTATAGTGGAGAATATGTACCTACGCCGTACAACGTACCACCTATATACCTACTTGCAAGAATATTAACGTAGTGGGGAAGAGTCTCTTCGTCGAAGCTCAGTAAAGGTCACACCACGGGGTCACTTGAGCAAGACGTCTCCTCCGGCCTCGTTCATAATTTCTTATATCATATATATGTATATAGGTATTAATACATACACAGAGAAATATCGTATTATATATCCCTGCTATATACACACAATATATATATCGCATTTGATAGATATCCGATTTTTGTTTGATTTCTTTTCCCCGTTTTTTTTTTATTTTTCAAATTCTTTTTTTTCTTATTTTTTCCAACCTCCCATTTATTCACAACCATGATCAATTAATTACCGAAATGACCGGTATTAATTTAATATCAAGCGCGGGCAGTCTCCTTCTCGCTCCGTCTCTCTATCTCTTACTCCTCTTTCTCTTTCTCTCGCTCCTTCTCTCGCTATAACGGAAGATGGAAGATTGTAGATGAGCTAGGAATAAGGCGAGCGGATCAACCTTCTAGGGTTTTAGCTCTTTAGCTTTGATAGCACCGACCGAGGAGCCCACAAACGTGTACTTGGAACCGTCGGAACAGTTATGGGAATCAGGTCGTCGCTTAATAGTTGCGTAACCTCGACTCGGGTCTTGGCTGATTGTGAGCTGCTGATGGGCGAGGCTCGCACCACTGCATGGTGAAAGTGAGAGATTCTATTTTAACGTATACGTATGTACATAATATGTACATATATACCTAGTGTGTATATATATATGTGTATATACAATTTCCACACATTTTATTATATACACTCAATTCCATGGATATTGTAATGTTAAGGAACACTCGTATACTGCACGTGCATTGTGAATCTGCTGCAGCGCTCTTCGCGTACCTCTGCAATATACCTTATACCTATTTATACCTACCTTAACCTACCTAAAAACCTATCGCTTGTATATCGTTTCTAACAATCGCTGCTGCACGCCGTAACGAAAGAACCTTCCAACTCTTAAATGGCAGTCGCTAATATTTCGTAAACTGCAGAGCTCTGAAGATCGGAGTCAATAAAGTGCACCTCTTACCTATAATCGATGAGGTATAATAACTGTATTAACAAACGATACTTGTAGAGGGATGCGAATGCGAAAACTGAATTGATAGAATGCATATTTGCAGCAAATTGACTTTGGTTTTTTTTTGGCTCTAAATTACCGTAATTCGGTTTTTTCGTTTTTTACAAGAGAGCCAAACTTTGTATCCCTGCAGAGCCGTTGAACCGGACGATCAGAGAACAAGAGAGAAAGAGAGAGAGAGAGAGAGAGAGAGAGGTATATGTACCGTGGACCAAACAGGATGCTGAAAATCTAACGTAGAGGCAGTTACCTCGGTTGCAGGGGTCAGACTGGGTCGTCGTTGCACGAGCATTCTGCACGCTCTTCACATATGAACGCATCCTACACTCAGTCCTTGCTAACTCACGATTAGTCGGTGAAAAATCAAAAAAGTAAAACGGAAAAAAGAAAATCTTCGGAAATATTCTGAGGCGAGGAAAACGGAAGGGAATAAAAACAAGCTCCCGAGACTGTAATTGGAATCCCTTGACGTGTGGCTCTCGGTTAGGTCAAAGTTTGAAGTAAAGGAGGTAGATGCCCGCAAAATCGCATTAAAATTCAAACGATGCGTATACCTAGCTCTACCTAACCAGAAAGGGAAGACGGAGAAGGTAGAGAAGCGGCGGAGAGCGAAAACTAGAGGAGCAGAAGCTCACCCCAGTAGTATGTAACCCTAAAGGAAAGGAATGAGCGGTTTGAACTTCGTAGTCGGGTTCTCTCCCTGCAGGATGGGAATAAGGGAGCAGGACGCAGTTAAGATTAGCATCTCATCCCGCGGGCGAGATTCACCGTTGGCCAGTCACCGGGGTGTTTGACAGATAACGTTGCGTAGACCCCCCCTAAGGGATCTCTACTTCGTAGGTACTACGCGTTATACTACCTCCTGTATACCTACCCTGACCCCATAGCTCCACGCTCCATAATAATTATGGACAATCAACGGGGATCAACGCGCTACTATATGGACGGATACTCAAATTGGACTCGTTTACGTTAAAACATACGATACTAAAATTAAACCCTAACCACGGCATGGCCCTCGACGATTTATAATATCGCATTGACCAAAAACATTACGAGATAAAATATAGTTCGAGTCTCGGATCTGTGGCTATATTTTTGAATAGAAATTGGCAGTACGTGTTCGAAAATTTGGATCCAATTATTTTTTCATATAATCAATCGAGTTTACAGTAAATTTCGCTGAACTCTATCGAACAGTAATCGAGCTTTGCGGCAACAAAATTTCAAACTTGTACCCCTCCCGTACTTTATTTTCAAAATGTTTGAAATTTTGGGAAAAAGCTCGCCGCCTCGATGCCCACCAACCGCGAAAATTTCATCTAAATCCTGCGAACGGTTTTCGAGATACGAATGATTTGTTAAAAACGCGTTTTTGCATCTACTTTGCAAACCTCTCGACCGATTCTGTTCAAATTTGATACCGACCGTAGAAATAATTCGCGGTATTTTTGTAGACAAATTTCGTCAAGTTTTCAAAGCGCTGGAAAAAATTTCCCGGACCCAGAATCCACCCAGATCGTGAATTTTAAAAATCGACGAATTTTTTCCCTCGTCAATTTTTCCAGGGGTACATAAATAAGTTCTCAAGCCGAGCGCATCCTACTCACAGCACTGCACAGTACTACAGAATATAAAGGTTCATCGGCTATCGGAAACCCGCCGCACCGTGCACCTAGAAGCGTTCTGGCGTGCGGGTGTGGAATTTAATTTTTATCCTCTCGAAGGACTACCGCTTTTACCCCTGAGCCATAAAACAGCTGCCAATTTCCTCTTCCGTTTATCGTTCCCGTTCCCATGTACACTACGTTATGTACAGCTGTAGTATATATGCGTAAATACATGAGAGAAATTTTTTTCCTTCACCGCGCACTTGATTTTGCAAAATTTTCCAAAAACTCTCTCCAGGTATACGTATCTCGGTATTTCTTTTGGCTTTTACCTCCTCGAAACCTAAATTCGTGTCGATCTTGGCAGGAATCGTTTTCCTAGGACGGTGAACCTCTGAATCCATCGCTCGAGTACCTGGCCCCGGGGGAATCGGACGTCGAGGGTTACCAGGAGAAAGAGAATAACAAGAATAAGAAGAATAAGAATAAGAAGAAGAAGAAGAAGAAGAAGAAGAAGTAGGAGGAGGGTACAGCAGGGGTCGGATCTGGAAGATTGACCACGATTGTAAATCTCCCGGCAACGCCAGCGGAACTGGTTATACAAAATAGGCAGGCGGAGGCTCCGCTCGGCGTTCTCCAAGGAGTTATTTCTACTCCGAATGCAAACTCCCTGGCTGCAGCAACGAGGAGGTTTGCTCTGAGTAAACGCACCGCGGACCGTGGCTATTTCGTCGACACGAAATCCGCCTTCGAAATACGATTTCATTCGATCGGTATTATTAATAGTCTCATATCGAATCCAGATTCTATCGTATCCTATCTCCTTCGTATTATCATCCCACGATAATTCCACCCGGTCTAAAACAGCTTTCCCCTTTTACCTGACCATTTCGATTTCTCACTCCTTGTATATATCTTTGAACTTTGACCTTTGCCCTTCAGGTTCACTAGTTACAACTCTGGATGTACCTGGTATATTATAGACGAAGGCTTAATCTCGATTATGAGGCTTACATACTCTGTGGGCTACCGTCATCTCTTCCTCATCCTCATCCTCGTCCTCAACCTCCTATCCTCTCCTCTTTACCGCGAAGACGTGGTAAAACTGTTCACCAACTCTTACCTCGTTTTCTACGACTACGTTAATCTGTTGTGGTGGCAGCGGTGGGATGCTGGCTGCTCATCGTAAAACCAGCAATTCCCTACTGTGGCTCAGAGCCTCCTCGTATACGCACTGCGCAGATATCTAAGTAGTTAACTTATAATCCAGAAGTTGAAAATCCACAGATTGAGACAGCTCTACTAGTCTGTCTATACGCCTTGCAGCTACATCCTCCAACCCGGAATGAATTCGCAGTTTACAATGTCGTCCTTGAGCCGAGGAAACTATTTAATCGCATTTGTTCCGACCTGGGTAATCCGTGATCCATTAGTCAGGGTTTTACTCTGATCCTCTCTCGATCTCTGACAGACACGACGAAATAGGGGCGTAAAAAGGGGGACTAAAGTTACGGAATTAAATCTGCAGACTGCAAGTTACGGAACTCCACAACTTGAGACAATGTCTTATCGATACACTTAAGGCTCGAGATTCTTTCGTCTCATATTTTCCGATTATCGTTTACGGGATTATTATTACTTCCGAATCAGAGATGCTGGATTCACGCAGCCAGTCCCCTCTTTCCATTCGTTATCATTCCTTTCGTTACATCGTATCGTCTGCAGACCGTCAAAGTGCAGACATTTCCCAAGATCCCCGTCGTATACTATTTTTATTTCCCTTTTCGCAGAGCGGATATTGCCGACTTTACAGCACGGCTATCATTCGATTGTTTTCCCTTGAGGAAGTTGTAAAGCTCGTACTTTCTCTATCTTTTCAAAGAACCGAATTGAACCGATTTCCGACTTCCGTTTCAGACTTTTCTGCACTATGGTTCTTTCAAATCCTCAATAGATTCGATATCTGCCTACGAAATCCCACGAGGATAACAAAATTTCATACTTCCGTGCAAATTTTAGTAGCCAAAGAATTTTTTTCAAACAAATTTTCTCGTCGTCTGGTACTTTTTACTTAAGAAAATCGGATTATAGTCCTTAGGACGGTTGTTAGAGATCGCGTTTACGACTGACGAGATATCCTCGACGTACAAAACGGGGATTTCGACTGGGAGAAGATGAGAGGAATACGTGTTAGGGCCAGAGGGGACCGAGAAGAGAACTAGTTTGGGAGTTACTCTTCATTCTAACTCGCTTACGAGGATCGTACTCCGTCATGTCGAAGTTTAGCCGTTCAAGTAAGGTCGAATTTCGTCCTTGAAAAAGGTCAACCGTCCTTGACGTGGGATTTATGGGTTATAATATCCACGAAGGAATGAATGCTGCGGACTGACCAAAAAATTTATCTCGACTATTATATCTGAATAGCTGTATACGTACTACTTATACCTACAACCTTCTCGAAAGAAACTCTTTCTTCGTTATTTCCATCTCTCCGTTTAATGTACATAAATAGCCTAAATAAAACCGAGAAAAGAAGAATTTCACGGCACACTTACGCACAATTAGAGTAGAAATATTTTCGAAAATAAATCCAGTTTCTCCTTCTTCTTCTTCTTCGTCTTCTTTTTATTATTTTACTTTTATTTTTTACTCTCGTTCGAGTCGTGCGTCGAAAAGCATCCGTAGCTGAGTGTTTTAACGATCATTAAAGAATTTTGGTGATGCGGTTGGATCATAGGTCGCGGCGTTAAAATATATCCTAAATATAAGTAAGCGTAACGTAGGTACATACCGTTTTTGATCTAGAAAAAAACGTTGCTAAAAATATTCGTAACTCGGTCGAGTTTATAAATTCATTCGTTAAGTTGGCGAAAATTTAGGTCAGATTGCCACGGCTCGTACCATATCCCCGAGGTTTTTCATTCCCTGTATAACCTACCTCGTTCACGTCGTTATATTCGCTCTTCGTTCTGCGATATATAAATCTCACGAAACGACTGCCCGAATCTTGTTCACCGCCAACTAAACCGAACTCTAACTAACTATCTGTGCAGCCGACTAACTAACTAATTAACCAAACTTCTCCTTTATGTTTCAGGTGAGTACTAGTGTTCTGTACCCGTCGAGCCAACGAGATCTAGGAGTCTAAGATCGATTCAGAAAATCTTCGGTCGGTAAAGAAAACCGGCGTACATATGCGAAAGAAGAAGGTTGAAGAGGTTGTTGGGACTATAAATTACAGTATGTGGGCGCAGTCCGGCTCTCCGGGATCTTTTTTCTGCGTTTTTTCTGTTTTTTCAATTTCTTTTCTCTTCATACGTCTTTATGAGTTTGAGGTGATTTTAAACATGTCGTAGATCGAGAGATTTGTTTATTTTTATTTATTTTCTTTATTTCTTTCAAACTTGAATATATACACCGTGCCCCGAGACCGCGGGACCGCGAGACCGTGCGGCTATGGCACGACGGGTATACACGATAGGTATACCAACATAAAATTGCAAAACCGGTCGTTACGGATTAAAAATAAATCTTTAACCTTATACCGACGCCGCGAGCTGCGAGCTACGAGCTACGAGCTGTGAGCTGCGAGCTGCAGCGCGGCACGTCGATGTGGTTAAACAAGAAATGAATCAGAATCCGGAGGTGTCAAAGGTCGCGAACCGAAAAGCACTTAAAATCAGTCACTAACGTACTTATTTATTATTTATAAACTTGTCTTTATTTTAGCCTCCGCACCACGATCAGCGGTCTCCATCGTTTTCCACTTCTCATAGTTTCAGATACTCGAGCCATTACTCAATTTGCGAAAATTTTTATTTTATCGCCGAATAATCCTACAGAGCTTTTAAAAACCCCCGAGCTTTTACGTACACCTTTACCCTCCAGCCCCCCTCGCGGGGGATTTGTTTATTATAATATCGATGTGAAGTATAGCGGAGGATTTATGATAGGATTGGTATAGCTACCGGAATGACTTGTAACGGCTTTCGCAAGGTTTTTCCGATGATAAGGCGGAAGCTCGTGATCCGAAAGTTTATCTAAAAACGCACCCTCCCGTTCGTCCAATCCCCAAATCTCCACGGCTTCTATCTATCTATATATATATATATATGTATATAAACGAAGTATAGGTATTTGGTAACGGCGTCCATTCAACAGCCAGAATCGTCGAGTTCCAACCCCAATTTTTATCCAACCCCCCAATTTACATATTTTAATATGCATTCGCCGTTTATCGGTAATATAAATACGAGATTCGTTTAGGCGAAATTTCCTCCGACAATTAACTCTTAAAATGTAAAAGCACCAATTTGCATCGCTTCCTGCAGGGCAAAGCTCTTCACCTTTTCATCTTCTTTTTTTCTCTTTTACATCACACTTTCCTCTCATTTTTTTCTTTTACTCCTTCCCCCTTTTTTTTTCTTTTCAAGGTTTGTTATAATCGTCAACTAAATTGAGTATCAATTGAATTACCGCTTCGAACCGAGTAGGTATACGAGCTTTTCGCTTCTCGGATAGCGAAAAGGAGACCGCAAAAAATAAACGGAGAGAATTCACTTCCGCGAAAAAAGCTCTCACCCAAAAAGCTCGCTTGAAAAAGCCCCCGAAAAAGCTCCGCCTCCTCCCCTCGCCAATCCAAAAAAAGCTCTTTTCGGAAAAAAAGCTCGCGAAAAAAGCTCCTTTCGAAAAAAGCTCCCGAAAAAGCTCTCGAAAAAAGGCAACAAAAAAAAACCAATTGACGAATAAATAAATGATAATAAATAAGAGTATCGTTGGGTGTAGCACGGTGGCATTAACCGTTAACTCTTCGTGTCATTAGTCAATGTCGCGACTCGCTGTCAGCACGGCTGTCGCCTTTACTCCCCCACAGCGAGAGGCGCACCCAAGTCTTCAGAGCGAACACAATTGCGAGACGGAGATTTCTTCTTCGGCTTGGTCCTCTCGGTATATCGTACCTAATACGTTAAGACGTAACGTATATACGGTACTCCGTCGTCGCGATACGCTTACGGTTTGGCGTCGCTGTATAATTCCGGGCATTTGCCGTTTATAAAGGAAGCGAAATTTGGTCGTCAGAGTTTCCTTCCTGCAGCTTATTCGGGGGTTGGGGTTCGGGGACCCCCGACGACGCTATGGTTAAATACATCGAATGGTCTCATCGCGTCGGGGTGCAGAAAAGAGGGACGACCGAGGAGATACTCGACTCGCGACTCTTCTTGGTGATTGATGACGCGACGCTGTACGGTACGGCGTGGCGCGTCGTCGCGACTAGAACCCGAGGCTAAGCGAACCGTTTCACCGTTTTTCCCAAAACTTTTCTTCCTGAAAACGTCGGTGCCATCGCCATCGCCACCCACTAATTTGTTTGTATAACGTCGGTCTAGCCCGCCGCCTACGTTAGACTACACTTATATATGTATAGGCACAACTATATATAATACAGAAGCCGTTCATCTCTCTTTCGTTTCTCAACTCTTCGAGATACGACGAGAAACGATGACGGAGTGTCAAGAGGATAAATATAGATACTAGACTTGAGAAATAATGGCAAAGTGTTTATTTTAATGGGTTAGTTTCGTTTCTTTTTTCTTTCTTTCTTATTTGAACGGTTATAGGTGTTCTACAGGACGCAACTAATACTCCAGGCATTTGGGTCGCAATTTTGAAACGCTCGCGTATCTTCGCGGGATTAAAAAAAGCTTATTAAAGCTTGATGTGCTTTTTGGTTGTTATTCGCAATCAGACCCGTTCATTTTTGCCTTCCTCGATAGTCTTGGTTGTTTCTTATTTTTTGGGGAATTTTTTGCTCGTTTTTTCCGGCATTTGGAAAGTTGCGAAAATAGACGAGCTTAACAAAAAGTGGGCCAAATGCCTGGTACAACAAACGTTACTGCCTACCGCTCCACGCTCGAAGCTTTCGTTCGATAATTCTTTAATCCTCTTCTACTTCGATCCCCACGTACCTTATTTGTTGACCAAACAAAGGATGCCTAATAGCTTTCCACTTTCTACTATCCAGAATAAACTTTGACGACCTCCTTCGTAGATAGGGAGAGAAAGAGAGAGGAAAAAAATAAATAAAAAGAAAAAAAATAGAGAAAAAGATATAGAATAAGAGAAGGTGTAAAAGGGGTAGATACTTCCGTTTAACTGTAACTCTTTAACGTAGCGTGAAAAGATAGCAATGTCGAGAAAAGAATAAGAACAAAAGCGAGTGGTAGGTATATAGAGATTGCGTATATACGCTTGTGGAAAAGGGTGGAAGGCGGAAACTGTACTAATTAAAATTAGTCCTCGGTTCAATCGCGCCTTTGTACGCAATGAAGCTTTTCTTTGAAAAGAAAAGAGAAAAAAGAAAAATGCCAAAACAAAAAAGAAAAAAAAGAGATGAAAAAAGGGGGCGAAAAAAAAAAAAAATACCCCGGCATTGAATTCGTCGTAATTTTTAACCACGAGATGGGGGAGAAAAAATAAAAGAACAAAATCAACTTCGTATATATACATTCTTTTGAAAATAAAATTTTATGTATACAAATTTCTAACGCGTGGTGGATGAATATTTAATGAATGAAAAGGAAATATGAAAATTTATGAAAAAGTGAAAATCGAAGTTCTGAATTTTAAAAATTCCGAATTTTAATATTCTGAACTTTGACGTACCTAAAAATTCGAAATCGTCTCAATTTCGTACTTTTAAAATTTTTTAAATTCGAAACTTGAACCCGCGGCCCCAAAATTGAATGTTATTTTTTAATTTCCTTCAACCTCTTCGCTATTTTTCTTAAACACTAAATTATCACAAGTTTTATTTATTCTCCGTGCAACGGCGGTAAGGAATTTTCCTTCAATCGGTATGCAGACTTTTAAGTGTCGCGTTCCGTTCACCGAAACTTGTTTATCATTCAGCTAGCCAACGCTGCAGCAGAAATTCTTCGCCTCTAAGACACGATTTTTGACTAAATTTAAACCAAAACCTAATTTTTCAGGACATGGACGATTTCACTCGGAGAATCCTCCCTAAGCTACGGAAAAAGTATGAAATAAAAAAAAATAAAAATATAAAATATGGGTATCATGGCGAGGAACGAACATTTTCAATCTCTGGCTGCATAATTTTCAAAATGTAAATTTTCGTTTACGGTTTGCACTGCAGAAATTGAAATATCGGACTGCCGACCTTATTTCCTCGTATTTTCCGTAATGGGACACGAGCTAGAGGGTGAAAAATAAAGACAGATACCATCCATTACGAGTATTCAAGTTTCAGCTATGTATAATAGCCCCCATGGCCGGGTGCCCATAACTCGGGTAAATCCTTCGGTTTACTTAGAGAGCGCAAGCTGGTAATCGGTGTAATAAGCAGTAATTCATGCAGAAAAGTGTCGTTTCCGGGGGAGGTAAAAATTAAAGGGAAACCGCGCGAGTCGCGAGAGTTCTTTGGTAGTTAGTGCCATAGAACGAGGAGCAAGCCACCTGCGTGCAGAGTTTATCACAGTTCCGAGAACCAACCCCTGCAGAGCGGATACTCGCAGTTGGCTCGAATCGCGGGGATTTTTTTTCATTTTACAATTTTTATTTTTTGTTCTTTCAACTTTTTTCTATATCGATCTTTAAAAAGCGCAAAAATCGCCGGAATTATGGTACCCCGATAATCGCGGACTCTGTCCATCAGCCGCAGCAAACTGAACGCAACGCGCGTTGTTCGGGTCTCTCGGTCGAATTGATCGAGTCAAAAAGCTGTTTGTACTGCACCCTCGTGATGCTTTGTCGTAAAATCCGGCCCACTGAGTTTATAGGAAAAAAACAAAAGAGGAGGGACTAAACAAAACAAAATTAAAAAATAGAAAAAAAAAATAAAATAAAATAATGGAACGCGAATTTCAGGGTGGATTTGACGCTTCTTGTTTCATTTGTTCATTCATTCATTTATTTGTTTACCTTTTTAATCGAATTTTCCCCTGTTCATCTTAAGGGGACCAGTGTACAGTTTGGTTTGGGCAATTTGGAGTACTCCAAAATTTATTCATTCGTCAACCAAAGTTTATTTCACATCGAAAAAAAATTTTCTTCGAAAAACTTTGTCGTAAGGTTTCAGGCACATCGTTGGTCCAATTCAACCTGTCAAGGCCTTGCTTTCTTCAGACAGCATTTCCACATCTTATGAACGTAGGGATCGGTAAAAAAAAAATTCATGCGAAAAGTTACGGTCAATTATCCAAAATTTTCAATACTTAGGCCACTAATTTGCAAATAACTTGGCCGACACGAAATTGTAAAAAAAATCCCTCGTTCACACGATGAGGATTTCTTTTCTGAACAAAATGAGCCCTCAACGACCTTAATCGGAACAACGATGTACCCAAAACCTTACGACAAAGGTTTTCAAAGAAAATTTTTTTTTTTTTTGATGTGAAATAAACTTTGGCTGACAAATAAATGCATTTTGGAGTACTCCGATCTTCCAAAACCAAGCTGTATTGGTTCCCTTGAACAAATTTCGATCACGAATTGATCATCATAATCATCCGCAAATCCGTTGTACTTTAAGGTATTTAAACACCTTCAGCTGGTGTTGCGAATACTTGAAATACTTTGATTATACACTAAACACTCGAAATTCCGGAGCACGCACTTCTCCCCTGCAGTAAATCGCACATTATACCTATGTATACAGTACATAGGTATGTGTATATGTACACATATATATATAGGTATATATACATAAAAACATACATGAATTAAAAGATGGACAGACGTAGTTTATTTAGGTTTGGTATTACCGCGCGAGTCAGTCAAGAGAGACGCGCATACTGCACGTATGTGCGGTGTACGTACCTTATAACTACTGCACATACGTCTCGTTTCTAGAAGAGTGACAGGGCGAATCAGTCCAGTAAACACAAAATCAAACGAAGAGAAGTAAGAGAACAAATAAAGAGAAGTAGGTATGTATACCGTATGTATACGATGGATAACACTCGGCTCAACCGATTTTACTACCATCATCAAAATCTGCAGGGACCGGGGGTTGAAGTTCGAATTTCAAACATTCCGAACGGTCAAAAATTCTGAATTGATTTGAGGCGATTTAGAGCTTTCGGAAACTTTATAAAGTTTGGGATTATGAAAATTCGGATATTTATTTACCGAATCTGTCACTTTTGAAACTCGGAACTACAACCCGAACCCCCCAAAATCTTGCTTCCAAAAAAAAGATTAGCAAATTTTTGAATAGACAAAGAAATCAAAAAAATTTGAATTTCGAATTCGTAAACTGCGCATAGCCGATCGCGCAGAGTAATTTAGCGAGTCACCGTTTAGTTTCCTCTGTCTTTTTTTTTTTTTTAATTGCCTGGACGCAGTTAAAGGGGAGAAGAAGGTGGCGCTAATTTACCGGCGTTATGGAAGGGTTATTTTGGGAAGACCCCCAGCGGCTTCTTCGAGCCTTGGAATAATTTCTACCCTTTTTTTTTCCTTTCTTTTTTTTTTCTTAAACGGCATTGTTCCTCTTTGAGGACCGAGTTACCGGAATTATTTAAATCCTATAAGTATACCCTAATCGAATAAAAAATTGTTTTTAAAAAGGCTTTTCAAACTCCGTATACATTTGGGATTCAAATATTAAACGCATAGAAAAAGAACAAAAAAGAAACAATATCTTATTTATATATACCTGTTTTCAAAAGACATCGCTGCAGCCTACTCAGATGCATTTAAAGCTTTTGAAAAAAGCATGTCGCATCTCTGCAATATGTACGTTAAAGGCACTTACACACGAACACAACAAAGGGATAGGTATAGGTATATTTGGCCGGAGCTGTTTGACAGAGTAAGATAAATTTCGTACCGTTTCTGTCACAACAACCAAGAGCCCACTATACCCAACAAACGTTTGTCTTAAAAGCTCGCTGCAACTGCCTAAACATACTAAAACTGAGTTCCCTAACTCCTGATCTCAGTTCCGAAGGTTCCTCATGCTCCATGTGCAGCTCAACAAGAACTTTCAAGTATTCCCTCAATTAACTACGAAGCGGTAGAGCTCCTGCATCCAGGGTGCTATCACAGGGTTGAAAAAAAAATTGTAGCTAACTTGCACACGGTGCCACAGGGATAGTCGCTGTATATAAGAGCGAAGGGTGAGGAGGATGAAAAGGGGGATGGCACAATTCCTGGCTGGTGGTGTAAACGAAAGCCTGCGAGAGGAGTGAAAAATTGCGGCTACCAACCGCCGAGGGTTGGGGAAAGTAAAAGAAAAAACAAAAAACGAGAAAAAAAAAAAAAAAAGTTAAGTGATATTAATGAGAAATAGTTAATTAGGGAGGTTTCCTGCCCGGTCGAGGGTTACAATGTGCCGCGGTGAATATAACGCTATCTATACGTATATGTATACCCCGTTCCCTTAGACGGTGTATTTCTGTAATTGAAAAACGGATATAGTCGACCGTAAATTTATCAGCTTCCATCCCCTATTTGTATAATCGTCGACGAGAACCCAAAAAACAAAAACTGAGAAAAAAAAAAGAAAAAAAAAAATAAGAATAACAGATAGAAGGAAGGTTTCTTTGGGATCCTTTTTATAGTTCGGCGAGGGTGGAGGTTGTGAAATTTCGGTACCATTTATCTCACGGACAATTAGTCTTCGTAGATTCTATTCCGAACTACAATATTCCACTCCCTCTCTCCACCCCCCGCTCTCTTCTCTCTTTCTCTCTCGTATTCTGTTTCTATCTATCCATCTATCTATCTCTCGAATGCTCGTCTTCCAGTTGAGTGTAATGCGGCACCTAACATCCTATCTATATTTTAATCAGTCATAATTAAATGAATATTTCATCTGGTGCTCGGAGCCCGACTCCATGGGGGTTGCCGCTGCTATTACTAACTACGGGACGCGCGGTGGTATACGCCGGGGGTTTTAGACTGTTAGAGGAAAGGGTTTCATGCAAATTTCTGCCAGATTGGTCGCCCAGCCGTGCCTCGATGAGGGAGAGGCTTCTGCCAAGCCCAGGAGATATGTTCCAAGTGCGCATTATACACGCGAGCCATTTCCGATTACGATGAAATTTTCTCTAAATAATCCAATAATAAAAAAAAAAAAAAGACAGACAGAAAATTTGTTTTTCCAAAAATCGAGACTCACCGCAGAATTTTTACACTTTGAATCGAATTTACAGAATTTTATGATACTCGCTCGGAATCCGAGTTAATCCACCAGCGATTTGTGTCCACATATATATTCAAGCTCTGAAGTTTGTGTGTTTTGGATTAGCGGCAACAGATTGGTAGCTAATATTAATTCGACCTTATAGCCTGTGTGTCTTTCGTCTGAGCATTTATAGCGGTTATATCTGCGCGCAACGCCGTCGTATATACCGGCGCACAGATTACTTTATTCAAATAGCCTACTCGGACGTTTCAGGGACTTTACTGATTAATCGCAGCTTCCTTTGACTCGCTACACCGCTTTTACGGAGCTACGTGTTTATATATTTATACTTTGCACCACTAGATTATCGTACCATAAAAATAAAATCAAAAATTCCACAAAATCGTTAAAGCCCCGTATCCTCCATCCTCCAATTTAATCGATGGCGTACTTCAAACAAATTTTTCATTTTATTTATTCATTCCTTTTCCAGCTGCGATATCTTTTTTTTTCATTGATCTTAAAAATTTGGCAAAAAATGTTCAAAAACGAACAAAAAAATGACAAGTATATCCAGAATTTGAATAACGATGATCTTTTCGCGCGGTCAGTTACAAGAGCTTGCGATGGTATCGCATTGAAAACGGGTAGTTTTTTAGTATCTGCGCAAATAGTATTTAAAAATAGTTGAAGAGTTGTCAGTGTGGATGTGAGTGTAGTAAAAATAGTAAAAGTATTAAAAATAGCAAGCGAGCAGAGCTTAACCCTGAGGTCGTGAGTTCGATTCCCCCCGAGGGAAAACACCCAGCTATTTCTAGAATCGGTGCAGAATATACATCGGGACTTTGGTCTTGGTCTTGTTGGTCTCGGTTGCACCCAGTCAAGAGTTTCGTTCGTTCAACTTCAGCGAGTGTGTAGTGTGTACCGTGTTGGAGAGAACGTAGTATGCATCCGCGAAGCGTCCACCAGCATCCACCAGCATCCAGAATCCAGCGTGGTGCAGCTACTGCAACTGCAACTGGAACTGCAACCGCATCAGAAGCCAAAGGAGCCGCGAGTAAGAGCCTGCAGGTCGTCGTATAAGCCAGGAATAAAAATCTAGGAAGAAGTATACACACACACGTATACGAAACATCGCATCGGCCGCGGTATATCGCTTTATTTTATTTACTCATCCGCGAGGTTTCTTAGCATGCAGGAGGCCTTTATATCCAACGACAAACCCGTTACCCTTAACATGACTATAATGATACCACGACATCATTTTATCCTCCGTATGTCATCGGTCGGAGTGATGGGGATCTTTGAGGGAACTAATAAACGGCTAAAAAGTCATTAAACTTTATTTACGCCGGAGAAAAAATCTCCGTAAGACTTTTACAACACCTTGGCGTTCATTTTCAAAGGCCGAAAATTTATGGAAAAAATAAAAAAATGAATCCAATTCCTGCAGTCTCGTGTATGTTGTTTCGTTCTTTATCAATCGTTTCATTCGTAAATTAACTCCTTTCATCGGTGCTAAAGAAGAACCAAAAAAATATATATCTTAGTCTCTTCTTAATTGATTACACGCTTTAATTCCTTCGGCGATAACCAACCGCCATTCTAGATTCACTCACTCCTCACTTTTCAGGGACTTCAGTGTCCAATGCCCTGGTTATATGTACGTATGCGTACGTACTGCAGCAGTCTCCGAGTCAGGCGTCTATTTCCATCTCTTTAATTAGGAATGAAGAAGTGTGGTTGTACCTCGAGCCAAAAAGTCAGTTCCTCGCAGTTTCTTTTGCAATGGAAATATTTTTACCCTACGTGCAGGCACAAGTCATTCTTTGCTCCCCATTTAGTCTGAGCTCTTATAATTCTTGGATTTAAAGCGGTGACTATAACCTAGACGTACGGTTCTCGCAGTTTCTCGACGTCCATGCGGGAGATCGCTTCTTCGTAATCACTGAAGAAATTATTTTTTTTTTCTTCTTTTTTTAGAATACTGAGACCGTTTTGCTGACTCGACTCTCTCCTTATCGTGTATTAGTTCTTTACGAAAAGGATCCCTCCCTTCCGACGAATCCTTATCAAATTTCTACCTCTCTGCACCGAACGAGGAGAGACTCTGTCGTTTAAGCCAAAACCTCTTAGCGGAACGATGAAGCTAGACGAATGTCGTGGGGGCGGAGAGATGAGAGAGGAGAGAGTATCAGGAAAGAGGGAAACGGGGAACCTGCAGGCCTCGTCTTAAGCCACGAAGTACCGCGGTACAGGCACCTTGTAGTACCTTGTTAATTCGCAAACTTAAAATCATCAGGCAATTTGGCCCTTATCTCGAAGCACTTAGGTAGTTGGCGCCTGAGGGCGACCCCAACCCAAAAACCCAAGCCCCAAACCCCAGCCGAAACCCTTTCGCGGACTTCGTCCCCCCTGCCCAAAATTTCGTAACAGTCGAGGGATTACCGCTCCCGGAAAGATATAGGTGTTAGCTGTTGAAATGCGTAGCATCAGGGGAGCTGCTGCTGCTGCTGTTGCTGCTGCTGCACAAGAAGATGACGGTACACGTATACGTATATTCACAGACTCGTTCAAGTCCTCTGTAATTTCTTAGCGCTCATGCGTGTTCACTGGGATTAGTCCCGTAATTTAACTCGGTATGAGGAAGTGTTGCGGTAACTAGACTGACATACACAAAGACAAATATATGTCGGTACACACGTACACCGGGACGGCTTAGTATACCTTATACCAGCTCAAATTAGGCGTTAAACACGTCAGATATTATGTACATAATACCTTGTGATATAAGCTCCGCTTATCACACGGCCCGAGATTTCTCACACAGCAAATTATAACGTTAGCTATAATCGTGATAAGGTGTTACGAAAAAAAAAAAAAAATCCCGAATGATTGAGGAAACTTGAGGAAAAGACAAGGACACAGAAATTTGAGATAGTATAGTAGTTTGAGGACAGTCTGCAAAAAATAAGAAATCGGACCACGAACCTCCGCCAAGTCCGCCAGAACCGGGAGTGCGATACCAATCGATTGAGAACCGGTTCGCTAAATGCACACACCTACCCGCATCTATTGATGTATAAAGATCAAAGACCAGTGATCGGGGTGGTCGATTTAGTAAGCTGAAGAATGAAACGGAGATGAAATTATTTTATAAGATTGACCAGCTTGTTGACGAGGCAAAAAAACCGAGTCATCCACCAGATTTACGAAAGTTACTTCAATGAAAGTTTTGTTTGAGTTGCAACAGTCACAAGATAAACGTTTTTTTGTTACATATCATCTATACGGTGTTATGATTGGTGCAAAACAAACACGTCAGTCGTTACTGAAATGCCTTCGAAAACTTACCAAACACGTTCTAATCTCGTCAGTAACAGTTATTGGTAGTTTGTAACGGACTGAGTAGACGTTTTTCTCACCATTACCATACGAATTGTGCTTCTATAACTCCAGGGAGTTTCTATCACACATATCCGTATCAATATTGCAGCCTAGTCTCTGTCTCAGCGAGTTTCACGACGGAGTACTTCCCCGCTCGCCGCTAGGTGCAAGCTTGGCGCTGAGCTCTCTCGCTAAACAAACTAAGCAGCCTCGGGTACATCAGGCCTCACGTGATTTGGGACTACCAAGCTTGCTCTTGCCAAGGTAGATCGGAACCTCTAACGCTGACGATAGACCTGCGATACTGTACCAGAGCTTTATGCATGGCAGACAGGAGCTTAGGGGGACACTTCGAATTGTCAAGGCGAATAATTGGCGTTGCGATTGCACCCGTAAATATAGTTGCAGGTTTAATTCCTGTACGATATTCGTGGGTCAAGTATATGGTCGTAATACGTGAAAGTGTCGGTTTATGTCAGGCTAGGCATGGCGGCGGTCGATCCAAAACCGAGCGAGGGTCGCGTTCGGCCCGCTGTGTCCGATACGTTTGGGGTGCCGAATGTAAAACCTTTTTGCGGGCGGAGGGGGGATGGGGGATGGGGGGTGAAACAGCGGAGAGCGTAGGGGTTCGCGTTGCAATTACAACGAGTCCTGGGCCCACGGTAGCCGTAATGGCGCTTAAGGGCGAGCGTTTGATTGGTACGCGAGCTGTTTAGGAGGGTTAAGGGACTGTGTGACGTTCTCTTATTTATGTATA
This sequence comes from Macrophya alboannulata, assembly GCA_949628255.1. Classification (NCBI taxonomy): domain Eukaryota; kingdom Metazoa; phylum Arthropoda; class Insecta; order Hymenoptera; family Tenthredinidae; genus Macrophya; species Macrophya alboannulata. Next base: position 939,185 of record OX451207.1, on the reverse strand, counting down.
CATATATGTATTTCTACGTATGTGCTAGGTGCCGGGTATAGAACCGGGTAGCAAGATATATAGATATTTCTATATAGACGTCGGCACGTAGGCGCGTACATAAAGCTGACGCCGCACGTAAGGCCATACCTCTAACTCCCGGGATATTAAAGTTCCAGTTTTGCGATTGGCAGTCGGGCCGTTACGGTCTTGAAAGACTATCAAATATTTTGATACATGCAGTCGTATAAGGTTAAGCCACGTTTGTAACCGGCTGGGGGAACCCCCTGGGAAACCTCGCGGGATATACCTACCTACCTACAGCTACCTACCTACCAGCCAGCCAACCCCCGTATACCCGGCCCTGCGGAGGGCCAACGAGCATTCGCAGATTTAAACTGGACCCTTTTCCCAACTCGATCTCAACGCGTGTATATAGGTTGGTATATATAGACCACGTCGTCAAGTTTTTAACAGCTTTCAAGCCTCCACGGTACGCGTTACCTTCCCTTCCCCTCACCTTCCCTTACTCTTTCCCTCTTCAGTTCACCCCCTTTCACGATAACGACGCGTATCAGAACCGCGGATAAATGAGAAAGGGAGACAAATGTATATACATAAAAAAAAAAAAAAAAAATTGAGAAAATGAGGAAAAAAAGTATGAAAAAAAAGCACTTGATTAATCGTGATTGGTAAAATTATAAAGCTTTTCAAGCGGAATTCAGAATTAATGAAACTTGATTTTTCCCTTTTCTTTCTGACACTTTTAACGAATTCTGTAGGCCAATATTTTTCGGCAAGGTACTTGAAGGATAGATTGTCTCTAAAAATGCTTTCGAGCTTTTGGACAGAGCGGAAAATCCAGCGCGGTTTTAAATCCGGGTGTAAAAACCGGTTCAAATATTTTTTGAAAAACTGCAAGAATCTGGAATCTCGAAACTTGAAATTCGCGAAATTTCTAGAATCTTTAAAGAAACATCTGGAAACGATTGCATTTGATATTTTTGGATAAAATTAACAGATATACCTTATAGTCTTGGCTAAAAGGCAGCGGAGCTTTCAGTTTCAATAATAACGACGCTCGACAGCAATAGCTGTATAACGGTTTCGCGTCGCGTTCTGCAGCTATACGCAATGAATTATAAATTAACATACGCGACAGTCGTAGTATAGCGGTAGGTAGCGTACCTAGCGCTGCGGCTTTCAATGCGATATTTAAGGGGTAGTTAATTGGCGTATTAACTATACCGCTAGTCACGCACATATTCGTGAACGATATTTAACGTGCGGAGAGACACACACGTACGTGCGAAAAAATATGTATAAGCTGAGTACACGTGGCTATATAATATGTAAATAGCTATATATTTCCTCCGAAAAAGAAGATGAAAAAAAAAATATGTATGTACATACATACATACACGAGTATATACACACTACGCGAAACGCTCTCTGGGTTGAATTAGCAGTCGAGAAGAGAAATTGGATTGAAACGGGTCCCTTTAATTCGATTCAAGTCTCTTTAATTTGCTGCCCTGCAGTTCGACCATGGGAGACCCTTAAAGCTCGGAGCTTTTTAGGTACAGTAAAACGAAAAAGTTTTTTTTTTTTTTTGTAAATTTATTTTATGTATATACAAAATACAAATTTTATATACATAGGTATATAAAAACGTTTTGAAATCGTCGAAAATTTTTTTAACGACGTACTTAATAATTCGTTAATATATAGAAAAAACTGCACCACGAGCTTGTATATCGTAACGAGACCACTGAACCCGCCACAACTCTGCCAGACTTTCGTAACTAAAATTTTTAAATTGGCTTTAATTGTCCTCAATCGCTGGTTACACTCGAGCACCATAAAATAAAAAAAAAACTAAATACATTTTTTTTCGCTATCCTCTAAACGCATTCTCTTTTTTTTCTTTTCGCCCACAATTATCACCCGAATTTAACCATAACTTAAAAAAAAAAAAAAGTATCATCTCACAGGAAATTTACCATTTGGTCAATTTTTTTTTCTTTATACGAATTCTAATTGCTCCAATTTTTCACAAAACAGGACCGGAAATGGGCGAAAAAAAAAAAAAAAAATTTCACCACGCGAAAAGCGATGTTTTTTGTATCAGAATCGCAGCCTCTACCGAGTCAAGGATTGATCGCGTCAGTTCGCGGGGCAATTTTTAACGCGCGAGTAAAATAATGCGTATTTTTGTTTTATCTATATTCGTTGTTTAATTGCAACGAACAGAGAGAGAGAGAGAGAGAGAGAGAGAGAGAGAGAGAGGGGAATAAATAAAGAGAGAGACAGAGAGACGGCGATAACAGTGGGTACGTAACTACCCTGACTAATTGACTAATCAACAGAGGTGGCATTTCGAAATGATAATCATTATATTCAGGCCACGCACAAGTCATCAAACACTAACTATGCCGCCTGCTCCTCCACCCCCTCCCATTCGCCTTTACCCCCATACCCCATCGACTGCATGGCGTCCCTCTGTTTAGACCTTAGCAACGACCCATATTACTCGACCCCATCGCCCTGGCATCGCCCTTACCCACAGCGCGTCGCTACCAGGGAGAACGAATATAGGGGTGAAGCCTCTGGGTTTTCCCCGGTTGCTACCCCAACGTCTCTCGCAAAACCCCTCTAAAACACCCTCCGCCGCGGATCTGCACGAGGAAGCTGGAAAGATTTGGTCGTTCCTGAACGGGGAATCATGCCTCCCGAATTGACACGTGACTTCGTATATAACGTCGAGTTTCTTGGACACGATTTTAGACATCGATGAACAGGTTTTTTTCCCCAATTCATTCACGAATTCCTACTTTCTCTGATCCCGGAGAGAGAGATCGTATAGCTGACTCCGTAGCCCGTTGAAGGGTATGGAAATATGCACCGACGGTTCTTTACAATCGGTCAATAATTTTCCCCCGCGCAACTCGAGTGTATACGTATTCGTGGAAAAGCAACGCGTCCAGAACAGACCTGAGATCGTAGTAGGGTATGTGCGCGTAGCTTTGGCAATTCCTTAAAAGTTTCTTCAACCGTACCTATGTATTATATACGGCTAGGTATATATATACAAAGAACGAAGATAGTCGTGTACGTATGTACAAAAATAAGCAAGTGCAGGGGTTGATCCTGGTAGTATCTGGTGCAGGAACTGTTATACGTCCGCACACAGCGTTTTCCCTGGTTCTTGAATTATTATACACTCGTGTCAATTTCCGGGGAAAAGAGCTTTTAGACCAATTTTCATTTTTCACTTTCATGCGCATTCACATTTTATTTCATCGTACCCGCGTAAAATCACCCTTCGTGTTTCTTGTGTCACTCAATTCATGATCCGACGAATCGTACCTACGTACCTACGTCGTATCGCCTTTTATTTTTTCGCTTTATTACAAGGAGATCAAGTCGTCTTACGGCAGCGTTATACTGCCTTCGGGTATAATCCGCTACTCATACGTCTATGAGGTTCAAGAAACCCTTGGCCCCCTTTTTAAATTTGATAATAAAAGGATAAGAAAAGGAGGACGAAGACTATAATCGTGCAGCATTGAAGAGAACGGTACGGTAGTCGGATTCGGCGGATGACTACTGTGGGTAGGTTCAGTTTTTACATTTTAATTGCTTTTTTTGTCACTCTCTGCCACTGCTGGTTCTGCTTCTGCTGCTTCTGCTTCTGCTTCTCTACGGTCGATCCTTTTTAAAGCGGATTCAAATTAATTCCAAGGCAAGCCTTGCGACGTTTCTAAAGAACTTGTTTATATACTCTTTATCATGCTGCTGGATGGCCCCCTTATTTCAAAGGGGTATGACCAGCCGGGCTTATGAAAAGAATATTATTAACACCGTTGACGTACTGGTGTTGGGTATATAGGTATACATGTGTATCGTTTCGCTTTTTATAGTTGTCTTGTACATACACGTCGTTTTTTATTTTCTTGAATTTTTCAATTTTTTTTTTACGATACTTCTTTCGCCATTAATTCCACTCGGAATAATCCCTTCGATAAAATTATCGGAGGGAAGCGAGATGGAAAGATTAAAAATTAAATCGAAGAATTATACAGAATAAAGGACATAATACACGTATACGTATATACATATATATCACTTAATCGTCGCGGTCTGTAAACCGGAATTAACGCTAACTGGTATATAATATTCGAAAAAACGGTCGCGTTTATCTCGACTGTGAAGAAACTGGTGTTATGAATTAGGGTGGAGCTCCCACTGTTGATAAGAGTTAGAGAGGAGCTGCCACCGTTGTTATGAATCAGATTGTTGCTGATACGATAGTTATGAATTTGGGTTCTTTTCTCTTGTTTTTACGTCTAGGGACAACCGGATATTATTTGGGTGCTTGGATGAATGATGTGGATGAAACTTTATGTATAGTTGATAATACTGAGAGTGAGTTTATTATATAGACTTATTATCTAATACAATATTCTGTTTGAGTTTAGTGCAAGATTGAGTGTGTAGTTTATTATATTTGCCTGATGTGTAATGAAGTGATTGAGTTGAGAGTTTGTGGGCAAGTGTTTCTATTGTCTCATTGTCTCTCGGGCGTGAGCGCGTTTATGCAAGGTAGCAGTTTTAAAGGTAAGTAAGTAGGGATGAGGTTCTTCGGATTGAGATTGAGGCTTCTTCTGATTAGAGGTTGAGAGATAGGATGCAGCTGCAGGATGTTATGTCTTCAGTTGATGTCGTAGGTAATATAATGTGAAATATAGAGGTGTGAGTACACGAGCACGTAACACGCCCATCCCCGGGGGAAAAAAAAATATTGCTCCTGTGAAGCAGGAGGAAATTTTTTTTTTTTTTTTTTTGTTTTTGTGTTTAAATCTACGGATTTAAATGCAATATGTATATTAGTTATAAAGGTCTTATGTTTACGTTAGTAAATATAAGCTAGGTATATGAGATAATAATTATAAACGTCTTATATTTACGTTAGTAAATATAAGCTAGGTATAGGAGATATGATTTTGATTCCAAAATCATATTACACTAAAGATGGCTTATTGGCAATAAGATCGGTTAGTTATAAATGTCTTATGCTGAGTTAGTATATGATATTTGAATATTACATTAGCAGGTTATATGTGTAATTATTTAATAATAATGACATGGATAGTATCGTTGTTATTACAGATATTGTATAATATAGGTAATTATTTCTGATTTCATCTGGCTCGGCTAGTCCAGTTCTGAAAAGGTATTCATGTACTGGTATATTCGTGATTTGGCGTCTGTTATGTGTGGTAGTGTTTTGTATATTGTTATTCTATGGCTAATTTTATTTTATTTATATGAACTATTTTGGTTTTATGATCGTTTATTTGGAGTTCCGCGTTAATGTTATTGATTATACGAATTATTTTGTATGGTCCTTTGTAGTGGTCATCTAATTTCTTTTTTGTTTCATTGATTAGGTAGACGTATTGACCTGGCTCGAAAGTGTGTACATTTATGTGTTTATCGTATATCAATTTTGATTTTAATTTCGCATTGTTAAGATTTTTCATTGCGTCTTGACGAGTTTCTTTGAGACGAGTAATTATTTCGTGCAAGTAATCTTCGTATTTATTCGAAAGATTTTTGTTGACGCATATGCTTGACAATTGTCGCGCTATTGTACCAAATATTAATTCGTGAGGTGTGTAGCCAGTGCTTTCGTGTACTGACGTATTATACGAAAATATTGCGAATCTAATCCATTTGTCCCAATTATATTTATGATTGATGTAGTGTTTTAAGTATTCGATTAGGACTTGATGACTGCGTTCGAGAGAGCCATTGGATTGAGGATGGTAAGCTGTGGTTTTTATTTGTTTTATTTTGAAAATTTTAGCTAATTGTTTCATGACAGGACTGAGAAAGTTCGGGCCTTGATCTGTTAAGATTGATTGAGGGGCTCCGTAGCGACAAATAAAATTTTCTGCAAATGCTTTAGCTATTGTTGTTGAAGTCATGTTTTTTAATGGTATTGCTTCCGAGTATTTGGTTAAATTGTCTTGAATTGTTAGTAAATATTTATTTTGTGAATTTGAAGTAGGTAAAGGTCCGACTATATCTAACGAAATTTTCTCGAACGCGGTTGTTGGTGTATCCGTTATTACCATCGGAAGTTTAATTTTATTTCTGACAAGTTTTCGTCGTTGACAGCTCTCGCATGATTTTATAAATTTTCCGATATCGTCTTTCATGTTCGGCCAATAATATAATGCTCGGATTCTTTTGAAAGTTTTTGTTATTCCTTTGTGACCAGCTATGACGGATTCGTGGTTTTCACGAATTATTTCCTCACGTAGCTCAGGATTGGGGACATTGATTTCGTTTAGACAGATGTTTACTGTTATATTTGTATAATTAAAGACTTTTCTGAGAGTGTTTTTAATCGCGAACCAATTTAGTTTATCAAATCCGCTACCGATTTTGGAAATTGAGAAAGATTTTATGTTTTTAGCCTGCAGTATGTCACGGAGGATAATTAATGTGTTATGGATTCCATTAACTGTTGATTTTTCATAATGGTTCTCTTGTGTTACAAGACTAAAGATGAATTTTTTATTAATTGGTGTAATGATCACACTATTCATTTCAGGACTTTGGGATCTTAGGAAATTTGTATCTAAACTGCCGATATCGATTAAATGTTTACCAACTCCTTTTTTAAAAATACAATCTGCTGACATACAGTGCACGTAATTATCTTTTCTCATAAGAATATCATCGTTTGTCTCTTTGATATTAGGTGCTAGTGGGGTTGGATCTGTATGGCTGAAGTGTGGAATCGGATTTTGAGGTTGAACTTGTTGCATATTATTTGTACTATTTTCTTCGATATCGTGTAAGAGTCGGTTGTCGTTTGATGGAAGAATATTATTCGAGGTACTGATTCTGTCCGTTTCTATGTGGTAATGGTGTAAACTTTCAGGTACGACGATATGTTCGGTTCGTATACGATGTTCATTATTTGAGTTTGAATTAGCAACATTATTTCCTGAACAGGGTACAATATTTTGACTTGGTTCAGAGTCGCAAATAGTCATTCTTATGCAGGAATTTTGAAAAACAAAGTATATCATTGATCGCACGGTCTTCCAATTTAGTTTATCTAGTCCACAACCGATTTTTGGGATCGATATTGACTGTACGTTGTCTGTTTCTAACTTTCGTCTGAGTTTACATAGGATGTTGTACATAGTTTCGTTCGTAGGTTTGTCAAAAAATTCAGGTTTAGTTATTAAGTTATAAACTTTGATGTCATTGTATGGTGTTACTATAATGTCACCTACTTGAGGGTTTTTTGATTTTAACTCGTCGCGACTTATAATATTTCGTTCGATCATTTCTTGTGCTATACCTCGTCCAATTAGACAGTCGGCTGGGATGCAATGTGCCAAGTTGTCGTTTGTTGTAAATAAATCTTGAGTTACCTCAGTTATGAAACGGTTCTCTGGGATCGGTAAAAGTTTTGAGACTTCTCGGAATTGTTTATAGGATGGATTATAATACATGGATTTGGCCATCGGGTACGTGGATTGTCTCGGGGTGGTAGTTTTAGGTATAGTGGGTGGTTGTTTTCCTTTGACAGCGTCTGAATATAATTTCTTATGATTAGAACGGTGAGTCCATGATTCACTGGAAGTAGGTAATTTTTGTTCATAATAAGGGACATGGTTGTCGTCTGACGATGAAGAATCAGGCGGTTGTGAAGGGGATTTAGGCTTTCTTGGTCGCAGCTTATGTTTGTATTCATGTGTTGGAGATTGCGTGCTGGTGCGTTTGCTGTATGTTGGTTTATTTTTAAGTGTGTCATTTGGTTCTGAGTTATCACTAGGCTGGTTTGAAGTAAGATCAGGTTTATCAATTGAAGCGCTTATGTTCGGTTGGCGTTCGATATATTGTGGATTATTATTTAAATTTTTGTTCAGGTACGGATCTTCCTTGAAGGAAGTTGATGTAGGATTCCGTCGGAGTTTACGTGATTTTTTATTTACGGGTAAATTATCCGGGGAAATGTCTGTGTACGTAGCGTTTCGTTTTTGTTGATATCTTTTAAACAATGGTAAATCGTCAATTGAGATGTCAGTGGACGAATCGATTGTTATTGGTTTAGTAGATTTCGAGACGTTAATCGGTTTTTTAGGCATAGGAAAACTGTCTGTTGAGTCGTCTGAGGATAGATCTTTTGAGAAAGTGGTTAGGAGACTGTCCATTGAAGCGTCTGTAGATGAATTATGAACTGTGCGTCTGTCTGGTGGGTGAATTAGTCTTTTTGCTAGCGGTAGATTATCTACAGATGTATCGCCTGGTGAGTCAATTCTCATCGGTCTATTTGAAAAATTTGATATATCTCTTTCTGATGGTAAGCAATCCATGGAAATGTGACTAAGTTTGTCATTATCTGAATTTAGATCCATTTCAGCGGATTCAACGTCGCTTTTGTATCGTTTAGTAGGAGCAGGATTTGGTGACTCGTCTGTACTTTGTCGTGGGTGGGTCGGGAATTGGTGAGTTTCTTTTCTCCGTTTCGCGTCAAGGTTTGATATACTATCTGAGCTCGTGTTTCGGTCGCGTTTTACGTTGATTGGTAATAGTTTATCAGTATCTACGGGTGGATTACGTGATAACGCGTCTGCGTTTAAATTAATTTGTCCTTTCTTGTATACGACGTCGTAGTCATATTCTTCGAGTTTGAATCTCCATCTTAGTAGTCGTGAGGTTGGGTCTTTAACATTGCTAACCCAAATAAGAGGTTTGTGATCCGTAACAAGTGTGAATTTATGTCCGTACAAGTAAGGTCTGAAGTGATGGACTGAATATACAATAGCTAGTAATTCTTTTTCGATTACAGAATAATTCAACTCTGCTTTGTTCAGTGTGCGTGATGTATAGGCTATTGGTAGGTCTTCTCCGATTTTACCTTGGCTGAGTACAGCACCGATAGCGTATTTGGATGCGTCAGTTGTTAAAATAAATGGTTGGTCAAATTTAGGATATTGTAGTATAGGGGATATGCATATCAAGTCTCGTAACGTTTCGAAAGCCAGTTGGTGTTCAGATGTCCAGAGGAATTTAACGTTCTTTTTCAGTAGAGTAGTTAGTGGTCTCGATATTTTTGAAAAGTTTTCGATAAATCGTCTGTAGTAACCGATAAGACCGATGAATTGTTTGATCTGTTTGGCTGTTTTAGGAACTGGGTATGATTTGACTGCCGTTATTTTCTTTGGGTCTGGTTTTACACCGTTTTCTGTAATAATGTGTCCTAAATAGGCTACTTCCTTTCGAAGGAATTCGCACTTACCAATTTGTAGGCTTAAATTTGCTGATTGTAGTCTGTTAGCTAGTTTTTTGAATTTAGTCTCATGTTCTTCTATAGAATGTGCATAGATGACGATGTCGTCTAAGTATACGAATGCAACGTTTCCTTCTAAACCGGATAAAACTTGGTCCATGAGTCGCTGAAACGTCGCTGGGGCGTTTTTGAGTCCGTATGGCATGTCTTTAAATTCGTAGTGTCCGTGTGGAGTTGAGAAAGCTGTCTTATGCGCGTCTATTGGGTCCATCGGAATTTGATGAAACCCTGAAGCGAGGTCGAAGGTTGAGAAATATTTGGCGTTCCCTAACTGGTCGAGTATATCGTTTATATTTGGTAGGGGATATGCGTCACCTATTGTCTTTTCGTTAAGTTTTCTGTAATCTATCACCATTCTCCATTTTTTGTGACCTTCTGCATCAGGTTTTTTCGGCACAATCCAGACGGGGGAATTGTAAGGTGAGGATGATGGTTTGATTATATCTTGGTCTAGTAAATTTGAAACTTGTTTTTGTATCTCGTCTTTGTGGATAGTCGGATATCGGTATTGTTTTACGTTAATCGGAATGTCATCTGTTGTTGGAATCGAATGTTTCGTTAAGTATGTATGTGATAGTTTATCGCCTGGCAGAAAAAATAGGTGGTTGAATTCTGTCGTGAGTGTAAGTATAGATTCTTTCTCTTCGTCGTTGAGGTGATCCAAACGCATTAAATTTTTAAGGATTGTTAATCTTTCGGAGTTATTATTAATATTATTATCGAGGGTTGTAGTGTCATTGGGCTCTATCGTGTTGTTCATTGTCAACACTTTTAAAGTTTGGTGTGTATTTTGAGTTTGGTCTTGAGATTTAGTATATATTTTTATTGGAATGTTTGTGTTATTGAAGGTTGAGATTATTATTTGTAAGATTTTATTCCAGTTTTGTTTGCCTAGTTCGTTGGATAGGTCAGGAATTGAGATTGAATTTGTGTTGTTTGAAATTAGATGATTCTTAAGAGCTTCGAGTGTTTTCGTAATCATTGTGTCATCTGTATCGCTGTAATAGGTTTCCATAATTATTGAGTGGTATAATGCTTTTGAGCTTTTAGGAATTATATCTTTTATAGTATCTCCGACTATACTATTTTTCGCGTAGGCTATGAGCTCGTATTCGTTTAAATTGCAAGCTTTTAATAATTTGACTGAAATTCCTCTTAATATTTGGAATTTTTGCGGTATGAAGTGAATAATTGCTCCTGTAGATCTGCATATGTCACCGTGAGTTATTGAAAGTTGAGTAAGCGTAGAGTGATTTGTAGTAGTTTCTGCAGGGGTGAGTGTACTGAGGATTTCGAGGACTGGTTCTAGAGTTACTGTTGGTACTCTTATTTCAACAGCTGATTCGTTTGAGTTTATCGCATATATGGACGCTTGACCGTTTCTGTTTGTTAAGAATGCCTTACCGCAGTGAATATTGGGGCCTAGATTAACTGTATCTACGTAGCCTTGATCGATTTCCGAATTTGAAATTTTAATAGGGATTACTTGAGCAGTACGACCTGGTATTGTAATGATAGTGGTAATACGTGAATTTTGGAGTTCAAAGGGAATTACCGTATCTGTCAAAGTTAGCGTATTAGATTTGTAGGAAATTAGAGCTTTTTCTTTGGATAACAAAGGTTGTCCGATAATGCCGTCTTGAGCTATTGGGAAGTCGTCGTGGACAATGTGGAATTCGTAATCTTTGTCATTAATTTGCAATTTGGTTTGGGCTAAAGTAGTAGTAAATCCATCTGTGATTCCTGTCATTTTTCGCGTTTTACTTCTGTCGTGTTTAGTTTCCTCTTTTAAACAACTGATTTTTACGATATTTAAGTCTGCACCAGTGTCTATTATGAATTTTGCTTTTGTTTCTAACTCTCGTATATCCATTTCGATGACTGGTAAAAGTCCATTTATTGATTCTGATTTTGTATCGAGGATGTGATTTGTTGTATCGTTGAACGCTGTTGTGTTTGATCTGGGTCCGTCGGCACGTTCTCCCGGCGGACAGTGTTCGAGTTTAAAGAACCCTGTGTTTGTTGTCTTTGTGCGTTATTATAAGCGCGTTTTCTACAGTTTTCTATTGTATGTCCCTGGCGTTTACAATAATTACAGGATAATGAGGAATATTGTGTGTTTGATTGAGTAGGTTGTTGCATTTGATCAAGTTGTTGCAATTGATTAGGCTGTTGTAATTGATTTTTGGCAGAGCGGCATTCATTCAGAGTATGGCCCGGTCTCTGGCAGTGTGTGCAGTATTTGGCTTGTCTGGTATCGCGATTTTTCGTGTAACAGACGTCATCTGTGTGACCTCTGCGGTTGCAGTAAGTGCAAGTTGTAGGGTTTTGATTGGGATCTGGTCGTTGATTTGGATTTCGAGGGATTGATGGGTTTTGTGGGTGATTATTGAATCGTCTATTTGGTTGTATGTTTGGAGGATGTGATTTGTTTTGTTGGGGTTTTTGATTGCTAATATTTGGATTGCTATCACTGTTGTTTTGGGTGTTATAGGCATTGCGATTTAGAAATTCTTGTTCTTCTGTAAGAGCTATTTCAATTGCTTGGTTCAAAGTGGTCGGGTGAGTACCCGCTACTCTAAACTCTATATCGGGAATTAAGCCTCTAACGAAACATTTTAGTACATTGTCTTGGATTGCCGAAATCATGCTAGTCGTGTCGGTGTTAGTGTGTGTATTGTTGATAGCTTGTATTGTGTTATAGAGAATATCCTCAACTTTGGTGCCGTAATCTAAGACACGTTGATCGCGTTGTTGTTTGACATTATTTAACTCGGTTTGCCATTCAAAAATGGTCTTCTTTGGTAAAAATGCTCGTTTTAGAGCTAGTAAAATCTCGTCGATGGTGTTATATTCTTTGTTCCCGAGATATGATTCTGCGAGTCCGTAGACTTTGGTTCGTAACATGCGCGTTAAAACTGGGGCTTGTGTTGGGTTAATGAGAGGTTTGGCATTTTCACAGCTTCTGATAAAATTGTTTATATTCACATTTCGACCATCGAAATACGGGATTGTGTCAAGTACATCTTTAAGAGACCAATATTTTCGCGGTAGTGTACCAGATGGGGATTCGTCGTCGGACATTTTGGCGATATTGTGTTAGGTAATTTCTGTTTGTGTAATATAAAATTAAGGTTACTTACAAGCTGATGATCAGAATTATTATAAATTTCATTTCTATACGGATCTCAATCAGTTTTGTAGATGAGGTTGATGTGTAGAGCTGTCTCGGTGTCGTGATGGATAGAGATGTCTTGATGTTGTGGAAAGTGTGTCTCTTATGGGCCTCGGTGGATTCAGATGAATCTTTGTGGGGCTAGGTGCCTTTGAGGAGTCGTTGGAATTTCGATTTTTTTTTTTTTTTTTTTTTTTTTTTTTTTTTTTGCTGAGTTATTTCCTTATGATTTTGTAGAAGTAGTTAAAAGGACACAGTATTTTATATTCACTCAATATTTATGCACTTTGTTTGTTCAATGTAGATTTATGAATTTATATGTTTGTGTTTAAGCATAGATTCAGTGTTTCTGAATTTCAGTTGATTTAGTTTTATGGATTTGGTAGCAATTCGATTATTTCTTATAGATTCTTGTCACTTAAGTCACGATGATTGTAGAGTTTGAGATGATTATCCTGAAGAGTACGTTGTAGAATTCGGTTCTTTTGACACTGAGATACCGTCACTTCTAGTAGTATAGAATTGGTTTCACTTAACTTTTAGCACTTAAAATTCCGGTAAACAAGGAGTGCCGCTGCCACCATTGTTATGAATTAGGGTGGAGCTCCCACTGTTGATAAGAGTTAGAGAGGAGCTGCCACCGTTGTTATGAATCAGATTGTTGCTGATACGATAGTTATGAATTTGGGTTCTTTTCTCTTGTTTTTACGTCTAGGGACAACCGGATATTATTTGGGTGCTTGGATGAATGATGTGGATGAAACTTTATGTATAGTTGATAATACTGAGAGTGAGTTTATTATATAGACTTATTATCTAATACAATATTCTGTTTGAGTTTAGTGCAAGATTGAGTGTGTAGTTTATTATATTTGCCTGATGTGTAATGAAGTGATTGAGTTGAGAGTTTGTGGGCAAGTGTTTCTATTGTCTCATTGTCTCTCGGGCGTGAGCGCGTTTATGCAAGGTAGCAGTTTTAAAGGTAAGTAAGTAGGGATGAGGTTCTTCGGATTGAGATTGAGGCTTCTTCTGATTAGAGGTTGAGAGATAGGATGCAGCTGCAGGATGTTATGTCTTCAGTTGATGTCGTAGGTAATATAATGTGAAATATAGAGGTGTGAGTACACGAGCACGTAACACTGGATTTTGTCAAATTTACTCCAGGGATTAATCGGCCTCATTGTGTCCTTGGAATTCCTGATTCCCGATTGCCGGACCTCCGCGGGGAGCTGACCAAGGGAAACTTCTAACTCGCGATTCTACGATGGTTTTTCACCCTGTCGCTTTTACGTCTTGAGATTATCTCGTAGATATAGAATTAGCGATAGCGTGCAGGCGATTATTTGAGACGAATTTCCACGGTGTTTGTATGTACCAGACGTTTCATGATAAAACTAAAAAAAAATAAAAAATCTTACAAAACGAGGCAGAAATTGAGACAAAAAAAAAGAGGGATACTCGAATAAGAATGGATGATCTCGAAATGAGGGGTGAAATTAAAAGCATTGTCGAGAAGAATTCGCGGATTGAAGAAACGGCGGAGAGGAGAAGGCAATGCATTTTATGAATAAATAGTCTTTGTCCTCTCCTCTCCTCTCATCTCCACTCCACTCCTCGTCTCTTCTTTTCTCATCTCTTCTCTTCTCTTCTCTTTTCTCCTCCCGTATCTGGCTCCTATGGTAGGTAGGTAGGTAGGTAGGTAGGTATGGTATGGTTACGGGAGTGAGTGAGTGCTCGAAACAGAGAGATCTTTTGTAAGCCTTGCCCAACTCGGGGATTAGTTACTTTGTGTAAGTATACCAGCCTCATCTCTTATTCACGATCTGTCGAAAAAGAGGGTGACTTTTGCTCATTTCATTATATCGCGCTCTCAAACCCTTAGTCAGGCAGATGATACCTACTCCAAAGCATATTGACGATTATATATGCCGGAGGTGCAGAGCGATGCTATTTTCAAGTAACGTCGCCGCGCAACCGAAAGAAAGAAACCAAAGTACGATGAAATAAACCAAAAAATTTACTCAGCAAATTTTACACTGGCAAAATAATTTTGAATTTAATCGGTGCAACGGTTTTTGAGTTATTAAAGAAATTCAATTTCGGAATCTAGCTTTCTTTTCAATCGATTACATCTCGAGTACGGATCAACCGATTCTGATAAACTTTTCTTTAACTTCCCGCTATGAAAATTGAACATTTTCAAAAAAAAGGGAAGTTATTGGTTTCGGTCCGATTTTCGAAAATCGAGTTCTCATCAGATCTCGACGATTTGGGTTCCTAGGAAGCTATTCTGGTATAATGGTTCTTGCGGCGATCGAAAGGGTTTATCAAGACTTAGATCTGATCAAATTTTGGAGTCGATCGGTCGAGTAGTTTCAAAGTTATTCGAAAAATGAAAATTGAAAAAAAAAAATTTTCATGTTTTTAGCGCCTAACTCCGAAACTTGAAACACACCGAATTCGGAATTACTCGACTCAGTGGTTTTGACTGAAAACAAGCAATCATCATTTCCTCTAACTCATATTTCTTGAAATTCATTATCTAGGGCTTTCTTTAGCCTACGATCACCAAACTGAGCTGTCTCCAATTTCAAAAATTCAAAAACTTCATATTCTAAGCTAGAAAAATCTGAGCTAGCCCTTCATAGAGGTCAAAAAATCAATCTTCTCATCTTTGACATCGATTTGTGAATCTATTTCGACAAATTTTTTTGGGGTATTCCTAATTCGTTTCGAAAAAACCGTAACTGTTATTATTATTGTTGTTAATAATTCCGGGCATTTCGGGGTACCTAAAGCCGTGCGTATAGGGTAGGGGTCGACTGAAATTAGTAGTAAAATGGTCGACTGCTTTTGTGTGTCTCCTTTTTATTCTGAATTATTATTATTATTTTCGTTTTTTTTTTTCCCTGCAGTGGGTTGGTAAATGGCTGCCGTGAGAACGAGGAGAGAAAATTTTTGGGGTTCCTCGGTCGGTTTTACCAAGTCTCTTGCACCACGCGCGATTTACGCTGTACGAGGCTATATACGACACAGTTAATTACAACGACAATGGAACCTCCCAGCCATCGTTTCCATTGTGGTGGTGCTGCTGCTGCTCTGATGGCAACGCGCATTTCGTGCTGGTTTAGAAACGAGCTTTAGTAGCTAAACTTTCGTACCTACTAACATCCAGAAACCGGAGCGAGGCAGTTATTTAAAAGGGGGTAGGTATGTACGGTACAGTACATGCCTGCCTGATACTACTCTCTGCCAAAACTCAGCTCCCTACTTTCTGCGCACTCGTAGTTATATCCATGTACCGTACGTCTGAATGTGTTGGTATATATAATTACGCGAGTACATAGAACGTGTGGGTTAGCGGTGTGTAAATAAAAACGACGCGTGCATTAGGGTGTTCAAAAAAAAAAACCAAACCGAAAAAAAAATCCCCTAATCCGTTGAATTCGTTGTTTCTATTGTCAGACTAAAGGCAACAGATTCAACGATCGGTGAGACAGGATTAAAAAACTGATTCCAACATTTTTTGGTATTTTTTTTTTTTTTTTTGCACCCTATTTTCCGAGTTATCTGAATAATAAGGGTGGATTTTGTTGCTTTCTTCGAACTCGAAGTAAAATGTATAAGAAAAAAAAAAAAAAAACAGAGAGAGAAGCGAGCAGAAGGATAATAAAAAATAAAAATTTCCGAGCGGAGATTAAGACGGGGGGCCAGTAATTGCCAACGATGTATCATTTTAATGAGTCAATTACGAGTTATGGCTTCTCTTCGCAAAGTGTTGGGATCTCTGCTCGGATCACCGCTAATCGCACCGCTTAACAAACTTGTCCAACAAAACTCCTCGGTTTCGCTTTCCTTCTTCTTCTTCTTCTTCTTTTTCTTTTTCTTTCTCTTCCTCCTCCTTCTTCTCATTCTCCACCCTTCAATAAACGTTACGGAAACGTCTTTCGGCTGCTGATCCGTTCATCCGTTCCGTCGTGACGCGGCACTTAATACACGGTTATAAAAACCGAGTAAATTCCCACGAACGTATGACGAAGCCCAGCTCTTGTACTGCAGGGCGTACCTACCGTCCGAGTGTATCTGAATTATTGATTTTCTCCTTCACCCCTTTGAATTTTTAACATTTTAACGTAATAAGGGCCCCCGTAAATTATCTGCAACAGTTTAATTTCATCCCTCGGGTGAATAAAGCCGCCTAAATAGTCGCGGGGAAGGTAAAAAGGGAAGAATAGTAGCCTCGGAGGTAGTTGAAATTTTCAATCTTGAATTTTCTCATCCTGTTGGGGGGGGGGGAGGGGGGGACGTATTCTATTCTTGTTTCCTTGAATGGTTAACGGGGATCACCGATTGTTCGGCTCAATTTAGGGAAAGAATTTCATTCGAACTCGAAGTCGTAATTTGAGGATGGATTCGAGTCCCGATTGATTGCCGGGACACGGTCTAATTCTTCGCCCTCCTGGTACCCTGGGAGATTCTTTTCATCCGTTGGCCTTCACCTCGCTTCCTCGTGTATATATACTCGAGTATAGATTCTAGAGAATTGGCTAAGTAGCCGCATACGTAGCGTACGTCGCGTGTATCGCGGCTACACGCTCAACGCCACAGCTAACTAAAATCGATCCACTTCTGCGCGCGGAGGCGAGGAAGAGGAAGAGAGGATGAGGAGAAAACCGAGTGGCATATATAGAATCTCACCCTTGTTTATGGGGTGTTTGCCGGCAGTGCAGCCCCTCGCCTTTGCCCTCGTACTGCTCCAGGGTCTCTGCAGCCTACCAGAGACGACTCGAACCGAGCAATATTGAATCCTGAATCCGTGGTGTAATTGAATTTACTCTTGTTTCCATGCGCTGATCGAAGTCTGACTGACGTTTAAAGGGGAGACGAGAACTCGCAGTCAACCTCTTTGCCGATTTCATATTTTCACCTAATTTCATCGTCTCAGTATTTTCATCTTCGAGTCCACTGATCTTCAGATTTTTCAAATTTAGAGACAATATTTTGAAACGATGTGAAGTCCGGTAACGAACTTTATTTTTCTCGGCTTTGAATCGAAAATTTTCGAGTCTAAAAACTGAATTCATTGAATATCATTGGTTTGCCCCAAAATGAAATTGATGTAGAATATTCTCTCCAAATTTGAAGAAGTTTCGATGAACGATACGACCTGGGTCTTGCGATCAGAATTTTGCAAGTTTCGAACGTTCAAAATTACGGATTTGTTTGAGACGATTCAGGATTTTCAGAAGCATCAAAATTCGGAAAGATCGAAATGCTGACAGCAAAAAACTCGGAAAGTCCAAGAATCCGAAAATTTAATGCTCAAGGCACGACGGTCCGGTTTTGGCCTTCCGGATCTTCAGCTTACGGAATTTTGAACCTTCAGTGTTTTTCGATTCGAAGTATTTTGAGTCGACTATGCAGACTTTTGGTCTAAAAGAGTTGAAGATTCTAATCTAAAAAAATAAATGGTGTTAGAAATTCATTGACTTAGGCTTCTCTGCATTTTTCTGCAATTTTGAAGAATTAATTTCCGACTCCACGTAATAATGATAAGCGAAATGAGAATAAAAAGAAGAATGGTCAACGACTTAATTAACGACGAGGCTAGTAGGTGCACCACCCCCGGTATCGTCACGACGACTTGACGTCGCGAGGCGAGGTGGTGGCTATGATAGGGAAAAGGCCGCGATACTTCCCACCTATATTTTCTCTCCTCGGTATAGCCACCTTCCTCACAACTCAACGTGCCCTCTAACTTTGAATCGCGGCCCATTAATCTTCGTTTGTTCTGCTATCGCGGCCGGCCTATAAGGGGAAGTATGAAAAGAAACTTTTTTCACAATTTTCACCAACCGGTGTGTGTTTTAATTGGACGAAAATTGTACGGTGATTATATAGTTTTACTGGCTATAGAAAAATCAACCCCTACCCTATAATACCGGGTAGGTAGGTACTCGAGACTGACGCGTCGTGGTTCACGGCCTTACGACGCTAAGTAGATACTAGATACGACATATACGACTATAATAAGGTGGCTCGGCGGCATAAGTTCTCAGTCCCTAGGAAACAACAGCTAGATACAAAAAATAAATGAAAAAAAAACAATTGAATCGAATCATTTTTTTTTTTTTTTGACATCCCGATTTTGCAAAAAATATTATTTACTCGTTAATTTTTTTTTTTTTTTGAGCTGTTAAAATTGATTTTTGTTTCTTCTTACGTTTTTTTTCTTCGCTGAACAGTTAATTACGGTGCTTTCCGTTATTCAACTGCAGGTTCGCAATATACAAACGAGTCTCATGGGGGCAGCTCAATTGCCATCTTATAATTAGCGAATATATACATCATAGCTTTTTTCCAGAATAAAGAATTTCAGGCATGATATAGGGTGGGGTTTTTATTTACGATTATTATTATTATTATTAATTTTTTTTCTTCTCCTTACTCTTATTTCTTTGTTAATTAATTATTACGGGCCGTCGAGTTGATGCGACTAATGAAAACATTTCTGATTATTTTCCCGTAACGGGCGCGTTTCGCTCTTATAATTTTTACTTTTATTCTCTTCTTCGTTTTTTACTTAAATTTTTTCCTTTTTCTTCTCTACCCGGGTCGCGTATTATACCTATACCTACACTACGCGGCAGAAAAGACGAAAGACTCGAAACTCTCTTGGGACTTTGTAATTGTGAGGAGAAAAATTAATTTCAAGTTCGGTATGCCCCTCTTTCTCTCCCGTACTTTATACCTATAGGTTATACCCTCTACTCTCGCTGGTTCCCGCGCGTTGCACGGAGACGCGGATGGCGGATCGATTGACTGGGAATAATTGTATTTACTAACTTTTTCAATTATTAACTTTGATGTTTTCATCCCGGCTTTTATACAGGACATATATATAGATATATACATGTAATATGGTTGCTGCTATACCCACTTATATACACTAATACATACCCTCGTTGAAAAAATTTCTTATTCCCCTTTAAGCATACAAACATCGGTACATATATATAATATTTATATACATTTGTAATCAATTTTACTCTACGATGCGAAAGATTCATTCAGATTTTCCGCAGTCAGTATAAGGAATTGAACATAAATTCACAGGTTTTTAGAAACACTAAAATTTCATCTTTCGGGGGCGAGATTAACCCGGAAGACGGTCACACCTCATGAGAATCCCGTGGTGGTCACATGGGCTGTTACACACCCCAAGCACTTTGAAGCGCTGTAGAATTTCGTAGAATTATTCTGGAGGCCCAAAAAAAAATTGAGAACATATTTCAAACGTTTCTCTATTAACCTGTCCAAGAATGTAACGAAAATTTTAGTTTGAAGTATGTTTAAAAAATTCGTGAAAAAAAAATTCCCAAAATTGCCCTTTTTTTTTACAAAAAATGCTGTATTTTTTTTGGTGTTTGACATATCGACAAAATTCAAGCAGGGTTTGATTCCTGAAAGGATTCTCTTTCTGTTGACTATATTAGTTCTTGTGGGTTTTCCAAATAGTATATTTATTTTGCACCATGAACATGCAGGTTTCAGTGGCAAAATGATGTGCAAAATGTCGATGATTTTTTATGTAAAATGACAATTTCTTTATCGAAAACTCTTCAAAAAGTAGCTCGAAAATGGCCTGGGGTGTGTCACACCCCATGTGACCGTCTTGGGTTAATTAGGTTCCGAATTTTAAACTGTAAATTTCGATACCTACTTTTACTGTAAAAATTATTATATTGATGAAAATCGAATTTCTCTATAAATTAGATATACAGATACGAATAATATATAAGGTGCAGGTCAAACTAATCCAAGCGTATATAACTATATACCAAAGTTTTCTCAACTTAACTCAAATTCAAATTAGGATATATAATTCGCTTAACCTAATTGTTAAATAATTACTAATTACAGCGAACTTAATTCACGTATACATTGGTGTAGGTACCTCGCAGTGGGGTAGGTAGGTACCTAAACCGGCCCTTCAACTGTTTCAGAGTCTAACGAAGAATTCAGTTAATTAAAAAAACAAAAAAGGAGCAAAAACAAAACAAAAATCACACAAATGAAAAGAAAAAAAAAAAACAAAAAGAAGAGGGGGAAAAAAAATCGGATGAACAAAAGCCGCGCAATTTGCGCTGAACGGATTTACCATATGTGTGAGTGTGAATCTGCAGCAAGTAATTAAATAAGCTGAGAGGGTTTGTTAAAAAATTTTGTAGGTACACCCGGGTATTATTGGAGGGGAGCGAAAAATGTAATAGAAAAAAATAAATGAAATAAAAAAATACTAAACGCGTTTATGAAGTTCCATTCAGCGGACAATCTTTTCTCATCTAGTTAGTCACCGCTGCGCCCATGCAGTGCCATTGCTGCTGTTATAGGTAGACCATATGGGATGCAAACTGACTTTGAATCAGAACTGCGATAAAGCTCATTGCCCCCCTACCCCCTACCCCTTACCCATACCCAATAAAAATTCTGCCTGTATATGGGGTTGAATTTTACTCAGCGAAGGATTTCGGAGGCTCGCAAATCCGATCAAAAAAAAAAGTTAAATATTATATATATAAATATGATATTAGGGGGTTGGTCCTTGTTCAGGGTGTGAAGAAATTGTTTTGCTACCGCCACCGAAATGCTCTCCAAATAATTGGAAAAAAATCCTTCAACAAATTTCGGCTTTCTATGTCAACCCTAAATTCTCTTGCAAAAGGGGGTGAATTTTGCCATTCGAAATACACACGATCTTGCAATATGCTTTCGGTATAAATATTTCATCGCGGGGCTAGTTATTCTCAAAAAAATAAAAATAAATAAAATCTGTAATTGCGAGAAATTAGTGGACATTGGTGCTAATATTTGCAGAGAAAAACGTTACTGTTATATGCTTCGTTGTCAATTTTCTAAACAATATTTTAGCAAATTAGACAAAAGACGTCAGATTTTGGAGTCGATCGGTCGAGTAGTTTCAAAGTATTCAAAGAATAAAAATTGAAAACAAAAAGATGTCATGTTTTTAGCGCATAACTCCTAAACTGTCCGTGCGATTAGTCTCAAAACTTAATCAAATTCGAGTCTTGGATAGCCCTTTCGATTGCCGCAAGATTCATCAAAATCGACCGATTAGTTTAAATGATATTGCACGACAAAAAAGAACGTATATAAAGTATGTATTTCAAATGGTGAACTTCACCCCTTCCGCGGGAGGGTTTAGGGTCGAGATAGAAGGCTAAAATTTTTAAAAGGATTTTTTTCGAATTATTTGAAGACGATTCAGGGGGTGGTCTCAGAAAAAAAATCACCCACATCCTGAATAAGAACCACCCCTAACGTATGCATGTGTGTCTGTTTGTTTCTCATCATATATTCAAATGATACGCGGGACCGTGTCAAAGTTTTCGGGGTGACAGACGGACGTATTTTGCTCCGTCGTACCACGGGTATAGGTACCTACCTACGTCGAGGTTCTCGCTAGTTCGCACTACCTCGAGAGTAAGAGTAAGGGTATAGGGTTAGCGATGGGACAGATGGCTCCAGGGCACTCGAGCCTCGAGGTGCCAAGGGATACGTGATCTAAATTCTAACGAGAGAACGAACGAACGAGGATTCCCTGCTGTGGTGACCCCTTCACGCCCTTGACGCCTGACCGCTACAAACCCCGTTTTAAATAAATAAATATCTAATATTTAAACCAAATCGATTGACTAATGCGACCGGAGAAAATTTTCAATCTTTATCCAATTCGATTGATTATTATATTCTTTGTAGTATAACATTAGCAGTAATTTGAAAAAAAAAACAAAAAATTCTTTCCACGGTTTTCGATGATCAAAAGTGACATTTTTTTGTTCTTATTTTGAATTGTCAGTGTCGTAAATTACTTTTTCCATGCGATAGTATGATAAGTAGAATATATGTAAAGTTTTAGAAAAATAATGGCGACTCCGACCACCTTTAACCTTATCGGTATTATTTCACCAGGGTTGGGTATACAAATCTCAAAAAAAAAGAGAAAAAAATCAAGGAAAAGCTTGCTTTTTCCTGTCATTTTTTCACTCGGTTATATTTATCCCTTCAGACCTTGCACGATATATCATTCGCGGACAATCGTGCCGTGAAACTCAAGAAGGTTGGGAAAAAATGTTACTATTTCAAGAAAGCCAACCGCGGAGTTGGATCGGAACGAAAACTGCTATACAGGAAAAATAAAAGAGTTGAAGAAAAAGGACGAACAACGACACAAGAACGTTCTCGATTCCCAATTATTATCGACGACGGATTATAGCGGATCATCGGGATGAAAAATATTTGCGCAATTTTCTCGTTATTCCTTCTTTTGCATTTTTTTTTTTTTTTTCGAATATAACTTAAACATGATGCGGAATATCGACGCGGGGAGACGGACCGAGGTCGCTGTGAAGAGGTGCCGATATCGGATATCTATTTCCTCGTGCTTGCAGTCCCCTGCACGATATACTCGATCAGATGTGAGCCGCAGATAAAGAAAGGGGATAGAGATCCGCGGACCGCTCTCAAGGGAGAATCAAATAAATTAGAGTAAAGGAGGAAGTGAAGGGTATTTTAAATATATTTCCCATTGGAAATCGCATCGAGGAGAATCTAAATCATCCCCGTACGATAGCTAGAAAAAAAAACATCGCGAAACCCTGCAGCCAGTGGCCTGTCTCCGACAGCGGAATTTCCTCGATTCAAAAAATACCGAATTTCAAAACCAATTTCCAACTCCGTTGAAAACGCCTATCGCTAAAATTTCGCCACTCTGTTCGATATGAAATATTTTCAATTTGTTGATCGAATAAAATTTGAAAATTTTGTCGCCCCGTGTCCGGGCGGGGCAGCTCTACCTCGGGAATGAGAAAAGCTTAAATCACTGGGCTGACACTCGCAGAACCGTAATTGTAACGTTTACCCCTCAGCAGAGAAGCTGGCCCCGCCTTGGTTCGCCCATAATTCAAAGGCGGGAGTCAACGAGCAGGAACGGGAATGAGAATTCGCAAGTTTTTATCCTCGAGAGATTCTCTCTGTCCGTTCTTCTCTCCTCCCTGCACCATCGTCTCATTTCCTCCTTTTCTCCTTAACTCCTTATTTTCTCTCGACTTTATTTTATTTTCTATTTTTTTTTTTTGCCTTGTATTACGGGGACGAGAGGGATGCCGAGGATAAGAACTAAGGGAGGAATCGAGCTTGCGTTTCATTTCAATCTGAATACGATTTAATTTTCGTTCGCACCACGAATGCTAAATTTACCTTGAATAGAACCGAATAACTTCCCTCGGCATACGTTCGCTTGTAGTCCTCCTTTTTCCACCGCCTCTGGACTTTGTTTTGAATTTCTCTTCGAAATTCCTTGTGTAAGATAATATAAAAATTTCACCTTTGACATCGACGCGCGCCGTGCCTCAGACCAGCCCGTTTTTTCATCTTCAGGAAACAATTTTTCTCTTGCTTTCCTTCTCTCCCGTTTCCTCAAGATCTACAAATTGTCTCGCCGCATAATCAATTTGTCGATTTTACTGGATCGAACAAACCCCTCGCGATTCAATCCCCCAGGTCCCAACCATCGTTGAGGTAAAACGCTAGGGCGACCCTGCACCGACTCCGCGGGCTATACGTATCCGTTGGATTTTGTAAAACGTCCTCGTGGCAGAAGGAATTTATTTGCATCACAAATGCGCTAATGTCTTCGCTTCCCCGTCGCAATCCGTGGGCTCGAAGACAAGATTAATGAAAAGCCTGGGTGCTACCGCCCTCGCGGTTCTCTTTAAGAAAGAGAGGAGATACAGGCCGAGGAATAAGGGAGCGGGGTGAAAAAAAAAGAAAGAAAAGAAGATAAAAAAATTAGAGGATAAAAATGAGCGGGAAGAAGAATGAGAATAAGAAGCAGAAGATGAAGAAGATCCTTTTCTCCACCGTTGAGCAATTTGATAAGAAAAAAGAAAAGGTAAAATAAATAAAACAACATAATGCAAACGAGGGTGTAAAGAATTAAACGTAACTTCAACTTCTTCTTCTTCTTCTTCTTATTCTTCGTCGACAAATAATAATTTCAAAGAGATATTATTCTCCCCGGTCTTCCGGCGAATAACCCTGAATTTGTGGGTGGTACAGAACGCGGCCCTGTCACGCCGAGAATTAGTTCGGAATTAACTGGTAGGGCTTCAAGGTGATTATTGGAGCTTTGCCAGTTGGAAGACGATAAGACCCTGTTAATCAGCGAACCGTACAGCTGCGACGAACCTTAGTGTAAACTGCGCCGAATCCAGGATGTGCCTCAAGGTTGATAATCATTCAAATATCTTAAACGAAAGCCCACCGCGAGTATCACTTGGACTTAGGCACTTTGTAGCATTTGTCAAAATTTGGTATACGAAAATGGGCCGGAAGTTCGCTGATTGTTTTTTCCCTCTATTTATTCTTATCCCTGCTTCTTGGAGTTTTGGTACAAAAAATAAAGCCATTAGTATTGATCGTGGAAAAATTAGTGAGGAAATCAGAGACTGGAACACAATACTCACAGCTCTCGGAAGAAGGAGAAGAAGAAGAGAAAAGAGAGAGGAAGAAAAGTTGGTAACTGTCATTTGTTTCGGGGAAGAGCCGAACCCCTATCTACC
This sequence comes from Macrophya alboannulata, assembly GCA_949628255.1. Classification (NCBI taxonomy): domain Eukaryota; kingdom Metazoa; phylum Arthropoda; class Insecta; order Hymenoptera; family Tenthredinidae; genus Macrophya; species Macrophya alboannulata. The sequence goes on along the minus strand of OX451207.1, from coordinate 914,005 downwards.
GGACCCCATTCGCGATTCGTAAACGTCCTTGAAACTTGTATACAGGAAGGATCAAAAGATGTGAAGTATTTATACGTAAACGTTGAGGAATTCATTTGAGATCAAAGAACTCTTTTCGTATCAAAAAGCTCTAACGTTGATTATCTCCAACGAAGATATTCTACAGAATAAAAGCAGAGGAAACTCCCTTGGAATAAAACTTTTACGATGCCAAAGGACGCGGAGTGAACGTTCCTTTATAAAAATTATTCAAAATTAATACCCTCGAAAATCAAATCGAGTAAGCGATCAATCCTTTGCCGATTTGCCGTTTCATTTCAGCCTCGTAAACGAAAGTGATACAATTTTTCACCTTTTTTTTTTTTTTTTTTCCTCTCCTGTGAATTTGGCGCTCAACTCACGGGCCAGATCTACCCTCGCAGATTTTAATACGACTTTTGAACAGTCCTGTGTGTTATAGCCGCGCGTAGGTCGGCGCCATATCCATCCTTTCACTGGATTCGTTTCAATGGATCATCTGCCGATGACAGCGGTTCCATTCACCGATTGCTTCCAATTGAGTGCACACCGTCACCAGAAATTATACTTTTGTCGCCGATAGAATGGCCGCGGAAGAACGGTAAGCCAAGCCAAGCTAAAGCTAAGCTGTTCAAGTATTGGAGTTTGAGTTGAACTCCCGTTGAGAAAGGGAAGACTTGTAAATATGTCAGAAACAGATTTAAAAAACTTTTCAAAATCGGTACTATATACGGGCGGGTTAAAATTGACTATGAAAAAACGGGGGGGGGGGATAAAGAGATAAAAAAATATCAAAACGGGTAAGGCAATTGGATAGTTCTGCGATACATTGCAATAGCTGAATTTTTCGTCGAATGATATCATATTATATAAATCGCAGACGTGCAATATCGTAAGTGGTGCTGAGGCAGAATTTCCTATTTGTCGAGAAACGAGGGATACCTATAACGGTGAAATTTAACACTGAAGAGTAAGCGGAACGAAACTTCTCGAGGAATTATTAGCTCTAGAAAATTTTCCCCTGGTGCACAAGCACAAGCACAAGCACCGAACGAAACTTGGTTAATCACAATACCGGCTAGCCCTCAGCAGTGGAGTAGGATGGAGGATACTGCAGAGTGCTCGAAACGGTTGACACAATTTTCCAGAGAGAAATTCTACTCGAGTAGGTATACAAAAATATAAAACTCAAATTTTATTCTTAAAGTTTAGAAAACTTTCTATACGGACGTCGCAATTTGACGAATAACTTTATAACCCGAGTCGATTGATTTTAAACAAATTTTACAATCTAGTATCTCGAATAATTTCTACCACTGACGTATTAAGAATTTGGAAAAAAGTCAAGCCTTGGGTTTTCCGAGTGTCAAGATTTGGATAAAACTCTTACGATTGGTACCTACCGAGGCAACGAGCTTTTTCCAATCTTCATTCCAATTTTTTGCCGGCCCAATTTTCTCAATTATTTAAAGAAATTTTATGTAGAAATTCTTCGACTTGTCATTTTCGTTTCTAACCACTTTTTTCATGTTTTTTTCATTTGAATTGCAACGAAAGGTTGAAAGTTCTGATTTAGTGGGACCATAAAAAAGTGAGTTTGTTGTTTCTTTTTACCCATCTCCATCCAGCCTTTTGCTAAAATTCCTCTCTCCTGCCATCCAGAAAGAAGTATATAGATGGATAGACGGATAGACGGATTGAGAGGTCCAGTCTTGGCACTTTTGGGGGGGTAGAATGAGTAACGGACCAATAGGGATTGTGTCGTGTTGCAGTAGGCGACTCGTCGTCGTAACGTACATAAGTAACGTCGCGTTATATCCTGGGGCGGTGGATACCGGGAAGAGAAGAGAAAAAAACAGGAAACGTTTTTCGGACCTGGCGGAAAGCTGGCGTGAATTACTGCATTCATCTTTTTTCCCCGGCTGCCTGCTGCACCGATCGTTCCCAAAATTAATTCCTCATTATTTTGCTACTCGATAAAATTCCCGAAGCTCGAATAATACGATGTGATAAATAAAAATGAAAATAGATTTAGGTCGCATTTTCGTATACCACTGATCAAAGTCTCTCTCCCAAAAAAAAAAAAAAAAAAGAAAGAATTACTCCAGGGAAACAATTAGGGTGAAAAAGTGACAACAATTTGGTTTAACCCGGTCGTATAGTAACTAACGCGCTACCTCGGGATCCGGGCATCCCCTATCTATCGATTGCCTGGTGCTAAAACTGTCCCCAAGAAAATATAAGCCCCTACTGCAGGTCCTCCCTTCGCAAGGACCGCATCGCGCGAAATTAAGGAAGCCCATTCCAGTAAGTCCTTCGGATGCCACTTTATAGCGGTCGGAAGGGGGGGCACGGGATCGGGAAGATAGGTACCTACCTCGGTGACGTTTCTTTACGCCTTTTGGGATCGTAGTCTTTGGATAAAAAATAATCTACGTACAGTTTAATCATACCAAAATAAAAAAGGAAAATTGAAAATTGGGATTCCTTTGGTGTAGGATTTAATCACATTTTCAGTTATTTGGCCAAACAGTTATTCGAGTAGAGAATAGGCGGCTGTATAATGGCACCCACCCACAGTGCAGCGTATATTATACTCGTGACCAACATCAATTTATAAAAAGCGTGTTCTCGCTGTTATATGGTCGGTGGTAAAGCACTCTCCGAATTAGGAGTGAAAATAAACGCTCGCCCGTGCGTACGAACATATGACGCGAAATGTAATACGAATGGATCGACGAAGGTTGCAGGGTTTGAGGCGGGGGTGGTTTGCGTTGGTTGGCAAGCGGGGTGGTTTGCTTCGTTGCAGTTCCGAGTATATAATATACACCATACCAGCTATACGTATATGTATATAGGTGGGTATATAGCGCCATGGGAGTATCGTGTTTCCCCGCGTGACTGACACGGTGTGCCAACCTCTCGTGAAACAAAACACTGATTAAAACCACCATTGACATTTTTGGTCCAGACATCTGGCTCCGCAATTCTTACCCACACACATACGTAGGCGGGTATATACCCCCACGCACACGCGTGGATCACGCATTTACGTATTTATATATTTATGTATTTATCTATTTATCTCCATCTACCTCACTCATTGTCAGCTATATTGCCCTGCCCCCGTTACGCAAGCAAACCCACGAGCCACGAGCCATGTACGTGACACGTGCCTACTTACTCTGGAAAGCTTTGATATTAATTGGGGATAACAGGGGTTACCAAATTCCACTTGATATACATCCTTACTCCGGAAATTTCAGGACCACCTTAAGCTCGGTTACAATTTCCAGTATTTCAAACGGAGACTGCAGTACATGTATTCAAGTTTCGAACTAGTTGCTGTCTCTTAAGAAAAACAAAAAAAGGAAACAGTTACAAGGCAGAATGAGCAGTCCCGAGGGACTGTACTCAACAGGCACTCACGATTTATCAGTATCACAAGTATCAAGTTAATAGAGGATAAAATATAGCGATATTCATTTTTGTAGGTAAACTATCAGAATAGATGTCATATCCTAAGATTTCTTGCCAGGGGCATAATCCCCGATCGAAATGAGAGTAACGCTTCAAAAGACTAGAGTTTTGGGTCAGTGCAGTAGCATCGGGCAGTCCGGACGGGCAAGAAGCCTGAAAAAAATGATGAATCTATGATAAAAATTACGAATTTATTTTGAGGGATTCAAAATTTTTAGAAATATTAAAATTCTTCATCCCAAACCAAGATAATTTCTATTCATCTCCGAAACTCCGAGTGATCAGGTGCGAAAGAACTGAAACGATAAAATATTTCGTCAAAGTGTAGCACCGATTTGAACAAAATTTATCTACACCCTTAATTTTACCTTTCGTTTATCTTTCTTATCTTATAGGAGCAAAGATTGAATTGATGGAATGTGAAGAATGAGGTAGTAGGGAAGGGAGTGGGATCCGCTCTGCAGCTGCAGGTTTATGGATTTTTGAACATAAAATTTTGACGTTACTTATAAAATATTAAACCATGTCGTTGTTAGACACTTAAAAAATTTTTATCAACGGGGGTAAAATAACCGCGCTGTTATAAGGCTATAAAAAAAATGAAAAATATATGTATATGTATTAAAAAAACTTTTTATCGCAATTTTTTTTTACCCAATTTCATGCGACCGCGGTTCCTTATAATATCTCGTTGTTGCCAATTTTAAGAAGATTTTCAACCTCGTTTAACAAATTGTAAGAAACTTCGCGGGTTCGTGTCATTAGTAATGAGTAATGAATTATTTTTAATATTATCATTATATAACGCGATAATTATCTTTTGAAAGAATCTTTGGATCATAGAACAGAATTTTATTATATCCCAGGTCGAAATTTCCGAGCTACGAAATATGGAAAAAAAAAGAAAAAAAAAAAATTGCTACCATATTTTGAAATATTAAAAAATTTTCTTTCGCCACTTTTTCAAGCTCGGCTAGATTGCAATATACTATACATACTTATAGCTATGTATACGTGTACCTACCCACCTTAAGGCGGTTATAAAAACTCGGGCGAAAGAATTTTTTCATAATTTTCATTTTCGAATTTCAGTGACGCAGGGGGATTTAATAATAAACGGGCGGTTCAAGAAAGAACGAAAAAAAGAAAAAAAAATTGTAGGGTCATGAATCGTCGTGGTTCGCATGGAAACAGGTGGTTCGCACACCCTTCACTCTTTACTCTTCATTCCTCGCCTCCCTGCATACCCTTCTTCACCCTTCAACTTACTGCTTTATCGATCCTCGTGGGACTAGACAGCCTCGTTCTCTGGACGCGTAATACCTACCTTTCGAAAAAAGAAGAAAAAAATAAAATTTCCATCAAATCGAAGTAAAATTTAATGCCCCGAACCACGCGACGATATAAGTGCTGCAATCGACGAAGAAACATTCGTCGAAATTATCGAAAAACGTTAAGAAGATCAGAAATTTCAGACCGATTTTTTTTATCCACGATTTCCCATAATTATCTCCGCAAATACGATTTTTCGCCAGATTTTTTCGCACAATTTTTTTACAGCTCGGTCGATCGGAAATTTAAAACTCGGTGCCCACGGGGGCGGAAAAAGAGAGAGAGAGAGAGGGCCAATTTTACGGTATTGGTTCCTGCTCGAGTATCGGCAACGTGTATAGTGAAAAGAGGAGATGTTAAATTGGGTCGTATGTTGGCCCTCGGTTACATGTCTCTTCTTCTTCGTCTCCGGTAGCAGCATCGTCCCTGTACCACGAGCCGAACATTTCCCTCCTCTTCCTCTTTTTCTCCCGGTCTCGTTCTCCTCCTCTCTCACCCCTATCGAGAAGTACATAATCCTGGAGGCCTAATAACATATTCCTCAAGGGACCACGCGACCGGCGAGCAGGTGGAGCGAAATACGCGGTGGCCAAGCCGAGCCGAGTCGAGCCAGGCCGGGCCAGGGCTCTAGCCTCGTCTCGCACGATCGCCTGCCACTTCTGCCTCGATCCTCCTTGTCTCCTACCCTAACCCTCCTCAGGCTCTGCTTATACTCCGATCCAATTCCATCCATTCGTCCGTAGGGGATGCTGCGAATAGCGACTGCAGTACGGTACCGCGAGAATCCCTTCCCCGCGGTTCATTCAACAAAATCAAATCATTTTTTAAGAATATTTTTTCGCCCATTATTTTTAACACGAAATATTAAGGGGACCAGTATAGCCTGGTTTGGAAAATTTTGAGTACTCCGAAATTTATTTATTTGTCAACCGAAGTTTATTTCACATCAAAAAAAAAAATTTCTTCGAAAAACTTTGTCGTAAGGTTTCAGGCACATCGTTGGTCCAATTCAACCTCTCAAGGTCTTGCTCTCTTCGGACAGCAATTCTACATCTTATGAACGTAGGGATCGGTGAAAAAAAATTCATGTCAAAAGTTACGGTCAATTATCCAAAATTTCCAATATTTAGGCAACTAATTTGCAAATAACTTGGCCAACACGAAATTGTATAAAAATTTCCTCGTTCACACGATGAGGATTTCTTTTCTGAACAAAATGAGCCCTCAACGACCTTAATCGGAACAACGATGTGCCTGAAACCTTACGACAAAGGTTTTCAAAGAAAATTTTTCTTTTGATGTGAAATAAACTTTGGCTGAGAAATAAATGCATTTTGGAGTACTCCGAATTTTCAAAACCAAGCTGTACTGGTTCCCTTAAAAACGATTTACTTAGATTTCCCAATATATTTTCGAAAAAGAATTGTGGTCTATTTTTTTTTTTTTTTTTTTTTAGAATTTTTAGTCGTCGATAGATTTACTGAGAGAATTTTCTTCGTTGGAGTCGATGTCGTACCTTATTTTGATTTTCTTTCGATTTTTGTTCATTCTGTTATTTCATTTTTTGCTAGGCGTCTAGCTGTCGTTATAAATAGGGATTCGAGGTTTTCGGTTTGTACAGAATTGCAGGAGTTGACCGTCCGAACCCCTTCCGCATTGACCGATGCGATTCGTACGTGCGGGACGATAACCGATACAAAAATAGGACCTTCCTCATCCTTCTACTACTACCGTATACGCGGGTAAAATGGCCGATCCGTTCGAAACGCGTAGAGCTGGGGAAAAGCTTCCGACTGTAAAGGATTTTGATAAACCCTTAAAACAGTACATACCCACCCTAGGCTACTGTCGCCGAGTAATCCGTTCAAACAATGCTCAGCTCCAAACGAAAATCAAACTCTTGACCACAAAAACAAAAAAAGGGGGGAACAAGTGATTTAAAAAAAAAAAAAAGACGAATTATGATCACCGAAATTAGGAAAATCTGATCAACACAATTTACAGCCGTTTTTTTATTTTTTATTTTTTGAAACAGATTTCGAAACGTGGTGAATTAATTTAGGAACTAATCATGTCCCGATTTTAGTATCGTAGCTGCGAAGAGGATATCTTGAAGTTTTTTTTTTTTTTTTTTGGGACTAATAAATCGTGGTATCGACTAATTTGGTTACGTGCAGTTCCCAACGGGAGTTTGGTCCGGGACTCTCCCGGACTCCCAAACCTCGTTGAAATTCGCTCTCCGTACCCCGGGGTGTTAGCATTTTAATGAATTTCACCTCTCGCCGAATCACGAGTCCGCTACGACGCCATATTGTTTCGGATTAATGGCTTTTTTGTTTCGTTTTTTTTATTTTATCATTTTTTTTTTTTTTGTTTTGTACATATTTTCTTCTGTCTCTGTTCCGAAACGAGCATTAAAACTCATTATCACTCCTACAATTACTACCACGATCATTTCCAGGATGAAATTCAATTAGACGTATACGTTTCATCTGTACGATAAGTTGAAATGAAACGAAACTGAGATGTCAACTAAGTAATCATGTGTATAGGTCGAAATTACATTACGTTTGTTCAAGTATATAATATACAGATCTATAGTCACGTATAGGCATGTATGTGCATATACCTATACGCCTGGGTCATATCGCCCCTACATTATTAAAGACCACCCTGCAGACGACTCCCTTCTCGCGTGCAGAAATTCATACGCGACATTCCGTTACGTACAGAACGTTGAATTTTTTTTTCTTTTCTTTTATTTTTTATTTCATTTTTTTTTTCTAATTTTATTCCAGGAATTTTCATATGGTCAATGTGATAAAAGACCCCTTTCAGTATGTCATTCCATTCCATTAACGAAAATCGCCTTTTTATTATAGGTATACGAACAAAGGAATATTATCAAGGAAATCATCCGTAGAGATCTATATTTGTGATAATAAGCACCGAACTACTTACGCCGTGAGTTATACTTTTACCTCGAGAAACCGCGCTGAAATGGATCGAGCAAAGCGTGAATTCATCTACCCGCGGCGACGCGAACTACTGCGCTCTGAGTTCTGTGATAAAATATTTGGCTGAAACGTAGCGATATTTGTTGTTGAAGTGAAACTTCTTTTGGCAGGAAACCGAAAATTTTCAAGTGCAACGAAAAGTGTGAGTTTGACGTGTACCTGTATAAAATATACTTAGGTATATCTGTATATCCATAGATAAATATACATGTAACTCTTAATAAGTCTTAAGTTTTAAGTCTTAAGTCTTAAGTCTTTTCGTTTAACTCGAAAAAAGTTTCGATTTTTTTTTTGTTTTTTTTTTTTATAAAAATTGGTATAATTTTCAGAAGATTTAGGATTCTGATCAGAAAAATAAGCTCTTTGGGATATATAACAAAAATCCTTCTTCCTCATCGCACCTTTTTTACTTTAATTTTTTGTTCGCATCGGCGTGCCATTTCCTCGAGGATATCATATCATGACGCGGTAATATACCTGCCTAAATAAAACTCATTCCATTCCACGTGCCCTGGCTATGGGGCATATGTAAGGGTCGTTCGGAGCAGCTCGTTGCACGCAACAAAAATCTCCGTAATTTTTGTTTTTTGTTTGTTTCTTTCTCTTCAACTTTATTATTTTTTATTTAAGCAGATGTTCGTGTATAGGTAGGTATATTAGGTATCGGTTGGATTCAGTTTCGTTTTCGTTCGTTCGTTCGTTCGTTCTTTCGTTCGTTAGTTACAAGTTAACCGGATCGATGTAGATCTCGTTAGAGACAGAAATAAAAAGGAGAAAAAAAGAGGGATAAAAATAAAGAAAGAAATGAAGAAAACGAGAGTCAATGAAGGTATATAAGAGGGTCTGGTGGATCGAAGAGCCTTCCGAGTGGTTCGTTATGCGTCTATTCCTTCATTCTTTTTCTTTTTGTATTTTTTATATATTTTCTTTTTTTTCGTTTTTTTTTGTTTTTTTTTCGTGAGAAGCAGCAGTTTTCCATATAGCCAAGCCTACCCCCCATTATATACTACACGCTGGAGGCGACGTTTCAATATTTAATGACTAAATATTATTTTCTTTCGTCACGAAAACCTGCTTCACGTCATACGTACCCGACATCTATTCATAAAACGTGTCTGTACACACACTTCAAACGCCAAGCGGCTTGAATTCTAGAAAAAGCCTAAATTTTGATCACCTTTCGATAAAACTGTAGGAAAACAAAAAAAATAAATAAATAAGTCGGAAAAACAGTTTCTCGGTGTACTTCTCATCAAAAAGGAATAACGTATAGTCTTAAGTCGAGGAAAAAAAAAGTGTAAAAAAGTAATGAATAACAAAAAACAAAATAACTAGAATCGAAAATTTCACGAAAAAAAACGCGGTATATATTGACAAACAACAATTTCATACAGTGGATTTCATCCCGATTCGATCTGGGTATGTTTATATTTTTTAGTTATCATTGGCAAGGAATGCCCTATATATTGACAAACAACAATTTTATACAGCGCGTTTCATCCCAATTCGATCTGAGTATATGAAAATTTTTGTTGTTGTCATAGGCAAGGACTGCCCTATATATACAATAAAATGAATAACTCAACTCGGAAGAACATAATCTTTCATTGAGAAAGCTGGTAATAAAGAGGAAGAAGTATATAGGTTTGTCGATAAAACATCGAAAATCGATTCATTTCCGGTAGAACCGGAAGTTCAAATTAAACGAGACATAGAAATTTTTCATGCCCATCTTTTGGCTGTGAAGTCCTCTGAATTTCAGATTTTTCCATCGAGCCGTTTCCGAGATCACCGCGCGAGTTTGTCCAAAAGACCGACAGACAGACCGACATTTTTCTAGAAACATCTTTTTCGTATTCTAGAGGGTCGAAATTGTAAAGATTCGTTGACGTTTGCAAAAGCCACTTTTCGACCAAAACCAACCACGTACAAAAAAAAAATCTTTCTTTTTAATGTACTTGGCGCGAGACTCTACCGAGTCTCTTGATACTCCAATTCTTACATCACCGTAAGTGATGAAAAGTAATATACCTATGTTCACTTTAAGAGATGACGATTCTATTCCGAAATCGTTAACACCGAATTATGGGAGTAGGGGTAAGTAATACCGTACCTACTCCAAATCCCCCCCGGAAAAGCCAGCTTCAGCTAATGCGAAATCCCCCTTCCAAAAAGCAGTAAATATACTAAAGACGCGTCCAGGTTAATATTTAATCGTCCCTTAGAGGGTGTCACGTGTTGGTAGAGGCCGCAGAGAGTAGGACGAGTGTTGAATGTTACCCAAGGGAGATACAGCCGGACCTTAACCTGGACCTGGACTCTGCAGGACTTTGAGCGTCGCGTAGATCCTCGACGTCTCAAGGGCTGCACCCATGGCTCGACGCTACTTACATTAGATAATCGGTACGCGACCTGGCTCGTAAAAAAACGGAACGTTTTTTACCGTTTCTTTTTTTTTTCACCTCTTTTGTTTCTATTTTATTTTTATTTATTTATTTTTCATTTTTTTTCACTTCATTTTTTAGGTGTTTTTCTTTTTTTTTTTAGGGTCTCGGCCGGCCGTGGCCACAGCGCGGCGTCTGCCCTCCTGAAAAAACCATTCCAAGCGATTACCCGAACTCCGTAGAGAGTCGGTTATAGGTATAGGTCGTTACTACGTTTCGTGTTCTTTGCTGTGTGTAGTGACAAGACCGTTCATTTGTCATCTATGCACTGGACTCCCTTTTACCGTCAGGCTCTTACAGCGAGGTTCTCGTGTAAGAACTGGAACTGGTAAATTTATGGATCAATGAACATCTAGTATCGAAAAATGGGACTAATTCGATCACAGAGTTCCACACCCATTCACGTCGGCTTTTGAATAGACTTGTAAATATCTTTTTAGAAAACTGCATGAGAATATAAAATTTGAATAGAAGTCGAGAATCGATGAAACCGAAGCATATAGATGTCCATCGTGTTTTTATATATAAACCGGTTCCCTTAATTCTACAAAAGAAAGAAAATTTAAAAAAAAAAAAAAAAAAAATTGCTCTTGTTCTTTGGTAGGTATGTAATAAACGAGATACATAAATTTAACAGGACGATATTAAAGCTCCGGACACATGTCGGATTATGGGTGTGTGAAAAATATATATATATTTTTTTTTTTTTGCCGTACCACCACCACCACCACTTCGAAGTTAATTTTCAAAGCACAAAGGAGACACGAAGTGTTCCGGCTTCGTTGATTATAACTGAGGATATGTATGTACAGTGAAAATTAGGCAATTCTCGCGTCGTTTTTACCCTCGAAAATCTGAAAGTCTGCCAACCTAACCTACCTGCCCCTGAACCCTTGTAGAGGAGCTATAGGCTTTGTTTTGACTAAGTGCTTACGCGCACGGTCGTTTTTATTTTATTTTATTTTTTTGATCCTTTTTTCCTCTCTTTTTTTATTTTTTTACTAATTAACACTTCCAGTCCTGAATCCGCGACCGTATATTAAATACGCTTAAAGGGGGTGTACGCACCTGGAAAGGGGTGATTCTCAAGGATCTACTTCAGTACGTTGTACAAAAGAATTTTTGACTCACATTTTCGGATTTACTATTCGACTGCAGGATGAATATTAATTTATGAAAATTTTTGTTACTCGAAAACGAGAGCCTAACGCGTCTTTTGACATTTCAAAAAAAAAAAAAAAATTGTTTCGAGAGAAAAAAAAACCGTTTTCTTTTTTTTTATATATATATTTTTACTCCAAAATTACGAGATAACAATATTTATGAGATAAAGTATATGGGGGGAAAGAATCGAGTAGGTATCGATTTGGTGAGAGTCGAGGCGCGGAATCGTGTTCACTTTAATTCGCAGAGCCCCTTGGCGCTGCAGCAGGCCCTTGAATACCGTTTATTATGTATTTACACTTACAGTAACAAGAGTCGATAATCAGAACGTCGACTATAACTTTTTTCCACGGTAATTAAAATGAGAAAATGCGGTTTCAAACTGGGGTATAACGCAAAACGAAGGGAGAATAAACGGCTGTCATCGAGAATCCCGGAAGTAACCATATCCATGTGGCGCGGGGTGTAGTACGTACGACTATACTGGCAACTGTTTTCACTCCCCTTTACCCCAGCTTTTCAGAGAGTGTCTGGTGTTTTCCCCGCAAACATAAATATCATGGAGCCTAGCTAGCTGCGGGCGGGACTCCCGGTAACAATCACCCCCCCTTGTAATTACCTGTTAGACGGCGAAAGCCGCTACCGCGAGTAATTAAGGGATTATGCTCGTGCGCGCACGTAAGATTTGTCGTATTTGGAAACCGGCCTAAATCCACCCCAACGCGGTGTCTAAGAAAGTAGTACGCGGTACGAACTGAAGACCCCTTCGCCCTCACCCCACTAACTTTTTTCTTTTTCCCTTTCTTCTTCTTCGTTTTCGTTTTTTCTTTTTTTTTTTTTTTCCTTCTTTTATTTCTCTCTCCCTAAATCTCAAAGGAGAGGATTTTCTCGGCGAGAGATAGTCGCGAGAGGGACCAAAGAAAAATAATAAAAAAAAAAAAATAAAAAAATTTGCCAAGTGCAGGTCATCGAGACCCACTCGACGAAACGCTGCTCCCGAAGTCCTAGAGGGTTTCTTCTTCTACCTCTTCTTCTTTTTTTTATATTAAGCGCCTCGCTTCTCTCACCCCCCTGTAGAAGTTAAATTCACAAATTATTCGGCCACACCTTGTCCTGAGTTACGTCAAGGAGGTCAAACCTCCGTAAATCAAACTACCATTCACTTTATGAAAATACGTGAACACCTAGTAATAATTTTTGATAATAAATATTAGGAATCTTGAAATAGACATTTTTTTTTTTTTTTTTTTTTCGGGTGCTCCGAACGAAAATATCCTTTTCCGTTCGCGGGTGGAGATTCCAGTTGCTGGAAAAAGAGAGGAAGTATAGCTCTGTATAAGTATATAAGACGCGGTCTAAAGAACCGGAGGGCGACACGACGCTACGGTACGCGACGTGCTGGGCAAAAGCTAAACGAAACAACCCCTGGCTGCCTAATAAGCAACAGCCCTCGTTCTTCAGCTCCCCAAGAAGAGACCCTCCTCCGGTTCTTGGAAAGATTATATACCTACAACCGAGAAATTACATGAATTTTTAATAGCCACACACGTGGCTGTTTCTAAACTTTCCTTTATACACATTAAAGTTTGGCGTAACCTATAATATGGTAGGTATATGTACATTGTCAAGAAAATCGGATAACTTTAGAAAAAAGTATAGAATACGATCTGAAATTGGATTCTTATTAAACGAAAAAAAAAAAAAAAAAAAAAAACAGTTAATAGAAACGCGTACACTTACAGCTTCAGAAGATTTTACCTAATATACCCGGTGAACAACACGACACCTAAGATCCAGTTCCAAGTTCGGATTACGTAAGTCTAGCTCTCGGAGTTTAGTAGGGATTAACAAAGCTGGGTTAAACCTTTAGCCTTAATACACACGAGATTAGGGGTGAACGTACTGTAATAGTGAGAAACAAATATGGTTGGATGTATAAGTAGGTACGAGAATCGTTGTAGCTGCGTGTGTATTCATTAAGTATGCAATTAGTCAATGAAATTGCAATTGAATTGGAATCCTTAAAAATAAATCGAATTGTTTTTTAAAAATCAGTAAACCGGTTGACCTACGGGCCAACCCTAAAACTTCCCGCTATATGTCAAATACGTTGCAATAAATTGATACTATTGTGTTTATTATGTGATTCGAAATCAACTCACGTTTATCAAAAAAAAAAAAAGAAATTTTTGTCGTGCAATATCTTTCAAACTAATCGGTCGATTTTGATGAATCTTGCGGCAATCGAAAGGGCTATCCAAGACTTAAATCTGATTAAGTTTTGAGACTAATCGCACGAACGGTTTAGGAGTTATGCGCTAAAAACATGAAATTTTTTCTTTCAATTTTTACTCTTCGAATAACTTTGAAACTACTCGACCGATCGACTCCATAATCTAATCAGATCTAAGTCTTGATAAACCCTATCGATCGCCGCAAGAATCATTCCAATCGGTCGATTCGTTCTAAAGATATCGTACGACAAAGATTGGTTTACACATACACACACACATACGGACGTCCATCTAAAAATAGTCAGAATAACTTCCTAGGATCCCAAAACGTCGAGATCTGATGAATCCCCTTTTTTTTGAAAATTTTCAATTTTTATAGCTAGAAGTTAAAAATTCTTACCCCTCCGGACTTTTAAAATTCGGAACTTCAACTCGACCGTATAGATTGTATAGGTATAAGGTACATTTCCACGTGATGCGATGAGTATCTGAAAGTAAATAGAGTAAGCGAATTAGGGATAGGGTCTCGAAGTTCTGCATCGTCGTCGAAGCGAGTATATATACGTATATAGAGACAATAGACAAAATTGGTGAGAGGGGAGCGAATTGCGGAATCGGAAGGAAATTTGAAAAAACAAGGCGATGCTATTGCGCGATCATAAATCGGTTCGGGATCGGAGTGGGACTTTGGTTTCCACGCGATTTAATAATCCCCGTACCCTAAACTCGATGCTGCCCCATTGCAGGAAGCTGCGTCGATATCTCTTTCTCTCTTTTCCCTTGTTACTCTATACATTCAGCTATACGTATACTCTTCTCTTCTCTTCTCTCCTCTCCTCTTCTAGCTCCTCTTTCTGGGTGAAGCTTCTCTTGATTGGACCATCTCCTCCATCCCCCGCGCGCATTCACCGGAATACACTACATCATAAAATACTTTTGTGTTCGGGTAGTCCGCAATCATCGCGCCCCGTAAAGTTCAGCGAAATGTTACGCAGTCGAACAACCGAAGAGAGAAAAACGAGAGATAGAGCGAGAGGAGTAAAACGACGCTCCTACTAGACGCTGGGGTTTATGGTCCTGAAACTCTCCCATAGCAATCCCATTCCAGAATTGTTCCTCCTTATTAATTAGATGAGCATTCAAGGATTTTCTCTCTCTATCTCTATCTGTCATATCCCCCCCTTTCTTTTTACTTTTAATTTCATTTCAATTCGTCATTATCTTCCCTCTTCAGTTATTCACGATTCTCCTGCATTTCTAATTCCTGTATACGTGTACTGCACTCTCCGGGATCTAAGTAACAGTCCACTTAGTACCTCAAATTGTACCCAAAGAACTAACAAAAGTAAGCACTAATAAATGTCATCCTCTCGGTCGTTTCGCCGGTCTTTTCTCCTCGCAAACGTCCTCCAGTTTTTCATTTCTTATTTTTTTTTTCTTTTTTTCGTTACGTGGAAGACGTTTGTACAGATAATTGGAAGGATCGTAGCCATAGGTATATACTATATACACATATATATTGTACAAGAGAAAACATAAAATTGAGGAGAAAAAAAGGGATCGCACAGCTGCGAACGGACTAGCGAACCAGCTCCTATACGGTCCTTCGAACGAGTCTCGATTTTTTTCACCAAACGTTCGATCGAAAACCTGAACGAGAGAGAAAACAGTATCGAAATTTATACCCACGGGCTTACCAATCGCCCAAAAACAAGGTTCAATTTTTTCAAAGAACAATTCCCCTCGTTTTATTTTGTTTCATTTCTTTTTATTTTACTCCATGTCTGAATTAGGCCCTCAAAGTCCAACGACGACGATATTAAGGACTCGAGCTTGGAGGTGGCCAATTAAAATCACGTTTCAATTAGTCACACTCGAAATGATATATCGGTTCGCAAAAATTTGTTTGGGTACATATAATGGCAATCGATGGTGAAAGGGCGTCTGCGCTTTCCTCCTCGGTGAACAGCGAGATATATATATATATATACCTACCCCGCGAAGAATGGTCTTCAGAATGCGGAGGGTCGAAGGCTGACGCGTAGTCGGAGGTTGGAGGTTGGAGGTGGAGGCGGGAAGGCGGTCGAGAGACAGTGACACATACTCCAGGCCACGGGTCGTATATCTCGGTGATTTCATAGATTAACCACGAAGGCCGTAAGGAAGACGATGGCAGGCATCTACCCTAGCTTCCGCGCCATCCCCGTCGTCCTCGACCTCATGGCGACAGCGCCTGAGAGGGCGCCCCCCCGCGAGGCTTGTTCCGGCTGGAAAGGCCAAGAATTATTAGCGGTTATTACGCGTGGAAGACGCGGGCGTCGTAGGATCAGGAAGTCCCTTAATGCCGCCCCGGTATTAAGGATGCGTGGACGGTTCATTTTAATGACCACCCTTCAGCGGGGATTCAACTATCCCCCTGCACCATTCGCCCATACAGGCTACCGGTTTTTACGAGGTTTCATGCAATTGGCACGCTTCTACGCCGGATCCTCTCTAACTGACGTCGAAAATTCACGAGGAAACGTTGCTGACAGTATTTTTAACTGTGCTGCAGGCTTTGCCCCCTCGGAGCTAAAGTCAACCTAGCGAACAGCTGATCCGTTTCGAGCTGTCCTCTTCGTTTTTGGATCAGAAAAGCTAGGGCAGCACATTGTGGAGTTTAAAATTGACCGATGCTCACCGGTGGTTGGTGCGACACGACCACGACGCGCTGCGGCAGCACGTCCGAAGACAAAGTTATATTTGTCTAATTCTAATACAAACACTTGCTGCTGTTTAAGAGTGGTCGAAACAGAACCGAAGGAGAAAGAGAGAGACGGCAGAATTTTCCCGTGTGTCATTCGCAGCTCGAGGTACAACTGCGTAGTTTAGAGAACAGAACACGTGGACCGAGCTTATAACACACGGGACAAAACCAGGATGAATATAGACACGCGATCTACGCACTAAACGCACAACGTCGTAGCTAGCTAGCCAGCTAGCGAGCCTCGAGTGACAAAGACTTCTTCGCCTTTTTCTCCGGGGATTGAATGGTGGATGAAAATAATAAATATCGAAGAAGAAGAAGAAGAATTTTTAGGTTTCTTTTCATTTCTTTTCTCTTCCTGTTCCTGTTCCTGTCCCTTTTATTTTCTCCTTAAGGACATTTCACGGTTCATGAGCTCATCTTCATTCGTGTTTTACCCCATGGTGAAAATGAATTGACGATAGGGTCGCCCTTGGGCGTGGGCGGACGGCGAATTGTGGAGAGCGTGCTTGAAGGTTCTGAGAGTTCGCGAGCCACGGTATACACGGACAATAAATGAACCCTGCGTGCTCGGCTCGGTTTGAATGCGCGGAAACCGGCCTTCTAGTGCTTTTACTCAACGGTTCAATGTCCAATGTTCAATGCTCAATGCTCGATGTTCAATGTTCAATGTTCACCGTTCAACGCACCATCATTCGAGGCCTTTTCAAGGACCGACAAATTTCTGCTTGACCGATAAGAGCGCCGATTAAATCCGCCGCTCCCCGATATACCATCTCGCTCTCCCCATATGATATTCCTGTTAATATACATCCGCACACACACTCACACACGTATAACCATCTTCCAAATCAAAGGGTAATGAATTTTTCAACGGCACTGCAGCAATCACTTTACACCGAGTGCCCAGAGGCATTAGATACATACAAAAGCAGCTACCTAGTCTTTTGGAAGAGTATTTTTCACAGTAGAAACGTATGGGTAGCTACACTGTGGCCTGCATTGAACCGTGTGAAACGGGTATAAAGGGCGATATGTGATGGTGATATTTTTTCAAATCAACCGCCGTTTTTTTGTGTTATGAAAACGTTGAGCCCAGGTCTGGAGGAAGAAGTGTTTACTTTTCGGTGATCTTAAGCTCTCGTCCCGTCTTTGAAAATGGATGAGGAGAGGGTGGCGAGCCCGCCTCGCGTTTCTCTTGGAATAATACCCCAGGATCTGGTATTTTGAACATTCGTCAACCGATTGGCCAAACCATTAATTATTCCTCGGTAAGACGGTTCCCTCTAATTGCTCCTAATTGACGCGGTGCAATTAATATAACGATCTTAATGATTCCGAGTTTATATTGCCACGGTTAATCATCCCCCAATTAATCTTCCCCGACATACGACTGGAATTTTGATCACGATCTAAAAAATCTCCAGCAGGGATAACGCCGCATTCGCAGGTAAAACTTGAATAAGATCCTTTTCGAACAACTCTACTCTAGCTTCGGGTCCGGGGGCTCCAAAATCCCTCATGGGAAATATGAGCGTTAATATTTATCTGGGTCAAAATTCCCTGGAGGTAGTGTTTTCTTTTTCTTTTTTTTTCAATGGGACAAATCAGTGCACTACATTTACAGGACCGCGTGCCACTGGAATAAATAACGCGCTAAGGTGATTCTCTATGATTTTCTATGGCAGCCTTGCCTACCTGTCTGTCTGTAGGTATATGTCTGTTCTTTAAACTCTCAAAGAATAAAGGTGTACCATAGCTATATACCCTGGTGTAATCTGAATGGCATTTGACGGTCGTTCGCGTCTGTCTCTTTGCGCTTTGGACGCGGAGGAGTAGGTATGGGGGATGTCAGTGTGCGTGTGGATGTAGGTAAGACGTGGAGAAGGAAGCTTGTTGGGTATAGTACGGGTTCTGGTCTCTTTCAGTCGGGTTCCTTTCAGGATCTATCCGGGCTGCCCTCCCGAACGAGATGGGGCCATCTCAAGGGTCTTGAGTTTCAATGCATCTCCGATCTAGAAGGATCTCCTCGCTCCTTGGATCTTGAAGAATAAAAAATTAAGATCCCGCTCACTACTCTCCGTCCACAATCCACAGTCCACCTTATTCACCCTTACTGCACCTCTGACAACAAAAATCTTCATCATACATATAGTCATGTGCCGTAGGACTGCCGCGGGGACTATATCTGTCCTTTAGAGGCCCCGAAACTGACAGACGCTAAGGTAACAACCGTGCCCAATTTCTTTTATGAATTTCTTTTCAACGTCGATGGATGCGGATAGTGCGAAAGGAAACTCGAACTGAGCACAATACAAGTGTAAAGAAACTTCAAGGATACAGTTTTATTTCATGTTTCACAATAGCACCGCTTCATTCAGTGACGAAAAATGAGTAACTGTATAAAGATTCGCACTTTGACCCAAATCTGAGGATCCAACCTCATTATATCAGCTTATCGGAGAGAGCTTCGTTTTTTTAGCAATCGGAGACCTAAATTTCTGAAATCGAAGCATCGGTCGATCCAAATCCTCGCATTGAATGATTTTACTTTGACTACGTCTAACTCTGAGCTCCGATGACTCATGACTCGCTACTTTTCCTGGATTATGCCTCAAAGGCTTAATGAACTATTGTGATAAAAGTGGTCGATTGGATAACAATTTGGACACATGCCAGTCCTTCAAAAATCCTGCTATTTGAGGTTTGATGTAGAATGGTTTAAAAAATGACCAACGTTTTAACGAAATCGAGGTTTTTCCACACCACATAATCAAGTGGAACAGTTTTCGTGGAATGCTTCTCCCATGAAATCAAAAAAAAATTATCGCTGTTTTTTGGAATAGCCTAATACCGCAAGAATTTTGCTCTCACAAAGTTAAAGAACGAATGTTTACAGTCGTATTATAGTGGGTACGGCTATTGGCTTGTTACGTTACAAATGCCTGACCACTTGGCGACTTCTACTAGGCAAAGTGCCAAGTCGTAAACGCGCTGCTAGGCTCCCCATAGCCCCGAGCGAGCTAGGTTGCTCTTATAAATCGAGACGGGGAAACCCCGATTACTCAACCGAGACTCGAACTTTGACGCTTGTATCCAAACACGAGTTCGCGTATGTGTTTATCTACGTACGAGACGCATACTCGCGTGTATCACGAACGTATTGAATAGGGAAAGAAAACGGCGTAGCTAGATATAATGACGCAGCTGGTAAGAGAAGAGAACATATCCCAGAATCCCTCGTGGCAGAGTTTGTCATCTGTTTCTACTAGGCTAAATGTAATTTTGTCGCAGGGTCCCATCAGTGTAATGGGAGAGTCCACGGTTCGGTGGTAAAAAATAAGCACCTAAAACGCTTCACACACGACGAACAGAGCGAAAGAGAGAGAGAGGAAACCGATGCTATTATTACCGTGACAAAACGTCGAGCTGCAGAGAGAACCTTCGCCCGTTTGAGCAAGTGGTTATCCGTCAGAGCCTCAGGATTCCGAAAACAAAATACGAATCTTTCAAAGCTGTGACGCCGTTTACTTATTCCAACTATTTCATCACCGCACGAGTTCTTATCAACGAAGTATAATCGGTAAAAATGATATTTGGTTGACAGATAACTGAGAAAAAATATGAGATCCTTGATCTTCTCGGTGCTTTATAATTAGTATCGGGTTTCCCGTTTTCCATGGGATCGCTACGCTCAGTGGCGGTTTTTTACTTCCGAGTCGTTTATGTCTTAGGTATCGTATGTACCTTGCGGCGCGAGTGGCGGTGATGTTGGGCGCTACTAGCGAGCGAGCGTTCGCGGCTTTGTTAATACTCGGTCCTGCCATAAAACGAGAAAGCAAGCTAGCCAGGACCAATAACAATAAAAGGTTCTAATCTTCATAAAGTGTGTCCCCTCTTATCCGTTTCCTGGACTATAGGCCGTGGTACAGAATTCACTGGTATGCTACTCGGTCCCGGTATTCAGGAACACGCTCGACACGACAGACCCTCAAAGCCCGGAGAGCACACGTGCGCAGGGTGCACCAGGGTGAGAAAGAAGGGAGATATTATACTCGGAGTAGGTATATACGTATAGTGAAGACCGGGAACCGGGAGAGCCATAGAAATCAACGGATGACGGTATAGTACCCACGTTCGTGGCTTCGTAATTGCTCGACAGACCAGGGTGTAGGTGCCAGCCAGGGGTCGTCGACGTCGACGTCGTCGTCTGAGTCTGCAGGGTCGTCGTGTGCCACTGTCAGCTGTTCCCATATTATCCGGTAATACAGTGAGCCCGGTACCCATACGCCTTGCCCTACGTCCTTCCCTCGGCTTGCGAAGAAAACTTTTGGCAAGACGAAATCAACCGACGTCGTCGACGATAACGTCAAATGACCCGAAAATCCATGGAGCTAGTGGTCCGATGGCAGTTTCGCCCGTGGTGAAAATCGGCAATAATATAGATCGTAAAAACGGTACCTTGCTGTCACGTGTCATAGGAACCGGAAATAGTCGGGCGAGGGCGATGGAGCGATGGAACCAGAGGTCTGCACCGAACTGATGATTGTACCTCGTTTACCACGCGATTTTCCAACACATTGTTGTTCACCGTGGTAAGATTTATCGAGAACTTATGGGGTTTTTTTTTTTTTTTTTGTAATTTTTTTAGATAGGCATCATATGCGTGGAACTGGTCGGAAATTGACAGGATATTCTCACGACAGGGTCGACCGTTCTGATAATCTCGTGTGGGCTTTGAACCGTTTCATGAAATTTTTTCAAATTTTGGGTAATCTTATTTCAATCTTTCGATATCCGATGGAATATACATTTTGAAATGAACGTTTCAAGGAATTCTTAAATCTCTGGTAAAATCTTTGTGAAATCTTTTCAAATTTCGCTGCAAATCATTCAAAGTCTTCGGAAATCGTGTCGGAATCTTCGAAGACTTTCCGAATCTACGAAATTATGTGAAAATCATTGGAATCTTTAGAAGAAAATACAAGACCTACAAAATTATGAGCAATCTTTGATAAATTTTCAAATCTGATGAAATATTTCCAAGTCATTCAGAATTCGAAAATCGTTTCAAAAATATTTTTAAATCATTTAGGTACCTGCGATGTTTAAAAAATCTAACGATATCTTTCAAAGTTTTTTTTGAAGTGATTAAAAATCTCTAAGAAACAAAAAAAAAATTAAAAAAAAATCTCTTTTACGGTTGTAATATGTTGAAAAATCTTTAAAATCACGTGAAATTCTGAAGATACCTAGACAAAATGAAAAGAAAAAAAAAAAGGAAAAATTCTTGAGCGTTCCGGGTTAACCCCGTAATTTTTATTCTCGTCATTGTCAGCAGAAAAAATGATATGCTTAGTTTTCCCGACTCCCCCAGGGAAAAAAAAAAAAAAAAAAAAAAAAAATTGGGAATATAATGAGAATAAACGTTAGGGGAGATTTTCCACCGTGTGGATTTTCATCCCCTTATAGAATCCACGTCTGTTCAAGGCGTGTCCTACGACCGCAGTTTCTGGACCAACAGCAGCAGCAGCAGCAGCAGCAGCAGCAGCTCGTCACCTATTTATTTTTCAATTAGTCCCTGCGATTAATCACGTTTCTTTAAAACCCAACTTCACGTTTAAGAGCCGATTAGATTTTGCGAGGACGCAATTACTTTTTAATTAAGATCGAGCGAGTATCCGAGTCGACCGGGACTGGGACCGGGACCGGGAGTCTCTTACAGTCGCCCCGTTCACTTCCTTACGTAGCGTTTCCGTAGTTAGTGTTCGGTTATACATCTGTCTATGTGTGTACAATACACAACTTCGAACTTCTCTACGTCTAACTCGCTCAATTCCCCTGGTGACCCGAGTTCCTCGCCTTATCGCATCACTTTGGGTAGACTCCTCTCCGAGAGATCCTTCTTCCCTAATTCATTAATGAATAATTAATCAAAGCCCCCCCTTACGATGACTGCAGCATGGATAAAACTTTTAAAAAGCTACAATCAATGAAATTAATTCCCCGCACAGTTATAACGGAGATTATGACGTTTAAATTAATCAACAAATCCCTCCAAAGGCAAGAAAACGAGATAAAAACTGTACAAGAAGAATCTTTAAGCATCTCAGAACAATATTCGAATCACTTCACAATTATCAAACACAAGAAAGCATAATCGCCTATAAAGTCTTCGGTTTAATTCTTAGCACGGAAATAGGAGGTAGGATTTTGACCTTTGAATATATCCGATTATCTTCAATCGAATGAATAGTTTTGTTCGAATCGTTTCACCGTGTATCTCTAATAGGACATATACATCTACGTAAACCTCGTCGTTGTATGTACAGGGTGTCCCAGAACTAAATGTCCAAAATGGACTGAATGTCCAAAATGAAAGGTGGCATAGAGGAGGTCGAACTGAGTAAATTTTCCCGAAGAACATGGGGTCTGCGAAGTCGCGTTCGCGAGATATCACGAGTTAAAAAAAAGTAGCGCTCTGCGCCGCGCGGCGACGCGGCGCAGAGCGCTACTTTTTTTTAACTCGTGATATCTCGCGAACGCGACTTCGCAGACCCCATGTTCTTCGGGAAAATTTACTCAGTTCGACCTCCTCTATGCCACCTTTCATTTTGGACATTTAGTTCCGGGACACCCTGTATAATATAAATTCTAACGTCTGTTACATACGATATGAGGTACCATCATGCATACGTCGTGTACGTTCTTCGGGGTCATAGAATCGTGACGTTGTAATTCGTCAATGAGCCACGACGCGTGTCTAAAAGGTGAAGCCTAACGGGGTATACAGAGAGAAAGAGAAAGAGTAAATAAAAAAAAAAAAAAACGGAAAATAAACGATGAGAAAAAAAAAAAGAAGAGAGAAAACGACAGAGAGAGGCGAAGGTCACAGACCTCGACCCGATCGTTGACTAATAGTAAACGTGATCCAATCTGTCACTCGTTAACCACCTCCTATGTCCGCCTAACTATGACGAATGACTCGCTCACCCGTGTGTATGTATAATGTATATACATACATCTATACGAATAAGTTACACACATATATAACACTTTGGTACGCTACAGCACGTACTCGTGTGTTTCTCGCCTCGCCATCGCAGCTTAATGCTCCCAACAAGCTTCGTCGTATGTGTAGACGGATGTAGATATGTAAACGACAATATATCGAGTCCACGTCGATGATTTGAGGAGACGAATTCGACCGGCTGAGGATGGATCAGGAATCAATTTATTGGGAAAAAATTGTACAATTTTTGGAGGATTTATAACGAAGAGACGGGAAAACTGGAGAACAACATTTTACTCTTTTTTCAATTTATCCGAAAGTTTGGGATCCTTGGTACATCCAAACGTCGCTCTTTCGCTGACCTCTTATATCTGGGTTATCGTTTCAAAGTGTAATATAAAATTCGCAATGTGCGGACGAAGGTCCATCCTGAAATTTCTAGGCCCCTGCTAAGATAATCTCCGGGCAATAGCCGCTGGAGGATAGCTGGGATAGGAGTAGCCGCGGAGCGCGTTTCAACGCGGTAAATTTCTATCCATCCCTTAGATCCCAGG
The DNA here is from genome assembly GCA_949628255.1 of Macrophya alboannulata. Lineage (NCBI taxonomy): Eukaryota > Metazoa > Arthropoda > Insecta > Hymenoptera > Tenthredinidae > Macrophya > Macrophya alboannulata. The sequence goes on along the minus strand of OX451207.1, from coordinate 890,004 downwards.
GTCGTGATAAATTCTCTCGTAGAGGCAAAGATCGAGTAGGAAATCCCCGCAACGTGTCGACAGTCACGCGTTTTACTCGGTCCTCCAGGAGTCCAACACTCGAGAGGTCCACGTCCTGCTGCTCGTCGTCCAGGCATACTCCTCGACCCGAGGACAGCAGGGATTTTCAAGGATTTGCAAAGGATATTCGAAGATCCTTGCAGCGTGGAGGAAGGAGAACTCGGACAACGGAAAAAGAGAATCGTCACTTTGATAAGGAGGACCAAAAAAAAAAAAAGAAAGGGACAGAAATATTCGCAAAAATTTCGATATGCTCAGCTTTGCTTACTAATTAATTCGATGTGTAATAATTATGATGAAATTGACGATCGAAGGTATGAGAAGAGAATAAAAATCCCATCGTCGAAATTCGTCGGATATGTGAGAAAATTCTTTGACGACGAAATGAAACGAAACGGTGCAACGCGAGGTGTGGGTGTAGATCCTAGCGAAAAGAAAGAGAGAGGAAAAAAATAGCCATAGTATGATATACGCAGGATAAAAGAAACTAATATTTTCATCTAAATGTTACGTGGGCGTTATTTTATCATCTGACTTTTTCATTTCCCTTTTTTTTTCGGCGGGGGGGGGGGGGGGGACAGAACGCGGTATAAGAAGCGAGCGAAGAAAAGATTGGATCGCGTTAGCATACAATAGCGCGTGCCTTTTGAAAAAGGACGAAAATCGAGCGGGAACTAAAAAGATATAGCCCGAGGTGTGCCGCGTGCGCGGAGGCAGCGAGCGTCGGAAGCAAAGCAGCACCGTGAGCCAGGAGCCAGGAAGGACGGGCGAGGAGCAAAAGCACGGGTGACAGATGAGCGCGGATAAGCTTTGGACAGCCCCCCGTGGATCCCAGGGGATCCACCGGGAGATTGATGCGTTATGGGAGGCGATCACAACAACCCATGCATCGCCAATGACGCCTTCAAACCGTGACGTTAGTCGGACGTGCATTTCGAGTCCTTGCACCCCCCCCCGTGATCTCGAAAAAGCATTAAAAAACAAAAACGAAAAACAAAAAATAGATGAGGAAGAAAGAGAGATCAAATTTAGACTTTTGGAAGAGATTTTTAACCGAAACGATCACCGTCAGCGGTGATGACGTTCTACTATGGAATTCGGTTTGAATGAATCTGAATTTCGAATAAGGAAAAGGAGAAGGACCTCGGTCCTGCGTCAAGTTTTTCCGAAAAAGTTTTGTGAGGTTGGCTCGTTGAAAGCAGCGAGGGCCACTTCCGCTGTATACTACTTATACTTTGTTGTCCTCGTGTTTTCCGGGGACGCAATTAAAAGTTAACTTAACGGGGAAAAACAAACTAAACCGAACTCTAAACTCGAAACTTGGAACTCGAAGCTCGCCTCGTTCTTTTATATTACTTACTAACCTTATACTCTTTAAGAACGAGAAATAACGACTATTATCAAGAAAGGTTGCCGACAATTCTGAACCTAATTTCAAAAAAAAAATTTTTGCTCAAAATTTGACAGTTTTGAAAAAAAAAAAAAACAAAAATGATTCACGAATGCAGAATCTGTCGATTAGTTTTTTTTTATTTTTAACTTCCAGCTTTAGCGAGAGGGAAGTTATTGTAATCACCCCGAAAATGAAAAGTTGAGTTTTCATCAGACCTCCACGTTTCAAGATCAAGAGAATCACCTCCGACAATTTTCAGATGGACGTCTTGCTGTGTTTTTGTAGGTGTGTGATCAGTTTTTTTGTCGGACGATATCTCGCGAACGAATGATCGGATTTTGATGAATTTGGTATCAATCGACGCGGATTCTCCAAACCTATAACTGATTAGATTCTGGATTCGATCGGTTCAGTAGTTTTTGAGATAACCGAAGAATAAAATTTTGAAAAAAATAATTTAATCGACGATATCTCGAGAAAGGATCGACGGATTCCCATGAAAATTGGTATCTCAAGGTTTTCCGGACCGTTGATCACGAATACAAGGACAGATTTTTTTTAACTCCTCTCATCTGGAACTTGCCTACCAATAATTATTTTAGGAAATCTTCATACATGTGTTTTTTTGTTTCCTTGTAGAGAAACTTATGCAGAGATGGATGCATCATGAATATATAGCTATATAGTATAGATACCTACACACAATGTAAAATAATTAAATTCAAGGTATAAATTGGGCGGCAGGTTGAGATTCGCTAAGGCATGTAAATCAGAAATTTAAACGACTAAATCGCCCTGAATGACATCTCTGATTCCAATAGGTTCGTTAGGAACTGAGCTCCGGGAAAGATGCTCACTGAGATGTAGAGGAATGCTTGAAAACGCTTCAGAAATATACCCAGCAGCGAGAACGCCTCAAGATCGCATAAATCTCAATGATTAGACGCCAGGCCGGTCATCCGCGGCTTATACCGCTTTTCCGCTTTCTCTCTCTCTCTCTATCTCTTTGTATCTCTTTCCGTTGCTTTAACCACGTATTACAATCTGAATACATGTAGTCAGTTTCCCAAGTTTCTGTATATACCCAATACCGAAAAATTCGTCGTCGATTTAAAGAGGAAATTCTATTATTTGGGTGAAAAAGAACCTTTTTCTTTTCGTCTTTTGATTTCATTTACTTGAAAACTCATAGTTCAAGATTTTCCAGTTACCATGGGACACGTCTAATAGAATTCCCCCCGTTGGGCGGACTTTTTTGGTTATTGGAAAGAAGAACAATTTTTTTTTTTTTTTTTATCTGCTTTGGATAATTTCTGATTTCTATTACAGCAGATCTTGCGATCAACGATACTGACAGAGAAATGTTGTATACGCGTGTATATACGTGGGTCCGTGCATATAGGCTATATACATATGCGGTTTTCGCATTGAATGCGAATGCGTCCGCGCGACGTTGTTTACTCGCTCCCATTACCATGCGTATCGCGTATATACATATACCTATATACTCGAGGGAACAAATGTCGTTTTACGTGTACGAAAACCATGCAATTCTATGCGGTTATACAATCCTTTCTCTCGTTTCCCGTTTCCCGTACAGCTACAGACCGCGTATTGCGCAATTAACCTGTAACTTCCCGCTGCAGTGCTGCAGCTGGCCAAGTTATACTCAACGGTTTTGCTAAGGCCTGCTGGCCACTCCGACACACCGTATCCATGTCATAATTATGTAGAAAAATTTTCATATAACAAGTAAAACGGAACGAAATTTTTTCTCCTTTTTTAAACGTTAAGAAGTTTCTTCATTCTCAATTTTTTCTTTTTTTTTTTTTTCTTCTTTGCGAAGTATCAAATGATCGCTAAAAATATCTGAGAATCGCGAACTATAAAAAGTGCAAGTAACATGACGGTATATATTTTTCTCGTTAATTCGCCCACGCGATTCTCTTTTGGGTCTAGCTCCTGCATCAGAGCTATGGAGTACCTGTCGACGCTGTCGAAGCTTTTTCTCGAGCTTAGGAATCCGCACGTAGGCATCAGCCTGTACAAGCTAGCAGCTCGATTCGATCTACATAGAATTTTGCCTCGAGCATGTATTACGAGTTTTTGCATAGTCGGTGCATGTACACCTAAAGTCCGCCTATTTCCTTCTCTGAGATTTCATTTCCTTGAAGAGCTATTCCTCCCGGAGTAAAACACTAAAATAAATCGAATATAAAAACGTAACAGCGTTACCCATAATAAGGCAAACACTTTTTCTCCATCAGAGGCTATGTAATTCACCTTGGAAATAATTCTTTTCAAATCGATTACTTCGATGCAAATTTTTTTCAAATTTTATGGAGCTTTGCAAATAAAAACTAAAAAAAAAAAAAAAACCTGTATTCGCACAGCATAGCAGCGATGTGAAAAAAAGAAAAAAATTATTTCCGGTTCTTATCATTCGTATAATTCATCGTTTCAGTTGAAGTAGGTATAGGTACAGTTCTCTTGTTCAACTGAATATAATTCGCATTGTTCTTCGTTGGGATCAGATTAGCTTTGATTCTGTTAGCTGCTGTGCGGTTCTGTTTCATCGGCGGAAAAACAAAAAAACAAAAAAAAAAAAAAGAAATAAAAAAGTAATGGAATATAAGAAAGAGAGACGGGGAATAACTACACCATGCCATACTATACCATACTGCTCGGTTATTCCGGTCGCGTTCCTGCCCAGATACCATCGGAACCACGGTCCTCACGAAACGAGTGTGGGAATTAATTCGGACCTTTTAATTCAACCGCGCACTCAAACCCTAAAGGGCCAACGCGCTGGTTCGCCTAGACCTACAGGGCCACTACTACTCTTATATAATCTTCCTTTGAGCGGGCCAAAAATTGGACGACTAAAAGCTTCATCCCATTAAACGAGGGGCGAGCCGAAATGCTCAACGTTACATATGTCATATATAACTTTGCGGAAAAGTACCTTTATCGTACTCGTTCCGGTGCAGGCTGTGCGCAGATCATACGCGAAAGATTGCAGGACATTCGCGAAAATAGAGCAAATGATTTTGCCAATTAATTCTTTGGATCCGTGAATTCGAAGAGGATAAATGGCCCTTCTTTTCCGCTTCCTGAAAAAAAAGAAAAAAAATCTTCGTAAGCTCTATGTACTCGAGGTGAATCGCGTCGAGAGGTAAAAGGAATAGGTCGTGGGGTTCGGTCAAATTGAGATCTTCATGGAGAGGCGTAAGGCGGTGTAGCGAGGAGGATGAGGATGAGGATGGGGAGGAGAAAGAGGAAGAAGAGACTTGAGTTTAGGAGTATAGTTGGGAGCGGACGTGCTCGTGATCCGTAGAGATACCTCGGGGAACCGTTCCAGAAATTCTGCCCCATGAAACCGAGAGAGGCTGATTTTGTCATGGAAATTAGATTCTGTATCGGGGCCGCGTGGGCCATGGGCTTGGTAAATGGCCGAGTGTGGAAAAAACCAGCTTATCGAAACAGAAAAAAAAAAAAAAAAAAAAAAAAAAGAAAAAACCGGGAAATCGTTTCCCGGATTTTGATTCGATGCCTGAGGCAATCGAGACCGTGCAGGTTACCAAGACATGCAATGCGGTATATAGATATGTTAAACAAAATGAAAAACCTGCAACATGAAACAAAAAAAAAAAAAAAAGAAAATCCCTATTTCCGACCCTTCTAGAAAAATAACTTGTTAAAATCACGCGATACGTATAATAAGAAATATGGACTGGTCACCACGTACACCTATTTCAAAAATATATAAATAACCGCCGTTCACGATGAGATTAACCTAGTCATGTTTATATTTCTTATAAAACTACCTTGGACAGCTCTCTAGTTGAAAATTAACCTAATATTTATACCTCGGTGACACCGTAAATTCAAACACGGACTGACCCTTCGCCTCGGTACTCTCGGGGTAGCCACAATATTTTTTTTCTCAATTTCTGTTCAACACGCACACTTGGAATAATACTGCAAGGGGTCAATAGTTGAACCCGATTTTTAGCCACGATCAACGCGGAATTCTTGACATTTTGGACTTTTGCGCCACCGAGGAGCAGAAAAAAACAGTTTTTGCGAAAATTTGTAACGAAAATTGATAAATCGCTTGGTCTAGTTGAATCCTGTTTTTTTTTTTTTTTTTGTCTTCGAATCGTATCGATTTTGGAAATTTTATTCGAGGTCAAAGAGCAAAAAAATTTGGGGTAGTTTCGGGCGAAGAAATCGAAACAAATTGTATACGTAGGTAATATGCTGTGCGGGGCCTGAGTAATGAGGTAACTCTTCGCGACTTTAACGATCTTTAACGAGCTTTAGAAAGGATCAGTACTGCCAACACAGATTCCAATTAATTAACTTGGTTCTTGGTCGTCGTGAGTTTATTTCTATACATATATAATATTTTTTTTCTTCTTTGTCTTTTTCTTCTTCAAAACACTCCCATAGCGAAGTGACGTGGTAGGTATTCGTATGTTGAAACAGAGGGCAAACAGGCATCTAAAATATCTCGTTAGTCGTAGGAGTCTGGAAAGAGGCGAGGACGAGGGACAGCCACGCCACGCCATGCCATGCCATGCCTCGGTTCTCGGCCGAAAAGAAACTCGGCATTATATACCTACACCTCGTATGTAGTACCTACGTACATACATACCTATATACGTACCAGAAATAGTCTAGGAATCGGCCCCCAGTCTTCGAAAAACTCTTCACCGCGTTAGTTATGATTATGAACACAATAAACCTCGCCGACAAAGTGAACCCCGGTTACGAGGGATAGAGAAGGGATCGAGGTGCTTCTTGGAACGACGCTCTGCTTCTCGAGAGTCGAAGAAGCTCGTCTTATTCTTTTTGGTAGCCTAAAAATTTTATCGTTTCACTCGAAATTGATTTTTTTGAAATCTTCTTAACCGAACTACACTTTGACCATGCCCCGTGCCTGTGCCCACAGTCCTCAGATTCCCGTCTCGTTTCTGGGTCTGGGTGGTCCAGCGTGATGCTGCGTTACGTAACCATGGCCATTTTTCGTCGTTATGTACAATATTAAATGCTATATACGAGGGGCTAGGGCAGCAACAGCAGCGAACGTTTTTACGGTACCTTTACCTACCGTTTCATCGCGCCATTCGGTCCCATACCAGAAAAGAATTTTGAAATCGTACTAAAAACTCGGTTTATTACAAAATAACTAAACGATATATGGCCCGGGCGGTGTTTTAAGTAAATCATGTCACAACGCCGTTTCAATCTTACGGCTGACTCCGTTTTATTCAAACAAAAAAAAAAATGCCTCAAGTTGGGTTCAAGAACCCAACTGACTGACTTCTTTCTTGCCAAAAGAAAAAAACAAAAAAAAAAAAACAGGAAGAAAATGATACGAGGGGTTGAAAAATCGTTGGAGGATTCAATCCGATACACTGAACACATATAGTATACGTATAATCCTCGGCAGAGTATATTTTCACGCTTCCGTAATGGATAGGTTTGATCCGTTTACCCTGCTTCCGATTTTACTCGATTTTCTTTTTCGTTATTCTCTTATTCGAATTGGCGTAAACTTCGATTTTCTACTCAAGAATCATCTCGTTTACGGTTTAGGGTTACACGATTCTATACCCCGGCCCTTAATCTTCTCTGACGTTTCGAGGAATCGTACCTACAGCCTACAGAGCCCCCTTATTGTACAGGGTAAGGGGGAAAAAATAAATGTGCAAAAGGATCAGCCGCCTCTTCGTACGTACTAAGTGATTGTTTCAACTTTCGAGGGGGACGAGTTGCAAAGAAGAAAAACCGGGAGGGCCGAACCATGAAAGAGGCCAGGGAGGCTGAAAAATAATTATCAAATATCTCGTATCCGTATCAACGAGCCAAAAGATTACAACGAAAATTCTGTACGGGAATATCGCGAATTATTTCCAGATACGGTGTTGAATTCGAGAAAAATCGGTCGAGGGGTTTGCCAAGGGGATGTAAAGACGGGTTTTTTTTTTTTTTAAACAACTGTTCATCGTCAGATTTTTATGAAATTTGTGCCGTTTGTATTTAATGTGTACATCGAGCGATTTTTCCCCGAATCTAACGCAATTTGGAAATAAAATGCGAAAGGGGTAGCAGTCTGAAATTCAGTTGCTCCATAGATCGATGATTGTTGAAGTGATTACAGCAAAATTCACTGCAGAAGGTCGAAGTTCCGATTCAAAAAATCTCAAAGGGTAAAAATTCCGTATTTTAATATTCCGAAGTTCAATGTTTCAGAAAATTCGAAATAGTCTCGATCAAATTCGTAACTTAGACTGATCGGATTTTCTAAAATTAACGGTTTGTTTCTTCAGACAATTTTGACCTGCACGTTTCTTGATAATTTGACAAAATAATTGGGACTAAAATTTCGTCAAAAACTCATACTAATTGTAATCAGACGTTAGCTGTCTTCTCATCATTATATCTGGACCTAATTCGCGGTAAAATGAAAACTGCAAAGCGAGTTCCTAGTCTCTTCTTCCCTCTCACAAGTTCGCGGTCCCTTCAACACCCTGATCCTCACCTCTGGAGATAAAAACCGTCTCGAATATTGGTATTCAGGACACGTATACGCGGCTCAACCCACCTACAGCCTTCATCTATATGCCCATGCATCGACTGCAATCAAATCTGATTTTCCTTTTCGTTCTGTCTCGATCGCTTATTTCTTCTTTTTATATATTTTCCATGTATTCGAGTGTGTGCGTGTGTTTTCTTCGCTCTACTCTCAGTCTACTCTATCCGCCTCCTTAACACCGAAGTAAAGACGCTGCGGATAGACAGCAAAAGAGATAGTCAGGTCTCAGGTCGCCCGCTCTGAACCTGACAATTTTCTCTAAATTCAGATTGACAGCCTCTGTGGCGTCGAGCAAACCCCACGCAATTCTTCAGATACCAGATTTCTCCGCAACACTAAGACACATCCTATTCCGACTTGATAGATTACGACCATCTTTCCTCCTCTACGAGATATAAATTTCATAGTTTTACTTGGTACATGAAATATTAAAAAAAAAAAAAAAATTGCTTTGCACATATTACATGGACAATTTTGGAAATAAAATAAAATACAAGAAAAAACTCAAAATCAGAAGAACACATGATCTATTCAACGGCTGTAAATAATGGAGTGAAAAAGGTGCTACGAAAAGAATTTTTTTTTTTTTTTCTTTCTTTTGGTTTGTCCCTTTTTTGGACGACCCTGAGCAGGCCTGTATTTATTATGTATATGTTGCGCCCACCTTGAATCCGAGTATAAGTAGGTATAGGTATTTCCCGAAAAAAGACTTTGGAATAAAATAAATTTCCCTTTCTATGACTGCCACAGGCCTATACCTATGCCTGCACGCCGGAGAACCTGCAGGAGAGTACCAGGGGGGTTAACGAATTATTCTCAGATCTGGGATATTTGATTTGAACGTGACTAGATTTAACGAATTCGTTCGGGGATTTACGGGGGTATTTGGATCCTGAGGGATTTCAAAAATTTATATACATATATTATGTTTGTATAAATATTAGGGCGGTCCTTACGAAGATCATTTCTGAATTTTGATCGTTACGCCCTCTAAAACTCTTCCAAATAGTTAAGAAAAAAATTCCTGCAAATTTTTAGCTCTTAATATTAATATTAACCTGATCCCCAAGACGATGGAAGTTTTAAATACAAAAAACACATCTAATTTCGAAAATCAGGCTTTGAATTTTTATAACTTTGGCAATTATTGATGAAAAAATTTAGAATTCGGCACAAATCTAGTTACTTACATGATGTATAAAAGAACATATTGCAAAAATTTTTAGACAGTTATTTTCTTACTTCTAGACATGAAGAAATTTTTTTCTTTCTTTTTTTTCTGTCTTTTTTTAATGTCGCAGTGAGTCTAAAAAATTTTCCAATGTACCCTTTTATACATCGTATAAGTAACTACATTGGTGCCAAATTTCAAATTTTTTCGTCAATTATTGCCAAAGTTACAAAAATTCAAAGTTTGATTTTGAAAAGTACATGTATTTTTCCATTTTAAAATTTCGTCGTCTTGGGGGTCGGGTTAAGATTAATATTACGAGCTGAAAATTTATAGGAATTTTTTTCAACTATTTGGAAGATTTTTATAGGGAGTAACGATCAAAATTCAGAAATGACCTTTACAAGGACCACCCTAATAAATATGTGCATTCGAGTTGTACATAAATATCAACAAAAGTTTATTTTTGTATGTTTCATCCTTTCAGATGTCCTCCGCGAAGAGTTGGACAGTAAAAATCGTTTCATTTGTACTTCGTCGAAGACCTTTGAACTCCTTCGTCCTTCCTTCCCCCGCGCAGGCGTTATTTTATTACACTTTGATAGCCTTATGACTCGAGCTGCACAATCGGTCGTCCGTAATTCGAACCGAATAATTGGCCGCAGGTAGGTAGGTAAGAACGCGAGACGGTGAAGAATTGAAGTTGATGTTTAAGTCGAAGTGAAGTTCAGTGGCGATACAAGTGTCGGCGTTATTCTACTCAGATTTTACAACCGAACTCTGCGACCTCAATTTCGCTGTGGCAATCTACACCGAAAACCCATGACCAAAGGAACTTACTGTCGAGCAAATTACTACCCGAAGTAATTCTTGCTAAAGTCGCGTGTACAGGTACAAGAAATCGCCGATTTTTCTTCTCACGAGGAAAACGAATTACAAATTTCTTTTCATCTTCATTTTTCTTTTCTTTTCTTTTCTCGTTTCCTCGTTTTTCAATTTAATTTCCTGACGAAACTGATCCACGATCCCAAAAGAGATCAAAGCGATAGTTCACCTACAACGGTGATTAGTCATCCTTTCCAAATATTTATCCCCTGATATATAGAAAATACGTAGGCGGTAGAACGATCACGAAAAGAATCATCCGACCATGACTCGCCCAGCTTCATCATCACAGTTGTGTATGACGTCGAGGGTGCTGCAGGAGCTCAAAGTCCGAATTTTGTACAAACGCGAGGGGTGGTTCGGTTCAGGTTATAACCACCTAAGGATTACCTCTGCTCCGATTTAAGCCGAAGATTTTCTGCCATGCTTCAAAAAGCACACCTGCGATATATCGGACGGAAAAAAAAAATTATCAAATTTCGACTCGCAAGGCTTGTTAAGGGAGAATGCTATCGGTTGTGTCCCAAACTGGGTTATTTTTGAGATTATTTTTGTTTTTTTTTTGTTTGACGAAAGTTTTCAGTACAAGAAGAACAGAGTCTCGTAACTCCGTCAAATCTTGCAATTTCGCGATAGTATTTTAACTGAAGTACGTTCTCGAAATATGGGTTCTTAAGAAAAGGCTATCAAAAAAAATCAGGAACCGGTTGACCTGTGGGCCAACCCTGAAACTTCCCGCTATGTGTCAAATACGTTACAATTTTCAAAATTGAGTTTTTGTCAAATGTCAACATTTCTAGGTTTTACGGAGTTGTATTTAATGTCAGAAGATATCGTTAAGTCTGTATGTTTATGTGCTAAATTTTTAACAATTTTCAAATAATTTGACGGATTCAACGTCGAGTGATTCAAAATCAACTCACGTCTATCAAGAAAAGAAATTTTTGTCGAGCAATATCTTTTAAACTAATCGTACGATTTTGATGAATCTAGCGGCAATCGAAAGGGCTATCCAAGACTTAAATCTGATTAAGTTTTAGGACTAATCGCACGAACAGTTTAGGAGTTATGCGCAACAAACATGCAAATTATTTTTGTTTAATTTTTATTCTTCGAATAACTTTGAAACTACTCGACCGATCGACTCCAAAATCTAATCAGATCTAAGTCTTGATAAGCCCTTTCGATCGCCGCAAGAACCATTCCAAACGGTCGATTCGTTCTACAGATATCGTACGTCAAAAATTTGTTCACACAGACACACACACGGACGTCCATCCAAAAATAGTCAGAATAGCTTCCTAGGAACCCAAAACGTCGACATCTGATGAAAACTCGATTTTCGAAAATTGGACCGAAACCTATAACTTCCCTTTTTTTTGAAAATTTTCAATTTTCATAGCAGGAAGTTAAAAAAAAAAATTTATTTTTTTCACACGATTGACAAGGCTCCTCCCTTAAAGCGCATCAGGAGCAAGTCATTATTTTCCAACATCATATATTCACGCTCTTAATTGTATCGATTCATGCCCGTATTACGGGTATCGGTATTACGGTGTAAGTGACTGTCCCCAGTGTCCCTTAAGCTTGGTCAACTACCCGGAGGAATCCCCGGCTGCAAAAGGCGCAAGGATATCTGGCGAATGGATATATCCGGTCGTATCGAGCGGTCAAGTCACGACTACCGAATAGAAACGGGTGTACGTATATAGAGGGTAGTTAAATTCATTACGGGTGACATCGGTATAGCGTGCGGGGCAATCTCCGAATGGAATATCAATGACCGGACTAACGCGTAGGTATATACGATATATAAATTTCCACGTGTTATATACACTGCAGGGTGCAGAATCCGAGAGACAGAAGGAGCCGATAATTATCCCCAAAAACGTTCACTTATCTCGTCATTTTTATACAGTCATTCAGTATTCGTTATACATGTTCGAAATAGAAATGGTGAAAAACCGCTTTAGGACACCCTGCACATGATATAAAGCGAGGCAATTCGATGCTCTGATCGTGTATAGTGAGGAGGGTAGGCGATTATTGGGCGCGTAGATCATCTTGGACATTGCAGCTGGTCATCGACGGGGGGGAAATTTTGCGGTGGGAAATGCTGACGTGTTCAGATCTGTAGGATATATATAGTATATAACTCCTATATCTGGATTCCGGGCGAGAAATACAACCCCTAAAAGCGAAATTCACCGCACTAGATATACAGCGTTCTATGTAACATCCGCAGCTGGAATATAACCCCGAAAATCTCACGGGGTGTATTTCGGTGATCTTGGAGAAATGATGAGAACCTCTGAAACTTGGCTTAGCTCACTCTATCCTCAACTTGACCACTCGCTCGGAAACCGCGAGCATCAAATGGAAAGGGGAGAGGCAGCTCCGCTGGATGATAGACTGAAGATAAATTAATGGATATTCATCAGGGTCACAGGACATTCCGAATATCGCTGACATTGTCAAACAACGTTTCGATCAATTTCCTAAATTTTTCTCTTTTTTTCTTCCCACAAATTCGAACAGAATTACCGTCAATGAAGTTCCCAGTCGAAGCTGTCTTCGACCTTCTAACAATAGAATTAAGTATCTTAAATGTGGTGAGCTAGATGGAGAGAAGCTGTCGTTCTCGCACTCCTAACATGCACATGTGTCTTCCACTCGACCACCGAGAAGTTTTCTGCGTCTAGGATTAGGCAGAACTCGTAGAGTTGGTAAAGCCTACCCCATGCTTTGCAGGAGCCAAGATCAGGGTATCTACTAGGTTTGCTGGGGCAAAGCAAATCTTTAAGATCAAAGGAGACCGACGTGTTGTAAGGCCGAAGGCTAATGACATGAACGCAACCCGAACTAACTTCGTATGTATTCACTGTGTACCTGATCACTAAACGACTGGATAATGGACTGTATCATGTGCGGACATGCACTTTAACTATAACATTGAAACTTCAGTATAAAACAAGCAGGATCTTTCAAGGAAACAAAAAAACACATGTACGAAGATTTCCTGAAACAATTATTGGTGGGCAATTTCCAGATGAGAGGGGTTAAAAAAAATCTGTTCTTGTATTCGTGGTCAACGGTGCAGAAAACCTTTAGATACCAATTTTCATTGGAAACCGTCGATCCTTTCTCGAGATATCGTCGATTCAATTATTTTTTTTTCAAAATTTTGTTCCTCGGTTATCTCATAAACTACTGGACCGATCAAATCCAGAATTTGATCAGTCATAAGTTCGGAGAATCCGCGTCGATTGATACCAAATTCATCGAAATCCGATCATTCGTTCTCCAGATATCGTCCGACAAAAAAACTGATCACACACCCAGACGTCCATCTGAAAATGGTCGGAGGTGATTCTTTTGACCTTGAAACGTGGAGATCTGGTGAAAACTCAACTTTTCATTTTCGGGGTGATTACAATAACTTCCCTCTTGCCAAAGCAGGAAGTTAAGAATAAAAAAAATCATGAAACAGAACAATCTTTGGAATAGCTCATCCTCATTTTCATCCCATTGGTTAAGGGCCGGTTTTATTCCGAAATCAATGATGTGTCGATGATCAAAAGAGACTTTTTGGGGATAAGGATCTACACTGTTCATCCAGTTTTCCCTAAAATTCTTATTTTTTAATACCCAAGTCCTAATTATTCCTTATTACTCCTGAGGGTTATAGTGCTTAGGGATGGCTTCGAGGGATAGTCACGTGAGTCCCATGGGCCTGTGGGTGAATATAATCGTATGCTAGGGTTTGTTCGATCGTTGAAAATACGGTAGACGCTGTCTCCCTTAATGGACAGGTAATTATACCTACGATCCATAATTAGATTCTTAAAATACACACCGTTTGAACGGGCGATCCGAGATGAAACACCTGAAATCCTCCTAGGCTAATTTGAATTTGTAGTCCTCAGCCGGTGCGGTGGTGCCCATGGTGCGCTTCCCTCCTCGAGCTTCCCTCAACCCTTGGTACCGTTCCTCGCCCTATTCCGAACTGCGTCAGTTCCGGGAAATTCGTGGCCACAAAGCCCTCCCCGTTTCAATCGCTTAGGTTTGTGCGAATTACCGCCCCGGGGCCCTTTTGCACATCAAAGCACTCCTCTCCTCCGCGGCTCTATATACGTATACATATTCTAACGTATACATATATACATACTATATTAGTCGAACCATCCGTTTTTCCCGCCTCACCTCGGTTAGCAAGGAACGGGCCGCGAGAGGGCAAAAGAAAGTAAAGTAAAGGAGAGGAAAGGAAAAGTAATGGAAAAGGAAAAAAGTGGCTGCAGAGGCTCTTCATCGATTCAAGAAACCGCGAGAAGAGAATCGTGGAAGATGGTGGTCTAAATTCGGAACTTTAGAGCCACAAATTGTAAGGATACTCAAGGGTTCCATTTCCGGTTCCATTCCGCGGACCATACCGTCGTATTATCGATTCACGTAACGACCGTTTTCCTCGTTACCGGAAGTATCCGCGACATCCTCGACCAGGAATTATACCCAGGACCTAATTAAGCGGTCCGCAAATGATCCTCGGTTCGCAGGAAGGTTTCAGGATATATGTAATATACATATATACCATGCGTATATATCGGGTATATAGGTGTACGTGCAGGGTATATACGTACTTAGACTTACGGCGTTCCTCTTGCCACAGGCATATAGGTATATGCGATATATAGTATATACCCTTTCGAAATTTACCTCGTTTATAATTGCTAGGTAAAAACCGAAACACGTGGTTCGTGGTCAACGAGTTAATCCCTTCGGCAATCTCGGCTTAATTAATTCCGCGAATATATGTATAGTTATATATCCGCAGATTGCACGGCAATTAACGTTGCCCTCGTAAAGTCGGTACAGGACAGAATAAAAAGTACAACAGGTATATATAACATACCTATATACGTATGACTATATATTGCGGTCCGTATAAACGCAGGTGTTCGCCTACGCACGTATCGATATACCATCACCTGCAGACCCTTGCTACACAAGATCCCTATACAGGGCGGCGAAAACGGAAATATATCGGACGTTAAAATTCCCATTAAAAAAAATTTTTATACATATTTTAGTCCCACTTATTTTCAAAAATAATTAAGAGAGCACATAAAATGTTTGGAGTGTAAAATTTGGACACAGTTATCAAGCTGCACTAGTCTCGCACTTGATTTATAAATTGTTTAAAATTTTGGGAAAAATAACCACGAATTGCGAAAATTTTGGCAAAATCTGACGAACAGTTTTCGAGATTATTACCAATTCTTTAAAACGACGTTTTTATACAGCTTCCCCTTCGCGGATTCATCGAGCGATTTTGCTGAAATTCAATACCGAAACTTGGAAATATGATTTGACCGATTTGTGGATCGATTTTGAGGTCCTGAATGTCGTAATACAAGCCTCCTTTTCACTGGCCCTGTATACCCACAATGAAACGTTAATTAGTCTGTGAAATATTAATTATCGTTGCGGGGGGATCCCAGGCGAGAAACGCGTAACAGCTCCCGCAGCGTTGCGTCGCCGAGACCACATGTGTGCGAAATATGTAACCTGAAGTGACGGAGGTTGAGGGAGGGAAGGAATAGGGGATAGAACTACGGGGTTCCTTGTCCTCTTTAATAATTAATGGATATATTATACCGTACGCAGCCCTCCACCTTCCCCACACAAAGCTATACCTTACTTTCAGTTTATTTCCTGCAAATTGATATATATATATATATGAATATTCGAACGTCAGACGACGAGTTTACGTACCAGAATCCCTGATTTTTGAAATTAAAAAATTTCTTCTTCTCTTGGTTACAGGTCGCCGTTAAAGTGATCGACACCAGTCTCATACGCGAGGATTACGTTATCAAGAATTTAAACAGAGAGGCCAAGCTGCTGTCCAAACTACGACATCCGAGCATCGTTCGTCTATACGAAACAATTCAAGTTAGAAACAGGATTTTATATTATATCTAATGTCTGTGATGAACAATTTTTTCTTCGGTGTACTCATAATCCGTGTTAAGCAAAGCTCCATAAAATCTGAAATAATTTCGTTCTTATATCCGTCTTGAGTAGGTATCTTATTCCGATAATAATGATAATAACGTGGGTGTAATATCCATCTCGAATGAAGCGTGAGATAATCGATTTCGCGCAATATAAGAATAGAGTTTCAAGATATTAATTGGCTTAGTATTATATATAAAACGTCTTCAACGAATTAGGATTAATTAATTAACTAAAGCCTCTAGACGTTGGAAAGTTGGTCGGCAGGTTATAGGCAGGCAGGGAGGATGGGTATCTGGGTTTATGTCTGTTGAAACCTGGGGATTCGAGGCTTCATAATCTATATGATAAATTGTTAACAAGGAAAACTTTCGAGTCTTAGCTGCCGAGTGGATTCAGTATCCGAAGTTGTAGCCGAGTTGTTTAATGGCTGTGCGAGACAATCCATCTTTACGGTTCTTAATTAAATATATAAGCCATTCGGAGGAATTTATATTATTTATAAATCCCTTGGGTGGAAAATTCCTACTTCGTAACGCCCGCA
The DNA here is from genome assembly GCA_949628255.1 of Macrophya alboannulata. Taxonomy (NCBI): domain Eukaryota; kingdom Metazoa; phylum Arthropoda; class Insecta; order Hymenoptera; family Tenthredinidae; genus Macrophya; species Macrophya alboannulata. Next base: position 873,332 of record OX451207.1, on the reverse strand, counting down.
CTTCCGAGTCTCTCTTCTCTTAAATCGTGCTGCGGCAGTACGCCGCGACGTGGCGTCTCGCGCCTCGACCATCTCTCGCAGTTCGGTACTAGCATACGAATCGAATTTGCTACAGAGCGGAGAGCGAGAGCCGTCAGTCGACGCGGCGCAGCTGCCTCACGCTCTTCGCTATAACCTCGCTTCACCTCGTATCTGAGAACGCCCGCGCCCCCGCCTCGCCTTCTCTGATTAAATTACGGAACGGAATACGCTCAAGGCCTTTGATTATTCGTTCGCTAAGAGGCCGACGCTTTCGGGTTTACTCCTAACTAACCTAACCCGCAGCTGAATCGAAGTGAAACCAGACTAACTCGACTCAACCCAAAGTTAAATCGCCCCATATATGTATAGGTCTCTTCATCCGAATTATTATACATATACTTACACACACGCGTAGGGAGATTCTATTCTCGATTCTATTTACTCAATAATTATGTACATTTATACCGAATAACCGAATCCAGGATATCCTGAAGAGCCGTATCGCTGTGTACCCGATTCGTTACTATTCTTTGATTCCAGAGAAACAAAAAAGACCTATTACACCATTCAAATACACAATTTGCATAATTTTGTACCAAGTTTTTTTCATCATCCTTTGATATTTATCTACAAAAATTATACACCTTTCGAGTAAATCTCGACTTCGTCTATACTCAGTTCTTTTTTTTTTTTTTTTTTTTCATTTCGAAGATAATTGACGCGTTTATACAGGAAGAGCTGCAGATAATCGTAACAGCATATAGAATCGTCAAGAGGCGATTATGTATTGTTCTATATACCTTTTTAAGGAAACCAGTACAGCTTGGTTTCGGAAATTCGGAGTACTCCAAAATGCATTTATTTCTCAGTCAAAGTTTATTTCACATCAAAAAAAAAAGTTTTCTTTGAAAATCTTTGTCGTAAGGTTTTAGGTACATCGTTGTTCCGATTAAAGTCGTTGAGGGCTCATTTTGTTCAGAAAAGAAATCCTCATCACGTGAACGAGGGATTTTTTTTTTAATTTCGTTTTGGCCAAGTTATTTGCAAATTAGTGGCCTAAATATTGGAAATTTTGGATAATTGACCGTAACTTTTGATATGAATTTTTTTTTACCGATCCCTACGTTCATAAGATGTAGAATTTCTGTCCGAAGAAAGCAAGACCTCGAGAGGTTGAATTGGACCAACGATGTGCCTGAAACCTACAACAAAGTTTTTCGAAGAAATTTTTCTTTTGATTCGAAATAAACTTTGGTTGACAAATAAATAAATTTCGGAGTACTGCAAATTTTTCAAGGCAAAGCTGTACTGGTCCACTTGAATCGCAATCATTTTCCTCAGGGATGATTTCAGGAACAATAATTGTAACGGTTTCCTTTCCGTTCGGATAATTGTTCGCCATCAATTACTGGTTCATTAATATATCAAAATTTCATTATGCGTGAATAAACAAGTACAAGCGCTTCTCTCGCTCTCTCTCTCTTCATTCTCTCCTGCACAATAATTATACATATCGAACGTTCAGCCTTTGATACAAGTCTATAGTACATACACATACCTATACATATACATATATATCTATATATCTATAACGTAGAATCGCGGCGCGGCGGGATACGAAGGAATTCCTATAACGGAGCTGGGCGTAAAATGCAATTACGAACGGCCAATTTATCGGGGCTGTAACTACTACGTCTTCCTTTCAATCCGTTGATCGATCTAACGAAACGTATGTACGAACGAACGAACGAACGAACGAACGAACGAACGAACGTTGTATTTGTTCGGTTCGATCGATCGATCCTATCCGTTGCACAGTTGGCAACGCACAGTTTCGCGCACTTGATTACATCAAACGGTTTCACTGAACACAGTTTGAACCCTGTTGAATGCAAGCTTTCGTGTGATGGGGTAAAACGGATCGATGTTACGTCACGGGTTGGATACAACAACCGGCCAGCCTTCGGGGTTAGAGTGGAGAATTCAATTTGCAATAGGCGTGTAAGCGGTGAGTAAGCGGCAACCGGATACGGAAGGGCAGGCAGCTGATAGATCGATTTATAGAAATATAAATAGATACAAATACATTATACACCTATGAGTTATCTAATCATTAGCTTATAGAAGATATATATATTCTAAACGTCTGCGTGAACACGCGAGATAGAAAAGAGTGGAGGGTGGATAAGAGGGTGGTCCGCTGCAGTTTGCGGGGTGGTATTACAATATAACAGCTACAGTAGGGTGTATAAAAAACAAATCGACAGTTTTTTTTATATTTTTTATCCCCCCCCCCCCCCCCCCGCCGCTCAAAAAAAAAAAAAAAGTTTAAGATAGATTTACGACACGGCATACTTTTTACACCCCCAGCTGTTGGCATTCGAAACTTCAATTTGACCTTTTAAAATTTTCGATACTTTCACACAATGGCAAGTATGTATGTAATACCTACACGGCTATTTACTTTTATGAATCGTAATTTGCATGATAATTAATAACACGTATTTTCCATATTTTTGTTGGAAGTTTTTTGTTCTTTTATTTTTTATTCATTTATTTTTTTTTTTTGTAAGAACCGTAGAAAGAAGATTAATCCCAAAAAAAAATTTGCGCCGTTTTCGGTGAAAAATCTCGAAAAAAATGTCTAATTACCTTTTTTTTTTTTTGTTTTTTTGAGCATTCATTGCATGAAATTGTTCATTGTGTCCACCGAGTAGTGAATACATGTTAAACCCTTCGTCTATTACACTTGTGGATCATTACGGTGATCGCGTGACCGCGAATATATACCTAGGTGCGCAAAAAATGTAACGTTCTTGGTAGGAGACATGTAACTATGATGTAGTACTCGTATACATACGTACATATTATATCTATACGTTATAGTACGCGCGCTAACAATTGTCTCTTCTTTCACGCCGCTCAATTAGTAATTAGACACATAGAAACGAGTATACAGGTTGGGCCAGAAAGAAACGGGACCGATTTAAAACGTGAATAAAATCCGAACCCGTCGACCGATTATGAGAAACTCTATTTCGCTCGAAACTAGAAGAATGAACCTTACGTTTTCCGTTTGAAAATATGAAAAATCTTCATTCCTTGCTGAGATACACGCTTTTGAAAAACGGGTTTTGAAAAAGTCCCTGCAGGGAGGATGAAAAAAATTAATATCAAAGAATGTTCAACTAAATTTCCATCTAAAATTATTATTCAAAGACTCCTTTATTTTCGTTCAATAATGACAAAAAATTCACAACAATGCGTGTTCTTCTCTTATTCTTCTCTTATTTTTTCATATTTCCAAATTTTTTCAATAATTCAACGGGATCGACGAAAAATTTTTCGGATTTTCAAACGCGAAACGTAAGGTTCACTCTTCTAGTTTCCAGCAAAATAAAGTTTCCAAAAATCGGTCGACGCGTTCGGATTTTATTCACATTTCAAATCAGCCCGGTTTTTTTTTTGGCCCACCTTGTATATATGTATACTATATATATTTTTTCTAATGTATATATGTGTCGGTATGTATAGGTGATGAGGTTAGAGATTATCAATTAATGAGAGTGACTAATTATAATCCGGTGTTCATCTGCAGGGTGATAATGACGAGCGATTAATACCCGATTAACAAATTATACATACTCAAATACACGTATGTGTATAGGTATATACACTTACCTATATAATACGTTACAGGTATATAATACGTAACTTAATTCTTCGTAATTACTTTTTATCGTATAGTAGGTCTATATAGATAAAATATTTCATACACAGTGCAACCACGTTACATCCTAGTCCGACATTTAAGGGTTGAAACAGGTATAGGAATATAGGTACTCTTATAGCTTCCGCGTCATAAGTCGAGGCTGATCGATATTGCCGAGCTATAGATGTATCGCAATAATTGTGCCCGGGGTAAAAACTGTTTTGCGTAAATTATCTGCAGGAGTAGAAAAGAAAAGAAGATGAAAAATGGTAAGAAAAATTAAAAACAAATAATGGGAAAGGAAAGCCACCCTATATATGCAGTATAATAGATGAATCAAAAATGGTGCACATCATACATTTGAGTATAATAGTGCAACGAACTCTAAGTACACGATAATATATGGTTCAAACTTAGAAAAAGAAACTAAGTACAGACATACGTGTCGTTTTGTACGTCTGTCAGCACCACGTTGCAAGGCATATACATATAAATAATAAATAAGAACTAGATATGAGTATACAGATTATCCGATTGAGAATAATATATAAATCAATAATAATTGGAGAGAATTGAGAAAACAAACGACAGAAAAAAAGGGGGAATTTACTTCTTCAAAATTTCTCGCTCTTGAAGTAGTAGAGAAAAAAATACACAGTGGACAATTTTTTATGAATTCCAGCCTCAGGAATTCGGCTAATTACTTCCCGCGTGTTTTCAAGGCTCTCTTTCTCTCCTCTTTCTATAAATTCCTCTCCAAAAACCGTTGGTAAATCTATTTTCAATTTTCTGTTCATCCATTTATTAATTTGAGATCAATTTTAGTCTCTCCACCAACCGTCACCCTCCATAGATAAGAAATTACGTGTCAGTTTCCGTGTACAGCGCAGCACAACCCGGTATATATAGGTGCAGTTTATATAGGTAATATAAAGTAACGTAGGTATCGAAAGGTGGTGGCAGCTATAAGTAGGTTTATACGCATACGCGCGGGCATCATTTACTACGTCTCATTTTCACACACGATAACGTCTTCTCCTCGAGGAGAAAGAAGAAGGAGAAGAAAAGTAAGAGTACGAGGATGGCTGGTTATAGGGGGGCGAAAGGGGGTGTTAGGTTTTTCGAGGGCGAGTAAGATCCTTCGTAGCATCTGCGCCTGCATGAATATCGTAAAATATATATATATATATATTATATATATACAGGGTGTCCCAGAACTAAATGTCGAAAATAAAAGGTGGCCTAGAAGAGGTCGAACTGAGTAAATTTTCCCGAAGAACATGGGGTCTGCGAAGTCGCGTTCGCGAGATATCACAGGTTAAAAAATATCGCTTTGCGCCGCGATCGTGGCGCAAAGCGATATTTTTTAACTTGTGATATCTCGCGAACGCGACTTCGCAGACCCCATGTTCTTCGGGAAAATTTACTCAGTTCGACCTCCTCTACCACACCTTTCATTTTCGACATTCAGTCCATTTTGGACATTTAGTTCTGGGACACCGTGTATAGGTATATACCCGCTTCTTAGCGCTATATTCACCCCCGTCCGAGGTCCGTATCCCCGTACGTATCCGCGTCCGTCCCCGCGATCTTATATAGTATACCTATATACAGTTTCTTTAGTCGGAAGGGCGTAAAACTGTGTCCTACCCCCATCTAATATCCAAGATTTCCCGCAGGGTGCTGCAGCAGAGCCGAGACTTGCAACCGTCTGATGTGCAGTAACGTTTACTGGCCGTCAATGTTTCCTCACCCTCCGGGCCCCCCTCCAATTCTTATTACTTTTCTTCTTCCTCTTTATTATTATATTCTTATTTTTATCCTCTATCTTAAAACTTCTAAAGAAAAATTCAATTGTTTATTTTATTAGCCATATAGGATAACTGCAGTGGTCCTTCTTTTACTACTTTTTCCCCTCTTTTGTCCCCGTTTCTTCGCTCTTCATTTTTGCTATTAATATCACTATTATTGTTATCATTATTATTTGGCAGGATCGATCTATATTTATCACACCTATAATGTATCCCTTATTTTTCGAAGATCGTCTCACACCGATTTTTTTTTTTGGTAAATATCTTTCGAACAGATTTTCTCTCTCTCTCTGAAAATTGGTACCTGTTTTCAGTGCGGACCGGTATACTACCTCGTTATAGAATTGGCGACAGGTGGCGATCTCTACACTCACATTAAAAATCAACCATTGAGTCGTCTCGATGAAAAAACCGCTAAAGGATATGGAAGACAGCTAGTGGCCGCTTTGGAGCACATGCACTCCAGAGGTATCGTCCATCGGTGAGTTTGAATATGAAATAAGTACATTATACGCACCACATGAAAGATAAGAAAGAAAGAGAAGAAAAGAAAAGCAAAAAGAAAGAAAACAAAGAAAAAGCCGGAAGAAAAATGGTTTTATTGAAAGGAAAATTTTTACCTCTTTTCATTACGACGACGAACAGATTTCGTCGTTTCGAAATCGTTCTTGAGATTTACAGGAACGAGAATCTCGATCTGCGCGGAAATCTCATACGTGTGTTTACGTGTGTAAGTAAGTAAGTAAGTATGTATGTATGTATTTATGGATAAGGGAGCGAAACGATTTCCAGTCGGGAGTGTGACACCCTCGATATTTTTGTCAGGGGTAGGTAGGTTATAGGTAGGTAGGTGGGTGGGTATATGTGTATACGAGGAACAGGAGTGACACGTAATAAGAAGAACACGTGACGCTGTCGTCAAAATTTTTGAATATAAAGTAGCAGCAGACGAGTAGCAATATATATTGCAATATCTATATATATATATGTATTATATATTATATACCTATACCTTATACTATCAGTTTGTTCTCTCTTTTTTTTTTTCTTTTTTTGTCAAAAGTGCAAAATCTCAATTTCGGTTGAAGTTGATAGATGGCTGACTAACGATAAGCACGGAGCAACATTAGCCGTCCCCTTCTGTCCCTAAGGATACCTATATAGGGTACCAAATACCATAAGCGATTTCGTCACAATATATCAACACGAAACATTTGTTCTTTTTTTTTTTTTTTTTTTTTCAGCTCTTCTAGACAAATTTTGAGCAATGAATAACGATAGAGAACTATACGAAATGATATCAAATACTTTCGGAGTTTTGGATTCTTCCGGCTTTTTAACCGTCCGCATTTCGATCTTTTAAAATTTCGTTATTCGGAACTTAAACGATTCTGAAAATTGGAAATCAGCTCAAATGAATTCGTAATATTTTCCATGTTCGGAACTTTAGCCCAGCCCCAAGAATATAAGTCTTCGTAAAGAAATTCAAACTCAAATCTTTTTCTCCTAAGAGCAATTGTTCAAATTGATACAGATATGGTAATTTTTCATTCGTTTCATTCAAAAAATTCTGAAAAATCCAGATTTTTTCATCTCGCAGTTGCTGATGTCGTTCCGCGGATTTCCCAAACAGACCTCCATCCTCTTTTCAATCTCTTTCTCGGATACTAGAATCCGAAAACCGTAAAGACACGTTAAAATGATCAAAAGTCAGTTCTCTAGAGATGACAAATTATTGCTACGATTATTATTATTCATTTTTATAAATTTTCGTTTTTTTTTTTCTCTCTTTTTGGGTTTCTTTACAAGAAAACAGGGCGTAAATATTATCATAATGGATTCACCCCTCTGTGCAGAAGTAGTTCATAGCTGCGATGACACGGGGATGGGAAAAGCGAGGCACGGTATTACACACGCGTACATATACATACGAGTACATATTATATACATTCATAGACAGATATACACCTATATACACAGATAGTTGGATAAAACCAAGCGCGGCAATTTTCTACTCGCGTTACCTCATTTCAGCTGATCCAGATTAGTCGTAGGGCGAAAAAGGAACATAAAAGCAGTGGCCGGCCTTGCAGACTTGGATATTCTCCTATTTCGGTAGCTCACTCTGTCTGGACGACCTACACCACTCACACACTCTCGTCCTAGTCCAAGACGAGCGATAGCTTACGTGATTACGCATTCTTTGTGCCGGAAGAGCGACGGAGAAGGTTGTAAGTTGAGGGCGAGAGATGGAGATAAGAGAGAGTCCTGCGGGATAGACGGGAATGAAAGGCCTCTGATCCTTACTAGGTAATTGATCCACCGGTCGACCCGTCCAGGTCTGAGGGAAGGTTTCGGTGAGGCAGGGGAATATAAGGGTGGCCGATTCCCAACCCCCGGATTCTCTCCCCGGGCGCGGGCTGAGGAAGCTACCGAAGGTCCTCCGCTTTCCGCTAGTCTTATACCTTTCTATTCCTTCAGCATCCCTTATATTCTCGATTCGACTATGGTTCTAGCCACCCCGAAGAGAGGGAGCTACAGGAGAGAAATCTTTTGTCGAAATTTAGTCGGGAAAACTAGAATAGTATCTTCGCTATGGGATCTCCCTTTAATTTCAACGAGATACTCATGGGTCAGTGTATGTACTACATACACTCCTATATACTCCTCAACTTCTTATTATTTTTTGCACAAAGAGAGACCAGGCCCTTCCAGGTTCGTTCAGACTTCGCGAAAAAGCTACACCTCGTTTTAGATTAGGTATAGCTACGAAAAAATTATCTGCAAAAAGCGTTAGCCGGTTCTGTGATCAGTTTTCGATGTCTTGAACGATTTCAAATCGATCCCGTTATGGTTTTCTTATATTTTGACAGATTCTGTCTGATTATCGAGGTTTTTTATCTTTTTTCCAGTCATTTTGTGAAATTTTCAACGATTTTCTTGAATTTTAAAGCTTTCCAGAAATTTTCGAAAATTTCAACAACCAACTACAGATAGATTTAAAAAATTTCTTCAGACTAGATATCTCGTTCGGAATTTTAAAAGATTTGAACAGAATTTGAACTCGAGAATTTTTAACGGTTTCATCAAATTTCAAAAGATTTTATACGAAATGTCCAAAGATCTGAAATTTAAATCGAGAATAATTGAGGCGAGGTATGAATACGAAATTTCAAAAATAATTATGTGATGAAAAAATATTTCCTTAACCAGTAAGCCTCAATCGGAACACAAAAATTGCATTAGAAAATTTGATTTCCGTGAATTTCGGTTCGATAAATGAAAAACCTGGAAGAAACCTCGTGAATTTTAATGAATTTTAAATTCATTTCAATTACGAATCTTTAAAACCGGGATTTTTCAAACCCAATTTAGTTAATACCGAGTAAACGGAAATCCCGGGTTACCTAACCATGTGACCATATCGAAAGGGGATCGAATAAAGGCCCTGCGTTCGTTTAACGGCAATTAACTCGGCGTTACCTGATTGCTGCTTCCACGAATCGACTTACCCTTATATCATATAATAAGAGAGAAGATCGAGGTCCCCTTCTATATATTGTATGTACATAGAGATATATACACATGTACCTATGTACGTGAGGTATGTACGTAAATACGTTGTACATTGTACATATGGCATAAGAGCGTGAGTCTAACGACCGGCAAAAATACTGACCCCATAGATCCTGCACACGCTTGGTAAAACTCCGTAGCTAATAGACCAAGAGTTGATCGTAGTGGGTATATCTAATTGTCTAATTCTTTGGGAATTTCCCAAGCTCCCTCTTTATTTTTTACCATCTTCATTTTCTCTCTTTTCTTTGCCTCCTGAATAGCCTTACCCCCGATCCTCTCTTTCTCTCTCTCTCCTTCTCTCCCTGTTTTAGACGTCAATGAAGATTTATCAGAGAATCGCCGATATATAAGGCGTTACACGATAAAACCGTGTAATTAATTGAAATCCTGGAAAGGCGAGCTTTTCTGTGTTACAACGAAAGCCATTTCCTCTCTAATCCTGCCCCCCCCCCCCCCCCCCCCCCCCCTCTCTCCGAAAAAATAAAAAACAAATACGAACAAAATTTCCATTAAACAGAAACAATTCGAGCAATGTAAAATATTGCAGACGCGGAAACTTTATACGAGGTGGTTTTTTTTTTTTTTTTTTCATTTGTATTTTTTATTATTTTTTACCGACCACTATACTCACCATGCTCTGACCACAATCGTATTCAGAGAATGTGCGGTGGACCTCCAGGCACGTGTGCTACCGACACGTGTACGAGTATATAAACCTACCAAAATGACGAAGAGTACAAACCGCCACATATATGCGGATCGTGTCGTCACAGTGCCGAGACAAAGTGGGCGGACCGACGAGAGAGGACTTTGCCTTTTCGTGTACATTATACAGGGTGTTGAATTATTTTCAACTTCGGAAAAAATAGATGTGAATATAATTCAGTGTCCGTGGTCGAAATTTTAAAATCCAGCAATAAATTCAGTCCCGAAAAATGGAAAAAAAGATAAGAATTGAAACGATAATTTTTTGACCGAATTCTAACCCCATGAATTCTAGTCCATTCCCTCTCGAAGACCCCGAGAGCGGAGATTGAGTCCTTGCATGAAAATGGGTTAGACTGTTTTTGAACTGATGAGTCAATCTCGGTAGAAAATTTATAGACGGTGCTTTTGGTCGCAAATGGTACATTTTACATTTTTTTCTTTGGATTGGAAATTTTCCCTCAAGCGAAGTCAAAAGTTTTCCGTGTAACTTAAAATCAGCGGAATTTGATGGGCGTTATTATTCGGAAGCGGAATACGGTTCTGGCGTTTGATCATCGAGCACTCTCTACACCCTCTCGAGTTTCGCGGGACTCCCGCAAGGAGCTGACTTTAAGGAAAGTAGAAACACCCGTAGGGAAAGACTTGCGGTTCTGCAGATCGGAGAGTGAAAGTTAAGTAAGTGTCTGTGCTGTGCGGCTGTGTGTAAGAGGTACGAGCTACCGGGGGGGAGGGGTTCGGAGAAAAGACTCCTCGGCAAACAGAAACAGTAACACATAGACTTTTCTTGGGTAAGCGAAACTGTAGGAAAAAGTCTCGTCTGAAATTGCTTGTTTATTTAGCACTCTCTCCAGGCTTGATTTATTTCTCGAATCAATTAAGGATATACCCGGATATTGTAGCCGGGGATCGTTGATCGTCCTCTTTTTCTACCCTCGAGAATCATTTTCTTACTTTTTGTACCGCTACATCGCTGCAGTAGTTGGCTTTAGTCGAATGAATGTTCGGCTATAAGATATCCAGCAGTCTGAAAAATATATCTACCTCGATTTTGTATCGGTGATAATGTTTAGTCCGGAGAAATGCAATTAGAGAGAAGAAACTGGACAGTCCCAGGATCGTCGAGAGGTATTGAGGTATATTTAGGGGCGGATGGGGTTCCATCAATTTGATTTCTTCCGCAACGTATTTCTGCGCGGTAGCTGGCTTCTTCTCCTCCTCGACTCCGTTCTCCATCCTATACATATACTACATCCTACATCCTCGCCCTCTCATTCTTTTTCCCCGAAAGAGAAGAGAGACGGGCCCAGTCAGCACTCGCGATATTACAGATCCCCGCGTCCCAATCACACGCTGCAAGAAATCGCTCGTTTCGGTTCGTTCGCTTTCTGCCGAGTGTCAGCTATTCAATTAATTGGCATCCCTGTCGACAATGCCTTTCTTATACTCCCCCTTTCCCTCGTATTCTCTTTCCATTTTTTTCTTTCTTTTTTTTTTCTTCTCTTCTTCGCTTCTTCTTTCTTTTTTCGGCCATGCGGCGATACTCGAAAACAGGAAACACGCTTAATTGTGCCAAGGTGCCGTTTTTATACCTAAATGAAACATTCAAGCATCAACGATTTCGGTGTCAATAAATACACATGTCACAGTGTCGACTGATCGAAGAGAAAAATCGTTATAGGATTCGAAGAGATTCGTAACAAATTATACCAGACATTGCGATTATCAGTGGATTAAGGAAACCAGTACAGCTTGGTTTTGGAAATTCGGAGTACTCCAAAATGCATTTATTTATCAGCCAAAGTTTATTCCACATCAAAAAAAAAATTTCTTTGAAAACCTTTGTCATAAGGTTTTAGGCACATCGTTGTTCCGATTAGGGTCGTTGAGGGCTCATTTTGTTCAGAAAAGAAATCCTCATCGTGTGCACGAGGGAATTTTTTTACAATTTCGTGTTGGCCAAGTTATTTTCAAATTAGTGGCCTAAATATTGGAAATTTTGGATTATTGACGTAACTTTTGACATGAATTTTTTTTCACCGATCCCTACGTTCATAAGATGTAGAATTGCTGTCTGAAGAAAGCAAGACCATGAGAGGTTGAATTGGACCAACGATGTGGCTGAAACCTTACTACAAAGTTTTTTGAAGAAAATTTATTTTTGCTGTGAAATAATTACTTCGGTTGACAAATAAATAAATTTTGGATTACTCCAAATTTCCCAAACCAAGCTGCACTGTTCTCCTTAGATAAAACAGTCATTGCACGGAAATGAAAATCCTTTTGGATTTTTGAAGATGCATTCGGTTGAAATAAGGCGTCAAGGAAAAAAAAAAAATGTGAAAACGGTAGTGGAGATACATTTGGAGGATGTATCTACTGCAGGATCTCCATAAATATATTTATACATTTATATACCTCGTTCGTATTTGCTTGAGAATATATAAAAACTAAAAAAAAAAAAAAAAAAATGGTTGCGGTATAAGAGAGTTTTAAGATCGAAAGGTCTTCTCTCCGGGCATGACGAGAAAACTCGATAAAAGTCTATCCATCGTATATATTTGCATCGAATTCCTATACCTATATTCGGTTTTTTGCTTTTTTTACTCGTTTTTTCAGCGGTCAAAACGTTCGGTATTTTTTGCTGATCCAATTCCCTGACCTGCGAGGGGGGGGGGCGATGCATGAGGGAGCAACGCCTCGGGTTTGAAGTTCGGACTGCCCTGAAAATAACCTGTAAAAACGAAATATACAAAGTATATTTGAATAAATTTATTTGTAGAAAAGATAGCGAGCTGTGTGAGTAAAACTCGCTGTTCAACCTCGGGATTTTTCATTTTTTTTTTTCTTTTTCTTGTCTTCTTTTCTCTCTTTCTTTTCTCGAACAATATATATAACATACCGCGAATACCGCACTCACCTGCATACTCCAACGCGAATAATTACCAATCAAAGGTCATAAAGAGGACACTGCAGCAGCAGAAGTTAAAAATATATACGATTCAAGTCACGTTCATGACGCCATCCGGTATCAAGTCGCGTGTTTGCATACAAGAGAAAAGACGTTATCGTATCGACGAGTTTGAAACAGGTACCTACGAGTATTGTGGATTTAAAAAAAATAGAATAAATAAAGATAAACCCCGTTAGTTTGTGTATAATCTTTCCATGTGATATGTAAACGGAAACTGAGAGTAGCGGAAATAAGAAGAAGAAAAAAAAAAACGGTTATAAAGCGTGGGCAGCTTTGATTTCCGCTGAAAGAAAGAAGAAAAACCGTCGCGGTCGTTAAAATTCGCTGAAGGGTTGAGAATGGAAATATTGTTCCCACCGCAGGGTCGTATAGTAGGTATATAATATACCCACGCATCGACATCGACATCGACATCGAATAGCCAATTTTGGGAATGCTGAGCAAATTCCTTGCCGTTTATTCCCGCCTTATTACGTTGGGAAACCTCGTCGAGAACGCGTTATAGATTTTCAATAGACTTGGACGACCTAAGGTCGACCCTTCACCCCCGGTCCGAAGTATGCAAATAATTCGGGATACAGATACACCGATATTATGCTTTAGAGTCCGTCTGTTTCTGCTGCGTCGAATATACAGGGTGTCCCAGAACTAAACGTCCAAAATGGACTAAATGTCGAAAATGAAAGGCGTCCTAGAGGAGGTCGAACTGAGTAAATTTTCTCGAAGAACATGGGGTCTGCGAAGTCGCGTTCGCGAGATATCACGAGTTAAAAAAAAGTAGCGCTCTGCGCCGCGTCGCGGCGGCGCAGAGCGCTACTCTTTTTTTAACTCGTGATATCTCGCGAACGCGACTTCGCAGACCCCATGTTCTTCGAGAAAATTTACTCAGTTCGACCTCCTCTAGGACACCTTTCATTTTGGACATTTAGTCCGTTTTGGACATTCGGTTCTGGGACACCCTGTATATGTATAGCGATGAAATAGTAAGTTTTCTCATGGGCATATATACCGGCGAGGAAGATATCGGAAAAACTTTTCTGGCAATAAAAGTTTATAGTTTTTTATGGGTATACAGTCTGTGTGCGCGATTTGTTAAACAAGAAGAAGTAAAAGTAAAAGAAGAAGAAGAAAAAAAACAGAGATATATACGTTATCGTTTTTCGAATTCGTTTGACGACTTCCAATGCGTTGAAAAAAAAAAACACCCACTTAATATAGTATCGATGTAATTCGTCGAGAAATTTGGACAAATGCTATTCCACAGGGAATTGGGAATCGAGTAGGTATAATGGCTCCTTTTTTTCATAATAAAGTTTGTTCGGGTTTAAATATATACGCTGCGTTTCTCGAGCAAACGATTTTTTTTTTCTCTCTCTTCTTTTTTCTCTTCTTTTGACCATAGCTGGTTTTACCCCGCTTATTCTTTCATCTTCCAATATGCATCATCCCCTGTTACACACAGCCTTAGTAATATTCTATTATCCCCCCGAGCCCACGAGCGAGTGTAGAGAGTAAACTAATGACCTTGCGATGGCTCTTAATAACGAAGATTACCTCGTTAATCATCGTTACAAGTAGCGTGCTACCCACCTAACTCCCGCCCAAAGATAGCATGGGACATAATAATTGAGAGACGCAAATTGGAAGAAAAAGGAAATGGGGCTAGGTCGAATTCCGAATTACTTTTATACGTTTCGAATTTTTGGAAACGTTGAATTTCGAGATATCAAAAAGCGGAGAGATCGGAAGGCAGAGAGCCAAAAACTCGGAGAGTCCAAGACTTCGGAAGTCCAAGAATCCGAAAATTTAATTCAGGCTCCATGTGCGGATATCAATTATTCCCGAGTTTTGCTCTTCAGGATTCTTTACCTTCCGTAACTTCCGGGAGTTTTAAAATTTGGAACTTTAACCCAGCTTCAATGAACTGAAATGTCAGCTAACCAAATAAAAAATTAGTTCATTCAAATTCGATGAATTAACGTCAATTACTGTCGTGCAGTTAAACTGCCTCACCTACACCATGACATCAGCTGCTGTCACGTGTGCGTAACTCGTTACCTCAATTGTTGATGTCATTACTTCATTAGCCACGAGGTCCTTGGAGATAGAGGGAGAAAGGGTTGGCCTATAAATCAGTGCCGAAGGTTTCTGGGCTCACCCTTTGTCAGGTGATGATATCACGCTATGCATAGATATACGGACACACAATGCACGAATATTATTCCCGGCGTTCCACGCTTGTCTTCTCACCGTGTATATACCTATACGTTCGTATACTGTACATACATATGTACTATATTCATGATGATAGTGGTGACGGTCTCTATACCTATAACACAATCGTATAGGTATATACCCTACACCGTATCTCACAGCCTGCCAGAGTCAAAGTTGAACAACCTCTTGACGGTAGTGTATCTAACAGCCCTTTCCTCCTGCATCAGGTTCATCCACGTGGCGATAAAATTCATTGTTATGGTAAACCCGCTCGTCATATTGTTATGATAATTGTAATTCACCGCGCGGTTGTTTCTTGATTAAAATTTCGTTGATTGACACGCGGAATTGTAGGTATAGTATCTTAAGTAGTACAGCTCAGAGCCTTGAGAAGCTCGTTCAGTATTTCGGTTTTATAATATGAAAGAGAATCGACCCCATGCTCCTCGCTTCTCACTTCTCACTTTGCTCTCCACCACTCGAGTATAAAACTTAAATGTTTCTTTCCATCTTTCTTCCTTTGTACTTCTACCTCGCAGCTTCCGCTTTTTAGAAAAAAAAAAAAAAAAGGAAGGAAGAAGAGAAAAACAAAAAAGCTCATAAATCTGACAAGTTTCATAACGCTAAGTGATTTGTGACCGTCGCCTGCACCGTGCTGCGCGAGAAATAGAAAAAGTACAAGGAAATAAAAACTAGAAATAGAAGAATAGTTCGATCCGGATGTATATACCCTTATTTGACAAATTTTTCCTCCGACTCAACACGCGATAACAACTCGAAGACAAATAACATTATAGTTACGACTAATCGGGTTATGGGTTTGTAATAGCACCTATAATAACGCGTGCGGATAGAACGAGGAAAATCAGACTGGCAGTCACGATCAAAGAGTAAAGTTCTTTTTTTTCTCTCTCTCTCTCTCTCTCTCTTCTTTTACTCCAAGTTAAGGAAGTCGGTAGTGATTCGAACGAGCTAAGGGTATACTTAGCCCGAAATCAAGGGTCGGTTAGTTACTATTTGACGCGGTCGCGTAATTTCAATTACTCACGAGTCACGTGATCACGGTTGCGGTGGTTCGTTCCACCGGTCAGACCGCGGGTATACCTATAACACCGAAAATACTCCGATTTGATTTTCGTTCCTGCTTTTCCTGTAAAAATAACATAAAAAGGAAAATGTATAACAGACCTGTATATAGGAGAGACAAAAGCACGTATTAACCAATTTTTCATGGCTCCTTCGGGTCGTCAAAGAGGGAAGTTACTGCACGCGTGCAGCGCCCAAGATACGGACTAAATTCTAATACCAAACCGACCAAGATTACCAGATATCGTGCCCACATTGCGTTACGATATTCAGAGCTATAATTCAATTTTATGAATGATTTTGCGTACACGCAGTGGACGTGGTTCATCAAAAGCGGAGTATTATGCGTGTGGAGGGTTGGTCGTGTTTCTCAGAGGCGGGCTTCAAGGTGTGAATGAATTTTGAGTCGATTATGAAGAGGGAAAGGTGAAGAAAAGCGTGAAAAATAGGGACTTTGAAGAGGAATAGAGGAACTCTGGTCTTCAGATAAAATATATCTGATCGTATAACTGGGCCAAGATTTTTGTTCCGAAAATAATAGATATAGATATCCTTTGACGTATCACTGAGAGTGTATCGGATACACGTCTTTTCCATTAGATCCCGTCCGACCCAATCAGCAAGCGTCAATCCCCAAATGTATCGACTGTCAACCCCCGTACGTGAGATACAAACCCCCCAGAACCGAGACACCGAAACCCTGTTTCCGCTTTCACGAATTTTTCAGCTTGAATTCGAAATTACTCACCCGAAAGTGACTTCGAAAAAAATTTCAGAGAGATTCGAACAGTCTTTATACACCTTGGAATGAAATTTTTCGAATTATGAAACCTGGGATCAATTTTTCATCGATCATTTGTCCATCGAATTATAATAATTCGATGAGAATTCAAAGAGAACTAATCATTGAGGGATATTGTGAATACGTTTCTTCTAATAATTCGATAAATAAATTTTTTTCGTCAATGAAAAAATTCATGAAGATAGACGAATGTATGATGAATGAATCCTGAAAGTTTGAAAAAAAACGGTCGAAAACTTTCTTGGGAAATAATTCCCGAAAATAACCCAGTTTAGGACACGACTGATATGGTTCTCCCTTTAAGGGTAGTTCTGCCGTTCTAATTTCCTATAATTTTTCATGAACAGTAAAAACTTGGTAAAGGTTGGCTTTATACTGTATCAGATAAGCCGAAAGATCGATAGGACCAATTAACCCCCGAGCCTAACTCAGTTTCCGCGTCTCCGAAACAAATCTTCCTTTCTATCCGAACAAATTGAACGATTCAAAAAAAAAAAAAAATAAATAATCGGTTTTTCCCCGAGGGTCACGATGCCTCTACTTATATACTCGGCCTGGCCCTGCAGTGGCGGGTCATTGGTTTTACAAAAGGTCTCCCCCGTGCGTGGCGGAGGCGAACTCCTATATTATATTAGTGAGAACCGAGGCAAGGCAAGGCAAGGCGAGGCAAGGGCTGGGGAGACATAATTAAGTCTATTAGTTAGAGGCCGCGAGTCTCGACAGAGAGGCAAAAAGTTGACGCCTTCGTTGGGACTCGGAATTATATGTATAATGGGCCGTCGATAGCGAGGGGCCAAAGATCCTGACTAATGAATTCTTGAATTTATATTGATCGTATATTATGAGGTGTTCCACCCCGTTTCGAACGGTCGAAAAGTTGACCGATCCCAAAAAAATTCATAATTTTGTATTATCACACAAATATATCGAAAGAATTTTTGTGAATTTGTTCAGAATTTTTGGATCCCATTTTTTAAGTTTTTTCAAATTTCAACTTTTTTCTACGAACGTCTATATCTCAAAACTATAAGATCGTACAAGAAAATTTGTAAGACAAAAAATTTGCAGTTTTGAATCAACTTTATGAAAAAAAATTTTGGGGAATTTTTCGAATCCCGAAAATACCAATTTTTATAAAAAATATACAAAAATATTTTTTTTCAACCAATATGTCACTTTTGATCTGGCTCAAAAATTTACAGAGAATACTCTCAAGTGTTTACAGCGATCATATATTTTTTTTTAATATGATTGACACATAAACCCCATGCACCTACAATTTAAGACGGTATGAACACGTTGAATGAAATTAGTACAGTATAGTTAGTGTTTATTAGAAACTGGTACAAAGATCGAAAGATCGTTTCATGCATAAATACCGAAAAAAATGAGGGAGAAACATTTTTTTTTTTCTTTTCTTTTCATTTTCTCTCTCTTCTTTTCAACTCGTGATTATAATTATCTTGATGAAGCTCTCCTCTCCTCTCCTCTTTCAACCCGCAAAAGGGACACGGTATAAAAGAAACGGCGTTAGAAGTCTCGTCGCTAAATTCTAAAGAGCTAAAAGTCACCTGTTCTGCAGTTTAAGTATTTCTCCATCACCCCTCCTCCCCTCGACTCTCCGCATCTGGCCTATTCCTCGCTCTTTGAACCCCTCAAAGAATTTTTGACACCCCTGCTGCAGGCGGTTACGGTGCCTTATTCCGTACTTTAGAATCTTTTAAAGCTGCACTGGTTTAGGCTGGCTTATACTACTGCACAGGATCAACAGGGTTAAAAATAATTTCTTAACGAGTCGAAGGAACAATTAAAAAAATTCCAAACACCTCCCTGCACTGCGGGGTGGTCCGACAACCACTGCAACTCGAATTTTATACAGTAATTAAATATTTACGATGTGTTCTCTGACACCGAACATTCATGATCAAAAAGTATAAAACGAAAAAGAAAGGTGAACGGTACTTAAGGAAAAAGTGGAAATCGACACAAATCCGGTGAGGGATGAATGGAGTGAGGGTTCGAGTCGAAAAGTGGTAGGGAATTGGGTGATTATTGAAAAAGTTGTGCGATTAAAAATACGCCAGATGCCCGGGCGGCGGGTGGAATGAGAATTTTTTTTCTTTCTTCACGGACGTAGGTACACGGTGTGTAAGATATCACGCGAGTAATCATCGTGGAAGAAATAATTGTGCGACTTAACATTGACGCGCAGGGGAGTTTTGTCCATTAGGTAATTACCGCTGCGAGTCTTTAATTAACGAAGTTAAATTACGAAAATAATTACCTAGAACGCGTCGTTTATCGCTTTAACAGCTCTCTCTCTTTCTCTCTCTCTCTCCAGCTCTGGGCTGGTTCCATATAATTCAGATAGCGAGTAACTAGCACGATCACGAAACTCACTCTCTGGGTCATTAATGTTTGAACAACTCTCCGAGGCATCGAAAACCGCAGCTTGCAGTGAGTGACGCTTACATTAGCTATATGGAGAAATACGAAGAGCCCGCAAATTTCTCTCCCTGCAGTAACACATCTCCCACGGGGGAATTCAGACCCAGAACTATAACAGTTCCATAGTCAATCCAGTGCACCGCATCGGTCTGAAATACTGTTGAATCTTTAAAATCCAAAGAGTATTATAGAACGGATTCCCATACTCCTAATTCCGCTTCACTTTTCTTCAAAGTCGTTAATCGTGTCAAGAGCCGGCTGACTAAGACTTGATCAAGGAGAAATATAAGAGCAGAGACGTAGAACGAAAGAAAGACTAACAAAAAATAAAACTAATATATTTATGTTTTTATGTTCGTGTTGTACGTACCTATGTGAATGGTAGATTTTACCCTCAGATGTTCGACGAGAAGAGAGAGAGAAAACGAAAAGGAAAGAAAAAGGAAAAAAAACGTCGAGGGATATATAGCGATAAGGCATGAACGAAATTACCGTATAACGAAGCAGTATTGCGTAGGAGTGCAGACAAGAGTCTGGGTCTGGTAATGGTGGGCACGAAATTTCGAGGGATCATCGAACCCACCTCCGTCAGCTTAAGTTCCAGCTTCATCATAAACAATAATAATAATAATAATAATGATGATCATAGTAATTTATGAAGCGGTGAGCGTTAATTGATCTCGCAAGCTCAAAGGGAACCTGATACTTGAGTTTCTGTATAAAATGGTAAAACTTGCAGAAGCTGGGAAAAGCGAGACCAGCCTAGAGGCTGCAGGGGACTGGCGGCTCGAGGCTGGAGGCTGGAGGCTGGGAGCACGCGAAGAGACGGAGGTTTTCGACCTCTCTCAAGCTTCGACGAGGTCGAGGGACTAGCGACCAGATCAAGGGGGTGGCTGACGCCGATGCCTGTAGCCAGGGCAAGGTTCCCATGGACGAAGTCAACCACCCCTATCAAATCTCCACGTTTACAGACTCCGATACCTTAACGCTCCTCGAAGCTAATGATACCGGAATTTTCTTTTGAGAAAATTGAAGAAAGTGAAGAAGGAACTTGTCCATTTGAAAATTGGGTTCAAAGGAGCCAACTTCGGCATCTGCACAAAATACTTTCTGTTCATTTTATTGAGATTCTTCTTCGCAACGGTTGGCAATGTGACATTGTAAAGAGCTGGGGGGGGGGGGTGTAATGCCGCTTTTAATTCCAGTAGAAATCTAACGCGGAATAATTATCCGAGATTCCTTTAGTCTTTTTATTTCTTTCCCGCATGATCCCCTTTTTGAATTCTGCTGATACGAATTTCTCCGGCTGCGCGCAGGCATTAGTCTACACTTTTCAGTCTATCCGTGAACCCAGCTGACTCTTCGAGAGGGTGTTGTACCCAACAACCCCAAGAGAGGTTATTCGCCGCTTGGTTTTCTCGCGCAAAGGAACGGCGGCCTTCGCAAACGCCGCGCCGCGTCGACGGAGGATCAGGAGGGTTTGGAGGGTATCGGCGAGGACGTAGACGGAGAGAAAAGCGTCTGAACGTTGAACCTGAATTCTCAATCTGGGTTTGCTGAACCTGGCTTTTGCTGCTTCTATACAGTCGCCGTTAAGCCACAACAATGGCTTTTCCGCTTTGATGCTTCCTCATCCATCATCACGATTCTAATTCCTCGTCATTGTCTACTTCGAGCCTCGACTTAATTCCATCCAGAAATTTGCTACGAATTAAGAAAATTCGTTCATATCCATTGCTCCCAACGAAATTTTAGTACAAAAGTACACACACTTTATTTCACCAATTCCAATCGTTCTCGAGATTCAAGCTCTCGGGGCCTTCAATAAAATAACCAAGAAAGGTCTCGGCCTAGAACGAAAGCGAGAGCTTTCAACTTATCCAGTTGAAAATCGACGTATCGACGCGGCGCAACAAGTAAAACTAGCCATTTCCTATCCAAACTGAGCTTGCAAGTAAATTTCATCCTTCGACCTTCCGAAACTTCACCCGAATGGTTGTTGAAGTCAAAGAATTGAATATCTTTATTAAAAAAAATTTCTTCTAACAATATCTATTCCCATTTCGTGATCGTGACGTATCTCGGTTTCTTTGCTGCTGAGTATAATATATTCAAGGAGTTATCCTTATCTTGGCTAAAGTTCGCGAAGGGAATATGACATTTGGGTTGAATGGGTTCAGCGAGTTTTGTGTATAGCAGTGGAAAAGGCGGGTGATGGAAAGACCGGAGAATTGTTTGCAACATCATGGGCGATGCTATAGAATTCGAAATATAGATAAAGACAGAAATAAAGCGAGAAATAAAGACAGAGGGTAGAAACAGAGAGTATAAACGAAGAGAGTTGGTTCACCCTGACGAATCAATACAAGGAGAGGTTCATACACCTCGACACCCCGTCAGCCGGCTGCTGCTAGCTGCCTGCTTTACTCTCCTGCGCTTGTGTCGTTTTCGCGGCCTGGGCCGCGCTTCGTCCTTCCCATACATAATACATGTATTATATGTATATGATACGTATATATGTATATATATACAGCTGGAATATACATAAATACACACATGCATCTCTCTCTCTCCGTGTAGTTATACGCTTTAATATCGATTTCATGCGTTCAAAGCTACCGAGAGCCAGCTAGCTCTGGGACCGGTCGAGTGTATTTATCCGGAAATTGGCCCCTGAACATTTTTAATCGAGTCTAGTCTCCAGCTTATCCGTCCACTAAATTCTGCACATCTCCGTTCCGATTTTCCATCAAATCAATAACCGGAGTTAAATTTTATATGTAATAATCAGTGAGCGATTCGAGTGCTATACAGGGTCTCTCAGAACTAAATGTCCAAAATGTCCAAAATGTCCAAAATGGACTAAATGTCCAAAATGAAAGGTGTCCTAGAGGAGGTCGAACTGAGTAAATTCTCCCGAAGAACATGGGGTCTGCAAAGTCGCGTTCGCGAGATATCACAAGTTAAAAAAAAGTAGCGCTTTGCGTCGCGTCGCCGCGGCGCAAAGCGCTACTTTTTTTTAACTTGTGATATCTCGCGAACGCGACTTCGCAGACCCCATGTTCTTCGGGAGAATTTACTCAGTTCGACCTCCTCTAGGACACCTTTCATTTTGGACATTTAGTCCATTTTGGACATTTTGGACATTTAGTTCATTTTGGACATTTAGTCCATTTTGGACATTTTGGACATTTTGGACATTTTGGACATTTTGGACATTTTGGACATTTTGGACATTTAGTCCATTTTGGACATTCTGGACATTTAGTCCATTTTGGACATTTAGTCCATTTTGGACATTTAGTCCATTTTGGACATATAGTTCATTTTGGACATTTAGTCCATTTTGGACATTAGTCCATTTTGGACATTAAGTTCTGGGAACACCGTGTACAAATTCGCTCTGCTATATATATCACGTATAACATTCAACTCCGAATATACTGTATACAGTAGCACATGTTTTTGAAGTATAATATTCTTCCGTCATAAGTTTTCGCGTACCGTACTTACGTGAGCTTTCCCATTTTTTTTTCTTCCGTACCTATACCGTATATAAAATTATTCTAACCACGGAGTAAACAGGCAAAGAATAACCGGCGAGAACTCGAAACTCTTTGGACGTGTTTCAAATCGCTTACAGTAGGTATATCCGATACGGAACACAGCGGAATATCATCGCAAAAAGTTTTCTTTTATTTTTTTATTTTTTCTTAGAATAAATATGAATATCTACGTCAGGAACAAGTCCACATCACATTACGCTTTTAGGAAGATCACGTTGAAAATCCTGCACAGTGTATGGGACAGGGTTCGAACGAAGACACTGAATCGGAAAAAGCGACTTTTTTGGTGATTTTTTTTTTGTATTTTTTTTCATTCTTGGTCAAAAGTATACGAGGTTGCTTTCGAATTTCTCTATTTTCTGATCAGAGCTCGTCTCTTTCACGTCAGGAACCCTGGCAGCCTTGTCAGAATTGACGAACGGTATATTAAATCGCGTGCGTATATATACGTGGGCATTGCACGCGCTGAGTGCTAATTGGATGCATGGTCAGGGGCTATCGGGTCTATCACTATAATTATATACAAACGAACACAATGGATGTCGGATCCTAGCATTGAAATTAGCCGGTGAAAGCCGATGCTGTATTGAAACATGGTGGGGTTCTCCAAAGCTTATTAACTCTACTCATTGTGAAATCGGGCCTGAAATTAATTTCGATCGAAGCTTAATTGAGGAAATTGGAGAATCAGCTCACCGGCTTCAATATTCAATGATCAAATCTCGCATGCTTATGCGCATATTTATCGGGGTCATGAAATATTATACATCGATGAGAGAGAGAGAGAGAGACGGGCAAGGGGCCGGTCGTCCTATACGTCAGCTCTCATGTGTGTAATAATTCTGATAGCAATTCGACGATTTTTTTTTTACCTCAGAAATATTTTTTCTATACCTCAAATTTAAAAAAAAATTATGAATAACGCATGTCTCGATATCGCGGGTTTCTTTAGTTGGCTTATCAAATTTTGCTTCCGGTCATCTGGCCGAGAGCTCTCCAGCGATAAACTCGGAAGAGGAAATGCGTAACGATGCGAAAGAAACTGACTGACTGACTGACTGACTGACCGGTTGAAAATCGTCCGAGCGTTGACCGTATTTCTTTTATTGAAAGGATCCCGTCTTATTCGAGATAGGGTCTTTTCTACTGGAGCTTCGGTGTGTTGACTAAAAATTAGCACATTTGCGTCCCTCACTCGTCGCCTTTGAGATTTTCAAAGCGAAGGCAAAGTCCGGTTTGCAGGGGAGCGAGATCCAAGTCTTTCGAAAAGATGAAAGAAGGTATCTGCGTTTCCACAAGAACAACTCTCTCTCTTTCCCTTTCCCTATCCTTTTCCCTTTCCTCTTCTCTTTCTCTCTCTTTCTCTATCAGGAAAACCCTAAAAACTTTTCGCCGAGGGGTAGGATCTCGGCTGATTGTAAGTTGACGTTGACGGAGGGCGAACGTGGTCCCCAAAACCACGGTCGGCCGATGGAATCGAGCAAAGTACAGCTTGAAATGTTTGAAACTCTGGTGTGCCCGGAATTGTGAATTGTGTGCATGAAACTTTTAGTCCTAACCAATTTATTTTCTTCGGATAATTGAAAAAAAAAAAAAGAACAGAAAATATAAACGTGCAGGGCCCAAAGATTGCGGAATGAAACATACCCCTAATAAAAATGCTTATCGTAATCGATCCAACAGTCAAAAACCACTTTTCCCTTCGATTCTTTTGAAAGCCCTAATCACGTGAGCTTTAGACAAAAGTTGAAGGGTTTTAGAGGGACAATAAAATAATATAATTGTGATGAGCTTCGAAGATAATTTTGAAGGTCACTTCAAGGTTGACTTCATTTTTATATAATTCTATAGCCTCTTCAAAAGCCTCCAACTTTTGTCCGAGGCTCTATTTTCTAGAAGTTGAAATAAAAAAATTGAGCAGCCTGGTAGATTAAAATGGGACACCCTGTAGTGTGGATGTAGCTATGTTCGGTATCATATTTCAGAGTTTTGCCGTGGTAGGGAATATTTCCTTTCATTTTTCGTCTAAATATCAGAAGAATCTATACGATAAATGACGAATATATCTCCGGCGATATAACCCGCCGATGCAAGACCCTATACTTGTATAAAAAAAATATCAATGCTTGTTACGATATTAATGTCCTTATTATGCAGCACCATTCTCAACGACCCTAAACCTCTTCCGTATCCATAAGTCACCTCAATTTTTTTTTACTTCATGTTTACCGTTTTCTTCGCTGTAATAATTCGACTTCGAAAAACTCTCCTGCGGTTTGAGGGATTCCAGATGTGACGTGTGGATCCCTAAATTCGCCACGTTTTGAAAACGTCCAGAAAAATTATTTCATCAAAGTGCAACACGTCGTAATCCAAGTTGGAAGCCAAGGCTCTGAAAGAATGGGAGGAAAAACAGAGGGTGTATACTTACGCGTGTCGTAAGATCACTTCCTGGTGATCCCTCAAAGGCCCTGACAGATCTTCGCGCTCGCCTTGTTCGCCCTCTTCCTATTCTTATTTCTCATCTTCCGTGTTCTAAATAGACAGCTTATATCTCCGTCGAATTTTTTCTCCGGCAAAGGTGATCCGTGCAGGTATATTGCGGATCAAATCCTGCGGGATATTCGGGTAAAAAAATTTTCTTTTTCGGGCTACATATTCGTCCTACGGGATTTTACGCTAGTCTTTGACGCCGGATCAGCCTACCGCGATCATCAAAGAACGTACGTTTCCCACAGACTCTTCAATGGACTTTTATTGAGCCCCTTTCGCGTAGACTTTGTGGAAAAAAAAATTCGCCTTGGAAGTTCGTTGATTTTTGTTTATTTCACGAAATTTCAGAGCCTTTTAAAAACGGCGAAAGATTTCGCTATAGGCGATCTCGAATATTTCAGAAGTCATTTCAAACGGATCATGGTTCAAATGTAGGATGTATACATTTCGGAATTTCATCTCCAAAGGTCGAGCGAAGATTTTGAGATCTCAAAAAATTTAAGGAATTTGTATATATTTTCAAGTAAAGAAATTTTTCCAGGCTTTCGTATCGGACGTTCTTTATCCTCCGTCGTACAAGTTCTTTAGTGAGGAACCATAACGCGTCTGAATTATTGACCTAAAAATTTTCATGGGATCATTTGGATTAATTTATAACCGTTTCGGACTTGATCGTTTTGACGGAAGTAGGTATACAACTCCGATTAGATTACAACATTTATTTACATTTCAAAGATTGGCATATAATGGCCAGGAAGAACTTTACGGGATTCCGTACTTACTCCCGGCTTTGATATCTTCTAATTATGAGAACGTAATTAGAGTCCAATTAGGGTACTGCGGTGGGTTTGCCAAACGCGTACCAAACGTTTCGATGCGTGGATACGGCAAAGTGCTCCTGCGCAAAGTGGAAAGCACAAAGTGGTCCAGGCAAAGTGATATACAAAATGGATACCCAAAGTGGAACACAAAATTGTATGTTATATCTATACAGGGTGTCCCAGGACTGAATGTCCAAAATGGACTAAATGTCCAAAATGAAAGGTGTCCTAGAGGAGGTCGAACTGAGTAAATTCGCCCGAAGAACATGGGGTCTGCGAAGTCGCGTTCGCGAGATATCACGGGTTAAAAAATATCGCTCTGCGCCGTGATCGCGGCGCAGAGCGATATTTTTTAACCTGTGATATCTCGCGAACGCGACTTCGCAGACCCCATGTTCTTCGGGCGAATTTACTCAGTTCGACCTCCTCTAGGACACCTTTCATTTTGGACATTCAGTCCATTCCGGACATTTAGTTCTGGGACACCCTGTATATATACCTGCTCAGTAATAAATTGATTTAGGCATTTCTGGGAAGCGATATATCGAATTAAGCGTATTAATTCGGCGATGAGTAATGTACTGTCACATCATCCCCTTCCAAAATGGTAATAAATATATCTTTGAAAATCTATACCCCATTCACTTCGAGCGTATGTGTATGTATACAGCGTTGTAATAACAGCCGGAATTCAGCGTGAAAAAATTAGGTTTCCGTGGTACAGGTGCCTATATACAAGCGGACACCTAAATGAAAACGCAGCAATTCGTTAGAACTCAATTACACGAATTTTCCCGGAAATGTGCGGGAAAATTCCGAGGTATAGCCTTAGGTATACATCAAACGCCCGGACCTCAGCTGGAGTCCGTGTAATTGGTTAAATTTTGGCAAATGATCAAACGTAGGTAGCTGTACCATACCTATACGTAGAATCGTGAGAAACGTGCTTTACCCTCTACCGCGACAGGAACTACTACATATATACATCAGATTATCTGGGAAAGGGCGGCCTTCCGGTTATCAGAAAACCAGAACTCAATTAGACGCATATATGGATATCATACACCTTTCACAGAAACAGGGATACGGTTGAGCAGGAAAAGAGTATTATGGAATTATAAGATCCCTGCAGCTTTTGACCAAACGATTTCGGTCTGATAATATACCTTTGAATATGGACTGCAGCATCTCTGACGCATCCGAAAATTTGAAATCGTCTAAAATTAATTTGAAATTCGGGACTTGAATCCAGGCACCATGAAATTGCAGTACTAATCATCTTACACAATTAATTCATTCATGCGAGTCCGCGTCGCATTGTAGTCAGAAGTTGGCAAGTTTAACCATAGGGTTGAAGGGTTCCCGACCAGAGAGGTTCGACTATCTACTCCAGTAGCTGGGGGTGGCTGGGTAGGTAATAGAGACGTGGAAGTTTCGGGCTATCCGGGGTGGCTGCGGTGCGGTCCTTCCAAATTAGAATAGTTCGTATCAAACTATTTTCATAAGCCCTGTTTACGCAATCGCACGTCTAAACTACCAACAATAATTACCGAAAGGGTATGTTACGGGTGTCTGTCTGACAACTAATTACACCCACCTCAGTATGGTCCTTTATTCTGTATACTTCAACCCTGAAATCAAATCTCTCCATTCCGCATCCACGCCTTTCTCTCTGACAAAACTGTCCATCTATCTTTCTCTCTCTCTCTATTCTTTTTTCTAATTGTTTTAAACAAAAAATGAAACAGTCTTGAAGCAAAAGATCAAAGTAAGCTTTGAGCAAAAGGTCAAAAGGTTGGGAAGGCAAAGGGTGAGAAGAAAAGTTGCGACTTAAATGGCGGAAGAGAAGACTTGAAAAGGGAAAGGGTTCTTTCCCGCAAGCTCTTAGTCAGGCCTCGTAACTGCGGTGCAGATGATTTTTAGTAACGTTTCATTCTAACGAGAACTTACGTTACGTGGTTAAGGTATACGCGGGTAAAACCGCGTCAGGATTATGGCCGAAAATTACCAAGACGGGGAGAGGTAAAAGGTTGCGAAATTATAAGTTGCGCGGTGTTTCAGTCCGCGTTAATTGACTCAATTATGAACATGACACGCGAACTGTAACTTTGAGGTATCCAGACCGTCGCTTTGCAGTGAAACGGTAAGCACGTGAAAATAGCTACCCCATTTCTCTTCCTTGTTCGCATTTTAGTCCAAACTTTAACCGCGATTCTAAATTTCAATTTCCAACTCTCGCTGCACTCAGCTGTAAGACTTTTAGACGTAACCAGAGTCTCAAACTTGTCTAATAATCAAAATAACACCGCCAGGATTGTCTCGAAACGTGCCCACTCCAAGATAAGTCGTTTCCTCAAAACTTCCAATTGATCCAGCCGCTATGAGGTTAGGATATGCGCGTCGCGAGTCTGCACATGCGCATTGACATAAATTCAGTTATCCCAGATGGCGCTCGCTTGTGTCCTGACCAATCAGAGCTTGAATTCATACTCTAGAGTGTTGAAATTTAAAAATTATAGTTCCCAATGGAAAGTTTAAAGAGAAATACGTTTATATCTGTTACGAATAATCTCTGCATAGTACGTGTCATGGTCTAAGCGTTATACCGAACGGTTTCGTCAATAGTTTGCGAGTCCCGCGGGATTATATGGGGTCGAAGTGGGGCGGCGAGGTGAGCGGGGCGAAAGAGGGGCTGGTTTAAGCGCCCAGCAATTTGGGAGCTGCGTCTCGGGTCATTAAAATCGCGTTTGATTAGAGAGAACACCTTTACGACCTATTATAGACGGGTTACGCAGCCTGTTACATATTATATGTACCTCTAAATACATACGTGAAATGTATTGAACATACACGAAGTTGTTAATGCCCAACTCACAAATACAAACACACCGCATTATCGTCAGTATAAAAGAATAAAAACCTGTAACGACGTATAGGTACAACTGGCATTCGAGAAAAGAATCAGGGACGTTTTCACGTAAAGGAAAAATTTGGGGGATGGGGATTTCTACGTAAAATACTACGGCATATTCGAACATAATTGCAGATCTTTTATTCTGTTTCATTCTTTAGTACACAATAGAATAACAAGTATGAAAAAGCAAAAAAAAAATCGCCGTTCCTTCGCGTTATCAATTACGTATCACATTGTTCAGTCACTCTCAATTAAGAGGCGTGGACGCCGGAGCGATAGGATGTTGAGTATGCGGTGCCGGGAACAGGTTTGATTAATAAATTAACACGGGAGCATCAATGGACTCTAATAAAAATTAAATCGTCCGGTTAATTGCGATCCCGGCATCCCGATTACCATCATCATATTGAAACACCGCATGCAACTGCATATTACGAACGTTAAACAGCTACCGGGCCGAAAAATTCCATAATCCTGATATTAACACCTTGAAATCTGACCGCAGGTATGTAAAAGACAATTTGGCAATAAAATATACAAATAAAATCTGATCATCGTAGTTATGGTTCAATCTAACCGCTGCATGCAATTCTGCAGGAGTGTCTAATTCCGAACAGTATATCCTACGATGACGACCGCTTTATTGATTTTCCGCACGGCAGAATGCCATACTCCATCAGCGGTATAATAGTTCAAGCCGAATGTTAGAGCAGACGGTAATCATGAATAAAAAATAAGCCACGTGGTACACGGTGCACCGTTTCTCTGGTCTATCATTATTTTACTTATATTCCTCAAGTCTAGGTATAGAAAGTTTTGTGCCGGTACGCCTGAACTACTACTGCAGCAGATCTCATATAATATTCGTCTGCTCGCATATTAAACGTAAATTGGAGACATGATTCAGGGTTGTAGAACAAAGTTGTCCGTTGTTAACGGAGTTTCTTGATATTGAGAAAAATTGAATAAAAATTCAATTGACCCAATGAAACTGCACTGCAGACACCAAGGGTCGTAATACTGCATTCTGGAAGTATGGGACTGACTGATCACCGAGCCGCGTCAGCCAAGTCCCAAGGTCCTAACAGCAGACGGGGACTGACCCACTGCCCTTCAGATGTCCCCCACTGGGACCACGAACCGCTATCAAGTCCGCAAGAACCAGGGGTGCGCTACCAATCAATTAAGAACCGGTTCGCTAAATGTGCAC
Source organism: Macrophya alboannulata (assembly GCA_949628255.1). Classification (NCBI taxonomy): domain Eukaryota; kingdom Metazoa; phylum Arthropoda; class Insecta; order Hymenoptera; family Tenthredinidae; genus Macrophya; species Macrophya alboannulata. The sequence goes on along the minus strand of OX451207.1, from coordinate 842,973 downwards.
ACCTACTTGATGCCCATCTATTGATGTATAAAGATCAAAGACTGGTGATCGGGGTGGTCGATTTAGTAAACTGAGAAATAAAACGGAGATGAAATTATTTTATAAGAGGGAATGGAGAGTATGATAGCTCGATGACGAGACACAAAAACATATTCACGAAAGTTACTTCAATGAAAGTTTTTCATGAGTTGCAAAACTTACAAGATAAACTCTTTTTTCACATATCATCGATACGGTATCATGATTGGCGCAAAACGAACATGTCAATCGTTACTAAAATGCCTTCGAAAACTTACCAAACACTTTCTAGTCTCGTTAATAACAGTTATTAGTAGTTTGTAACGGGCTGACTAGAAGTTTTTCCTACTATTACCACACTATAACTCCAGGGAGTTCCTGTCACACATATTTGTCGAGTTCTCGTATCAATATTGCAGCCTAGTCTCTCTTTCGGCACGTCTTTCGACAGAGTATTTCCCCGTTCACCGCTAGGCGCAAGCTTGGCGCTGGGCTCTCTCGCTGAATAAACTAAGCAGCCTCGGTACATTAGGACTCGCGTGATTGCCGAAGTAGATCAGAGCTTCGAACATGGCAGATAGCAGCTAACGCAAATACCGTGAATTATATTTTGTTTGAATAAAATCTTCGCAGTTCGTAGAATTTTAATTTTAAATGGATCTTCGACGATGTTGTTTTCGAGTTTGACGTGTATCGTACGGAACGGATCTATATAGAGTTTATTTTTAATTTCGAGCAGAGGATACGGCGATGTATCTAATTATCAGAATATTTCATGTTATTTTAAAACTAATTTAGTTACCGACGACGGACGCAGTCGTTTCAAGGGTCGCGCAACGCGCTTGGACGTTGACAGCGCTAATTTTGAATTTTCGCACCGGGTCCCGTTAGGCAATCACAATAAATCACGGACGGCGGGGACCTCCGTTACGAATGTTGTAAATTACGAGTCGTTTTTATTCCCCCTGAGAATGAGAAGGTCAGGCATTCTCCTCGCGGACCTAGACACACCCGTAAAACCGTTGTAAAAAAATCACCCCTTCAGCTATCACCGAAAAAATCTTATAAACAAGTACGAAATACGAAATAAACGAGAATTAAACTCCAGTCATATCGGCTTTAAGATATATAAACTATAAAGACACGTGTTCTTCGAAGGTGAATCTGTTTCTTCGGAATTACGAGACAATTTCGCCGAGTGGCCGAGAATAACGTGTCGGGGTTGAGGCGGGGCGTAAAGAGAGACTCGGCACGGCGAGGTGTGGTGAGATGAGGTGAGGTGAGGTGTAGCGAGGTGAGGTGAGATGACGTAGCATCGACGATGTAGATGTAGGTACGCGAAGGGCGCAACGTACGCGGGTGGCCGATGACCTCGTCTGGCTCCCATGGTTCCGTGCACGAGGTTCTCCGACCCCCTCACTCCAGCCAAAGCGCCCACGCGCACCAGAAGCTCTTCCGTCACTGGTCTCCTTGTACTGGTCAACGATTTCTAAAAACTTACCAAAATATTCTGCTCGTCAAATTAACACGGTTTTCAAAAACCCGTTTTCTATTTACTAAAGTAAGAAATCTCCACCTTCGATACGTCATGAGGAATCCAAAATTTCGGGAACGGGTTGAAAATCTGCATAGTCGATTTACAAAACTTCAAATCGATGAACAACGAAGGTTCGAACCTTGAAGATCCGAAAGTCCCCTCGATTAAATTTTCAGATTCTTGGACTTTCCGAGTTTTGATATCCTAAACTTCAACATATCTGGAAATTCGAAATCGTTTCAAATATAGACTCATAGAGTCGCCGCAATTTTTTTTTTTTTCTTTCAAGTACTTGGCGCGAGACTCTACCGAGTCTCTTGATTTTGATCGATCGGACCTTGAAAAAAATTCGGAACTTTGATCCGGCCCCAAAAATTTCTTCACATTCACATGTATTTGTATACCTAATTCCTTCTAAGAACTAGCACTGCTCATATAGTTACACATAGTCGACCAGTTAACGAGAAAAGATCAATTTTTCAACGACGCATGTATTCCCCGCAAACGTATACAGCAGCTGTCAAGAAGGCAACGTTGATTCCTCGTTAAGGCTCATTACTCATTTGCTTTTACTTCGTTCGACCATATCGTTATACGGTTTGCGGCTTTACGTAGATAGACGATCGTTGTACAGTGATATTGTATTCGCAACGTGAATTCAAATCGAAAATTGCAAATTAGAAATTGCAAATTCGCCAGCTCTTTACTGTCATAAAAATTTGTGGACCGGATCGTATCGATTTTTAAAACAAATCGACAACCGTCCAACGTCTTAACGATACACACTCGACCTTCAATCGATTTCTGTCTTCAGCTGCTCGTTATTATATTTTCCATTTGACGTCACCACCGGCCGCGGTACGGCGCGGTGGTCTGATACTTCCGGGACTTGTTTTATGCCTTGATTACCACGTCACACTGTTGTTCACTGATCTACCACCACAGATAGTTTCTTAATCGTGAATGATTCAATAGACCTTGGATCGGTGAATCGATCTGTTTAAGACGTAGCTTATGACCCCTGGCTCGCTGCCTCGGCTTGACCATCTCCCCCTGCCATGGAGACCCCGGAATATACACGGAATATTCCCACGGCATTGGAAATACGTTAAAAATCAAAGCAGTAAGCCCCATATTTGGACGGACGAGAGTCCACCTTGAACCGAGGGTTCAACTGCACGTATCAGATTTGCATAGCGAACCGCGGTTTACGAGCATTCGATTCCTGGCTCAGCCCTTGCTCGCGGTGCTGCTCATCTTCGTAAAGGGAATTTGATTTCCGGGGACTTTATTAGCGCAGAAAAATAATCCAATTCATTATTTTTTATTTTCAAATTTTTTTTTTTTTTTTGTTTTGGGGCAAAGTAGTTCTCGAAAATTACAGATCTTGTATCGTATCGGATACGCTCCTTCGAATTTTCTTGACGGATAAATCGAACCAGAAGTGTAATTTGCGTGTACTCCGAACGCACGTAAGCCACCAAAGAAATAAACGGATATTATATATATCCTCTGATTATCTCTCTGAGATCTCCGGGACGGTATATGCTGCTGCATGGGCGTGTCGATCAACTGCAGCTTCTTGCCTGGGCAACTTGTTCAACAAACCTCAATCACAACCCAATTAAAATGGCAAGAGTTTCATACAGGATCGTTCGGAAATATTTGCACCATTGTCAACCGTGAATATTCCCTTTTTTTTTCTCAATCGCTTCGAGAGTGAAAAAAAAAAGAAAAAAATTATAGTTGGGGAATCGATAGAGTAGATAGAAAATTTGGGACCGAGCTTTGGATTGATTTAACCGAATCGTCGAGAATCGAGAAAACGATTGCCGACTCTCGGGGAGACCTCGAAAGTTAAATTGCCGATGAGAAGAATGTCGGCAATTTAAATATATCAGAAAACAAATTCCCATAAATCCCCGAGGATACCTGATCGCACCAGGTGGCTTCGTAGTGGAGCTGAGTTTAACGCTCAAGGTTTGAAGTATAATTCTTAATAGTTTTACCACGGTTAATTTCTGCGGTAAATTTTCTCGACTATGTACGTATATGTATACCTATATATTCCAGACGTGAGTCGAGACGAGATTATGTTGCCTTATTTCTGTTATAACCTACACACCTAAGCTGTATACCTCGCGAATTTTTTTTATTTTATTTCTTTATTCTTTTCAATCCATATTTTCTTCCCCTCGCTTTGAAGAGTTCCTTTTGCAACTCGGTGGAGGATTTTAATTTTTTTTCCCCTATCCCGCCGATTCGAACTCATTATACGAAAAGTTTTCTTTTCAATTCCATTAAATACGTGTGAATAATTTTTTCTTGTGATAAAAAAAAAAAAAATAGAAAACCTCAATGGCGCCGAGTATCGGAGACCGAAAAAAAAAAATGATTTAAATATATCCAATCACCGATAAAAAATTTTTCTACGTTTAGTATAAAATTTTCACAACAATTAATGACTGACGAGGAGGCGGAGAGGAGATTGATGAGACGTAATAATACCAGGGTTGATTCCCTGATTTATAACGTCTGAAACTATGAACCCAGCTTTATCATCGCGGCCACTGTAGCTTTGCGAGCCCAAGGTGTTTTCAGTCAAGTGCAAAGGACTCTGGCTGCAAAATAAGCGGGTAGACCTCGGCTTCAGGGTCACTCGGACTATTATGGTACCACCACAACCGCGAGGTGCAATAGTTGATTCTCATATAAGAGTTCTGCTGAAGTTCTACTGCCTCTGCTGCGTTCGGTATCGCGAAGCGTTTCGCGCAAGGTTCCGAAGCAAAAACAAATTTATTCGTTAACAATAAAAAAAAAACTGCCTTTACTCTCATTGCATGTTTCATATAATTAATAAAGATCCAACGATATCTCGCGTATAGGTATAACCCGGTTGATAAAATTCCTCAGGATCGTCCTCAGCTTCGTATTCTTGTACAGACCCGAATTTCTCAGTCTCAGCTGTATAGCGGGACAGTAATACCGTAATACGCATGCTAAGGGATGCCTCTTGAATTTCTTTGCAACGATATATCTTTCAACAAAAATTAAAAAATCGTTTCACAGTCTATGAAACGAGCCCATATCGCAATATCCTTAAGTATAGATTCTCCTGGTTGAAACGATGCTCCGGAGCACGTGTGTTCAGCGAATGTATATATAGGTATATATGTATTATAGGTATACCGAACCGCAGGGCGTTGGGATCCTGTTTTATATTTTATTTTTGTTATTTGTTTATTCATTTTGTGTTTTTTTTTACTTATCTTATTTCCTTTTCTCTCTTTTTCTCTTTTACTCCTAACGCCTGACCTCCGATGCATTCAACTCAGCCGAGGTGATGTGATTTTAATGACTCCCGCGCGACTCAAGGCCTTCGCCTCGGAGTCCGTTCCTGGGCAACGTGGTGACAGCATCACTTCCACGGTTATCCTCGCCAGTGGCGAGTCACCGTTGCGAGAAAATTCTCACATGTACATATATACAGAAATATATATATATATTTTTTTTTTACACATACAAATGTGCGCATGATCGTGTATATATCTAGGATCGTGCAACGGGGTCTACCCGCTGGTACATAGGCATACCCGGAAGCTATATTCCTAACGTAAACTTGAGCTAGAACATCGCGGGAAACCTTCTACGACATTTCTCATATAGGTATAGGCTAAGAAACTTTATTGATTATGTACCAATGTGTATGTAAATATTTTACATAAAGGTACTGCAGGAAGGAAACTCCGATGCGATATTATTTATTATATGGACATACGGTTAAGGAAGGCAAAAACCGGATAAGCTTCGCTGTGTGTATAGTCACTGTGAAACTTTAGACATTATTATTATTTCGTTTCAAATGTCAAACCCCTGGAAATCGTTTGAGATATTTTTATAGAATTTTTTTTTGAAGTTATTCGACGGACGGACCGACGAGGAGGCTCGTAAGTGGGCCACTTTCTTGTAAAAAAACTAAAATTGAAATAGTCGACAATGAATACGTGCAGCTGGATAGTTTTCTGGCAATAGAGAAAATCCCCGTGTTCCCTGATTCTAAAATAATTTATAATCATGGTAGAACGGTGTTTGTATCGTGTAGACACAATTACGATCGACGAGCACCCGGAAGCTATTACTCAAGCGAACTGGAGCTAGAATATCAACAGGCCTTAGAGCTAGGTGCCCTAGTGTTCTGAAAGATACACTTTGAAAATACACTGAGCCGGATACTAAAAGTCTTAACATTCTAATATCAATTTCAAAGAAAATCGGACACGTAGTTCCCATGTCACTCCGATCCCTTAATTTTATTCCTGAATCTATTATTTCAGGGATCTGAAGATGGAGAATATAATGTTACAGGACGGTAGAAAGGAGCAGATAAAGATAGTCGGTGAGTAACGATCAGCGAATATCCCGGAGTGAAATGAAAACGAAAATTTTTGATAAATATATATTTTATAAACTCTAATCTTTCGTCTGCGTATAAGATTTCGGTTTAAGCAACATCTACACGGGAGAGAACCCACTGAAAACGCATTGCGGTTCGCCGGAATACGCGGCGCCGGAACTGTTCGTCGTTGGCAAGAGATATGGACCGGAAGTTGACCTATGGAGTCTGTACGTTCCCGTTCTGTTCTGTTCCGTTCCGTTCCGTTAGAATGATCGCTTTCATACGCCAAACCCAGATATATCTAGAGAATACGAAGCGAGAGAGAAATATATCGTTATAGAGGCATTAATCACTACTAGGGTATACTAGTCTGCAGACCGTTACCAAAAATATCCTTTTCCTTCTGCGTTCGGAATACCCCGAATATAATTCGCGTACTAAAACTGACTTTGCACGCGTCTAAATAGCGAAAGAACTCGAACCCCTTCCGCACTTCTCGCTCATAATTTCGTTCCTTATTTAAAAGCGGCGTCGTTTTCTACGCGATGGCAACCGGTCGGCTTCCCTTTCAAAGTCCTCGTGACAATCAAACGTCCTCGGAAGAAAGACGCAGAAAACTGTTGGAACAAATTAACCGCGGTCTTAGACCGGCACAGAAGAAAAGTATCGCCGCAATGTCAACCGAGTACAGAAACCTGGTTAATCGACTCCTCATGCCTACAGCCCACAAACGAATCACCATCCAAGAACTTTGCTTTCATCCTTGGATTTCTAACAGACAAATTAAACATATCAACAAAAATTCACACACCGATCTACTGGCTCTGGAACACAATACGGTAGTTACTGCAGACTTTCGACGCTAAAACTTGAAGTTGAAGTTTCTATCCTACCGCACGTTATAAATTCGAATATTATATCGCAGATTATCGACGAGATTGCGGACGCTATGAGAATCGAGAGGACCATCATCGAACGAGATGTACTTCAGGCGAAGTACGGAGAAATTGGTGGAATGTACAATATTAAGTGAGTGCATAAACGAGAGGAGATAGAAAATTACATTCTGTTAAAATTTAGTCTAAAAAATCGAAGATTGATGCTCGAAAATTTGCATATTTTTACAGATAATTCATAGCATTCATCTGTACCAAAATCGTTCATATATTTGTAATTTTGAAAATCCTGAAAGCATGACAAGTTTTTCTTTATTTTTACATTTGGAATTCCAAAATTGTCAGGAATTGTTTAATATACACTCGATTTCACGATTATTTTTCCTTCTCCCCCAGAGCTCACGCGATGCGTCAGAGGGGATCCTTTCACGCTTTCCGGGCCAGGTCCTGGACCACAGCCTCACACCCAGCCAGGCAAACACAAGGTCAAAACACCCACGGTACAGCGACTTCGAGGTATGAGCATGCACGGGTTATTAAATATTTGTATCCTCGTTTTTGAGGGACGGAAAAAGTCTTCCCTTTTTTTCGAATCCGTCATCTTGTTCGTATTTAGATAATCTGTGTAAAAAAATCCATCGACGAATACGAGACGAGAGGATCTTTGCCACTGCGTCGTTCGAAGATTTTTTTTTTATTAATAACTGTAGAAAAGTGAAAACAAAAAAAAGAACCAGTCCAAAAATTTGTTTCAGGACAGGATACCAGACTCGTGCATCCCTCGGCTCGATCCAGATGAATTCTGGCTACAATCAGTCGAATCAACAATCAACAGTCCAAAGACGAGCGATGATCTTCCACCGATCACTACCTGCGAAACCGTCTTCCTCCGCTGGTGGTGGATGCAGAGGAGGCACGTGGACTCCAAAAGAAACCAAAACAACTTCCTACTCTTCTACCTGCCCCGTCCATTACGATCAATCTACACCGACGCCCGGAGTTCATGGATCGACGCACCAAGCCAGGTGGGAAAATAATTCGGAACGTGTGCATGCCCAGGGCATCATCGCCAGGGCAAGCAATAAAAGGTATTTTTTTTTTCTTTCTAATTTTATACAATTCTCGAAATTATTTTGTAATTATAGTCTACATCAAATTCTTGTGAATGATGATCTCCTTATCATACTTTTCGACAAAATTTGGTAACAGTTTGAAATTTCGTTGCGGCATTGCCCGGAAACTGTTCCATCTGTTTCATCGAAATTTAATGTGGCATTGCGTTTTACTATAAGCAATTTTTGGCAGCATCGGGGGTTTTGTGGAGAGATCGATAACGCAGCCTCCGGTGCATTTTGCGTCTCGTGAAAATCGGACCTCGCCGAGTGTTCGTCCCTCTTATCTGAGGCCAGAGGTGATACTGCGCCGCGATCCTGTGGAACAGTGGATAACGGAAAAGCTAAAAAACCTGGAGAAACGAGACCGGAGAAGTTTTCCGGTTGATCAGTATCGCTCGTCTTCAAGCGTGAGAATAATAAACTGAATATTTATCGAAGCCAAATTGTCACTCTGTTTAATTGAATTTTTTACGAGTACATCAAATATCGTTTCTTTTTGTTAATCAAATTAACCAGTTCCAGGACATCGAGACCCACCGTGATCAGGCACGAAACAATCGGCCCTCGCCACCCACGATTCCGACAATCTCCAGAGACATCCGCTCCGATCAGCCAGGTGCAATGGGTCAAGGAGATCGAGTCACCGAGCGATGCTTTTACAGGTAAGTTAGAAGCAACGTAGGGCGTGTACGGGGTGGAAATCGTTTCGCTTGAATCGTTAAGAAACTGTTGAATTTTAGTAGCAATTATTTAATGATCGATTGTAACTAAAAAACAAAAAAAAAAAATTTCATACGAATATGTTTGATATTGGCGTCCCTAGATCCCCGGCGATAATGCGAACCGATTTGCGAAAGACCCGTCTAGTCTTGTCAAACGGGACTCGGATGGTAGAAAAAAATTCGCGTGGTTCAAGGCCGATGACTGTTAACGAGGACTGTAAACCATCGGCAATAAAGAGCAGCCCAACACCCAGGGTGACTATAAGGCCTTCTAACAAAGTAAGGTAGCCTAATTCGGTCTCGCAGTAGAAATTTTTGTCTCCTCAAATTCGCAGTGTCGTTAAAAATGAGCCAAAATTTGAATTTTTTAACAAATATTAATATCTAATATCGGATAAAAATTGGATTCAAACAAATATGAGCGCGATTATATAAATGAATATTGTCATTCGATGAAACAATATAAAAACGAATCCAGTTAAGATGGATGGAAAACTTAGTGCGAAACAGCGTTTCTACCGATCGGTACAACAACTGGGGTATCCGGTCTGCAGCAAAGAAGGAAGTTTTCACCGGAAGAGAAGAAGTCGGCCGTTGTGACAACCGCCTCAAAGATATTCTCCGGGACTTCCCCGTCTCATCGACTCAGAAATCTACTGCGCAGATTCCGAGCTGACCAACCTCATAATTACTAGGCAAAGCGGAAACGGAAGTTGCGGATATTGAGCTCGATTTAAAAAAATAATTATTCAAATTAGCGTGTGGAGTTGGTATAAATTTTGTGATAAAAGTCAAGTTATTATAGGTATACGATAAATCGGTAATTGTCCAGGTACAATACATAGTTTCTCTGGTATTATATTGTGTATACATTAATACGAATGATGTGTGTAGAATTTTTTTTTTTTTTTTTTTTTAATCTTTATTAGTATTCTTTCATTTTTTCCGTTGAAATTATTTCTCGCTAAACTATAATTATGTGACTAAATATACAATATTATAATTACAATCAATTGTGACGCTACTAAATGATAATTTATTCTCTATACTTATATACGATATACATATCACGTATAATAATTATGTTACGACGACGTAACAACGCAACGTGACGATCAACTATATTATGATGATATAGTCATTTATAAAGAATTTGAAAATTACTCAATTATTTTCTAATTGTCTTCATATGTCTAACGATATATATTTATTCGAAAAACATATACCTATATTTATAAAAAAATAAAAAAAAAAATAAAAGAATTAATAAATCAAAAACTTTTATTTCGATATACCAGGATGCAGGTCGTCGATGATAAATCAAGGATTCAGTTTATTATTACACAATCACAAAAAATAAACGAAAATAAAAAATAAAAAAACAGAAAAAATGATGAGGATACAATTCATTCGTTATTTATAATATACATAAATCAAATTTCAGGCAGCAAAATAGCTGAAAATTATCGATATAATTATTGGTGTTATTATTATCATTATCATTATTATTATTAGTATTAAAACAAAGTTGATTCATTATCGTAATATATGGTATGTATTGTACAATATTATACATAAGGTACATAATAGAAATAGCTATTTTTTTTTTCTTTTTTTTTTTTCACTATCTAAAATTGACTATATGATTATATTAATTAGGGGATATAATATTGCTGATATTTGAATAACTTGGAATAATAGAAAACAATAAAAAAAAAAAAAGAAAAGAAAAGGAACTATAAAATCTAATGTAGTAATACGTTTGTGGTATAACTCGTGTATAAGAACAAAAACAAAAAAAAATTAATTGGAAATATTTTGATCATATAATACACTGATTCTCTGTAATTTTAAAAAATACATATATGTATACGTATATACTATTGCTTATAATTCGTTATACTGCAAGTTGGTCAATTATAAAATACATTAAGTAATTATTTGCCAGTAAATATTAGAAAAAAAAGAATTATCAATATAAAAGAAAATTAGTGTTTGAATCATCTAATACTGTATATTATTATCATTATTCGAAATATTTACTTGATATACGTGATATGATAATCATTTCGTTTAAAGTCCCGAGTGTGATAACTTTACCTACCTACCTGCCTACATAAATATTTTTAAAACGCACGATTTATTGTAAACATTTTATAATTTTTCACATTTCGTTTACGTATCGTGCTCCGATCTTTTATTACTATTAAAAAAAAAAAAAAAAAATCAACAAAAATCAAAACAAAGAAAAAAATACAACATCGAATTAATCAATTTTTAAATATCGTATTGTCAGTCTGTTAATCGCTATTAATAATACCGCGTAAATCTTCTCTCTATAGATCGTATATCGTATCGTATATCGCTTTAATAAATCAGTCAAAAATTTTCGTAATTTAATCACTATAATTATCCCGCTTTAATTGTTATTCCCTATCTTTTACCAGTTTCTCTATTATGATGTAATTATTAATTTATTTATTTAATTTTTTTTTTACTTTTTTCTGTATACTTATATATCTACAACGGCTTTTAACATTTTTCATTTTATCACAATTATTCATTCTTTACGTTTTCACTATTTCTTTGACTTTGGACGTTCTATTATCGGTGGTGGCGGAGGTGATGGTTCACTCGGATTACCCAACCATACGGATTTGCTGAAACGGCCCTTGATAACAGGGGCCTGCCATTTACTAGTTGTCAATATAGTTGCCGTTGGTTTCTCAGCTGTAACTGTGGCTATAGATACATTCCTGAAATGACAAATACGATTATGTGTTAAAAAGGAAGTGTTAAGAAAAAAAAAAATAAAAAAATCCTTGAAATCTGTGATTTGAACAAATTTTTTTATTTTTTAGTATGATAATTTTACCAAGACTGCAGTTTTTTTCTCTTTTTAATCTATTTTTTTCAGTAATTTTTCAGCTAAACTAAAATCTATGTCTACGAACTAATGTCAACGACAAATGTTTCATCCCTCTTACTCCCTATTTTTATAGACTACATTAGGTGATTGTTATATATGTAATATCTAATCGGCGTAAGGAATTGGGAAATAAAAAAATAAAAAAGGTGCTTATCGGGTGTATACAGGAATAATATTTTTTTTATTAAAAACTGGATTCATATACATTACAATGATATTTTTATACTAGATTAATAAATCTACGAGAGACAATATAAAGGAGACCACGATAATAGTTGTGTGTAAGAAAAAAAAAAAAAAAAAAAGAATATTTAAGAGATGATGAATAAAAAACATAAACTTATCATATCTTAAGATCGGTTCAAAGAACGAATTACTATATCTGTACACATAAAACAAAATAAAAGGAAAAATTAAAAACAGAATCAAAAAAAAATAAGAACTGGAGGATTGATTCTTGATTAATTATTGTTACGACTTTAAATTATGACGCGTTCAATTTTTTTTTTCACCGAATTTTATTACTTCAATACGTTGTTCATTCATTTATTCAGATATCAAATAGAGAATAACTGTCTTAAGACAGAGCTTCGATGAATCGAGGATAAAAACGTACGGTAATAAATTTTATACTAATGCATAAAGATAAAGGTTCTATTTTCTATTAGTGCCACGGTACTTGATTAGGATGACTGATGGAACCGAGCTTGTAGTACCTTGTCGTAGATAAAGGTGCCTGTGCCCCGACCGAATGACTTGGAGGTGTTGCTATCTGAGGTATTTCGGCACTGTTAGCCGAAGTTCCATCTCCCTTCAATACCGCAACGCATTTCCAATTATTAACGTAATTATCTTTCCACAAACGAACGCATCCGTCGTCTCCTGAACTCGCTAATATGGTTCCCATTATATTCCAACAAACACGCCAAACTGTGCAATAATGATCGTCGAATTGAGCAGCGGTTGTTATTTCAAAACGGGACAAACCGCTTTGGGCTGTGTCTCTGAAAATAGAAACGATTTTTTTGATTAGTTTATCTTAACTGATACCTCGAAGATTCATTAGGGACTTTCATACACCTTGAAATTCATTCTTTGAGCATCTAGTTTTTTATTTCTTTATCTATTAGCGTTTTATTTTCTGAACTTTGATGATTGGCTCAGGAGGAATCCTGTACAAATCAATTAATTACAGATTCGCCTATGAAATGTATAAAAGTTGATTACTTGAGGCATTTCAATAGGTCGAAATTGCATTCTAAAGACAAATAATCAATGAAAAGTATAATTTAAAGCCAAATTGATGCCAGTTTTCATCATTTCATCAGTTTTCATCAAGGTGTGTGTAAGCCCTCAAGATCAAAGACTGAATTCTTAAACTCACTGCATAGGTTTCAGTGTAATAATTCTAACATCTTTGGTGGCTATGGCCAAAGTGTGAAAACTTCGTCCCAAGTTTGGTGCAAAAGCGATATCGTGTACAGGATCGACGACGTTTGACAAGGTTTCTGTCTTAGTCCATCGTCTACTGTTCTCCGAGTATTCATAAATGAATACCTTACCACCGCTGGATGAATTCGAATCGTCACTTCCGACGGCCAACATCGGTGGATGTAATCTGATTCAGAAAAAGAGAAAAGAAGAAAACAGAATTAGGAACAAGTTTTAATCGATTTAGAAACTCCAATCCACAATATAAGTAGAATTAATTTATCCTGATGTAGAAATCGTCGCCTAAAAGCATCGAAAATCAACATTCAATTTATATTCAATTGGAAATGTATGTTATTCCATTTTGAATAGTTTTTTAGTCTCTTTCTTCAAAATCAAGACATTAAATCTGAATAAAAAGTCGATAAAATTACCGCGATAAGGAGGGATTCCACGTTAAACAACTGCAAGGTAATTTGCAGCTTATTTCATGCTGCAGGGTCCACTGACTAAGGTTCATAACGTCCGGTGCTTCATAAATTCTAATAACTCCATCCGCACTGCAAGTAGCGAGAAGAAGACCCAGCGTCTTTGGCGCAAATTTAACGTCTGTCACAGAAGTACGAGAATCGACTAAATTCGTTCTCCGCACCCAATGACGCATGCCACGTTCTCCTGGTCCCGAACCTTCCCCAACTAAATAATAAACACATTTTATTTTTATACAAAAACCAAGAACTTGATAAAATTTTTCAATTTTGTTCAGAACAATGAGAAGAAAAAGCTTCGTCTTGCTCAAAGAATTCTTTATTTTCATGTCTTTTTTTTAGCTTTCTTTTTTTATTCAGGGAGTTTGATTTTTTTCTTTGATTCGATAATTTTCTGTTCATTTTTGTACCAATTTCTTCCCAAACTGCTGCCGTTCTGTCGAAAGAACAAGTCGCCAATACTTGACCAAACTCTGGATGAGCCCAGGTGACTTTCCAAACAGATCCACTGTGCGCTTTCCATGACGCCGTCAAATGCCAATTGTCGTGTTCATCCTCGTCCCAAACCTGTTCAAAAGAGAACAAAAAGGAAAAAATACGCACGAGGAAATACGGTTATTTTAAAATTTAAAATATCTGATTTTATTCAATTTCTCAACGATTTTATAACCTAAAAACTGCGAAACCGGAAACCGTGGTTCTTAATCGGAGAAATAGAATGAAAAGATGATAGTTAGAAGGATTTTAGGACATAGACTGAGTCATTTGTGATCAATAAGAGAGAAAGATGCTGAGAAATGTATAGAAGTGATGATTTTTAGGTTAGATTCAGGGCATTACCTTAACGAATTGGTCGCTTGAACATGTAGCCATTCGTTGACCATAAAAATCGTAAGCTATATCATGTATCAGGTCTTTATGTTCGGCGTTTATACTGTGGGCTTCGAACATTTTATACCCTAGCAATAATGATCACTTCGATTTTGGTATTGTTTACTAATGAATTACCGCGCCACGACGCGGGACCGTTCCCTTCTTGCTTTTTTTTCAAACAGAGGGTGAAACTAGTTGCGAATTTACAGGTTATGTAGCTTCCCGCCTGTTTTCAACACACGATGATAACCCGCTTTACAGATATGACTGTGTAGAGATTTGCGTTGTCTATTTTCAGGCGCCGTGAATCGAAAACGAAACGTTATTATAGGCAAACCTATGCCTATATGCAACGATCGATTATTGACAGACTTAGATAGAGATAATGATGTTTTGAGATAACAGAATGAATATAAATTAGATTCCGGATGATTTGTAACATTAACGAAGATGTATCAAGCTGAAATAATATCATACTTAGAATCAATATGCTGTATGAAAACGAGAATAATGTATTATCGTGTGTTCGTACATTTTATACCCTAGCAAATTTTAAAATTTAAAAATTTAAAAATTTTTAAATTGATCTGTCACAGATTTTTATTCTATTCAAGATTCGATTCGATTGAATTAATTTCAGTCAATTTTCTCTACAGATATGGTTTTTGGAATATTGTATCGATTGATCGTTATTCAATTCGGTATTTAAAATTGATTGAAACCCCACAAAGGAAAGAGATTCGAATTGATAATTGGAATAAATTCATTTTGTAAAATTTCTCATTTCGAACGTGTGGAAAATTACAATTAACGAAGGGCCCGATTTCAATTAGTTTGAATTCTTTATTCAATCGTTGCTTGATTAATAAAAACGGACTAATCACCAGATATTAATTTACACCCAATTTACAATTTCTGTACAGGTAACACTTCAAGGATTGGCTATACATTTATGCAGGCATATTATTCTTATGTAACGGAGTTCTTAAAAGGGCACAGCTGTATTCGAGTATTTAATTCTTCGAATTACAATCAACTTTCATTGTGTCGATATGTCAAAACAGTAAAGAATTACAAGAATGACAATAGCAAGTGTCTATAACTCGTTGTCAGGTATCAAAGACACCGTACCCTTTGGCCTAAATGGACAATACAGCCAATGGATTATCCGAGGTTGCAAACCCGTGACTGCTTCTGACTACAGTTTCTTATGCGAAAAACCCCAAGCATATCGGCAATTTGGGAAAGCCCCCCACTTTTATGCACCCATAATTTTCCGTGCCTATATAAATCGGTAGTTAATTTCAGCAAACTAGCAGTCTTTCCAAAATCGTCAAGAATAAGGGACGCTCGGAGTCCCATACTCGAAAATCTCAATTTAAACCAAGTAAATTCGTAATTAAGGAAAATGAATCATACTTGCAAGTGCGCAATTATTGTGAATTGATAGTTATTATACGTGTTTTATGGATGATTCAGTGTCTGTGAATAAACTAATTATGTATTATCTAGGTGACACATAGTGCTAAATACACGAAATACTTTGACAACCCATTATAACGAATCTTTTTCTAATTCCATTCAATCAATGTTCGAAATCTATGAGAGAGATATCTATAACTACCTGATTGTAACGAAGAGTTACGACATTTTTCAAAAACATCGATGTTTATACACGGACGGACGAATTTTATCTATACCGTATACTTATTTGAACTTGAGCAGCAGTACAATGAGTATACACAACTGACTCATCACACCGAACAGGGGTAATTGTCTCGTTTATCCTTCCTTAAAGTCATCAAATACGTCGCATGTGTAAATAAATCAGCTGCTGTTCGAAACCACTTCGTTTAAAGAGAATTAGTCACTTAAGATTGCTACCCTTCTGTCGAGTGTTCGTAAGTTGTTGTTCAGTCTCGGATGGATCCTGTGCAGGATCCCTTCACGCGGGTAAGTAATTGTTTCAATTTTAATTTAATATAATTATACGTTGCAAATTATACATGCGGTCAAAGCGAGTGCAGGAAGGAACTTCATACTGAACCGTCACAACACAATTTTATACGCTCAAAATAAACTAAACTGATACATAATTCCTGATGTTGAATTAAAGTCGTGTAATAAAATACCGTTTTTAGCGCATGATCCAACGTGCAGCCAATGTGCAGAAAAATCGAAATGAAACTTGGAGAAAAAGGAGCATTTTGCAATCTATTGCAAGTGACAAGCCAGTCAAGATCGCGGACGTTGGAGGTGAGACAACTTTTTTTTTTCATTCTTGTCTGTGTTTACGATTCCACTTTATTTTCAAATTGACTTGAGTCTACGACAAGGTCTACAATTAATTATTCGGTCATAGAATATAATGACGAAATGATGAAGGAATCTGCAAAAATTATTTAGAATTTAATTGACGAGGACATTTTTGGAAGTAAACAAGTTTTTAGCATTTCATTTGACGATCAGATATGATGATTATGTTTCTGTGAAATGACACGCTATGTAGAATATTTTGGTTGAAAAAGAAATTCGCTTTTTATTTTTAGTCCTTATAATTACAGAGCTGCCACGCCCTTCTATTCCATAGTCCAAAAGCGATTAAATCGTATGTTTGTTTTACAGTTTATCGAACAGACAATGAAACTACCCCAAATAGTGGAAACAACGTGTTTGCGGTAGACATACAAAGCCCCCGAAGAAGCAGCCTTTCAGAACGCGATAATTCGGATATTCGGAAAAGCAGCCTTTCACATCGTCGTTCTTCATCGATGAGCCAATCCAGCTCCGCGCATCTTACTAGCGAATCTGAATCCAAGCCTGTTTGCGAAAATGCTCAAGATTTCAAAAAGACGAATATAAGAAGCGGAAGGGAAAGAATTAGAAGAGAATATTGCAAGAATAATAACGAGATTCATACAAACGAAGATCGACTCATTAACGTAGTCATGGCTCTTGCAAATACCGATAAAACTTCCAAGAGCGAAGATGGATGCACAGAAAAAGCAGCCTCCAATTTAGAAAGAAAATTTAAAAAATCCATCAACGAGGCAGACGATTACGACGACAGAAAAAATAGTTTATATTTGACGAAGACGTTTAATGACACGTCCTTAAACATGACTGAGGAAAATTCTACGAAGGACTCGCTGACGTCTTCGAGTTATATGAAAGGGTTTGAACTAGGTAAGGTGAGATGGCGAGGACCTTTTGGCAGAGCGTCTCTCAGGTCGCAAGAAAAAAATCATCAAGACTTCCTCGATGTAGAATCTGAGGCCAAGGACAGGATCGAACATTCTGCGGGCCCCTGCAGCCTCGAGGAACCAGTATTAGTCAAGGCAATACACAAGCAGATACCAGCTCCCCAAAAAATGAGGGTAGGAGTGAAAACAATCGGGAACTACGATAAGATGGAAACAGTGGTAGGTGGCGAAGTTGAAAATCCGCCTAATGATGATTCCGCAAATAAAAAGCCGAACAAAATATCGTTGGGTATAAATGGACTCGAAGTTCATTCGAGACAAGAAACGAACGGAAAGTTTAAGACCGTTCCGGAAAGTTCAGACTTGGCAACTACACCGCTTACTGCCGAAATCAGACGACTAGACGCGGATATAAACTGTCTGAAGTTTCATCCTGGTCTTTACACTCCGGAAAATACCATAGAGCTGTCTCCTCCGGATCAAATTTACCCGAATTTATCTAAAATTTACTTTACCCCGACCGGATATTCGCCTAAGAAGTTATACCAGTCGCCCTGCAGCCCTGATGGTTACTCCGAATCATCATCTCCAAGAAATCCAACAGGTACCTGCAGCGAGGACGATGGTTGGAATTTGGAAAAGAATTCAAACTCAAAGTCGAACTATGCACCAAAAGACATTGAGGGCTCAAAGCAGACGACAACGAATGATGAAACTCGCGCTATGATAGACTCGACTAGTGTTACTGCAGAAGTTGAGTCCAGCACGGCTACGAAGAGTAATAAATTTAAACCGAACATGGAATCGACCCGTAAGTCATCACTGACTGATCTTTCAAAAAATACTTGCTCCCCTTGTCCGCGGGAGAGTATAACTGTTTCCTCGGTAACAACGTCACCGAATACTCCGGATGGTATGAAAAGTGGTGGAACGTTCTCTTCTCCTGACGATAAGAATTTAACTTCAGACTCCACAATCCCCTATAACGTTGATAATTTTTTGGCTGACGCTCTCGGCGATGAACTCTATAATACAACTGTGACTTACCCGCCTTCCGAGTCTCAGGAAAAAAGCATTTCACAGTTTGGTGTGAGCGAGTTAATATCCGAGGAAAGCAGCACACCGGTACAAATAAAGAAGAAATGGTTTTCGAAAAAGTCTCCGATCAGCGATCCTCCGCCCCAACACTCTAGCACCTTCAACAGAACGATGACGCTCTACAGATCGCTCACAAAGACGATAAAAAATGTAATACAAATTTTAACCGCATGGAATTAACATCTTCATATTCTTTTTTACTCATTGTTTTTTCTTGAAATGTTTCAGAAACTGAGATTGGGGGTTGGATCCTCGACGAAATCGGTAACGAATGATCACACAATCGTGAAAGACTCGGTGTCTGAGGATGAGAAGATTCAAGCTCTGCTACAGGAGGCAAACCTCCAGCATCATTATATGTACGAGGCTAACAAGGCTCTGATTGTCTGTCATTCGATGAAAGGATTTGCTTCCAGTATCGAGCAGATAGAATCGGAAAGATTTCTTCTAGTTGCAGGGTTGAGAAGAGCCGCTATACTTGAAGAAATCCAGAGGCTAAATTGCGAATTGAACAACAACGAAAATGCAGAGCAGCCCGGCGAAAGAGGAGAGGTGGAGATAAAGGACTTCAGTCTACCTTTGAAAGAAAACATTTTAAAGTACGAGGCTCACGCTGGCGACTTCGTCCAGACGTTTGTAATTGTGGTTTTCCACGGGAGAACGGTTTGGGCAACCCGGGCGGTTTCGTGTCCTGTACAAAGTCCTTGCAGGATTATTTTCGACGGCGGATTTACGATCCCGAATTTATCTCCGGACTTTAAAATCACCGTACAAATATACTCGCTAAAAATGCGCAGAACCACCTTCAACTACGACGATAAATATCACCTGAATCAGGCGGAAAGATACTCGAGATGTCCTTCACCGAAAAAATTCCTCAGAAAATCTGATAGATCTTTATCCCCGAAAGAATTGGAGCAGCTAGATCTTTCTACTATCAAAAAATCATCTTTTGTTCTTTCGGGAATGCTTGAACTCTATCTTCACGATTTATCGCTCTCTTCACCCTGGCCGTTGACTTCCGTAAGTATAATAAATGACTAACAACGGTTTCCCAGATGCAATGTAAACTACAAAAATTGTTGTTCCAGTTATTGCAAGATTCCGTTCTTAGCGGAACCATCGATCTTTCACTTTCCTGCAAACTCCACTTGTCCGTTTCCCACGCGGGTTTTTTAACGCACGCTGATGAAGCTGGTGGTTTTGCGGCCTGGAATCGAAGGTGGTTTGTACTTCAGGGTCAGACTTTGAAGTTTTGGAATTACCCCGCCGATCAAGAGGACAAGGAACCACTGGCTATAATCGATCTCACGAATTGTATCTCGGATCGAATAGACGTCGTGAATAGATCGCTTTGTGCAAAGCCAAGGACTTTATTGATTGAAACAGCCAGACCAAAGAGTAAATCGGACAGGAACAGCATGCTAGTCGAGTGCCATTCCGCTTGCACGATCGTTCGGTGAGTTTTCATTTTAGAATCATATATATTACTCGCATTTATCGATCTACATTTTATACGATGTTTTATAAGTGTTTAATTCTTTTTACAGGAATTTGTTATGCTGTGATACGACGCGAGATTTCAATCTGTGGAAATCGAAGTTGAATCATGTGATCTCGGCTCTTCGTGACTGGAACGTGACCAATCGATTCCCGGAAATCACGCCAGTCAATCCTGCAATTGATGGGCAAGTCTCCGAATTGTAGTTTTAATATTTTCATGTTGTATTATTATTATTTGTCGTAACTTATATAAAGTGTTCGTCTTTTTATTCCTTTGTCCTTAATTGAATTTTTAATTTAATTATGTACGTAATATATGATCGTTCGCGTACATAATTAATTAATTAATACTGACTAATATATATTTACCTATTATATGGTACTATCATATAGCTTATAGGTATACCTTATATATTATACATATATTTCAAAAGTACTACCGTGACTGACTGTACATGTAATAATTAATGAAAATAACGTATACTACAATATTATGAATGACATGAAAACCATATATGAGAATAAATGAGCGAAGTTCAAAACTTTACAAGATTAATATGGCTTTAATTAATCATTCAAATTTATCTCTCCCAGAAGAATAATATTATCATATAAAAGCTCAAGTAAGAGCTTAGATGTGCAATAATTATTTCCTTCATAACATATGTATAGCGTATAGTCCAACAGCAACAAGGCAGAAAATACAATTTTTCGCGATACTTTTCATCGACCGACAAATTCATGTATCACCGAAATTACTGTCAAGTAATAATTATTAACAGGGTATACTTTGACATTCAAAAATTAATTATTATTCATCTTATCCCGTAAAATAGGATTCCGTATTAAAAAAATGTAGGTTTCCATTGAAAAAAAAATTTGACCCCTAAATGACCTTGTAAACGTGCCCTGAATTAAAAACGAGATATGAAAATTATTCATACCCATTATCCCAATCCAAAATCCTATGAATTAAATATTTTTTTTTTTTTATCCAACCATTTTCGAGACGATTCCGCAAATTTAGATTTATGATAGATTCTATAAGTCGATATAAAAATATTTTTTAATTCAGGAACGTACTGAATACTGTTGGTTTGAACTCGAAATAACATTATCTTTAATTTGAAAGTATGAAAAAAAAAAAATATATGTCTATATAAATATACAAAAAATTGAAAGTCAATTCATTTCCGATAGAATCGAACATTCAAATTCATTTTTTTGGGGCAATTTTTCATGCCCATTTCATACCCATGAGTTTGTCTGACAGACCGACATCTTTCTAAAAACCTATTTTTCGAATTCTAGAGGGTCGAACACGTACAGATTCCGTGGAATTATCAACAGTCTGTATAGAAAACCTAAAATTATAATTAACTGTACCCGTTGACAGAATAATATTTGCGCTCTTTTCAAATATTCGATTCCTCTAAACAGCGACTCTGATCGATCCATATCGTTCGTTTCGAGTCTGAAGTCGCGACTAGGAATCGATACTTTCACACGTGCGGACGTGCCGTCCATAACCTCAATAAACGCGTGTTTTCATGTCTTCGTTGTGATGGGCGCCCCGAGGAAGTCAGGAAAGCGAAAGCAGACTTCGATTACCGCAAAAAAATCGGAAAATGGAAAAGCGGTAAAAGAAATAGAGGATTCGGACGATGCATCCGTAAGTCAAACATTCAATTCATCAAATGAGATATGCACGTTTTACATATTATATGTTAGGTTAGGTTAAGTTAGGATAAAGCCATGTTTGCGGTCTGCGTGGAAATTAGCCGAAACAATTAATTGTTAATTTTTTAAATATACGAATCACGATTGTTGTCCATTTTTATCTAAAATTTGGACAGTTTTCACCTTCCCCTCAAAGATTGCGATAGAAAATTTCGCGATTCTTAATTCCAAGTCAATTTTTTATGCTTCTAGGATTCAGAATCTGAAGATTTTCTACCTACCGATCAAATCAACGATGACGGCGACAGTACAGACGACGAAGTACAGAACGAAGATGAAGCCGTTGATTCAGACACTGAAAAAGACCCCATTGTTTTCGCTTCAGACAACGAAGACGAGGAGCTAGAGTTTCAGTCTGATTCAGAAGAATATGACGAAGAAGACGATGATTCCGAAGAGGAAGAAGAAGAAGATGATGGTGACTCAGACCCTGAATCCGATAATTCAGAAGAAGCTTCTGAAAATGGGGAATCAGCGGCAAAAATTCGAGAACCCAAAACTAATAACAAAGCTCTAGTAAAATCGAGAAAGGAGAACACGGATAATGAGAAAATTGTTCAAATTGTGACCAAGAAGTCATCAAAGTCTGGAAATATTGATAAAAAGAATAAAAAAACGAGTATTGTAAATATTAATGAGTCTAATGCAGCAAATCAATTGGCTAACACAGATGAATATCAACATGATAGTTCGGACGAAGAAGACATCAGAAATACAGTTGGAAACATTCCTATGCAATGGTACGAAGAATATCCTCACATTGGTTACGATTGGGATGGTAAAAGGATCCTGAAACCTGAGAAAGGTGATCAGCTAGATAATTTCTTGAAGAGAATGGAGGATCCTGATTTTTGGAGAACTGTTAAAGACCCTCTAACTGGACAAGACATTGTCCTTAGCGAAGCTGACATTGAACTTATCACCAGAATACAAAAGCAAAACATACCAGACGCCAAATTCGACGAGTATGCGGTGCGGATCTTATCTCTTAATTCATTGGCTCTAACCCTGGTCCTAAAATATGTCTAAAACTTTTTTTTTTCTTCTCTTTTATAGCCATGGGTGGAATGGTTTACTTCAGAAGTGGAAAAGACTCCATTGCGAAAATTTCCCGAACACAAAAGATCATTTCTGCCCTCAAAGTCGGAGGCAAAGAAAGTATCCAAGCTTGTACACGCTCTTAAGATGGGTTGGATAAAGTCGACAGTTGAAATGGAGAAGGAAAAGCAACAGAATAAAGAAGACAAGCAATTTTACATGCTTTGGCAATCCGATGATCAAGCTGAGGAGATGCGTAGAATTCACAAGCACATACCGGCGCCTAAAAGGCACATGCCTGGTCATTCAGAGAGCTATAATCCCCCTCCAGAATACTTGTTTGATAAAAAGGAGATGAAGGAATGGGACAAGCTCAAGTCGACTCCTTGGAAAAGGAAACTGCACTTTATTCCACAAAAGTTTAACTCTCTTCGCGAAGTACCAGCTTATTCAAGATACATTAAAGAGAGGTTCCAGAGATGCTTGGATCTTTATCTTTGCCCAAGGGCTTTGAAAATGAGATTAACCATCGATCCGGGAAGCCTGGTTCCCCAACTTCCTAGTCCTAAAGATTTACAACCATTTCCAACTACAATGTCTATGGTTTTCAAAGGGCACACTGATATGATTAGGAGCTTTACTGCCGAAGCTAAAGGGCAGTATATCGCTTCCGGTGGGGACGATATGACACTAAAAAGTGAGACTTTGAACACAAATGAATTTCCGAAAGACCGTACTGGGTTTCATTTCATTACTGATGATCCTTCTGCTTATTTACAGTCTGGGAAGTCGCAACTGGTAGATGTGTAAAGACCATTCCATGCGGGGGAGTTGTAAGAAGCGTTGCATGGTGTCCAAACCAAGCAATTTCCTTAATAGCCGTAGCCGCAGATCAGAAAGTTTTGTTAGTCAATCCGGGCGTAGGAGATCACTTGATAACTACCAAAACTGATCAGCTATTGGAGATTATACCTCAAAGCGACGTTATAGGTATACAACAGGAGACAAATTATCATTTAAAAAATGCAACCAGTACTTCATGATCTATCTGTTTCAGTTAATGAGAGAGTCAGGACTGCGGTTCAGTGGGAACAAGCAGATGGTGAAAACTGGCAAAATGGTATCAGGGTGATACTAAATCATTTCAAAGACGTTAAGCAGGTAACTTGGCACGCGAGAGGTGACTATCTGGCCACTGTTATGCCCGATGGACAGAATAGGTCTGTTCTAATAAATCAGCTTTCAAAGAGACGGTCGCAATTGCCTTTCAGCAAGTCCAAGGGGCTTGTTCAGTGTGTCTTGTTCCATCCAATAAGACCGTTTTTGTTTGTCGCAGTAAGCAGTTATTCCTTTTTCATGCATTTGGATTTAAAAACTATTTACAAACTGTTAATTGATTTTTTTGTAACATTTTCTAGACTCAGAGAAATGTTAGAATATACGATTTGGTGAAGCAGGAAATGGTCAAGAAACTGCTGTCCAATTCCACTTGGATATCGACTATGGCAATCCATCCTGGTAATGATATTTTGCTTATTGATTGATGCCTGGAACATTAAATCAGAATGATTTTAAAAACGTTATTTAACAACATGTTAATCGCTTGATTTCTGTGTTTAGCTGGCGACAATATCTTAGTAGGCACATACGATAGAAAGATGCTTTGGTTTGATCTCGATTTGAGTACCAAACCGTATCAAACATTGAGATTGCACGGAACTGCAGTTCGAGGTGTAGCTTTTCACAAACGGTATCCTTTGTTCGCATCTGGAGCCGATGATAAAGGACTCATTGTGTCTCATGGAATGGTGTATAAGTAAGTGAAAAGAATTTTTATCCATATTCAAAGGATCCATGGATTATAAAATCAATCAATCATTCTTTCTTTCCTGCTTCTAGCGACCTGCTCCAAAACCCGCTAATTGTACCTCTGAAAAGATTATGCAATCATGAAACGTACAACGATTTCGGTATCCTAGACGTTATGTTTCATCCTATACAACCGTGGGTATTTTCAGCTGGAGCAGACGCGACTATTAGATTATACACGTAATTTGAATCATATTTTCTTTTTTTTTTTTTGATGATTATCAGTTATTAAAAAATTGAAAAACTTGTGACGATTTTGTCGGATTCTAATAAACATATTTTAATACGTTCATTGGCATCTTATCTTTACTGAAAAAAAACCTTAAACTCTCTTAATTAATAACAGAATATCAGGACCAATAAATCAATCTACGCATTGTTTCATAAATACTTATATTATTTTAGAATTCTATGTATTTTTTTTTTTTTTTTTCAATCAAGTCATTGTTACTACATAGTTGGATTATCAATTAGTGTATCTATAAAAAGCATAACATATTGCTGTGATTTAAACATCGTGCATTGGTAGGAGACTGTTTTCTAGAGGTAATACATACGTTGTTACACCGTGAAAAGCCTTCTGACATTTTTTTCAAGTCCCCACATCTGTCCTAATGTAAAAGCGGTTCCAGTCAAATTCCATGAAACTGAAGTATGTTGCATTTCAAACTATCCTAATCAGAAGTCTTCCTGGGCCAAACCCCCTGAAGTCAAGGGTTTCCAAGATATTTAAGTACAAGGTTCGAAAATTGCAGCTGGCAAAGACAGCAGCATGTTCCCACCACGCATGCTGGATACATATTAGGCTGGGCCAAATAGACCGACTATGTTTTTTTCTCAAAAGTTACTCTCAAAATCTTGTTCTTTATGATCAAATAACGAGCCTCAAGAAGACTCAGCTCTTAATATTAATATTTCATGGGAAATGTTCTGGTGGCACTTTTCGATTATTATATCTCGAGAACTAATCTACTTGAAAAGATTCTGCACAGCCACTTTTATTCAAAATTGAACGCGCTACAAAAAAAGGCTCTTAGTATTTTTCGATGAATCTAACTGTTTCCAAGTTATTCGAACTTTAGACCCAAAAAATATCTTGAAAACCCGTAACTTTGGGGGAGTTTGGCCTATGGAGATTTTTAATCGGCATGGTTTTAAATACAACATACTCCAGTTTCAAGAAATTTGACTGAAACCGCTTCTACATAAGGACAGATACGGGTTCCTTTTTCTATATTTTTTGTTTTCTCTTAATTGCAAAATCATATAATTCAATTCACTAATTAGGATACAAAAGAAATAATAAAGTGCGAACACATTAAAGTAAACCTACGTAGGAACTGTCGTCTGATAATTAATTCCAATTAATATCAGAAATCACTCTTTAATGTAATTGTATATTTAGGTATATAGGTATAGGTATGTATGGATTTGTATTCTACCTGATGACGATACAAGCTAACATCTTCTAAGTTGTGTAATATTATGTAGAAATTGAATGAGCAAACGGTATAACGAAACTAAATCTATAAATTTTATAGGCAAATTAACGTTAATTCTGATGAAATATTAAAAAATGTACAAACAAGCAAGATCCTTTTCAGAAGTAATTAAATATTATCATCAAAGAAAGATCTCTCTCACACATCCCTGCTGCGGTAATAGTACATAAATAAACATAATATTCGTTAAACACTTTTATCCACGGTTTAAAGTTTACCTCAATCTAAGATAATCGAAGCATACTCATTCATGTATTAAATAAAACCTTGTTACACGTACGAATGCCCATAATCGGTAAATTCTATCCGGTTTTTTTTTTTTTCTTATTTTTTTCAATTACAAAAGATTTTATAAATTCTTCAAATTGACCTTTGGTTCAGATTTCTTACTATAACAAGCCGGCGACTTAAATTTCGTTTATTCTTAGTATTCTAAAACATCAAGTCGAGTGTGATTAGGTAATTTTAAAAATGGACTACACTGCCTGCATACAGCGATACAAATACATGTATACTATTCAATAGTTGCTTCATTTTATTTTTGTTTATTGTTTATGCAGGACTTCTTTATTTACTGCTAGAACATAAAAATAATAACTTCTATCAGCTGTGCGTTGGTTAGGAAAGTTATTACGACAAAGGGGAATGCCCCAAGCATTGCCACTCGGGTTCTCCGCATTCGCACATCCTTCCAGCGTGACGTATTTGAAAAACAGTAACAACGTGCCTGTTATCATCGAATCTACAACTGATATGTAATTCATGAATCAAAAATGTGTAAAATTGATTAGCCCATCTCTGTCTCAAGTAAACCGATCTAGGATCTTGACAAAGAACATTTTCAATAGCATGTTTTTGCTGGTCCGCTTTATCCCCTAATATTTCATTCAACTGTACCAATGCTCGTTCGTTAAAAGCAACAGTTAACGCTGACACTCGTGGTCTGGATATCCAATCTGGTATCCTTACGTCGGAAGAATTATCTTCGTGTCCTAAACTCTGGTGGCTCCTACTATCAGTTCTAACATTTTGAGAATTAACGACGTTTTGTGTTACCGCCGAAGTAGCTACGCCTTGAATATTGGACAAAGTTTGAGAGGAGGTAAGATTTTGAGACGTAAAGCCCTCCTCCCCGTCCGGAGCTTCTCTAATTCCCATTCTAATCGGGGAATTATCGAGTCTCGGGTTCACAGCGCGTCTGTGAATTAACTCTATGTCTGTACTTGGCCCATCTGCCCCATCTAGTAACCGAGTGTTTCTAGATATTTGTTCGTTTGGATTATTGACCTCAATATTTCTCGAGTTAAAAGCTATCGTTCTATTCCCTTGAGAATTTAAGTCAATGTGTTGAAGACTGTAGACTGTATTCTCATTGTGTAACTCCAAAGTTCTAGCAATAATTCCGCTGTTTCTAGGAGCTTGAAAATTCGAGTCTGTTATTAGCGAAACGCGAGCTCCGTCTGAAGAATTTTGCACAGATATTTCAGAACTCGTTATATCTCGTTCGTCATACGAGCTAATATCTGAATTTAATCCGTTAGATAATTCTCTGTTAGTTTCTGAATTTGTCGTAGTATTGTGCGCGATTGTTCTACCGTTTTCAAAGCCTGTAACAACCTCTAGATTCCTGTCTCCCGTTCGATAATAATTTCTAGATTCTAAATAGTTTCCAAAATCCGAATGTCCGTCAAACTCTTCGGCCTGTAATCTCA
Source organism: Macrophya alboannulata (assembly GCA_949628255.1). Classification (NCBI taxonomy): domain Eukaryota; kingdom Metazoa; phylum Arthropoda; class Insecta; order Hymenoptera; family Tenthredinidae; genus Macrophya; species Macrophya alboannulata. Next base: position 814,903 of record OX451207.1, on the reverse strand, counting down.
ATGCGATTTCCTCGTCTCTAGAAATGTCTGTGCCATGTGCAGCTCCGTCGTTACCAACATGGTATGAATCGTGCAATGTAGCTCTCAAACCGTTGGTTATTTCAATGTTTTGAAGAGTTAATCTTTCATTTGATAACTCCAAGCTGCAACTTGTACCGTCTCTCGTTCTCTCATCAATATTCCCCATAGATTCTCTATCCATAAAATTAAAACTAGTATTCCCTAACTCTCTGTTATTATACTTTTCAACGTATAAAGGATTATCATACTGCGGTATGTAAGGCTTTACGTCTAATACCGGAGTTTGATCCACCATGTCTACACCCTCGAAAAAAATTGTGCAATTCTCTATCTTAATTATCTTAACAAGACTCAGGCCTATTGGACAAGGACGGTGAGGAGATCTGGTAGAGAACACCCCTGTTCTAGCTCCGTTCAGTCTAGGTGGTGCAACTTTTGCTCTAACATGAGTAGAGTCGTTTCTATGAAAATGGAAGAGTATCCTGGAAAAAAAAATTGATGAAAAAATTATGTTTAAATTGTTTCATTTTATCATTCTTCTGGTTATAGTGAAACCACATAGGTCGAGTCTTACCACATGTGTGAAAAGTCTTGTAGTCCTTCAAGAGCATGTTCAGGATTTGTGAACACGGAATTAAATAGTGTTAACTTCCCAGGAGCTTTGTCGCAGATCCCGGGCTGTCTTGGAGTTCCTCGTTTTGTTGGAAACCAAGTAGACACAACTCCGATAGGTTTCAATTTCAGAGATTCGTCTGCATCATTGCTTGTGCTTGGTTGAACCGTTTTAGAAATGTCTCGGTTTAATGTAGATAAGTGTTTGTCCGCCGTGCATGATCCCAAAAGACGTTTTATACTCTCTACATCCTTTTCGTGAACGTAACGAAGACTTCTTATTTGTTGTCTAAAATGTTAAAGTTTAAGACTTAAAACTATATAAATTATATATACACAGGATATTACTTGCCAATGAAAAAAAAATATATAGGGCATTGATTGACAATAACAAAAAAAGAATTGTGAATATACCCAGACCGAATTGGGATGAAATGCACTGTATGAAATTGTTGTTTGTCAATATATAGGGCATTCCTTGCCAATGATAAAAAAAAAAATTGTCAGTTTTCCCAGATCGAATTGGGATGAAATGCACTGTATAAAATTGTCGTTTGCCAATATATAACGCGTTCCTTGCCGATGACAGAAAAATTGTAGATATACCCAGATCGAATTGGAATGGAATGCGCTATATAAGATTGTTATTTGTCAATATAAAGGGCGTTCTCTGCCAATGACAAAAAAGTTTCACTTCTAGCGAGCGTACTACGCTACACGCACGCACGCACGCACGTTTTTTTTTTTTTTTTTTTTTTTTTTTAAGATTGTCAAGATTTTCTAATTATTTTCCGAAAGCCAAGTGATTACTTATTTAACTTTTATTTGACAACATTTCCTCCAAAAATTCTGGGGAACCCTGAATCCTACGAAACGTTGACAATATTTGAAAAAAATTACATATTTCGTTCGTTAATTTGTTTGGTTATGTTACCGATGAAATTCGTTACGGTTTACAGCTCCGGGTAGTACGATAAATAATGAATAACTTATTCATTATTGATCACTAAGCTCTTACCTCAAGTTATTTATCTCTTTTCTTGCTGTATTCAACTGTGCCAACAAACACTTTGCGTCGAAATCGGAATTTTGACATTTCCCTTCCATGATCACAGTCACAGCCAGGATAGACAGCGAACAGCTGTTCTCAACCACGGATCGGTGTCAGACTACCGTCAGACGTGAGACGCGATAAGATATCTCTCTACTTTATATTCTTCGGCAATGTGTACTTATTATGAATGGAATATTTCATTGATATTAACAATCTTCGAAAACGGCGATATGCATAATAATTTATACAGTTAATGTTTATCTACTTGGCATTTGAAATTATCTTTGTTTTATTTCAGTGTTGAAATACCTATACATACATATACCTACGTGGGGGCGTATGAACGCGTTCTTATATTTCAAGCAATGAGTCCGCATCTTTGTGGACCGCGGGGATTATATCGATTCTTTCCTTATAGGTGAAGTGAACTGAAATTGAAATGAATGAAATTCGAAGAAAAAAGAAATCAATTATCTACTCAATATTGCGCGTGGCGTACGTATTAATAACACAGGTTTTGAGATCAAATATTTTGCTGATTCAAATAATTGATTATAATATATATCTTTACCTATCTCAATTGAGTACATACATACAACACATTCGTACAAGAACCAGTTCTGAGTTATCGGATTGTTGATTTCAATGAGAGCAACTATAAATAAGTAATCGAGGCAGATAAGAATTTATAAAACGTATAATCGGAGGCTTATAGCTCGCAGGTCAAGTAAATAGTAATTTCAAAGCCTCTATCATTCTCCTGTTTCTTTCCTCCCTATTTGCAATCTGTTAAAAAGTAAATGAACTCTATTCTTCAGTCAACGTTATCAATAAGGATTCATTATTCAAACTAACTCCCGCCTTTTTCAAAAACTAAGACATGGCCTACAAGTTGCGTATAATAAGGCGTTATGCGATCAAAAGAGAATAAATTAGAGCTGCAACGTGCACGTTGTTGAGATAGTCGATAAAGTGGGAAGGTACAGTGAGATTGCGTGTATAACAGATTTCTATAGCTATCAACCTACACCTACCCCCGGAATTAGATCGCAGGATACGCGAAACTGTAAATTTCAGTAGGCATTACAGATACCGGTTGCAACGCCAAGCTCACTTCAACCCACTTGGTCGGTTCACTGTTTTTATATTATTCAATCACAGTCAACGGACTGACTACTTACCGAAAGGTTATAAGCCCTAGGAATATCAATCAATCACAGTCAACCGACGAACTAAAGAGGACAAAAGGATATTTTGGGAATAGCTTTTTTTGGATTATTGATTTTTATTTATAAATTACACAAATCTAGTTCCATTTTCAAATTAAAAAAATTAATACGCATCCTCGAACATTTTCTACAGAAAACCGTCTCTGTAGTTAAATGAATAAGTCAAAACGCAATAATGAACTCATATCACAGCTGTTATATTTTCATAAGTATAAATGCAGTAAATCAAAATTGACCAATTCTAACCCTTGTCTCAAGTTAGAATCCTGTTGAATATTGTCAAACCATCTTGAAAGATTAATGAAATGTGCTTTTTCTGTGTGATTTAGTTCCTTCTGTAACGAACGATTAATTCTATTTAGGTCAAGAAAATTAGTTATAGGTATATATACATTTAATACTGAAATTACGTGATTAAATCAGATTATCTGCATTTTATATCACACATTCTTACCACTATAGTATGTAGAAGATAATACAGACAGATATCAGCCAGCGTTATCTCAGTACCAATAAAATACGTATTATTTTTCAAAGCATCGTTAAGTTCCTGTGGAATAAAACGTGTAAAATTGAAACGTAAGCGTACAAATGCAGGTTGCGACTGAAGAAGAATCTAAAAAATTAGATTCCTAGACAGATAAAACAAGGAAATTATACCTTCAGAACTCGCTTAGAATTAGACGAATTATCAGCGTAGTTAACGTGCAGAACTGCATATTCTAACCACTGCCGCATCAACGCTCGTTTCTCGGCATCACTCCCGATATATTTAGTAGGACAAATTGAATTTTTAGCCAATGCTTGTACTATCGTACTGAATCCTTCGACAGGTTGTTTCGGGAGGATACTATCTGACGCTATTATCTATCAAAAAGACAGACAAATTTCTCATGAGTAAATATGCAGGGTGCGATTGTACGGAAAACAAACCATCATTTTTGATAATAATAACATCGGGAATGATGGTTTCAGGAAATAAACCTATCTTCAGTATTAAGTATCTGGATTGCATCATTCGGTAATAATAACGTTCTCAAATGGATTTTCAGATGAAGCATGCCGCTGTTCCGTTTAACCTAAAAAAACGCTGTGAATACACACCCGTTTTCAAAGACACTTACGTTGTTCTCTGAAATGTAGAGTGTTCCAGGCGATACCCGTAGATATTTGGAAACTTTTTGCACGCATTCCACACTGCACAGTACCATTATTGCAAAAATAATTTATAGGTTATAAATACTCAAATCACTGATCTGAAGTGAAACGTGGAACAATCAACTGTGGTGTAGGTCTTGTGAAACTAGTGCGCCTGATCACAGGCAACCGAACGTACCGCGTACCATATTTGCCGATATTCGAAGTTTATAACATAATAAAAGTATCAAAAAGCAAAAATTTCTATTGTCTGTAAGTGTTTTCCATATACTATAGTAATGTTCTATCGGTAACTTTAGATCATAATGAAGTGGCATTTTTCGAATTTTCATATTATAGATCAATGCTTTTCTACTCGGCTAATAACATTACAGCTATTAACGTATTTCTCTTGATAAGGATTCTACTAGCTTCAAATCAGTAGTAGTGCGGAATAATGAATACTGAATGTATATTAGAAGTATACGCGCACTCGACTCGTTCTATTTATAAGTAGAAAAAAAAATGACCTATACGTCTATACACTAGATAATACTTATCGGTGAGCAGTTTAAAAATGGAAGTAAAATAGAATAAGGGTACATACATAATATAGCCATGAATATTCAAGGAAATATATCATTACTTGAAAGTAATGTATTTATTTATTTAATATAATTAGAATAATTTTAGTATAAAATATATTTGCTAATAAATTTCAGGGTGTAAATATAAGGTCTGTTTGGAAATATTATTGAATATATAATTATATTACTATAATTGGTAGCCCAATGAACCAACGTTGATTGGGCAATTCCATTATTTCAATTTTGGATTAAAATTAATTCAAAGTATCTAATTGTTTTTTTTTTTCCTTCTTTATCCGAAATATGAAAATAAATGGAATTGATTGGTACATATATTACAGGTATATGTATCTGTTTCAGTTTACTGGGAAAATACTTTAACGTATTATGTTTTCGTGTTGCTTATTTGAACTATTAAACTTTAATAATGAAACCAATTTGAGTTTCTTACACATTTATACAGTCTATCCCTATCACTATACCCATTAAAACTTCAGGAGTTTATGATCTGTAGACTGTAAATCTATACAGCATATATGTATACATTACTGCATAAACCCACAATAACTTGATTCCTTCATTAAGAAGAAAATTATTTCACACAATTAGGTATGTATTCAAGAACAGATGATTAATTAGTAAGTTATATAAATTTACAAAGACTTTACAAATACGTATATTTTCAACTTATGCAAGCTTGGAAAAGCTATTGCATCGGCAGTATTTTGAAATTCATCATAATTAGAAGATATATAATTACAAAAATGTCCAATATTTATGTAATTATATCTATAATCGAGACTCTTATATTATTACAAGGTACACTTTAAATACTTGCCATAATAATAGTAATAATAATATGAAATTATACCTATGTAATTTTCACTTATCCGTTATTCATTTTGGAATACGATTAAATTAAAGACAATACCTTCATCTTTACCTCTGTATATGCATGATAAAGGCAGGCATGACCGTCGTGAAAAAATAGATAATTGAAGAAAAAAAATAAAAAGAATTTTCAAAGACAATATTAACGCTCCTGCACTTGTATCATGCAAATATGAAATTAACATGGATTCAGAGTAAAGCCAATATTTTTCAATTGAGAGTACAACTCTCCACAAAAAAAAAAAAATTTACTTTTCAACTAATATTTAATATAATCTTTTCTCATATGAGAATAAACCGTGAACATTTCCCTCCAATTGTGCGGACTGAGTTCTCCTTTCAAATTTAAGTTCTCCGCTATACATCCTAGACTTTAATACGGATATCGATATGGCTCCAATATCCTGACAGCCATGTTTTATACCGCATTGTAAATAAGGTAGGAACTTGAGAACGGTTCCTTTATCGACGATCGATCCGCTGACTCCTTGAGCTACCTTCAACTTGTCCATCTCATTGTGAAAATATCTATCCATAGCCGAGCCTCTCGCATCTTCTCTGTTCATCGCATCCAGCGACCCCATTCCCCTATACTTCTTCAAACGTACTCCGTCACTGAAGAAATATTCTCCCGGAGCCTCTGAAGTTCCGGCAAGCAAAGAACCCATCATTACTGTACTTGCACCTAAGCTAAGGCCCTTGATTATGTGGCCAATAGATTGTATTCCACCATCTGCAATAACAGGAACTCCAAATTTTCTGGCGTACTCCGAAACGTTGTAGACTGCAGTAGCCTGTGCTCTGCCAACGGCTGTTACTTCTTGAGTAATGCAGATTGACCCTGACCCCATTCCGACTCTCAGACCGTCTGCCCCAGCTCTTATCAGATTTCTTGCTTGCATACTGGTGACAACATTACCAGCAATAACTTGGAGCTCTGGATACTTTGACTTAATGTGTTTAATCATGTCTATTTGATATTTTGAGTTTCCCTGGGAAGAGTCTAGCACAACAACGTCCACTCTGGATGCAGCGAGTAATTGTAATCTCTGTTTGTCAGCCTCTCGAGTACCGATAGCTGCTCCAACTAAGAGTTGCTTGTTTTCATCTTTGCTTGCGTTTGGGTAGCTGCGATTCTTTTTCAGATCAGTCCGAGCCATCAAAGCCACAAGTTCTCCGTTCTCATTGACTATCGGCAGTTTTCCCTTCTTTGATTTTTCCAGAATTGAATTAGCCTCTTGCAGAGTAACTCCTGACGTTCCGGTAATCAGATTATTCAACTTGGTCATTACATTCTCCAGCTTTTGGTTCTGCTGGGCAGGTATGTCCTCCAGAAAATCAATATCTCTGGAGGTGACAATTCCTACCAATTTACCACCCAGTCTACCGTTTTCAGTTATCGGAACACCGCAAAATCCGTGTTTTGATTTAACACTCAATACGTCACTGACGGTGTGATTTGGGGATAGAACAACAGGGTCTCGGATAAAACCATGCTTGTATTTTTTCACTTTGTGAACTTCGTTGGCCTGATATTCAGGCGAGCAATTATGATGAATTATTCCTATTCCACCTGATAGTGCCATCGCAATTGCCATGTCAGACTCTGTTACGGTGTCCATGGGGGATGAGACTAAAGGCGCTTTAAGAGTGATTTTTTTAGTAAGTTGAGAAGACAAGTCTACTTCGTCGGCAGTGAAGTCAATATAACCGGGTAATATGATGAAGTCATTATAAGTGAGACCGTCACCACCTGAGAAAAGTTGTGCAGCCGAAAGTCCGTCCTCGCGAATAGGAAATTTCTCGTCCTGACTACCATCGTCGATCACGTAGTCTGCCATATCGTAATCTTCGAGTTCCCCGGGTTTTATTAGAGAGAGTAATTTCTTTATGGGATTAATCAATGGATAGTTTAATCTGTTGCACACTACCTGCGACGTGGTACGATCTATGGGCTCTTAATACTTTTTTTTTACACAGTGATGTGATTCCCGCCAGCGTGTATACACCGAGAGCGTCGCCGACGAAATGACCGAAATCAACGTGCGCGCCGGGCCTATCTAGATAATTTTTGCCTACGTTTCAGATGATATATTACCCGGCATTCCTTCGTTAGTAGACCCGAAGATACACGATTCAAATGGCGCCAGATTTGATTCGAATTTAACAACCGACCGCGCGTTTAATGACTTGTTGCATCATATGAATATGCTGATTTATTTATAATGGTTGCAAAAAAATAACGTTTTTCATTTATCACTGATTGAAACTTGTTGCTAGTTGTTTTATTAGCTGTAAATTCGTAGTTATAATGATTTATAGTTAGAATTGTATTAATAGTGTTATACGCAAAGATTGAATAAACCTTTAATCACAAATTCGTGTACATATAAATAATAGATACATAGATATAATATAAGGGTACAAAGTCATAATATCGTAATATAAAACTATATACATAAACAATAAACGTAGGTGGATACATAGAAGTAGTATAAAATAATCGATCAACTGGATTATAGTATCCATGTATAGTCATGATCGTAGTTACTCGTAATTTAAGTAAGTTTGTTACATTTCCTACAGGAACGCTGAAAGTGATAAAAAAAAAAATCTAAAACAAGTTGTAAAAGATGGTTTCAGATTTTTAGCCAATAATTTCGGGCCCTTGTAATCTCATAGTGTGACAATCAATTTGGAATTATAATTATGCTTTTTTTACGTTTTGTCTACTAAGAATTTAAGTTTTTTATTATTTCAAGTCATATAAAATTATGTTTTGATATCTTCTCTCTCCATCTGCCACTCGACAATCGCTGCATACGCGCATCCTTTTGTAAAAAGAAAAATAAAAAAAAATACAACTAATATTAAGGAAGTTTCCTAATGCCTAATTCTTCACCAAATGCAATCAGATTCTCTGAATCGAATAGGAATGAAATAGCATGCATTTTATATTGACTTAAGGATTTATCCTGATCGTTTCAGTTTGCTTTTATCTTATTCTCAGCCTGATAAACCGTAAGCCTAAGGTGTTGGAAAATCTATCATATAATGATATTCAAGATTGTCTTACCGGTTTAAAAAATATCTTGTTCATCATGCTAAAGAATTCCCCAAACGCTTCCGTGAAGGATGCAAATACATATTCGAATGCTATTTCAACGTAGCTCAGGTCTTCGTACTCGTCGTGTTCTTCATAGGAGAAATAATCGTAGATCATTGGTAGAAACACAATCAATGCATATACCATACAGCTAAAGAATACTAGAATCATTATAAAATTATGAAATTATTATAGTTTTATCAAATTGCTAAAATGAAATCTCATTCTATTCTTATGTACAATATTATTCCTAACAATTTATTGAACCACCATACCTATTGGATGTTCACCGATCGACTTCATACTCAAAGTTTTATTGCTAAAATGTTTATCATGCTTATGTTTCTGTTTGTACATAAGTGCGGAAGATACAATTGAATCGTCATTGTCCCCAGGGAACAGTTTCTTCAATATAGCGCTCTGAGTACCAGCTGTTGGATCGGAAGATGACCTCATATTGCCATTGAGATAAATTTGTTTAGTTCTTATGGTTTCAGAGGATGGTTGTTGTAAGGTTGTATCTCTTATAGCGTAAAAATAACAGATGTGAATAAATTAATTTCATAAATATCAGAAAATACAGTAATTATTCAATTTCTTTACGCACAATGTGTTGTTAATCATAGTCGAAAGAACTGAACATTGTTCCAAGGTCCGAATCTCAGGCAAACTGAGCTCCACTCGATCTCCTACTTGCGAAGTATTGTTCGATTCCTCAGCAATCAACTCTGGGGTTCTTCTTTTCTTTGATTCAGGTGCTCCCATTGCTAACTGACAAAAGTACTGCTGTTGCGGACTCTCGCCATTCTCCATTCTGTCCAGTTTTAATTTGTTATAATAATCCCAGTAACTTTTGTTCAAAAGTTGCTGCGTTTTAACTGGTATAGCAGTTGGTTTTTCGGACGATATATCAGTGTCTGCTCTAGGCGATTTATTAGAAGAAAATTTATGCCTCTCCAGGTCTAAAGATGAGCAAATCTTAGCGCTTTTGTGATATGGTCTTTGGTATGGCTTGATACAATGTTCTCGTTTAACTTCATTGAGATCTGTTGGATGAAATATTACTTCTGTATTAGTTTCATTAGAATCTATTAAATTGAAATACTGCTTTGAATTTGGTGAAAGATCGTTACCCTCAGAAGCAATTTTATCATCAATCTTTCTACAGCTAGAAGCAGGCCTGCGCTGCTGCTGTTTATATAGATAAGCTGATTGCAAATCAGGTGTTAATTGTTGAGTATATTTCGATAGATACGAGTTGGCCTTTTTCAAATAAGGAATTTGCGATTGTCTCCTACAGCTAGTTATTTGCGGTTCAGAACATTGGACGCGTTTTTTATTCAGCATTAAATGTTGTTCGGACTTCATTTTACGTTTATGTCTGAGACACGTGCCCCCGCCTTGTTCATGGATTGGTAAAGTTTTGTATTTTGAATCTGGACTCCAATCCCTGGATTTATGCTGTTCAAAATATACACCAGCTTTGTGATTCAAAGGCTGAAAGTTCTTGTTATCGTGATCATTGAAAAAACTTGAATTTAATTTTTCAGACGGGTGCGAAATATTGTTTTTCTTATTACTGGGCATCGGGGCTTGTCCAGATTCAGAGTCCGTAGTTTGTTGTTGAACATAAACGCAGTTCTCATTTTTAGTTAAATATTCCTGTCGAACATTGGAACTGCGATTTTGGTTTATCAAATTTCTGTGTCTTTCAGATTCAGAATCAGTAGTTACTGCATGACATTGCTGTGATTGTACCTCATGCAGTTTCTGGGGCTTATCTTGGTGACAATAGATGTGAAAATTGTGCTTTGGAAAAGAATCCTGAAAAATGTTTGGAGCATTTTGTTGGGGACGACATTTCTCTTCATTATGAATATTTTTCATTAGCTTTTCAGGACTTGATTTAAATTGGAGTCTATGTTCTTTGTTCATTTTTGACTTCGGTGGAATATTTGAATCGTTCAATGCATATTTGAACTTTGTTTCTTGCTCGGGGCTGATAGTGTCGTTTTTAAACGTCTCTAAAGATTGATATTTTCTATCATTTTGGAATGGCGTATGTTCTTGCAGTTTCAAATCATTGAGTTTCTTTTGCGAACCTGTAAAAATACTCTCAGTATATCCAGATTTGGTTTGAAATCTAAAGGTCATTCGTATAGTTGGAATCTCACCTATCTGAACAGCAGGATCCAACTTCAATTGAAATCCCGAATTTTCCATTTGTTGATTGAGGCACGATTTTTGTTGTGTATTTCCAAAATTCAGAAATTGGGTAGCAGCGTCGTTGGGCAACTCTAACTTCGGAATTTCAATATTCTTGAAAAGAGGCGGGGATGGAAAGTTCGGAATTAGCGAGTCTAAGAGCTGTGGTGGTACATCAATCCCCGATCGTGATTCGGTTGCTATTTGAACTGGTACATTCTGGTAGCTCAACACTGGTACTTGTACATTATAACACTGTATTGTGTGTTGGTTGGTCACCTCAGATATAGAATCAAGAAGATTTTCAGCCAGCACATTGTCCGTTGCTTGAATTTTCTTCTCATCCATCGACGAGGACTGCCCACCTTCCTTTCCCTGATTTCAAATATAATTTTTTTAATCATTAGTGGACACGAATCCAAAAAAAGCTACCAACTTGGCTTCATTTTGCTTGAATATCGATGATATTTACCAGAGGAACCGCATCGGCGGAGCAGTTTGATTCATTCTTCAAATTTGTGCCCTCTTGCAGATGATTGTTTTTGAAGGATGCATTCTTTTCCAAATTTCTCGGAGTCCTGTTCTGCAAAGTCAGGCCAGGTCTTGGTGTTTCTGGTTTAAGTTGCTTACGAGCGCTGCTGACAGGACTACAACTCTTCTTCCTGAATTCAGCGGACTTCTGTTTATTTGATTCTGCTAATGCCTTTGTCTTCGGTTGATTCATATCGTATGTAATTTCTGTCTGCACCGTTTGTATACCAATGCTTTCTGTCCCTTTTGTTTCGTCCGGCTTTTCAGCTTCTTGTTGAATGACTTGAGCTCTATGTAATGTAACGAAATGAAGTGATTAATAAATGCATTTAATAATTAATCATATTATTACTACAAGTTTACATCTATACATGTTCAGTTACACTGCAGGTAATTTACCGTGTCGAATCTTGCCAGGGAACAGTTTTGTCTTCAGCCGTTTTGCGTTCCTCAAATGTCGAACAATTGATATCTATTTGTTTATTAATCCCAAGTTCTCCTGGATCGGTCGAAGTCATCTGACTCTTAACACTCGTTACCCTATCAGTCAGCGTTGAATGCATTATAAAAAGTTAGAAACATAAAACGACTTTAAAATCTGATAACATACTTCTTAAATCTTGGGTCTGTACATCCGGATCTTCTTTTGGGAAGCTGACTATGTGGATGTTGAGACTTTCCACAACAATGCTGTAAAGTGAAATTCCCTGAATCATTTGCTCCTCCAAGTTTGCAGGATCTGTAATTAAGAATGAAAGTAAATATTAGAAAAGTCCAAGATTGATGAGTTTTACCAAATATACAAATATAATAATATGTGCCATACAAATGTAATCTCTATATTTCAACGTAAACATTCATATGAGACGATACACGTACTGAGACTGTGCAGGTGTTCTGACAATAGTTCTGCTGCGTCTTGGTGTGCCAGTCAAGTTGACGATACATGGAGACTCTATCAGATCTCCAACATCATCTGGCAATCTACGTTGCGGTATTTTAGGCCAAGAAGGATCAGCTGGCAGCCTAGATTTGCAATGTTAAATAATATATTCAGAAGATGTAGAACGAATGAGGAAAAGTTTTGGTATAAAGAACATACCTCAGAGAGCCAAGATTGTATTTTTGTTGAGTAGGCAACAGGTTTTCGCTATTAACTAAAAATCAGAGATCTGTGAGATATAAAATCATGTTAATTTCCAAGATTCTTCTAATTGGCTACCTTTTATGTTCAATCTGAGATCAGTGTATTCGTCGTGGCATGCCATATCGAAAGAGTCGTACATAGTTATTAAAGTTTTATAAAATTTAGCTAAGAAATTGCCTAAGCTAGAAAGTTACTTTAGTAGATATTACATATTGTGTATAATGACGGTGTGTCGAAGTCAGATTTTTTGTGCTCACCATGGAAACGATAATTTTTGTTTTTCCAATCGAAGAAATGAAGTTTTGAAAGATGTTTCAAAAATATAAATCGCCGCAAAATATTGCCAATATTTTTTTTTTAATTCTTTCATATTATCATACATTCATAGAATTCTATTCTGCAATTAGGTATATCTTATAATATTTACATAAACATACACAGTAATAATACATACAGGAACAGTCAGCTATAATTAATAATAAATAATATTAATTCTTTTCTTTTTTTTTTTTAATAATCAGTTGACGAAACTATATGTATAGGTATAATATATTCTTTCCTAATCTGATATCAGTGCATCGTGTATACATATTCCTCATGGCATTTTTTTAAATATAAATTTACAATATCTAACTGACTAATGAAAATTCAATTAAAGGACCCTGTATGTGACCTTATGTTAATGCGGCTTAAGTCAAATTCCATGAAACTGGAGTATGTTGCATTTCAAACCATGCTGATTAAAAATCTCCATGGGCCAAACCCCCCTAAAGTTAAGAGTTTCCAAAATATTTACATAAGTATGAAGTGCCACCGAGAACATTTCCCATGTATTTTAAATGGAAAATAAGAAATAGCTATGAGCGACCTCTGAATATTAATATTAAGAGCTGCGTTTTCTTGAGGCTCGTTATTTGATCATAAAGAACAAGTTTTTGAGAGTAACTTTTGAGAAAAAAAATAGTCGGTTTATATAGCCCACCCTCATATATGTATACATTATATGCCTGGTGGAAACATGCTGCCCTTGCCAGCTGCAATTTTCGAACTTGAAACTTAAATATTTTGGAAACCCTCAACTTTAGGAGGTTCGGCCCATGGAGAATTTGAATCAGCAGGATTTTAAATGCAGCATACTCCAGTTTCATGGAATTTTACTGAAACCGCTTTTATATAAAGACAGATACGGGGTCCGTTGATGATTGAATATCTTTGTTAGCAGATTAATGGTGAATCAACAATCCGAGTATAATCCAAGATCAAAAATGATTCTACGCAGTCGAGAAATTGAATCCTGTTATCTAATTACTTTGTGAAAATGATTTATGACTCTAATAATCGCTTTTAATAAATGTATACCGCGTTAATGATTAAACATATCTCTATATGCCAAATGGCCGAGTATTTATATACATACATACATCATAGGTATAAGATATACAGTTGCACTTTCGGAGAACATGCATTATAATAGTATACTTTTAAATACATAGGTATATATAAATTCGATCGACACATAGGTATGTATGTATAATATGTATATGCACATTGTGCGCATTAACGTAATAACGGAATAAAATGTTTTTAAGGTACTTTTATGTAAACAGGTATATATAGGTATATATATATATATGTATATCGTTAACATTCATAGCTATTTATAGTTATTGTACATTTTTTGTGCCGGGTACTATCGCATATATCTGATAAATGACTGTTTTAAAATAGACACATAAACCGAAAATACAGAGTGTCAAAGTATAAAAGTTATTAATCATGTTGACTAGATTCGATTATGCGAAATACATAGTTTGTATTATCAGTTTTTTTTTGTTTTTTTTTATGTAAGTTCAATTGGTAATTATCTCTTATATCTGCTGCAAGTTGGAACACATTTTCAGTATATCGATTACCACTTATTAAGTACTCTGCAATAATCGCCGAATACAAAGTATTATGATTTAGAAATATGTATTATATTTTCATTAATTTTAATTTAATTTGGTCCTGAAGTACAACCAATTGTATTTATTGTTCCTCGACCAATTGTTTTTCTTTTCTTTTTCTTTCTTTTCTTTCTTTTAAACTATATAGAAATATCTCACTGACAGTGTCTTGGAAAATTTAAAGTAGCTATATACTCTAAATATTTGGCTGGCTTTTTCTTTTTTTTTCAAGCTCGAAACTCAGAAATAACACACTCATCTCATATTATTTTTTTTTTTTTCACTAATAGCTATATACATAATCAAATATAGTAAAATTCAAATGATATAAGACTGTTTAAATAAATTCTAGGAAAATATCAGTAATATATGTATATATGTATACTATATACCATTTGATTAACTTTTTATAATTTCCATTCAATTTCATTCGTAACAGACACTCTTGCAAACCGATAAGACAAATAATAACTATTTGAAACTTATTATAATTTATAGAAATATAACGTGTGCCAAGCATAAACGAAAAATCTAAATATTATAACAGCTGTACAAAATAGAGTTATTGTTAATGATGGCAATATCAACAGTAAATAAAAGTTTAAAATATAAAATGATGAAAAATAACTAAGGAAATATAGTTGATTCAATGCCTATAAGGATTTTAACAGTCTATACAATCAACATGATATCACACATACAGTTTGTATATGTGAATTATACCTATATAGGTATGTAGTACATACCTATGTTATTATAATTATTGTGATGAAAATTACTGCTGTGAAATGTATTTATTTACATTGATATTAATAGTACTAGCAATAATAAGTTTTAATTACCTAACAATACCACAAATCAAAGCAATAATTTCACCATCCTTGATAACAAATTATAATATATTACTCATAGTTCTTATAGTCCTTTGTAGCAGCTGTTAATATTTTATAACTGAAGGACATTTTTACATCGTAAATGTATCGAAATACCTAAAATTATTTGATAGCGTGATCAGTTTGATCTAGCAGCAATATTTTAGAGTCTAAATTTATAGTCTGTTTGAATAGCAATAGAAAAAGATCGAGCGAGCCTATGGACAGATATTGTTATCGAAAACTAATATGTAATTATAAAACTTGAAAAGTATTATCTCAAAACAGGAAAACTCTTCAGATTATTATAAATTGTTATATTTATGGAAATTTTTTATCTGACTAAAGAAAAAAATCAAATATATTATAGCAAAGCAATTGTTGTTTTTTTTTTCTTTTATATTGAAAGTTACTATCTTCGATATGCACCATACTGTGTGATACATATTCTCATAAAACATCTAATTTACTTTGAGCGTGATTAGCGTACAGCTTAATTTTTAGCACATGAAATATGTACAGTAGGTTACAGTGTTTCGGGACTATCATCATTTCCATTGATTATAATGGACCTCTACTTTTCCTAGCTAGATGTATATGTATGACAGAGGCACGAGGAAAGATTTCAACCATATTATTATGCAACAATCTATAAACAAGAGACAGTGTTTTCTTGATTACTGATTCAATTTAGCGTGTGCAAAGGGTGTTTTTATGCTATATAGTCAAGATATTGCTAATATCAATTGAATTGAGCGGATACAAACGAGAACTGAAACAATTCTGTTCGTCAAAGATGTAGGTAATCACAAAATGAATAAACGTTCATTACATAAACGACGACGTTATTTGGCAGTAATAATCGAAATGACTACAACGGAATGAAAAACTGGAATTGAAAAAGGTTCTTGAGTTAATCTGGCTGTTTGAATACTTGGAAAAAAAAACGAAAAAAATTAACGATAAGTTTCACAATACCGATAGCCCGCAAGGAATGCTATTGAATAACAATATTCGAGCTATAATACATGTAGATTGAATAAAAAATCTTAAATTTTCTAGCGTTGGCTAGTCTCAGTAACATTTTAGCAGCCTATCTTTATTGTCAATTTAGGCTTCATGCTCGCCATTATTTATACAGATTAAAGACTCTGTCTGTTCCGCTTCCAAGTCTTGTATTCTGAAAATGAGAAATCTATTAAAGCAATACAACATATGTATTAATTTATGCAGTCGAGTAACACGTGATTATCCAAAGCTAATGACACGTAGTCAGTGTTATTGTCTTACCTAACAGAAGATCTGCTCCTTCGGCAAACCCAAGTATAAAATTTTTTTACTACTTCCAATACTGGATCCCAATTGTCATAATACGATAGTAGAGATACAGTTACAAAAGCCAACAACATGGGAATAGTTCCCAGGTAAAACATACATGGATATTCAACCTTCTTTAACAAAACATCAGCTAGCATCGACATTGGCATTGTTAAGCTTACAGCCAACGTCGCAATGAGAGAAGACGTCAAGAAACAACCCCTGAAATTTTTTAGTATATTGATTGAATGGCAAAAAGAGAATTTTTCTATTTACAACTATAAAAGACAGGGTGTCTCACCAGAGCCATAGCACTTCGCTTAAAACAGTGCCGATAAGTCCGTTGATGATTAAAAATGTCCATTGGTGAGTATCTGGCCATTCGAACTTTTCCCAATGTCCATAGTGTAGTATAAAAAATAAAGGCCACAGAAGTGTTAGATTGAAAAGTCCTACGAATCCAAAGAACATTGGTATATCCATTTTGTCTTCGTGATCGACTTTTCTTCTTAAAAAAACTAAGTAAGCAGCGTAGAAAAGCGCACTGACCAGTGCCAAAATGATACCCGTCGGTACCCTGTGCGGTTCTATCGTTAAATCTGCTAATCCTACAAGTACCTGGATGGAAAAAGTTCAATAAATTAACTTTGGACAAAAAAGGGCGGAGATTTTATGATACTTACGAGCCCAAATATGCTGACAAAAACAGCAACTAGCTTTGATAGTGTGAATTTATCCCCTCCATTGCTTGGGAATATTGCGGCAAGAAATAAAGTGAATAAACTAGAAGTTGAGGACAATACAGTCACAATTCCCGCCTCAGTTTCAGCCAGCGAAATCTGATAGGTATAATTAGCCATGAACCACTGAAAAGTAATTGAAACTGTAAATTTTTGCGCTAAATTGAATTAGTCGACGAAAATAACCAGCTTCGAAACTTTCTTACCAATAAGCAAAACATTAGTGCAATTTTTGCTACTTTCTGGACTGAGAACTTATTCGCTTGCCTTTTGGCATGCTCCCCAGCCCTTACGCTAGCTTGGTAACTGAGCCTGGCTAAAAGGGCCTCTGTAGCGTCGCATTCCGACATGTGACGGACCTCTGCTAATTTACTAAACCTTACGGAACGTATGGAGGAATCATCGCTTTCTGTACCCGAAGAACGGTCACAGTGTTCGGGGGTTTTAATTGGTACAAATGTTGGATCGCTCTAGAATAATAAAACACGTATGTTGTGTAGATTATTCATAAGTCTCACTTGAGTATTATATAATCGTAAAGAGATTAGATATAGATTATAGGCAATGTAAAGATTAGAATTTAGAGTGGAGTTCAATTGAAAACATTGAATAAACGTGTTCATAAATGTTTCGGCTATAATTCAGTTGAGAAAGCACGAGGCTGATTGTAAAACGAATGAATCAGTTGAACAGGAAATTATATAGCCGCATCATATTGCAGGAAATAATAGATATCAGAGTATGTTAGTCGTTATGAAATTGAAATATTTCCTTAATGTTGATTAAGCATGTTTGAGTATATACATATATTCAAGAAATTTTCAAATAGGTACACTGTTAACTGAAGATTAATGGACTAGATAAGCTCCGCTACCGACCTAACAGTTTATATTGATTGAGTCTATTCTGGAAATGTATAAATTATCATTTCATAGATAGTTCTGAAACCGAATATCATGTATCGATGTTACTACCAGGAATATATAGTCAATAAAATAATGTTCAGATCCGTGAAAGCACCTGAAAATTTAAACTAAGAGGCTTCTCACCAGGCTTGTGTTGGCTTCCGCGTAAAAATTGTCATCTTCCATATTTGGATCTATAAACTGAAAAAAAAAGGTTTTTGTTTAAGTTATAAGTTTAAGTGACAAGACCTATTAAATGAAACACTACTGAGTTGATACAAACTGAATGAAATAATTTTGTTGCTTCAATTTCTGTTTTCGACAATAATGACCCAAGTCACATTAATTTTTTCGTTATAAAATAGTTATTCATCAAGTATGGTGACTTACAAATAAGATCAAGTGAAACATTTCTATTCAAAGTATTTTTAAATGATTTAAAATTAAATCAATTGATGTTATGTGTCTGTACGACATTTACTGTATACATAATTGAATGAACATAATTTTGTGATATTTCAATGTGAGTTTTTCCTTTTTCATACTTATGACTATGAAAAGACTGCTTCTCAATGCATTCTATATTCATATAAAAGGAGAATCAATTAAATTGGATTAAGATGTCAGAAAAATCGAATTTTGGTAAACGAAAACTGGGATTTTTTACCATCAAAAATCGAAACAAAAAATTCTTTTCAAGCCCTGCTATAAAACGACGATAAATACACATTGTACCATATAAGTTGCTGGTTTATTACACTGATCCCGCCAAGGAGGCCAAAAGCACAAGCCGAGCAGATACAACGTGAACATTGAAGTTTTGATATAGGTACTAAAAAATGGCTTTTCAAAGGCAGCTTCCCGATAGATATACTGAAACAGATCAATCACGTATAATATTTAAATAATAAGAGATATTAACAGGCTTAGGAAAACAGTTTAAAGCATTTTTTTTACTGAATAGACTCAATTGATCTTGATAATGTAATAAAAATTGTTGATCTTGGATGAAATATAATCTTGTTAATATATTTTATCAAAAAAAGAGAAAAATTCTTCTTTTTTATTCTCACATAAATAAGAAAATATGATATTTTGATGCAAACAATAAAATAAAACTAGAAATCTGCTTACTTTGGTGAGTTCTGAACTGGAAACCCATATAATATCGACTAGAAGTAGAACCAATAGCCCCAAAACAAGTCTCTGAGACTTGTTCATTATAGCAGCAAGTCTGTGAGGATCCTCCGTCATCCCTTGCTGTCTACGTTGTCTCAGTTCAACGGAACAACTCATCTTATAATTCAATACCGAATGAATAATTAATAAATATCATTAATAATCAAGTCGCTATGGCCATGCAGCTCTCTTAACCTAACGTAAAGACAAGATTCCTGACGTTCGATACAAATGGTTTTCGAATTTCGATTGCCTATCTGCGAATTTTATTAACATGTTGTAACGTATTCGAACAAAAAAATTTTTTTAAATAAATAAATAAGACAAGTTGAAAATATCAATTCTCGATCTATTAATCGACACACTCCTGTGTGGATATGTTTGAATAAAACTATTTTCTTTCTCGTTACAGTAACTGTGCGGTTACTCTGTGTAACGTACGAGATTGTTCGTAATCAAGAGTTGCGATAACAGGTGGGAGGCTGCAGCGGTCAAATTGATAGTAGAAAACAAAAAAAAAAAAAAAAACAGAAAGAAAAAGAAACGAAACACGAGTGAAAAACCCGGTGTAGCAGTAGTGGGGAAAAAAATAAAACCTAATGAATACATTAATAGCCCAATAAATTGTAGTGGTACGGTGTGTAGTAGAATGATTGTGTGTGAATGTGTTGTCGAAAATAATACTATGACTGAATGTATTCTTATTTTTATTTACCTATTTTTGTTGGGCTACGTGAAAACCGGAAATTAAATAAAATCAAATAGAATCTATAGGTATTGTAGTTTTAAAATTACTCACCGCTGTTGTTAGTTTCAATATATTTATGTCATGATTGATAAATTAGTTTGTCGCGCGGGTAGTGAAATACATACATATATCTCCCTATATTAGAAAATAAAAAAATAAGGAAAATTTAAACTTAAAGCAAGTCTACATTTTAAAAGTCTCGTTGTTGTTATGGGAACCACCAGTGACTATAAGGCTAGCGCATTTCCTTCTTTATGTTTCCTTTTCCTAATGTTCTTTTGATTTAAATGCTGTTTAAAATTTTTGGAAAATTCTTCGTTTTTTTTGGTTATTTAAAATTATTCAGAAGATATTATTATTCCCGGTTTAGAACTGTATTAATTGTTTCATCACTGTTGACGTTTTCACCGTTATTACGCCACCAGACCTTCACAGCCATGTTGGCTCATTCTCTGGATGACGTATCCTACTTTGATCATTCACCGCTCGAGAGCGCTGTTGTAGATACTTCATTTATCCCTCGATTTTTAATTCAAAATTCAACGCGGTATATTGAGTCAAGAGACGTGGAAATTTGAAAGTTTAAACCATAATAATTTTAACACCCGCTTTATGATGAGATACCTATCCAAAGCTTTACAAGGTTTCTTACAGTTTTTTCATACTGTCTATGATTTTGTTAAGTTTCTCGACTTAACGTGTTCAGTCAGATGAATATATAATTATTTTATGAACCATGAAACTGATTATAGTTTAATGCAGTTTTTTTTTAAAGAGAATTGATTACGATTAGGAATAAATTCTTTGCTATAGTTTGTTCTGGTCCAAAATCTTTGAAAAATTAACTTAATCGGTATAATACCTACGATGCCTAGACATGTAATATTTCGCGTGTCATAAATATCGAGAAAATAGAATAAATTATTACCCTTTGTAACATATTTGCATGCTCTTTAATTAGGCAGCTATAATTAATATTCGAAGGACGTCACCTTTTTGCTGCTGTTTTAGCGTGACGCGGTGGTCTGGCATCGTCTTCTAATTATTACGTATATACACAAACAATACACCAATGTATGCTATGTATACAATTTTTTGAAGACATGTAGCTTACATGCGAGACACACCTTCAATTTTAATTTACCTACTCATTACGTATGTACCCGTGTTTTGTAATTGAGCCAACGCGCAGTGGAAGATGAAATAAAAACCAATACATATGTTCTCTAATATATGAATACTTATAATGTAATAATATATCTATAACTATATAGTACTACATGTTGCGATATAGTTTTGAGAATTTAAAATGCTTGAATATATTTTAGGAAAAAATGACGGTTACTTACTATCAATTTTTATACTTGCTTGATTATTGTATTTCTAATTGATTTAATATCATGTGTATTGTATATGTCAAAATGTGAATAAAATAGACTTTCATCATCGGAAATTTCACAGTTATAAATGATGGTTGATATCGGTGAGTATATTTATAATAATATAATATACTATAAAACGTTCGTATTCGTGATATTTTTATAGCTCTACAAAAATCCTTGAACGTTGGTAAACCTACGTTGTGTAATGTTATTACCTTGAATTTTTAATTTTTAATTTGTACAATATCATACTAACAATATATGAAAATATTAATATACTAATTGATAAAGTTCCAGACGTACCTATGCAGCGATGGTCGTCAGCCAAAATCCAGTTATTGCACAAAACACAACACACATCTCGAGCAAGAATTCTTTAAGACCTATTTTTTACAAGAAGAACCATTGATCGGGTCTACAATGTGGGTAAATGACAAATTTGCTCTTAATTATACTCATATAGTATGATGCTGATATACATAATCTCGAAGAGCAGTGTTAACAATCAGTTCTTTAATGCACGACGATTATATGTATACGAATTACCAATTTCTCATGACCGTGAACCTGGGTTCCCTTTTATTTTTTTATAATCGTTTTTTCACGAATAGAACGATACGTACTCATTCGTTTAGCGGACAGGACGATCGATTCTTAATTTCGGTTGTCGATCAATATTTAACAGGTGTATTCGTTGTGTCGAAATAAGACGAAAGAGTTTGTTATGTTCTGTCGTATGCACCGATAAAATCGAAACGTTAATTTTCAAGATAATATTCACAGTCACTTTCTTCTTCTGTTTTTAAAATTTGAAATTGTTCATATACTTCAATATATGTAGTTGCGACACATACTGCAAATGAAATAAAGTAAAACACGAGAATGCGACTAGATGGATGATCGCTTCGTAAACTTTGTAGGTATAACGTCAAGGCGAGAAATAACGATACCCTGAAGCAAATAACCAAGCTGCTGTGTGTAAACTGAGTAGAATGCTAATAGGATATATAAGGATAAAAAGAGGAAAATATATATACCTATATATCTACGTTTGACATCTGTGAACGTGGGCATTGTCTTCTTTTTCTCGTCATATTGTATTGAACACTATACAGTATAGCTTAACGATACGGCATTGTGAAAAAGGTGATACATTCGTGAGGTAATGAGCGCGTTTATCGAAATTTTGAATTCGCTCAATCTTTAGCCTGACACTTTGAAAGAAATCGATGTACAATATACGTATTTAGACATGACCGTGGATAGCTTTTTACCTGCCAACACTAAAACTTGTACGAACTGGTTTTATAAAATTTATCAATATTATGGAAATGTCATTTTATCAACATTGGTTCGCGTAGAAGGCCACGCAATAAATGATAATGCTTCGAAATACTTTAACGAATCGCAAAAACACAGAACACTTCAACTACTTGAGGCCCTAGAGATGCCAAGTCTGATCTCATGTATGAAAGAAACAACATTCGCGACGATTTCTTGTGAAATCAAGCGAATGGCCACGACCTTAATCGTTCTGTTAGTAAGTTTTTTTTATAACAATAATCGGTGAAGCGAAGCGGTGAAGTTGCAGTATGTATAATTCAATTTCACGTTCTAGACACGTACAGTATTATGAGGCAATGTTTGTTGAACTGGATATGAAGATGCAAATAAAACATCAGCAAAAAACAATAAGAATTCTTAAATTTTGTTTCAATCCGATGATCTTCTCTCAAAAGTGAAGAAAACTACCCGTGTGAGGTGGAAGAGCCTTCAAGTATATCACTCATCGGGCTTTTTTATATCGCATCGCAGTATGTCCGGTTGCCTATCGTGAAATCTTATCACAGTCGGTAATGTAGACCACGACAATGGCAATGTGTGTATCACGAGTTAAGACCAACGACAAACGGTTACTTTAACGGTAAAATTATTCCAAATCCTTCCATTATCAAGGACGAAATGGTAAGCACCTCATGGAATATCACATAACATTATCGACAGAGATAAAACGGAACGATAGGCAACGCGGCATACCGCGAGGTGTCCTCTTCCACGGATCGAAAGGACGCATACTTATAGCTATAGGAGAAATACGTATATCGTACACATATTGTACCCGGAAAAGTTTGAATTCGTTTCGCGCGGTTGCTTGGTAACGAAATGGAACAACACTGGGTCGAAACTGGGTTGTAACTGGCAGTATCCAAAGCTCTAACTTTATAGTAACTGCAGTGTCTGAATCGAGTTTAAAACTGAAAACAGACAGAAGCGTATATCTATAATGGCTAACAACGCTTTGAGTAACGGTCGCATACATCATACCACGGTACCCCAAAGTTTAAACATTGACAGAGGCAAGAAAGGTAGAGTTAATTCGACTTACGAAACATAAGTGCCAGTTAGTACATTAAAACACAAACAATTGACAAAGTTCCAGAAATACCAGCAGTGGAGAGCCGGAATTGGTTGTTCCACAGACATTACACTCGTCACGATTATAAAATCTGTAAAATACTCGTGGAAGAAGAATTGATCAGGTCTAATGGCTACAACGAATATGCTTCTTACTTGAAGGTGAGTAGAGCCTCTTGTAAGTGGTTCCTCAATCTTCCGTGTGAGCTAATTAAATTGATGAAAATCAGATGCCTTTTCGTTCTGGTTCGCTTTCAGAGTTTCGATATATTTTTATAGGGACTTATACTCAGAAAGGAGGGTAAGGTACAAGACTCAATGGACTGTTTCCAAACTTGTTACAATCTGAACACAAGAAATGTCGAGAATGTGAAGCAGATAGCTCAATCTTTGTGAGTAAAATTGCGAGTATCATACCGACAACAACAATCACCATAAGAAAAAAAAAGAACCTGTCATGTTTTTATTCCCAAGACAGATTTTTATTGGGAAGTCACAGACGGGCGCTCGAGGCGTACACGGAGGCCGAAAAGTTGATCACAATTTCGGACTGGGAGGTCTTTTATATGTTGGGTAAGGATAATAAAACCAACACCTAATCGCGTTTGATCGATTAAATGTCTGGCGGTAACAATTTCGCGGCTTACAGGCGAGTGTTATCTTAAATTGAATCAGTTACACGATGGAAAGCGTTGCTTGAAGCGAGCGATCGGATTGACGGCTAACGAAAGGCCTTACCTAAGTTTAGCGAAGATATACGTTGAGGAAAATCTCGTTCCCGATGCCGTGCGAGTATACGAGTCTGCTCTCAGGTCAGTTGAAGCCGCTGAAATTTATGGTGCAAGTAAACGTTTCTCTCTGGCCGATGGATCCCGCAGCTTTGCCTTAAGTTCGATTTTGTAATAAATGGGGTATTAGTGGAGTCTGGATATATCTGCAGACAATAAGATATATATTCGCGCGGTAATAATTCGAGAAATAAAATACTATCGAGAAGAACAAACGATAGATAAAGTTTTATTCAGAAAATATATGCATCAATAAACGCAGTAAAGGTAAAGTGAACCAGACTGAATAAGCTTCCCTGAAAAACTTTCCAGCATATTGCCAAAGGAGTATAAAATGATAATGGAATAGCTAAAAGCACATTTGTCTATCCCATACCATAACTGGGGATTTCTGTGGGAGAAAAGAAGACCTTCGTGTTGTCATGCTTTAATAAACTTTTCAACCTATAACTTCCCATCTTTGCCCATATAATGGAATTTATGATCATTGTATTGTATACCTCTGGGTTGGGGACGGCTTTAAATTAATTCTCACGAATCTTCGTCCTCCATAGTAACTGCACTGAAAATGTGGACGTGGCTGTGGAACTGGGACTATTGTATCTCAGGATGGGAGACAGTCAGAGAGCTTTTCAACAATTTGGACACGCTCTTGCCCAGCATCCCCTCTGCGCCGAAGCCCTCTTACCTATGGCTTCTATAATGCAGGTGGAAAATAAACCCCTTAGTATTAGGTCCAACGGCTTGATATTATATTAACAATGGTAGATTTATAATACAGTCCCGGCCGGACTCGGGTTATTATTTTGTTTGAGAGTCTTACATTTGCTATTTAATATGTATACCGTATTGTATTATATGTATATGTATGCGCGGAGTAAAGCTTGCCAAAGATCTTTTCTGCAGCATGGACAAGGGTTTCTTTAAACTTTCGTAAAGTTTATCCAGCCAGAAAGCCGCATAAGCCGGTTAATTCAAAAGTAAACGATATAAGTTGTGAAGAAAACACAAAGAGAATAAGTGAATGGGATGATGCTGCCGAAAGCCTGCACGCAAGAAAGACACGATACATATTACTTAGTCCTTTTCGTTGCAGAGTCATGAAGAGTACGACGTGGCTTTGGCAAAGTACAGAATAGCGGCTCAGGATCGATCGGAGTCAGTCGCTCTCTGGAACAACATTGGCATGTGTTTTTATGGAAAACGAAAATTCGTTGCGGTAAGAGTATGTTTATTCGTCTTGTCCTGTGAGCTTTTTCAGAAGCTGAAAGTATATTCTGAAACTATAATATCCTCGGATTGGTCCTGGCCCTCCGAAATACAATCTGAAGGTATCCGGAACGCGAAGCACCGCCCAAATAATTATAGGGGTACAAGAAGCCTCGAAAAGTTTTACCAAGTTGTTCAACCCTCGACACGAAAAGCCTGATGAAAAAATGAATAAATAAATGAAAATTGAGGCCTTTCGTGGCGGATATAATTGACCTGTCTGAAGCAGGTCATGGCACAGGTTAACGTATTTCCATTTCTAATTCATTTATTTATGTATTTTCTTCTGATATTTCCAGTACAGGGATTCTGTTCGAGTTAATGAACACAACTAATCCATTTGTAAATTCACGAGCACAGCGAATGATACTGGATTGCAGACGCGAGTGGAAAGCTGCCGCACAGTTACAGTCCTCCATTCTGGTCAATCAAATTTTGATTATTAAATTCCAGGCTATCAGCTGCCTGAAGAGAGCCCATTATTTAAATCCGTTAGCTCCTTCTTCAGCTTTCAATTTGGGAGTCGTTCTTCTCTCAACTGGTCAGCCTGCATCGGCCGCAGTTTACCTCTGCAGCGCGGCAGCTTCCATTCAATCATTGAGCCCAAAACAAGCTGGACAAACTTACATGCTGTTAGGAGGTAGGTATGATGAATTATGACTTAGAAGAATGAGCTTCTCAAGCGGATTTAGTTGGGAGTGGAGGCATATCAAATAGGGGCATTTCTGAAGGACTATCATGTGCCAAAATTGATCTTAACCCTCCGTAGTCACCATGGGTCAAATTGACCCAGCTTCTACTTTGGAGCTAAATATCTGTATTTGGATGGAATAAATACCTTTTTTGAAACCCCCACTATTAAGCTATTTTTTTATTTATCAAAGTACCATATCTCGTGAGTATCACCCTGAAATTTTTCGAAAAAAAATTGAATAATGAAAAAATTACGAATATTTTACTGAGAAAGTACATTTTTTGCACATTCACATGTTCACGATTTTTTTAAGACATGTTATTATCAATTTTTTTCCAAATTGACTGTTGCTAAATATTCTACAATGTTCAAAGTATGTTCTATAATTTTTTGAAAAAAATCGGACGGATACTTTTTGTACGGCAGCCGTTTGAAAATGACTTTGGGTCAATTTGACCCCCAGTGTGACTACTACGTGATTCTACAGAAGTTTGACTACGGAGGGTTAAACGTGACTCGAGTAGTCAATTTTTTACTGCCAAACTTTCGAGTGTTGAAACTTTTTTCTTTGTTTTTACTGTGTTTCCATTTTCCAGACCAAAAATCAACGCAACAATAAATTCTCTTTTCATCGGATAGCTAGATTTGTTTTCCGAACATTTAGACACCCAAATATCTAAAATCGTGGCAGCGGTTGGTCCAACTCGTTTGATTGAGTGATTTTACTTTGACCTGCGTCTAAGTCTGAGACCCGATGACTCAAAGCATTTGACTTTTGCTTGATTATACTTCAAAAGACTAGCAAACTTCAGTAATGAAATTGGTTGATTCAGAAAAGAAATTTTAACACATATTGGAAGTCCTCAAAAAGTACCCCGGTTTAAGGACCGTGGACCCCCCCTATAAAGTTTCTATTTATTTCAAGTTATTTAACCAGTGTGAGCATGCTACGAATTGTGTTTATATGTATAATATACACAGCGTGGATTCTGTTTAAACTTATATTTTCGGTACGAAGTTAATCTTGTTTGCATTTCAAAGGGTGCCTTTGGCGTGTATGCGACGTCAGCTCGTATAGCAGCTCTACAATTTCGCTCGTTGAAAATTAGATTTTATATTAAAAATTCTTGTCTCGTTCATAAGTCGTGCCTGCAGGTACATATCTACCTTACCCATACTCCAAAAGTTGTACCTATCTACCTACAGCTCCTGTTCGTGAATCGCGAAATGTTATTCCATTTCAATGTCCCTTTTCCTGTCACGTTAAATCAACTGATTTCATGTTGAAATTTGGCAGCACACGACGCGAACGTAACTCGATTCTCCACCGGCTTGGAACGAATATTATTGGACGGCGGTCGTTGTATAGTCGAAATTTTAAATCGATGTACATTCAACAAAGTTTAAAACAACACTGTTCAGCTGTTCAAGACATGTCTTACGATATTAAAAATTGTTGTTCCGATCCCTAAACTTGCCTGTACTGATAATTATCACCCCCATTAAATTTGAAACGCTTTTTAAACTCGTTCGACTTTGTCACGAGGTAGAATTTATTATGAGAGTCGGGTATCGCGGTGAAGGTAGCTGGGCTTTTTACCTGCTTTCAAACTTTGACGAAATTTTTAAACTTTTGTATACCTAAGAGCTGCCTCCCCTCGAGTGATCTTCAAACTTTACTTACTTACTTACTTTTCATAAATTTCACT
The DNA here is from genome assembly GCA_949628255.1 of Macrophya alboannulata. Taxonomy (NCBI): domain Eukaryota; kingdom Metazoa; phylum Arthropoda; class Insecta; order Hymenoptera; family Tenthredinidae; genus Macrophya; species Macrophya alboannulata. The sequence goes on along the minus strand of OX451207.1, from coordinate 786,419 downwards.
CAACCTGAATCCGGAGAACTGCGAACCTTGAACAAATAATCCGACACGATTCCGTTTACATTCGATTACACAGACAGCTGATGAATTAAAAATGATCCGTTCCTACGTTTTTATTGGTCGATTCTTTCGTAGTGAAAATTGACCAAAACTTGTTACGTCATTTTATTTTATTTCAGAGAATGAAACATGACAATAAATTTTTTTACAGTCGCTCTAAAGCAGCTCGAGGATTTCGAAGGCGCGGAAAAGGCGATGACCAAAGCGTACAGCCTCACTCCCGAAGATCCCCTAGTTTTGATCAATTTTGCAGTAGTCATGGAAGCCGGAGGAAAGAAGCAGCGTGCTTCTGACCTCCTGTTAGAACTCGAAGATATTCTTGCTACAGTCGGAGGACCCGGACAGCAAAACGCCGAGGTAGGATATATAAAATGCATGAATACGTTGGCACATATTGTACGACAGTGATGAATACCTGAGGGATCTGAAACGGCAGAAATAAAAAGAAGAAAACGAGATATTCGCCAACGATAATAATTTCCGAAAGTCCATCTCGATCTGAAGCTTTTATTGCTAGTCTAATCCCGCAGCAGGATATGCGGTTTAAACTGACGACTTTGTGTTAGCCTAATGTAATTTGTTGACCCCATTCGTCGGAGCCCCGGATGACCATCCCCAGATCCGTCAGTTTAAGCTGCGCTTTATATTATAAGCTCTCGCGTAGGTTTCCGCAGCCCTTCTTTGTCACCGGGATGATCTCGACCCTGGATTAGCCCAATTATCCAGAGTCTTCTAATTGAGACTGCAGGCGATTCGAGGGAGGACTGTGATCCGTTATTCTACGTCTAGAACTTGCAGCAATACGTCTCGAGTTTCTGTTCTACGCTGGGTATATCCGTTTCAAAAGCCTGGATATGTCATGTCTACGGGATAATTGATAATGTTGACATTGTGACTGGGTTCGTTACGGAAATCCCCCCCATAAAATCCACGCTAATGCTAAATTAGACCATTACAGAAACGTATACCAGGCTATATGTATTTCGTTCGTTGCAGTTCATCGCTGTATAAGTATAAACGAGGAACCGAATATCCTGCAGTAGTTAATTAATTTGAAAATTGAGACTTATTTTTAATTGGCTTATTATCACGGTGTCTTAGAAAATACGCAGTTACGGATCTGTTCCAAGCCTCTTATACCACCTACTCGCATAGGTCATTGACTTCAACATCCTGTTGTCCACAGGATGATCCACACCGAGGACTCTTGTTCTGTATATCTTTTTCATTTTACACGCATAATGTACCGAGTGATTTTCACCGATCCTGTGCAAAAGTTAGGCGCAATTTAGGAACTAATTAATCAACGATAGTTAATGGAAGATGATCGATTACATAATTGTCTATACTTTACGATTTTCAGATAATTGATACGGCGCGAAAGTTGTCGGAGAAATTGAAGCGGAACGACGAAGAAGAAGAGGTCAAACCGGAAACGAGAACTCTTAGCGACGATGAGGTTTAATTGCAGGACGTTTATCTTGAGAATATTATTTTCAATGTGAGAAATAAATTCATGGGATGTTCCAGTTTGAAACGTTTTATATGCGTCTGATCAATGATCGCGGATTTCTTTAACACTTTTTTTATACGAAAGGTTCTATCGATTGCTACAAACAAGCCAATAAATTTTACGATTCGTAAGACCCGCTGCTCGCCGGTCTCTAAGGAATTTTTTTTTCGTTCTATACTGATTCCTTTAGTTTATTTGGTTTTTTGAAAATTCGAACACAAGACGTGTCGCCGTTTCCGAACAAGATATCTTAAACAGTTAAACCCTCCCTTGGGGATTCCCTGATTTGTTGTTTCGAATTGCTCGAAGGTAGGTATACGGCTATATCGTCGAACGAGTGCACAATCGACCGCGGTGATTTGCGAGGGTCACGACTCACGAGGCCGTCAAAGGTTGACTTCTGTTAGTCACGAGATGAAAATTTTCCTTGGAAAATTCCAACCCCAGATCCAATTCGTTGGATATAATACTGCAGCAGACCTTGACGGAGAGCAACAATGATATAACACACGTCCCGACACACATGTGATATGATAAATGTGACGCAAAATGTAGTTCCACGTGAATAATCGCGCTATTACATATTTTTGCTCGGTATACTTCGCGTTTAATTGACACAACGAGGTCGACGTATATACATATGTGTATGTATTATGTACACCAGACACTGGGTAAAATTTATTTTAATTCCAAGAATGTCTGACTATATATAGGGCATTCGATACCAATTCGACCTGGCCGTGACTCTCGACCGGTCAGATCTGGTCCGCGATTTTTTGTATCATTCTTCTGACTCCAAATAGCTACTAGAATTTTTTTCACATTTTTCAAAATAAATTTGAGCGCGTCGTGAATTTCTTAAGTTTTTTTTTTCAACACCTCGATATAGCAGGGGTCGAAAAATCTGAAAAAATTCTCAAAAATTCTGTGTCCGAAATAAAATTTTTTTACCCAATATTCAAAATGTCTAGGTTTTTGCTTCAACCTGTTTTTTAGCTTTTAGAACGAAAATAAGTGAAGAAAATTATAGAAGCGGAGGTCAATTTTAAATTATTACTCCAGAAAAATCTGAGCAAAATTCTAAAAAATCCGGTAGTATGCATAAAAAAATTCGAGCAACAATCCACAGTAAATTGACTAGCTATTTAGAGTCGGAAGAATGATACAAAAAAACGCGGGTCAGATCTGAGGTCGATCAGGGTCACGGGCCCGGTCGAGTTAGTATGGAATGTCCCATATGCATGATACAGAAAAAATTGCTTTGCTATTATTTCCGGCTCGTCGCATGTATATAATTATGTTTCTGCATTTTACATCTTATCTTTGAAGTTATGATACTGCAGGCTGGGCATATATAAAACCGTAGTGAAAATGCGAGGGAATATAATAGCGCCCCTCGAGGATTGCAAATCTAATTAGAACACCGCGGATAACAAAGCTGCAGGCCGTTCTATTTTCTTTTTTATTTATTTATTCATTTTTCCCCTTTTCTGTTCCTCGGGGTACGTATTATCTTTCGTAGTTAATTCCCTGGTTAATTTTTATCATTTCCGGTAAACCTATATCCTAGCTGCAGGCACTCGGATAAATTTCAAACTTATATATATATAGACTATACGCATATACCTCTGTACACGTAAAACATTAATTAACGTGTATTCATTATGAACTCGTTTACGATTTATTGAAAAAAAAAAAAAAAATTAAACATCGTGTTAAAAATTACTCGTTAAAAAATTTCACTATTTATATTTATTCACATACTTCTCTATATTCCAAAAATCTTAATTCTCTATCATTTCCGTCTTTCTCATATTTGCAGAAGAAAGAATATCGAAGAAATTCTCAAATATCTTGAAGTGCACTCGTCTCTCCGAAACTCGGAGAATTATGTACATAAAGGTATATACCTTGAATAAAAATAATGAGGAGGACAATACATATTATGTATACATATATAATAAGATAAAAGTGTATTTCGTTTCTCAAATTATTTTAATAAACAGTACCGTACGTATATATATACGATCGTCGGTTCGACAGTATAGGTATATATACCTATATATCTTCAGCATTAATAAAGCACATTAAAGTAGACACTTACGTATATACTTATATATTTATATCTATATAATTCAGATGAAATTTCATTTTTTTTTTTTATAAGCGTGACTGATTATTATACATACCTATATATATATATACAATATACATATATGTATATATAATATGTATATTATAAATAAAAATAATTTTATATGCAAAACCAATTACATATAGGTACTTAATTGTTCAGTGCTCACCTTTTATCTTTGTACATTTACGCTTAAACGATAATAATAAACATCATATATCACACCGTACACGATATACATATTTAAAAATTCAATCTCGCGGAACACAATTATTCAATCACTCATTACACACACACACACACACACACACACACACACGGACACACACACACACGCGCGCATCTATATGTTTCAGCAGCTCAGTTTTTCAGCCGGGCTCATTAGCTAAAAATCTTTGCTGCCTAGACTGGATATATTATATGAATTATTATATAAATTATAATTAAGTTTTATTAAATAGTAAAGCTGGTATAATTTTAATCTTAAGTAGAAATTCTTTGCCGTTATTTGTACAGTTAACGGTACCTTAATTTTTCGATCAATTCTTGTTTTTCTTGTTTTTTTTCAAATTTTACATCGCGATTACTTATACTATATAATACTTGACGCGCAGTCGTCGTTATAATATATTCAACGTTGAAAAAAAATTTCAGCTTAATTTGCCGATTTTTTTATCGATTTGATTATTATTATTTTTTTGGTTTTTTTAATTGTGCTTTTATCGGTCGGTTATCGTCAGGGGCTAATAAATTTATAAATTCTGTGTGAAAAAATAAAAGAAATAAATCAATAAATAAAACGGATAAGAGCTGTACTTGGCACAATTTATACACATATAGTAATTAACGAAATTATTAAGTCAGCTAATCGTAAATGCTTTCCGGATATCATTTCAGGACATATACATAACGCCGAAAGAACGCAGAACTGCAGGCTTAAGGAAATATATTTTATTTGAATTTCAATCTTGACCTGTCAGTCCCACACGTTATGTGTTCCTCAGATGCTGCGTATAGCTGCTTTTTATATTACACTTATTCCGGTCGAACGAAAGTCAAAGCTCGATATAAGATGAAAGTATTTTTTTACATCGTGAATTCGGCAACGGTCTTCGTCTCCTTTATAAATAATAAAATTCATTCGAACCCAATACAATTAAATATGTATACTCAATTTTTTTTTTTTTTTTTCATTTTTTTCTCACGTCGCGGTCGGTAGGTACGACGATATCCAAGATATACAAGCTCGTTGCGGATACGAAACGAAAATTGAATAACAAATTGCGGCACGATATTTTCTTTGCAATGATTTTTCACGAATTTCAAATTGGTCTTATTCGAATTTCAATGCTCCCCAATGAGCCGAAACAGTCTCCGAATAAATACAAAAAAAATATATATATATATAAAAATTTAGTCGAAAACCCGGGTTCTTATATCAATTCTAAGTATTGACCCGAAAGCCCGTGAATTTTTACATTTTAAAAACACACGATTGATCGCGATTGATTTTTTCTTTCTTTTCTCCACCATATCGCAGTATCGCTCCGATAAATCTGAAACTTGGCACAACTTCTTACCTATTACAGTGGTATAGAGACTATTCCATGAAAATGTTACAGATTTTTTTTTTGTTTTTTTTTTTTTTTCTAACGCTATAATCTTTCGAACTATAACTTGACGAAAAAAAAATTTCCGTACTCTGTGTAAGCTTCGTAAATTATGTCGTTGAAAATCTGTTCGATTTTCATGAAATATCTACGAGTGTGGATAAAAACTGTGACAAGTTTCACATTTTGTTTTTTGGAGCGATACTGCGATAGGAAAAAAAAAAAAAAGAAAAAAGAAAATTTGAATGGGTAATAATTCTAAGGTCTTGGTTCGTTACTTAGAACTGAAATGAAACCTGGACTTAGGCTACATTTTTTGTATTTATTTGGAACTATCTTGGCCCATGGGAGCACCAAAATTCGAATATGACCAAAATTAAGAACCACCATATTCTGTTTGGGTATTAATTGATTTATCCACGCAGTGTATAATGACAATATAGTATATATCATGGCTTAAGCTTTGATCAACTGTGAATGAGTTACGAAATAATGTGCGCGCGATAAAGAGCTTTTGAAAAGCTCGTGCGGGAAATTCGGAGCCGAAAATATTCAGAAAAAAAAAACAGAGGATATATAAAAAATAAAAAATACATAAAATCGTTGAAGAGATAAAGTACCGCGTTGAAAAATGGGGAGAAAAATGAAAAAAAAAAAAATTACAGTAGAAATGAAAAATAAAAATGAAAGAAAAAAAAAAAAAAATCAAATAAAAAACGAAACCGAGAGTGCCGAGGCCGAGGCCGAGGTAATATCAGTAACGACGAATTTTAATTTTCTTTTAGTCTCGAAACTCGAGGGCGTTATAGGACGAAGTTGTGATGATTGTTGACGCTTAGTGATGTAATTATTTTCAGCAGAAACCCCAGCTGACTGAAATCAAGCAGGCTGAAGGAATTTTAAACGAGATATTGAGCTGCACAGGATTTCGAAATACGGTAATAACGTACACCAGAAATTAGAGTCAAACTTTGGATAAAAAAATAACAACAATTGGCATTGAATTCGATCATATTTGTCCCCCGATATTCATCGATATATCAATAATCGCGATCAAACAAAATTTCGAAATACGAATTTCGAATTTGTTTACTTACCTACTCTCTATAATGTTACGTTATGCGAATTCGTTGATCTGAAAAACCCTTCAGGGTATATGGACCTGCCCAAACATAGACGTATAATAATAATACCATAGGATCATGTTGCGGACCTTCAGGAACCACGTAGTAGAAAGTTTTACACGATTTATGGAGTAAACATCGAAACTGGTACGAAAATCGATTAAGATCTCGCACGATGGTTAATTGTAACTAACAATTATTGATTTTTTTTCTTCATAATCATGAACTAAAAATTCAGTTTTCACAAACTTGTTGGAAAATTTTTTAACCAGCTCTGACGTAAAATCCTCGTTATTTTATTTTCATTTCTTTTTTCTATCGCCCCCGTTGTAAGCGGCGAGTAAATAGCGCGTGAAAAATTAGTGAAAAAAATGAAAATCTCGAAGTGAATAGTAGAGTCCGTTCAGCTTCCGGGTTTCGAAGCGCGTAATGATAATAAAAATGATAATAACGAAGCGAAATGGTAAAGCGAACCTAACCGAGCGTAAAATGGCAAAATTTGGTAAGGTCAAAACGCACCGAAGGAAATAGTGCGCGGTAACGATGAAAATCTAAAAGCAGCTCATTTCAATGGCGACTTTACCAGGCCTGTATCATACGTAGGTACTTTGTATGTCTGTCTGCTGCGTTGCTGGATGCCACTTCTTCATGATCCTTGGCTTGAAGAGCTGGCCAAAAGTCGTCCTAAATTGACGTGACATCGAACAGTATAGTATGAAGTTAATGGCCCCGTTAAGAAGCGCCAGGATGTCCATGATCTCTCCGAAATTGTGATAGCAATTACGGAAGAAACAGTCCCCGAGGACACCGGACAAAAGCCCTAGAATTCCCTGGGGGAATTCGGTGACGAGAAATAGAAGAAGTACTGCTACAAGCATGCGCGTCGTCCGGTCAGTCCGTCTTTCGGACTTGCTCGCCCTTCGGGAGCCTCCGTTTTTCATCGAGTTTATAGCGCAAGGATTGTAGTCCCTTAGTGCCTGTTTCCTGCCTTTCGCCCTGGCAAATCGATCGAGTAAAGATTATTCTCTATGGCTCGATGAGTTCATCGATTATATTTGAATTCAGTTGGAGTGTACTGGCTCACCTGTACAAAGCCTTGATTAGCCAACAGCTAATGACGGTCAGAATTAGGCACGGCAACAATTTAACGACAACTGCTAAGACCCAAAAGTTCAGTTGATAGAGAAAGCCTCTACCCGTTGTGGTCGCCTCTGTCGCATCCACGACGTAGACTATTTCCACCTTGCCGTTTTCCTCCAACTCTGTTGCTCTGATCTGTAACAGAAATAATTTACCATGTTGCGATGGAAAATTATTGAGATTTTGAAAAAATTGGGATAAGTTGAAGTTCCGAATTTTTAAAAAGCCCAAACGGTATAGAATTTCGAATTTTAATACCACCGGTTCACAATCTTCGGAAAGGATATTCCCACGAAAATCTGCATGGCCGATTCTTCAACGTTAACCCAGCCCCATGAGAAGAATCACCTTGAACTGTGATATTATAAAACAATTTCTGCACGTAGTTGAATTTTTCCCGATAGAGGACAGCGGATTAAAATTCTTTCTCGCGAGAGCAATCCGAGAAGCTTGTTTCTTCAGAAGGTCAATTACTGCGGTGGGACCCATTGAGGGTTATCACAACAGCTGTACATAATCGTACAGGATAAAGTCTGCATCTTATCGTTCCAAGTGGCCAGCTAATTCGCAAAAGGTTTGTTAGGGTGTATAATAAATGTTCTGAGCTCGTTAACTCGAAGTAGACATTCAGGACCGAAGAGTAAAGCATTTTATACGATTCCAGGAATTTTCAAACGTTTAAAAATATCCGAGGAAATTCCGACGGATTTCAATAATTCCTCCATTCAACTTCTCGATAATTTTCTCGCATAAATTCCTCCCCTTTCCCTGTAATTTTCACAGTCAGAATTCCTTTCTTCACTCTTAAATTCCTCTATTTTTGTGGTCCTTTCCTTTCTCTTTTTTTTCACCCTCACCGATAGCTAGGCATGAGCGTAAAAGCATAGCCATAAAAGGTATCGTAGAGAAAGCAAGTTACAAAAGGGATACTCACCCCAAAGACCAGATAGCTTGGAGCACAGGCAACCAAGGGAGCCAGCAAGCTGCTCCACAGAGCTACTCTACATCTAGCAGCGGTGCACCAGGCGTGATTGTGCTGTGGAAATCTGAAATAATATTGATCAAGAAATTTTTATATTGGTTTTCTTTTTTATTGAGTCTTGTTGTATTGAAAGATAATTCATAATAGAAACGGGAGAAGACGTGAGCTCAGAGACATTATAGAACTTGTATTTTAAATGTACTTGGCGCGGGACTCTACCGAGTCTCTTGACACATCATCATTAAATCTGTAATACACTGATCGAGTTTTATCGAGTACTTTGAATCGGACATCTATAAGCGACAGCCTGCGTCATTTCAGATTTATAAATATTTATGAACGCTGCTATTATCAACACCCCTACCCCCACACCCTTGCAGTAACGTAAGGCATGTCCTTTGGGGAAGCTCTTTACGGTCGATAAAATTACGCCGTTGAGTCGAGTAGGTAGTCGATCGGATTACCATTCGATTATTTTTCTATATCAGAACTAAGCCGGGATTCACCTTATAATCCCCGTGGTTCGACCACCCCCTTATGTCTTTTGGCGATGTTGAGATTGGATATTGGACGGCTTCGATGCCCACCATTTTTCCTTTTCCTTTTCCTTTACCTTTCATCTCGCTCTCTTGCTCTGTTTACACCTTTTCTTAGCCCTTATCTCATGCCCCCCTTGATCTCCCTTTGCGAAATGTTTATCGCTTTTTTTTTCCTCTCTCTTTCTTTCTTCTTTTTTTCTTTCTCTCGTTCTTAGCTTGAGTCAGCATTCTGCATCAGCATCAGCGGCCTTAAGCGCTCTTTAATGGACCAAACGAGAAATACTTCATTCTCTCACCTCACTCTTTCACGTCACTTTTTTTTTACGCTCATTTCTTTTTTGTTCACATTTTTCACCCCAGTCTCACTGTACATGACGCGGCATACCTACTATGCGAGCTTTCCGTATTTTCGCTTTCTCATATATTATATTCTATACCTGTCTTCAGACTTTATATTTGCAGCATTTTACCCGGCATCATGGGCGGGTCTGGTGTCAAGTCTGATAATCCAGATGGACTTTTAAAGCGCCTTCACGGTGTAAGGCGATCAATTTTTCCATCGAAGTATTAATCTGCTAGACTTAAGACGCTTTCATGAATTTAATTATCGGCTTTTTTGCTTTATTGTATCTTTGCTAGTTCACACTCTTGCTTCGACCTTCCCTGATGTCGTTTTCCACTTAAGCTCTTCGCATTGTCCTGCTCGTCGGACTGTAAGAGTCCAAAGAAACTTCGTGACGAAGTCGCAAGCTCGTCATCCTCAAAGAGATTCAAATCTTACTACGGAGTTGATTAATCAGTGCGTAAACTTGGCAACGTAACGACACTTTCACGACTATAATAATAACGGGGAGCGATGACTTTCGGAAGATTGCTGTCGCATGCTGGCTTTTCGGGGGAAACAGAAAGCGCATGAATATGCGAGTAAAACGAGACGGATGGAAGGAAGGAGGTAGGAACTTTGAGAAGATACAGAGTGCGAATTTTGACTTCCACGCATAATCTACTCACTTGATAAACTTTGTTCGAAAAGTAAGAAAATCCGAGGCCCTCCGAACCGTAACACGTGTCGCAATAAACGCGAGCTTTCGCATAAACCCGTCTGATGCAGAGCTAAGCACGCGGCCTGTTTTATCTTTCCAAGTGTTATTTGGAAATTAAGATACACAAAACTTCGTGCATAGAGTTGTATGATCGAGATCTGCGATATTACCCGATGCTGCGATCAAAATTTCAACTTATAATAGGTTACAAAGAAAATACACAGACATTATTCATTGCCAAATAACTCTACATATACCCCGTATCCACTAGACATAGCGAGGTACAGAAACGTGAGCTTCTATTAGAAATTACAAGCGCTCCAAGGTTCGTTGAAGCCTCTCGACCCCCATGGGCTTCCGTTGAAGGTTTTCAAGTGCTGGTTTGATGTTGGCCGGCTCGAGGCGATGTCAGTATCGCTGTTTGGTCAGACTCCAAACTTTAAGAGGGCCGGTTTCTGGTTAGTCAAACTTAGGGTTTTCCCACAAACAAAGAAGACATCTGGAAGTTATTGACTTCCAGATTACATCGATTCGGAGCGTGGAGATTAAAGAGATGTAAAATATATGTACTCCCATTCGATGAGCCGAAGGGAGGCTGAGAGGGCAGCATCTACATGTAAAGATGTTAAAGCAAGAAATATAAGAGAGGAATGAAACCGTAAAGAACGTTAAGTTTTACTGTCAGTCATTCGGAATGAGATAAACTTCCGCACGTCGAGATGAAGCCCCCTTACAGTCTTATCTGAGAAAGATAAAGCAGCTTATCCGGCGAGTCTCGTATAGTGAATCAAGAAAATTGATTTCAGAGCCTAGACGGTACACCAAGACTAAAAAACGGGATAATAAAAAGCACTTCCACTTTGGGGACGCTTTAGCACATTTAAAGATACTTTAAAACGCTTTAGGACTGCTATCTGTATACCAAACTTTTGCCATTAGGGTAAAAGTGTTCAAAGATACCGTCATCCCGAACTTTGATCCCAGGGTGGATTGGACCCGTTTAATCAGGCGAGGATCGCTTGGATCACTTCGTTTAAACCGGAATGATGATACCCGACCGCTCAAAGCCCTTTGCCAATCGATACTGCATTGCGTTTCGGCTCGAGATTATCTACTTACACCCTTAACGATGAGATATCTGGTGAATATGTTAACGGATCTATTCCTAAGCCGATGTATCAGCTTATGCGAGTTACTGACGAGCCTCATCAATACCTAATCTCCACTCACCACGTCGTTGAGGTAGAATTCATTTTCCGATAAGAAAAAAATAATAACAACGAAAGTCAGGCGAAGTTCAGAGGCCAAGTCACGAGCAATCGAGTTCTGATTGGTACCGGAAATTAGCGGTCAGTTAGCGATTGCATGCGAAACGTTGTTCCGCGGTAAATTCATTCGTTTGCTATGATTCTGGTAGATTGCTAATCTAAACGTTTCGGAGTTCGACCAGAATTCTTTCACGAGATAATTCGATAAAGAAACTGAACGTATAATAATTAGCAAAGCGGATGTTACTGACCTGATTGCGATGTACCTCCATACTGCAAGTGTCAGCGTGAGTCCGATGCTGATGGTGTGAAGTGCCTGAGCGAAGTGCATGTGGAATAATACGAAAACCGCCCATCCATATGGGAATACTTTGTGCTCTGGTAGCACAAGGTATTTGTAGACAGCGAATGGGACGTACTCGAACATTACCAGCATGTCGGCTGTTGCTAGTCCGGTAAGTATTCGGTTTATCGGAGCAGAAGCCATGTCTTTTCGTGTTAGTACAACGATGTTCAGCATATTGGCAACCGATCCGAATATGCATACTATCAGGGCGACGTAGCCGTGGTATAATTTGTAGGAGAGGGCGAGGTCCCTGACGAATCCGTTGCAGTAGCAAAATTTTTCGCTGTTATAATCGGTCGGAGATACGGTCGTCCTCTCGGCCGGAAGATTTGGAAAGCTGAAATTGTTCATGTAGTCTATGTCCTCTTCGGTTATGTTCCACCTCTTCAATATATCCGACATATTCTCAGGACGATTCATCGCGTTCGCCTCGTGAAGCAGATGCTTGAGGTAGAGGAGTGACGCGTTCAGCTGATTCCCACCGGAGTCCAATTCCGCCAGGTTAATCATTACATCTTATTTAAAAGCCTCCGTCTCTCAAGACCTGCGCATCTCTTCGTACATCATTTTGCTATACGAAGAGTGGGAGAAGGTTGATGCAACGGTTGTTATGGGGCGGTTTCCTCACGTCTACCCCGATCCCTGCGTCCTCTGACAAAAACAGGCAAAAAATTGTACACCATTATTGTATCATGTCTCACCTACAAGAAAGTGATTTATCATCGGTAATGGACAAGTGTCTCGAGGAGGTACGCGTTTTTTGGAGAAAAATCGGTCAATCGAAACTCGTCAAAATTCCGATACAGCTAAAAACGTATTTGACTTTAAATTTGCTGCTTGAGATTGCGTTGGAAAAAATTGGACAGAAAATCATTAACGATTTTGGAAAGATCTGAAACTCTTTTTCGGTTGGCTTCTTTCGAAAATCGGGACTGATTCAACCCTGTTCCAATTTTTGGCTAACTTAGGAAAGTTTCACGAAAGCTTAGCAAAATTTAGTAAAGTTTGATTTAAATTATTCACGTGGGCGATAGCCGCGGACAATCGAAACTTGAAGCCTAGAAATAGACTCTGAAACGATAACAGTTCGGTTCGGATTACTGCGATACTCGGCCAGTAGAATTTTGATCTGAGTAGAAATTTCCATTGAATCATGGATATCGGAAATTCCCGAGAGACCGATGGAATATACCCGGCAAAAACACAACCGATAATCTGTGATGGCCTTCGAAACTTCACGAGCTGTACCACGTTTAGGTATCGGCGATGGATGGAATTCCGAACATTATATCGACTAGGGTGTGTCATTTTGCGGCAATTTTTTTTTTTCAACTTACAAATAGGTTTTATACTTGCAGGAAGATAAAATAAGAAGCCTGTTAAAATTTGAGATCTTAATATTAATATTAAGAGGTGCCTCATCGCGAATTTCTATTTCCCATTTAAATAACACGGGAAATGTTCTAGTGGCACACTTCAATTTTTATATCTTAAGTACTAATCTACTCGGAATGATTCTGCATAGCTACTTTTGTTCGAAATTGAACGCTCTACAAAAAAGGTCTCTTGGTATTTTTCGATAAATCTAACTGTTTCCAAGTTGGTTATTGGTTAATCACCACTGACAGCTAACAACCAACATGGAAACAGCTAGATTTATCGAAAAAGACCAAGAGATCTTTTTTGTAGAACGTTCAATTTCGAACAAAAGCAGTTATGCAGAATCATTCTGAGTAGATTAGTACTTGAGATATAAAAATTGAAGTGTGCCATTAGAACAATTTCCGTGTTATTTGAATGGGAAATAGAAATTCGCGATGAGGCATCTCTTAATATTAATATTAAGATCTCAAATTTTAACAGGCTTCTTATTTGACGTTCCTGCAAGTATACAACCTGTTTGAAAGTTGAAAAAAAATGGCCCTAAAATGACACATCCAAATATCGACACAAGGCAATTCGTGTTTCAATTTTTGCCCAGGAAACGAAACAACCCTATAAATTAATCGTCACAGGTCGACAGAGATTTCATTTTCAAATGGATTTCTAGCGTTATTTGAATCGATTCGAAAAAATGGAATAGCTTGATAAAAATTCAAATTCTTGGCTACATAAAAATATCGCTAAATTTATTCTCGCCTTTCCCTGCAGGGCGTAGGGTGGCTCACATAGGTACTACTGCAACTCTACGTAGTTTATAGTATATATCTACTCGAAAATTTATCTATCCGATTTATATTATATATTCATCTTTGTAATCCGTTTAATACCTTCTCCCTACTTTTGTTATTTATTATTCATATGCGAACAATAACCAAAATGGGTAATGGAAAAACACTTGATTTAAAATTAAATTTTCCGAACCGATGAATAAGCTCGTCTGCACGTAACGAAACTCAGGTGTGTAAAGTGTAATTAATATTTGATAAGCACCTATAGCGAATATTTACATACATAAATGTATACAGGGTGTCCCATTTTAACGAAAAGCATTACAATAAATCGAAAAGATAAAGTCGTATAAAAAAATATTTTAAACAAAAGTTATAGGATTTTGAAGGGGACATTTGATAATTTTATGGGTTTTGAATTTTTATGGGGTTTTATGAGGTAACTTTTGTTTTTTAAATATGAACCCCGATTTTTTTATTGTATAAAAATAAATAACTTTTTACTCCGAATATTTTTTCCCTGTGATCTCAGATTTTTTATGGAATAGTTTTTTTTCTTTCTATTTAACTGTGGAAAACAAAAGAAAAAAAAAATCTTTCAACCAGAAAAAAAGACGAGAAATTGAACTTTCATAAAAAAAAAAAAGTTTTCCACAAAAGTATTGTATTTTTTCTTTTTTATGTAAATTACGAATCTGCACTAAAAAATATGGGTTCCTGTTTGAAAAACGACAGTTAGCTCGTCAAACACCCCCATAAAACCCTATAAAAATTCAAAACCAATATATAGCATTATCAACTTTCCCTTTCGAAATCCTATTAACTTTTGTCTGAAACTTTTTTTTTTTTACGACCTCATAATTTCGATTTACTTTAATGCTTTTCTTTTTATTATTATTAATGGGACACCCTGTATACTGTACACCTACCCTTACTCAACGTGGCTATAGTTGCTACACATTAATTAGTAATAGATAAACTGCCTGAAGCTCGCAATAACAGCTGAGGGCTTGCGCAATGAATAAACTGAATTATTTAAAAGAAAAAATTATGTACCTAAACGTAATCAGAACTTTTTAATTAATTTTCAACGATGAGTAATAAAATTTTATTACACCTATTCGTTGGAAGATTCATTGCAAAAAAAAGGAAAGAAAAAGAACCTGAACCTTGTAGATACAGAAGCTCGGGCTTAATAATAGAACATTACATTCGCCAAGGGTATATCTAATAAGTCAAAGGATTTCGCTAAGAGTTCCTTCTGCAGCGTGGTAAATGAATTGGATCAGATACACTGCGTGTCTTTGTGATTAGTTTAGCTTTGATAAGCAAGGCGTGTTTCCTCGCGTGATGAACGTGGACGGAAGGATCGGATATAGGTAGAGGAAGTGAGTTAATCAAATTAACAATTAATCGAATTTTATTCTTTTCCAAAAAGAAAAAACAACGACAACAGTAACAACATGTCGTCATTAAATAAACAAATTACAAAAATTATGAGTAACGAGCTTTTTTGGTTTTCGAATCAAAAAAGAGCCCATCGAGAATGGGACTGACGACTATAAAGAGATAAGAATTTCTAATTCAATGGAAATTCAATTTTTGCTATTTCCATCTTTTTCGAAAATCGGATTTCCCCGCTACCTCATTCTCCGAGGGAATCAAAGGTTGATAAATCCAGTAGCCCCGGGTTGTGTTCATTGATCAGTCGGATCGGCGGCTTTCAGGTATACGAAGGAGTTTGTACAGCTGCTATTCTCGAATACCTAGTATAGGTGTTTCAATTTGTCACGGATTTCGTCTATCCGATTTCGCTTCTCTGAATGCGATTTTCAACGGTTGAATAAATTGATTTCCTTCGCTGTTAGACGGGGTCCTGTTATATATAGAGTTCGCAAAACTGTTCCGTGAATTCTAATCACACCTTTCGCTTCCCAAGGCACTGCACAGACGTACAGTTTACCCAATGTTACAAACGGTGTTATCAGACTAAACAGAAACAGCACAACCCACAATTCAGGGGTTAATTTATTTTCCAATTAGCCACACATAAAGGAGTGATACCTAATTACTGTATTTTCAATTTACCTCTCTGGGGTGTGTCATTTTGGGGCAATTTCGTTTTTTCAACTTACAAACTGGTTGTATACTCGCAGGAAGGAAATATAAGAAGCCTGTTATAATTTGAGATCTTAATATTAACTTTAAGAGGTGCCTCATCGCGAATTTCTATTTCCTATTCAAATAACACGGGAAATGTTCTAGTGAAACACTTCAATTTTTATATCTCAACTACTAAGCAACTCAGAATAATTCTGCATAACTACTTTTGTTCGAAATCGAACGCTCTACAAAACAGGTCTCTTGGTCTTTTTCGATAAATCTAGCCGTTTCCAAGTTAGTTGTTAGCTATCAATGGCGATTAACCAATAATTAACTTGGAAACAGTTAGATTTATCGAAAAATACCAAGAGACCTTTTTTGTAGAGCGTTCAATTCCGAACAAAAGTAGCTATACAGAATCATTCTGAGTAGATTAGTACTTGAGATATAAAAATTGAAGTGTTTCACTAGAACATTTCCCGTGTTATTTAAATGGGAAATAGAAATTCGCGATGGGACACCTCATAATATTAATATTAAGATCTCAAACTTTAACAGGCTTCTTATTTTACCTTCCTCCAAGTATACAACCTGTTTGTGAGTTGAAAAAAAAGTTGCACCAAAACGTCGACGTACCAAAATGGACTCGTAATATCTCCGCGGGGCTCTGGGAAATTTCAGAAAATATTCACCAATATTAAGCCGATTATTTATTGTCGTTACTCCCTGAATCAACTGGCTCAAACGCAATAAATTATCTGTTTGTTGTTTGCCTAGATCCAGGAATAGATTCAAGTTCGAGCAAAGCCGGAAACTACTCGGTTAGGTACAGATTCGTTTTCACTCAAAACCGCGGGGGTTCAAGACCCTAAAAAAGCCCCAGGGGGTAAACGATGCAAAAATTTTCAAGGTTAATTTTCAGAAATTTGGAACCAATGAAAAATCAAACAAAAGCTCATGACGACGAGCTTCTTTCATTTTCTTTCGTTAAACCAAACCGATTTTGGAGGACGAAAATTCTAATCGAAGCTTTCGGTCGTCGTGGGTGTCGAGAGGTCATTCGGGTCCGTATAACTGCAGCAATAGTTGGTACGTTTGGGTAAGTCTGTTATCCCATTGTTATAATTATCTTACCTTACCGTCTACGACCTAGTAGAAACAGAGTAGAGAGTTACGTGAACAGTTTGCTTTTGGATTAGCTGATATCCTAATAAAACCCAAAGTTAAACAGTGAATATCCAAACAAAGCGAACCGGATAATCCGGAGTTTATAGAAAACGGGGTTAAACTTTCGCATATATGGAGAGGCGTTTTACTTTGTTGATAAACGCATTTCATCATCACTTAATCGACAATCTACACATGATCGTCATGATCGCAAGTCGACGATGTCCTCGGCGGAATCGAGGAAATAAAAATTTCCTCGTTTTGTGCAGCTGGTTTCTTTCCTAGGACTTCGATGATTCATTTTTATAAATTTATCGCAAGGTCTTGGCGATCGATTGGTAGCAGGTGATATATAAGAAGTCTTTTCCTACCAGTTTATGCTTTCCGCTCAACAGGAGGTCGAAGGTTCGACACGTTTCGAGGCGTTCCAAATCACTCCTTCTTTTTCATATCTTATTGCCAAATGTCTGGAGCAGAGAGTGACTAGATATATATTTCCATCTCCAAAGCTCAAGCTCGAGGTACTCGATTGTGTTATTCAATTTATCAGCAGCCTTCGATTACAAAAGCCTCCTGCAACTCGTTTTTCATATCCGTTTATCTTTCATAAGAAGGAGAAAAAAAGCCGATAAGAGAACAGAATAAAAAAGCTCCGAGCGGCAGCTTTTAGCATCGCTTTTTAAAGTCGATTCGTAAGATTTAAGACTGTTTTACTTGTTCCTATGTTCCCCTGCACGACGACATCGATACGGTTCAATCTCAGTTCTCTTATGTCAGATTTCTTCTTCTTTTTTTTTTTTATCTTTTTTTTGGGGAGTAAGAAGCACTTCCGTTCTCATATACAGCTTCGGGTTTCAAGCTTTCTGTTCTTTCAAACTTTCGTGTGCGGTTGTACCTCGAACCTCTTTTCCTCTTCTCCGAAGGGGCTCATCGGGATCCGCGAATTACACGTCTGGTAAAAAGAACGAGATTTACCATCGCCCATCGCGAGGGTGTGTTTTATTATCCCGAAATTGTTAGACGAGAAGAAAGAAAGAAAAGTTAAAGAGACTTTTCAGCCGCACCGCGGGGTGAAATCTTTTCTCATTTCTCTTAATGAGAATCCGCCATTCATTTTACCGTATGATTTCAGAAGGCTCATATCTTATCTGATATCGGACTGTTTTAATTTTCATGGATTAATCCCCCTTTTGTACGGATAATTTTCTATAAGATAATTCCTTGGCTTATCGGTTCACGATTTCCGATCACCTCTCGATCGATTGTGCAGGGATGCAGAAAAACCTCCTTCGCAATAAATATGAGACGTTGAAGGGAAGCGGTTTAAGTCATGTACATCACACCTACGCGTTATATAGTTACGTCCGCTCGTATCTGACAGTGACGTTAATTGTATTTCGATCGTATTTTAAACTCGTGTTTACGGAAAATTTCAAGAGACAATAAGGCGACTGTATTTTTCCGTTAAAAGCTGCAGGGGTCCACGGGGGAGGGGCGGACTCCTGCTTATTGCTATTCCGTAAAAAACAAATTTTTAAACACAATTTTCTTCTCATAGTGCAATCATGCGTCAATCTCTCCGAATTAACGAGCTTTCATAATTATAGTATATATGTATATGCCATAGAAATTTTAGTCTTTGTAAATTTATATACACAATGTCGCGAGTTCGGATTTTGACGCAGATTTAATTAAACAGCAGTAGCAGCAGCGGTATAAGCAGCATAAATCCGTGTATAATTAATTTTTGAATGATTAATAAGGTTTATTTTCAAGGGTTACACGAAATAAAATACAGGTGCATGTATGACACGCGATTAGAAAGATTAATTTTTTATACTTTGATCGATACAATTTTAAAAATTACTGGCCATACTTATGCGGCAAATTCAAAAGCTGCTGGGACCGGGTTGGATTATGATAAGAAACGAGGCGATGATAGGAGAAATTATAATACAATTTAATTTTCCCTTTTTTTTCGTCTTTTTTTTTAAGTTCAAATTTGATAGATTTACGGCAGTTTCGGGAAAAAAAATATCGTACCTATAAGCAGCGAAAATTAGTGATAAATACAATCAATTAGCTAATCGTAATTAGTCAGAGCCTAATTCGTTGTTTACAATCCTTCCAATTTCTCGATCGCTTAAATTGAATGGAAACTAATCCGGTATGAAAATAATTGTTCAGGGTGGAGTAACGGCTGCTGAAATAAGATCGAGAACACTGTTCATAGTTAATTATTTGCCGAACACCGTTGAGCGAAACCACTTTCTATTTAGGGATTAGGAATTGAACTAGGTGGGCCAAGTTGAGACGTACAGATCAATAATCGCCGATTTAGCTACGGGATATAACGGATTTGAGGGGAGGAAAATTTTTGCAATAACTATCAAAATGGTTATTTTTTCCGGCATGAAGAAAGAGTTTTCTAAATTTCCTGACCAATATTATAGGTATATAGCGTCTGAGTTTAGTTAGTTACTTATTTTTCCTTTTTACTTTTTGTTTAGCCAAAAAAAAAAAAAGTTCGTAAATATTATACTTTGAAACGTAACTATAATATTAAGAGTAAAGCCTGCCAGACGTTTTTACCTACGACCCACTTCGAACTTTTTCCACGTCGTAGGAAAATTTTATTGATCGTCAGATTTAATTATAGAATTCAAACAATCGTCTATTATACTCTGTACAGGTTTTTGTATTAGATGATATTATAGATTTAATTTTTCCTCATTCAGTGATGAGGAAAAACTTCCGATTCAAAATTTCTACTTCTAAGAATGATTTTATAAATTTTTTAGAATAATCATTTTGATCAGAAATAAACTGTAGCTGCGATATACACATGTGTATATTAAGGTGTGTCATTTTGGGGCAACTTTTTTTTTTCAACTTACAAACAGGTTGTATACTCGCAGGAAGGTGAAATAAGAAGCCTGTTAAAATTTAAGATCTTAATATTAATATTAAGAGGTGCCTCATCGCGAATTTCTATTTCCCATTTAAATAACACGGGAAATGTTCTAGTGGCACACTTCAATTTTTATATCTCAAGTACTAATCTACCCAGAATGATTCTGCATAGCTACTTTTGTTCGAAATTGAACGCTCTACGAAAAAGGTCTCTTGGTCTTTTTCGATAAATCTAGCTGTTTCCAAGTTGATTGTTGTCTGTCAATGGTAATTAACCAATAACCAACTTGGAGACAGCTGGATTTATCGAAAAATACCAAGAGACCTTTTTTGTAGAGCGTTCATTTCCGAACAAAAGTAGCTATGCAGAATCATTCTGAGTAGATTAGTAGTTGAGATATAAAAATTGAAGTATGCCATTAGAACATTTCCAGTGTTATTTAAATGGGAAATAGATATTCGCGATGGGGCACCTCTTAATATTAATATTAGGATCCCAAATTTTAACAGGCTTCTTATTTCACCTTCCTGCAAGTATACAACCTGTTCGTAAGTTGAAAAATAGAGTTGCCCCAAAATGACACACCCTAGTGTATATAAAAGTCTCGACTTTCTCGAGGTATAATATAATATTTTTGCAAACGTTTTATAATCAACTTCCATAACTTTTCCTTGATTAAACTATAGTAATAATAATAATAATAATGATAATAATAATAATAATTTATCTCAGAATTGACGGTGCAGAGTGCAGTCTTAAAACTTTATTCCATACTTGCAACGAGATCGTCGTCGTCGCGTCGTCGTTCTCTTGATTTTGTTCTGTAACTTTATTTCCATCACTCTTTATCCATGTAGCTTTATAAGCTCTTCGCTGAAGGAATTACTGCAGAGGGGACAATTAATTTGTTAACATCGCCTCTGGAAAACTTTACAATAAAGCTTAATATTTTCTCAAGTCAAGGAAATTCAACATCACTTCATTTGCTCTAAGAACTTTTTGGTTTAATTATTATTATTTTTTTTTTGTAACAGTCAATCTTCTTTATCTTCACAATATTCGGCTTTTAACTATACTAAACTCCAAATATAACCTTTCGCGGTTAACCAAAAATGGTCGTTATTTTTGGGTCAGTGCAGACATCATTCGAATTTCAAACCGATTTTGAATTCAAGTTTCGTAAAATTGGAATCAAGGCTTTTCAAAGTTTCTCACGATGGAATCAAGATTCAAGCCTATTTACGTGTTAAAAATGTACACATGCTTTATTCAAACACGAAGATCCTAGATCCTGAGATACTCGAGTATGATGGTGAGATGGTGATTCCGTTTATGGTCAGACATAATTATGCGGTTACAGTATCATATCTCGACCTGACATCAATTTTTCTTGTCTTATTTTTCCCCAGTCTCATTACTTATTCCAATAATTAAACTGACTCGTGTATGTATATAGAGTTTATTATTTTTATCAAGTTTTAATTTGTTTTTTTTTTTTTTTTGTCTTAGGAAAAATATTTTTTGTCAAGAAGCTCGCTAAGTAAAATCCTCCTTTTTTTTCTTTCTTTTTCTTTCTTTCTTTTTTTTTTTTTTTTTTTTTTTTAATCAGTAAAGAACACAGCTAGCTTTTAATACCCGCGCGCTATAAGTTTAACGGTAGGTATACGAGGATGGGCGACGTTACGTAGGTATAGTCAAAAAATCGTAAGCTAAAAATATGAAACGTACGTCTGGTTAAGATGAAAGATATTTGAAAGGGGGGTGATGCGTTGCGAACGTGTTTATCACATATATTCGGTGCTCCAAATTAAGATATTGGTGAACTAATTTCTTAATATCTCAAATATTCATTATAATAATTATTTTGATCGACGTTATTCAAAAATTTATTCTCAGAAAAAATGATCGAACAAAAAAAAAAAAACAAAAAAAAAAAAAAGGAAAACGAATACGTAATAAAAAAACTATAATGACAATGAATTTGTCTATACAGAGTTGAGGCTCGTTCAAAAGCCACCGTAATTTTCCGGGCAGTTTTTTCCAAACAAAAAAGAATCAAAAAATAAAAATAAAAAGGGCAAAATGAGGAGGAAAGAAAATTTATTTCATATTCTCTTAAAAAATATTCGAAAGATTTTGACTTGAAAAAGTATTAGAGGGGAAAAGGTTCGCTCTATAAAGGGCATAGAGAAGCTGTTATGAAAGGCGGAGGGTTAACTTTTAAGGAAGGTATAGGTAGGTATTTATATTCGATGAGGAGAAAAAATGAAATTTTATTATTTTTTATTTTTATTTTTTTCTTAGAATCCATTCTATCCCTGCGTTCGGTACAATACCCAACGTCCTTGAAAGAAAAACGCGGAAAAAAACAACGAAAAAAGGAAAAAGAAAAAAATTGGTAATCGATAGTACCATAAATATATCTCCTTTCATTTTCACTCCTCGAAAGGAATTACCTGCGTATAACGCTATAATCGACGTTCTCTTAACGAACCGATAATTTTTCTTATTATATAGAATATAGACGTTAATGACCGGCGGTCGGCTCCACCGAAACCCTTGATAAATTATGATTACCAAAAATTCGGATAATTTTTTCCAGTAAAAAAAAAAAAAAAAAGAAAGGAAAAATTTGTCATAATCGCGGACTTACAGAGGAGGTTTTGCCTTCGTTAAGGAAAATCAATTTATCTCCTGAATGATCACCATAAGAAGACGTCGCATCGCGTCACCGCGCGGTGCAGAGAGAAACTGGTAATATTTTGACCGATATTATTATAGTGCAGCAAACTCACGAGACCGCACAAATTTCCGCGAGATTTCCCCATGGTAATAAAACTGTATAACAAAAGGAAAAAGGATTGTGGTAAGGATCAAGAAGAATTTCCTCAGACCGTAGATAGCTCTTACAACCCCGCGCGGCCAGTAAAGTGAAGGGGAGCTGCAAAGCTCGACCTTGACTTCCCTCGTGTCCATGATTCTGCGAGGGAAGTTATTTCTCCTTTTTAATATGATCGAAGGATGCGCACGGCCACGTAATTACTGAGTCGAAATGTTTTTAAAATTTTTTTATTCATTTTTTTCTTTTTCTATTCGAGTAAAATGAAATTTGTCAGGGTTAAATATTATCCTGGAATTTTTTGTTTGTCTTTTTTTTGTTATAGTAAAATATAAAGATGCAGAATCTGAGGATCAATACCCTGAAAAATGTTACAATTCAAATTTCTACGGATCAGATATTAAAAAAGAAAGAAAAGCTGGAATTACCTGCCCGATAAAAACAACAGTGTTTTTTTTTTTTTTTTTTTTTAATTATTTTTTTATTCACGAAGGTATAAGAAGCTGGAGGTCGAATTCCGAGGTCTAAATATTCCTCTCAATTTATTAAAGAATTTTATCTTAAATTTGAGGCAGTAAAAAGAAGCCAAATTCCATCATTCAGTTAACCAAAAAAAAAAGAGATGAATGAATAAAAACGGTAAAAAAAAGTAAAAAATAAAAGTAGTACATACAAAAAAATATATAAGAGAAGAAAAGATAATTGGGCAGCTGCGTTATCAAACCACAAGATTTTAAAAATTCTCAAGCTTCTGTCTACCCGCGTTGAGTCTGATATCGGAGAGTATAAAATTCCTTTTCGTTAATATAATCGTTTCGACGAATATAATAGAGTATAAATTTATAAAATCCAATTACGAATGTAATTCGTCGGAAAATTTGAATAGCGATAAAAAGTGTAGTCTTGATATAACTGTTCAACGATTATTATGAATCTATAATATTTGAGGCATAATTCTCTGTCAACTCAGCCACCGGAGAGATTTTCGATGTCTCCGAAAATTCTGTAATAATTTGAGTCCATCGCCTGACGCGAGAAAAATTTTTTTGAATTATTTCAGATTTTTCGATTGCTGGAATTCAAATACACTTTCCTCTACTCAACTTGATAAATTGAGCTCAGAGAAGAAAAAAAGTCCCGTATAAAAATTTCCTGTTTTTTCCCTCAACTTTTCGTTCGAACTATTTCCGATTTTTTCCCGGCACGTTTGAATGCATTTGAACACATTTAAGCGAAATAAAACGTCGAAAATGTGTTTCCACCAATTCGGGCAGTTTTTCTTTTCATTATAAAAAATATAAGAATAATCTACATGGGAAATGGGATTTTTTATAATTTTTTTGGAGTGTAGACTTTATATGTCTACGAAAAAAAAAATCATTGAAACTCGAACAATGAAGCACAACGGAACTTTTAATTTTTTTCCTCCGAGCTCAATTTATCAAGTTGACTGGAGGAAAGTGTATTTGAATTTGAGCGACCGAAAAATCTGAAATAATTTACAAAAATTTTTTTCTCACGTCATGTGATACGCTCAATCTGTTTCAGAACTTTTGGAGACATAAAAAATCTCCGGGTGGCTGAGTTGACAGAGAATTATGCTTCATATATTATATCACAAAATTCTACTCTGTATATCTGTGTGCTCCGATGCGCCTGGTTGATCCTGCATCGATTTGAGTCATGGCTCGCTTATCGGCTGGAATTAATTTGAGTATTTTAACCCCTATTATGGGTATAGCCAAGTCAGGAGCAGCAGACGTGACGTGACGATTTTCGAAAATGCTTAATTAATTTTCCAGCCCTGCTCGTGATTCGGGTTCGGAAAATCTACGAGTTATATAGGATTAATGATAAATTTAACATATATAAAGCACAGGCGATCGAAGATGTTTATAATTCAACTGTACCTACATAGCTGTATATGAAAATTAAATGTATTAAGGATATTTTGGAGAAAGTATGATATATATCACTTTGCGAAAATTTTAAAAAAGTATACGTACACCGCATATGAGGGCAGGAAAATTCCACAAACAATTTTCATACAGCTCAATACTTTTACGTAGTAGAGAATTCTTCCGTTTCTGATCTACAACGACGACGGAAATAACGGGGCTTACGTCGACGACAGGAAAAAGAAGCATCGCATGGGGGAGAAATCGAGTGACCCTTGTAAGAGGATGAGGAATCGAACACTCGGATATATTATAGGTATATGAAAAAAAGTGCCAATAAAAGGAAAAGATGTTCTTCCACTCGCGACAGTCGCAGTTATACCTTTTTTTTTTTCTTTTCTTTTTTTCTTTTTTGTCTTTTTCTCCTCTCATTCGCGTATCTAATATATTATACATTAGTATACGTACAAGTATAATGTACATAGATACATACATATATGTACCATCGGATACCGGGGTCTTTGCGGAATTCACACTTTTAAAATTGACGATCTTCTGATGCGTAAAAGCGAGCTCGTTTTTCTTATACTGCCTAAATATTATTGTACACGTATATCTTTATACTCTTTGGTGGTCGTATATTTTGCGGTACATGCGAGGGTACATGTGTGCAAATTTATATGCATTATAAAAAATATCGTTAAGAAATTATACCTATATTATATACCTATACTGTATACGTCTATGATAATCTATATTCTGGAATTCGGGGAGCCAAAATATAAAACCTCTATTTTTAAGACGAAATAAAAATTTTATTTCAGAAGATGATCAAAATTTGCAAGACTATTTATTTTTTATTTATTTAGTTTTTTTTTTTGTTTCAATTTTTTTTTTTTTTTTTTTTTTTTTTATAAAGGTAGGAGAAAAAAAATTTCAAAATGTATCTATAGAAAATTTATCGACGATGTTATAGGTTATATATAATAAATGTCTGTATATACCGGAATCTATATTTTATATTTTTATCGTATATATAATGGCGATTGTTCTTGAAAAAATTTTCTTTACTTTACGATTAATTAAATATGAAATTTAAAATTTTGATCGTAAAATTTTAAGCCTGACGATTTTTTTTTTTTCTTTTTTTGTTCTATGATACAAAATTTCCAACAATTTTTTCTTTCTTATTTTTTGATGCAGATTAGCGTGATTAGACGAAAAAAAAATGATAAAAATATATAGAAAAGCAACAAATAACAGATTTAAAAATAGCTGCACATATATATAACGTATCTTTCCGAAAGATCGTATCATTATACATATTATATTAATATACCGTTTGAAAAAGGAATTCAAGTGTATAAATAAATATATCAGACTAAATTATGCAGCGTTTATCAAGTTGAGGATGTTTATTTTCGAGTATAGAATATTGTACGATATTAATTCTATTAAGATATATATAAATTTCGCAAAGGTTTAGGAGCTGATTAACCGCGTATCGCAGATTTTCCGAGGTTTGGAGTAAGAAATCCACGGATTTTCCGCATACCTGATCCCCCCCAATCGATTCACTCACTTGATATTTCCGGTCGAAATACGTCTATACATACCTATACGTATCTATATGTATATAATATACCTTATACCTATATACGTATACTGCGATAATGTTTCAAGTCGTTTCCAGATATTAGAACCCGTCAATTCCTTATATACCCTCCTTTTACTATACGTTACTACCTTAAATCGAGCTGCCAGTACCAGTACGTATATATAAAATATTTAAAAAAAAACAGACTTCGGAATAACTATAATCTGTTGAAAATTTCATACGATTTTTTTTTTTTTTTTTAGGAAAATTGAAACATTTCATAGTTTTTTTTCTTTTTTGTTTTTGTTGAGAAAAATCGTACATTTTCGTTATAGTTGTTCGTGAAAATTCGTTGTCTTTGTCGATCGAATAAGAGGGAAAAAATAAAAAAAAAATTGAATTAAGATATCTCATGAAAAATTACAAGTTCGAAAAGTTTTTTTTTATTTGTTTTTTTTTTTTTTTTTCATCAAATAAAATTCGTTGAAATTTTACAAAATTATTGTTCAAAATTTCCCCCAAAAAATTGGTACAAATTATTGTTACAGAATTATTTTCACCAAGGGTGGTATCAGATTTTTTACACATGTGTGTAATAATGTATTAATACACGACGAGACACGAATCCCCAATAACGAGGTTAATGATAATCTGTCTAAAGTGATTGACAAAACGACATGGAATAACAAGCAGCAATAAAAAGTAGGTGAAAACAAAAAAAAAAAAAAAAATGAAGTTTCTGAGTGACTGCCAGCTAAACCAACATTAACAAAATTTGAATTATTATGTATCCGGAACAGCTGGATTTTAACACTCTAAAACCATCTTCCGGTATCAGAAGCTTTCAGGAATGAAACAAAAAGAAAAAAACAAAAAAATGCCTAAACAGAAAAAACTCGACGTTATTTATTATTCGTCAATGGAATTTGAATTGTTTTTTGTTTATTTTTTGTTTTATTATTTTTATTTTTGTATATTCTTTAAATTAACAAGCTCCAAAATAATATACTTCATATATCTGATTACTAACTTCTTGTTAATTAAGTCTGTTTATTTTCCTCCGAGAACCAGCCCCCTTAGCACTTGATATTTACTTATCTAACTTCACCCTTGAATTTTTTTTTTTTTTTTCTTTTTTTCTTTTTAATTTATTCAATTATTTATCTTCTATTTCTCCCTCGAGTAAACGTTTTTAAAAACGTGTAACGTAATCCAGTAGACATATAATGCAAGATAAGGTACGTGCTGCAAAGCACATAGTATAACGTGCAGACAATTTTTAAGTTTCGTAAGTTTTTTTTGTCAACATCTCGACGGCCGTGATCGAAAAATCTGAAAAAATTCTCAAAAATTCTGTGCGAGAAATGAAAATTTTTGACCCGATATCCAAAATGTCTGGGCTTTTGATTCGACCTGTTTTTCAAGCTTTTTGAACGAAAATAAGTGAAAAAAATCAGAAGCCGAGGTCAATTTTAAATAAATATACTCCGGAAAAATCTGAGCAAAATTCTCAAGAATCCGGTAGTGTGCATAAAAAAATTCAAGCAACAGTCCACAGTGAACTGACCTCTGCTGCTATTTTTTTTCACTTGTAGGAGTTCAAAAATCTAAAAAACAGGTTGAAACAAAAGCCGAGACATTTTGAATATTGGGTCAAAAATTTTCATTTCGGACACAGAATTTTAGAGAATTTATTTAGATTTTTCGATCATGCGGCCATCGAGGTGTTGACAAAAAAAAACTTGAAAAAATTCACGACGCGCTTAAATTGATTTTGAAAAATCTGAAAAAAATTCTAGTTGCTATTTAGTGTCAGAAGGATAATACAAACAATTGCGGATCAGATCAGATCAGAATGATTAATTAGGAGATATATATATATTCCAGTTTAAAAGTTCGGAGGTATAAAGGGCGCGATATAATATAAAAAATAAACTATACCCGGAGATCTGCGAGTTCAGATTACGCGCAGTTATAAAAGTTTCTCTCATTTTTCTATACTAATTAAAAAATGATTTTTTTTTGTTTTCTAGAAATAAAAGTACAGTCGCTTATATTACAGCCGAGCTCGTCCGAGAACTTTTTCAACTTTATATTATAGGTATAATGAATTTTTCCAATTTTTTTTCTTTTTCACTGTCTAATTCTTAGACTTTCTGTTTCTTGAATAACGAGCAAATAAAAAAAAAAAAAAAAAAAACCCCCAAAAAAAAGAAAGGAAGAACGATATTATCTCATCTTGAATTTAATCATAATTGCTAAGCAATTATAATTATATCGTTATACTGTTATATTCTGACGTCTAAAGCAACTTAAGAGAGAGATACGAACAGTGGTCTGTGGTATATATATAAATAGATTATGTGTGTATGCATATGTATTTATGTATGTAACATAATGGTGATAGCTGTTCGGGAAAAGAAAAGATAAAAAAAAAGAAATAGAAGGACATGCATTATACATTATATATGAAGATAATTATGATCGATTCAGAGCCAGAGGCGAGCTGGGGATGTGGTTAGCTTTTATAATTGTCGAGCGTGGCTTTAATATAGCAAACGCCGACAGTTTGACGAATGTATTGACACGGTAATTTAATATTTAATGGTTTAGTACATAAAGTGTAAACGGCGTTCCCCAAGTGCTCGTATAGTAATTCTAGTACGCAACAGGCGTCCCTCGAGCATCGATTTCACTCGTTCTCAAGAAACAGACGAACCGTAAGGGAAAAAGAAGAAAAAACCAGGGACAAAAAAAAAATAAATAAATGAGTAAGAAAAAATTCACGGAAAATACGAAAAATTGATGCATTATTATTATTTTTTTTTTTTTATTGATTTTTTGAAAAAGAACAAAGTTAAAATTTTCCTAAAAATTCGTAGAATTATTTTCACCAAGGTTTAATCCTTTTTTTTTCTTATGAAAAATACCAAAACTTCGAGAAAAGTATAAACTTTTTTTTGCCAACTCCTCAAGGTCCGGTCTCTGTTTCGATATCGACGATAAGCGCGGACTAGATAACCGCGTTGCGTATAAAAATAAACTCATATAATAATTGTCAGTCAATTAGGTCCGAGGTTGATTTCTGACTACGGTGATAATATATAAGGTCGTTGATAATTGGGGTATAATAAAAATAAAATATTGATAAGATGAAAGAGGTACAAATTAGCTAGTCTCTATAGTCGATGTAATTTTTGAGCCTATTTCACGATACGAAACTTTCAAAGTCAGTTTCTCAAGTTATAATTGCAAAGACATCATACGTCGGGTTTCTAAAGCCTCGAAAGTCCTCGAACTCACTTTGCATAATCACTCAGTCTAGAGTAATGTACGTGTATAGGTATAAAAGGAGCTTAAAGCTCATCGTGATTCGTGGCTGGCACACAATTCCTGTATATTGGATCTTAGAAGCTAATTGTAAGCCACAGCCAAGTTTAAATGGTGGAAATTGCGTAGTTTCCACCCCACCCCTCACCCCGCTTCGTGTACCTACTTGATCGGTATACCAGAAAATTTAGATAAATGGAAGAGAAGAGGTAGCTGTATAAAGTTGCAGGATATACGCATCAAGGGTTTCGAATGAATTCAGAAAACGAAAGAAATTTAAAAACAATTTAATAACGATTTCTATTTTTCTTTCTTCTTTTGTTTTGTTTTTTTTTTTTTTGCAACATAAAAAGACCTTCCAAAACTTTTGGATTTTCAATTAAATACATGCCTCAAGATACAGTTTTCTTTTCAACAGAAAGTTCACAGGCCATGGCATCGAAAGGACAACATCCGGGATGTCGATTGCGGGAACTTGTCTCCATAATAACCGCAGATAAAAAAAAAATCCTCTGGAGTGATAATTCATGCGTTTCTATCATTGAAAGAAATAAATTATTTGAACAAAGGGTGAAAAGTGCATCAGCGAATTTTCGCGATCGTTTAATTCCCTTTGAAAGAGCTTTAAAGCTGGTAAAACTAGATTTTATAGCTGCAGTGTTGGACAATTTTATTGGTAAAGTACTCCACCGTCGAGTACTTTCTCTCTCTCTCTCTCTCTCTCTCTGTATCTGCAGACCTTGTTGATATCCGCAGATAGAAAAAGAGAGAGAGAGAGAGAGAGAGAGAGAATAAATAAAATATATCGAAGAGACGAGAAACAGGACTAATAAATTAGAATTAGAATCGTTATCGGTATAGGCCTTTGGTGTATATCATAAGCGGCGATACAGAACGGGGAATCGCGTCACGTGTATCCGGTGTATAATAACCCATCGCCATACTTTTATTTCATTTTATTTTATTTTATTTTTTATTTTTTTCATTTTTTTTTTATCGCGTAATTGCGCGTCGATAATGTTTCGCCTCTCGGAGACCCGCCCTTGCGTATCGCAACGCCGGATGTAGTCGAAATTTTTCTAATATAAGGAGAATTATCCCGTATATATGAGATACAAGATAAAAAATTATTATCACTAAATCCAAAATTAATTACAGTATAATAATAAAAAAAAAAAAATATAAAAAAAAAGTTTAAACAACGTTACAGGTGTCTGATGCGGACGATATTATATAACTTGAACGTCGATTTGTTTAATCAGCTGAAATTTTCACGAATAACTCGTCGATAATTTTGTTTGTCAAATGCAAAATAAAAAAATGGTACAGGTATTAAATTTCTGCGTTATTTGTAATTTGATGGAAAAAATATATATTCACGCATCAATTATATTATAAGTATTATACTTGCGGAATTTTATTTTCGATATTTTTAATTGCTAATATTGGATTCCCTGTAATATATAATATAAACTGATCGTGCAGAGATAATTGGAAATTGATTTATTTTCCAATTCGTATATAGGTACGAGTATGATAATGTATAGATCCAAATTGCGGAATGATTTCGATATAGCTGCTTTTCAATCACGATATGATTAACGAAGAAATAGTGCAGTTGATCTGCATTACTATAAACGAATAGCTAGGTAATATATATATCGAATAAATTAACGAGATTTCAAGCTGCAGTTAGTTAATGTCAATTGATACTTCCCTCGTAGATTCTCCTTAGTAAATTACTATACTATATACGGTCAATTTAATTGGGGGAGCCAAAGCTGAGGATGTATCTTTTACTGTACACCCGCGCATATTACAGGAGGGAACGAGTGAAATAACGTATAAGTATAATAATTACGATATGCGTGAAGATAATTTACAAATTATTATAAAGATATTTCACATTATATGAGCTCCATATACGTTTATCGTTACAGCATGTTATGTATAATACATATGTATATAGCATACATATATATACATATTTATATATACCTATATATAATATAGATATCCATTAATTTTTTAAACTTGACAGATAAAAGTGGTTAGCGAGAGATAAGTTCTTGCGTAAATTGGTTTAGCCGTAACTTCGTTATGAAATGAGGTCACTATCGAAAATAGCAAACAAATTATGTGACTGATTAAAAAACAAAAAAAAAAAATCAAAAATATTTTCCAAAAATTCTGCTGCATGGTTTCACAGATTAATTGGGAACCAGTACAGCTTGATTTTGGAAATTCGGAGTACTCCAAAATGCATTTATTTGTCAGCCAAAGTTTATTTCACATAAAAAAAACATTTTCTTTGAAAACCTCTGTCGTAAGTTTTGAGAAACATCGTTGTTCCGATTAAGGTCGTTGAGGGTTCATTTTGTTCAGAAAAGAAATCCTCATCGTGTGAACGAGGGATTTTTTTTTACAATTTCGCGATGGCCAAGTTATTTGCAAATTAGTGGCCTAAATATTGGAAATTTTGGATAATTGACCGTAACTTTCCACATGATTTTCTTTTTACCGATCCCTACGTTCATAAGATGTAAAATTGCTGTCTGAAGAAAGGAAGATCTTGAGAGGTTGAATTTGACCAACGATGTGCCTGAAACCTTACGACAAAGTTTTTTGAAGAAAATTTTCTTTTGATGTGAAATAAACTTTGGTTGATAAATAAATAAATTTTGGAGTACTCCAAATTTCCCAAACCAAGCTGTCTTAAAAATCTACGAGATTATATATATACATATATATAATATGTCGTTCGTTTACCTTTATTGTTCGAAACTTTTAACCACCACTGTCTTTATACAAAAAAAATAAAATAAAAATTGTCAGATAAAAAAACCAAACGAAAATTAAGATAAAAAAAAAAAAAAAATTGGTTCACTTTTTTTGGCTTTCACTACAATGATTTATAGTCATCTCGAATCCATATTTGTTGCAATGTTATACGTTTTTGTTTTTTTTGTTCTGTTTTTTTTTGGTGAATAAAAAGTTCGATAGAAATTTTGAAAAAAAAAACAACCGTCAAACAATTGTGAAAAATTGAATGAAAAAATTAATGCAAAATTTAAAGAAAGTTAATGAAATTAATGATCTTTATTAATTTCTTTCGAAACATATCGACAGATAGGAAAACAGAAGTAAAATAAAGAGAAAACGACCGAAGAAAAAGAAAAAAAAATTGAAAAATTGAACCCAAAAATTATATTTTGGTAAAATTTATTTTTGATTTTTGTTTTCTGTGTATAAATCCGTCGTTTAATTTAGTCGATCGCACCTAATACATCAATGCGGTTTAATACCGTCGAAGAGTGTTTTTTTTTTATTTATTTTTTTTCTTCAAATCATTTATTACAGTTGCGGGTAATCGTGCGTACGTGTGTTTGCGGTAAACTACGCGCGGATTCTCGGCAACAGGTAAATCTCTTAGTCCCTTGATAAGGCGAGGAGGCGCGGGGGTGGTCGAACACTGACGGAGCGTCGCGACGCTACTGGCGTAAACTCTCCGGTGAACCCTGCCTCGTATCTCCTCGTTTCTCTCCTCTTTTGCTCTGTCCTTCTCTGTCTTTCGCTCTTTATCTCCCTCTCTCTCTCTACTCTCTCACACTCTCTCGGTTCTCCAGTTCTCCTCTCCTAGCGCAGGGAAACCTGCGCGGTACTGGTCCAACGTGGGGGGGCCTCCCAAATCTAGCCCCTTCAAACGACGAAACTGTGTCTCTCTTTTTCTTTGCTTCAATTTTTTTTTTTTTTTGTCTTTTGTATTTATCTCGAATGCCGAAAATTTGATCGACGGATTCAGGAATCTCAATCTTTCATTTGATAAAAATGAAAAATAATTTTCAACAACTTTTTGGATCATCCTCGTGCAGTGCAGTGGGCAGCTTCAAAAAATTTCCATCCCCGCATTATATACGAATTGTGATGAGATCTTTGTATAATCCTATCGATTGAATCCGATAGTTAGTACGAATTTTTAATATTTTTTCGATACAGTCATTCCGTTTCGAGAACCAAAATAAAATATCAGATTATACGGTTGATAATCGACTGCAAGCACGGTCAGCGGTGTTGAGAAATTATACTACGTCACGTCGTGGTTCAGCATGAGATTGTGCGATGAGTATCTGTCGTCCAAACCGGAGTGAATTTAGGAGTCTATTCAATTTCGGTGATATTTTGAAATTCGAACTTCGATCACTAGATCATCCCTGCGTAAATCCACTCGCTTACCGTATATATTACAGGTATGATTATAATCCACATATGTATCTAATGTGTATCGATGAAATTAAAACTGTACCTCAGGGAAAAAGATGATAGGGTAACGCTTCGATTATAAAAGTGGGAAATTCCTGCGCGGCTTCGACCTCCAAAACTAAACATCATCGTCGTATGGGTACAGGCCTTCGACTATGTATACGGTATAAATAAAATATCGCAGAACCGTTGAACTTCCCTGCAAAATTAAACCTCAGTACCTATTAATCCCCAAATCAAAATTTCTTTCCCTATTTCTTCTCCTTCTTCTTCTTCTTCGTCTTTTTTGTAACTACTCAATTGAACCTGCGAGGGAGCCGTAGCTCGCTCCTGAATTGTGAAGATCAATTTAGTGGAAAAACTGGGTCTCAATATATCGCCGAGGTGTTACATTTTCTCGATATATATTCCGACAGGGAGGACATTCGGTCAGTTTGATAGATGTCGAGGCTATACAGCGTTTTTTTTTTTTTTTTTTTTTTTTTGCGATACGCTGGACCCGCGGATCCCGGATATATGAAATATCGAATAGAAACGATATAGGTATTTGACCGATCGTGAGTCTGTCGTGAAGCTTGAGTATAAAATTATATTTTTCTCTTCGGCAAAATAAATTAACGCAATTCTGCACGCGATAAGTAGTTTAATCCGATCCAAACGAAGCCAACGTTACGTTATAAATTCAATATTCAAATCGAACGAACAGCTATCGTGGTCAAGGGTAGTTTTACTCAAAGTAACACGCAATCGGTTGCTCTTTAGAAAACCTTCGCCTTTCGGGTGATTTCATCATCGAATTCATGACGAAAACGAATAAAGGCCGGAGTTCGCGTTGCTAATTCGAGTCGTGCCGATTGTTTAAAAACGAATTACCCAGAATCAGGTAATTTCGAAGGCTCACGGATTTCCAGGAAACTCCGGAGAACGGTGAGACTTGGTTCAACGCGCCCCAATCGCAAGTGAAGGATACAATCTGTATAAACAATAAGGATTTATCAGCTTGAGGGTTTCGGTCCCAGAGGGTAAAACAGTAAGGTGTGAAAATGAGAGTCGGTCGGGTTCAGAGTTCTCGATGATCCTCCGGTCCATCGTCGCCTCAGACTCCCTGAATAAGAAGCTCAACCCGTGCGACAGCCCTTTTAATGTCAGGATGAAAACTTTCACCCTTGGCAATGAGTTCTACCACCGAGTTCTTTCGGCCATGACAATGAGACGAGACGGCGGTGACAGCTGCGCGATTCGCAACCTTTGTTTAGAGTAAAAGGGGACAGTTGGAAAAACAGACAGAAATTTCATCTCAGAGGACGAAGTAGACGTTCTGAACGTGGGTATTCGTACCTTTATCACCGAGGAAAAGCAGCTGGTTCGGTCATTTTTTCTTCTGGTACGTAACACGATGTGTTATCTAATTAGCATAAGCTAGCTTAGGTACAATCGGGCAATAAAGTTCTTGGAGGGTCGAAATTCAGACTCAAACGTTTCAGTGTCTACGCTGTTGAGCAGCCCCCTCGCTCCGCATACCCCGTTCTCTGAGAACGCGAATCGGGCAGACTACCTACTCAAAGTAAAGTAAGAAATACTTCCTAAATATACAGGGTGTCCCAGAACTAAATGTCCAAAATGAAAGGTGGCCTAGAGGAGGTCGAACTGAGTAAATTGTCCCGAAGAACATGGGGTCTGCGAAGTCGCGTTCGCGAGATATCACAAGTTAAGAAAAAAAGTATCGCTTTGCGCCTTTCGCGTCGAGGCGGCGCAAAGCGATACTTTTTTTTTTAACTTGTGATATCTCGCGAACGCGACTTCGCAGACCCCATGTTCTTCGGGACAATTTACTCAGTTCGACCTCCTCTAGGCCACCTTTCATTTTGGACATTTAGTTCTGGGACACCCTGTATATAATAAACAACGCATCGATGGGCCTCCACAACAGCGTAGACACTAAAACACCTAAGCCTAAATTTCGACCCTACAAGAACTTTATTGCCTGACTGTACATTGAAATGTCATGTACCGCAAACACGAAAGCTTCTATAATCATTCCTTACGCAATTTGCGGTCGCAGTAGAAAAAGATACCAAAGTATGTGAAAATGGACGAGCTGATAATGTGGTTAAAATTCCCCTGGGAATGCCATGCCTTTAGGATCCGATACAGCGAGAACAAAGGATTTTCCTGAACAGGAGAGTAGTTCGTTATACATTCAGAGTTCGGTATATATGACAGATAATTCTCCAGAATAGCGGGAGCACCCGACATTCGGGGGTTTGTTTGTCGTCCGGAGTGGATAACGAAGTAAACTCGGATGTCATCAGAGTGGAAGTAATATTGAAAGGAGACAAAAGTCCATTAGTATATTTTGACAGTACTCGATGTAAATTTTACGAGGAAGTAGGAGAATCGTTGAATCTCTGTTCAAATTTATATCAATTATATTTTGACAATTCCAACTCGAGCTTCCGAGAAGATCGCGACATCGCGACGTAGAAAAGAAAAAGAGCGTTTCTCAAAGGGCTGGACATTTCGAAGAATACGAATCGACCCGGCTGCTGTAACAGTCCATAGAAACTGATGAAACGTGAATCTCCTCGTACAGATACGGATTGAAAAAACGGATGGAGGCGGACTTTGAATTCGTTTTCTCAATCGATTTCTATACACGTCGATATACCATCGACACAATTTGCAATTTCTATTCCAGATTCGAGTCTGTATATAGTATAGTACATTACTTGACTTTTATTAAACCTAAAGTTCTGATAAAAACGCGATCGCCACTTCCTGCGAATCGTGAAAGTCAAGACGGACTGAGGCTAGCGTTTCTTATCAGAGGAAACTGAGGACGGAAAGCTGAGGCGTGATATATATACATCGTCAAGGTTTTCATTGCGTACTTTCTCATTTTCCTTTCCTTTTCATCACAGTGAACGAATGATAATGACGATTAATTTTACGCAAGAAGCAAAAATCGATCGGTTTTCATCGTCGATCGTCTGTTCGCATAGAAAATCAGGATCTTTATTTTGAAAATCAGGATCTTTTTTTTGCAAATTACTGTATGCCGGAATATATTTTATATTCTTGCACATACGAATGACAGGAAGACTAACGTTCTTTTCCATATTTGTCTTCGCACACAACCACCAAGTCAGATAAGTAATTCCATGTAACAGCCGAGGCTGCAATCACGACTGTAAACTTTTGATTAAAACTCATTTTTTTTTCTGACACTCGTAAATTTTCGAAAATTTTTTCGACTCACTTATTCATTTCGTGGATAAAATTCTGAGAAGAACCGCTCAGGCGGATGGAAAAATTTGTCGTAGGATTGAAAAAAATTTTAGGATTCTGAAAAAATATTTAGATCGTGATTAAGGTTCGAGCATTGTCAAATTTGGGAACAGAAACGGCTCCGGTGATTCTTATATAATTGTTAAGATCAAATTCGATCTATAATCTTGGAAATTCAAGCTCGGTATAAGACGTGTTGAAGGAGAGCCACGCCTGGAACCGCAAGACCGCGTCGTTTCCTCCAGGAAAAGGTATAAATCCACGCCCTCATCCCGACCGAGTCAGTTCTTTCGTGTATCGCGTTGGGACCAGAGAGAATAAGTGAAAGAGTAGAACATGAGGGTGTTTTACATCGTAGTTTTTGCAACGGCTGCACTATTCGCCAGTGCAAACGCTCGGCCTGGGTCCCAGACGAACCGCCACGAACGTAGAGCACGTTCAACGAACGCTCACCATTATCAAAAGCCACTATTCAACCCGGACTTCGACGCTGTTCAGAACCAGCTGTGGGAGAATGAACGTTCTGATCAGGTTCCTCCAGTCCCGAAATTCCCTCGGTCCGATTGGCAGAATTACCAGCTGCCTGAATCCGGACGTAGTTCGTTCCAGAATCAGGGACAGTTTATCGACGTGGATGACGATGGACAGAATAACGGTATTGATAAGTTCCCAGATCCAGTTCGTCACGTGAACAACGATGACGATGAGCACAATCAAGATATAGAGAACTTCGTAGATTCGCTTCGCCTGTTGGATAATAATGGCGAGGATGACCAAAAAAATACGGAAAAGTTTATACAGCCAGTTCACCACTTCAACGAAGATCAAGGTTCCCAGAATGACATTGAGCCACCTGTGCACAAGAAATATTACACGAATCTCGGTCAACGGAACAACGACCACGAGGTGAACACCAACAATATCAACCAGAACTTCGAGGTATCCGGTCACAGAGACCAGGACCAGAACCAGGACCGGAGCCGGGAACACGATTGGGATCATTACGACGACGACGATGACGATGACGATAGCGCATGGGATGACGATTCTGGTCCCGACGATTCCGCCGATGAAGATTCCGACGAAGACGATTCCTTTTCCAAGGAGTCGGGTCCCGACGATGATTTCGAAAACGATTCTAACTCCAGCGACGATTTGTACAATGACGACTCTTCCCAGGACGTGGACGACTCGAAGGACGAAGACGATCAGGTACAGGATCAAAAACCGCCTAAGGGATTCAACGAACAAGGTTCAATCAATCCGAGGACAGTAAACGGCTCACCGTACTTCGGCCGTTATAAATTGGGTGAGTTCATGTTCGGAATTAAAGAAAAAAAAAAATATATATATATATATATATAACTAGAACGACTCGAATTTTTCTGAGCTCTCGAACAGACGTTTGAAGACATCAAAGAGATCACGTTTGTGAAAAAAGAAAGAAAACAAAAAAAAAACGAGGATAAGTATGCGTGTGCGTCGATTCGATTGATAAGAGATTTCTTTATACGTTAAAAGGAAATCGATCGATATCCACATACTTATATAAGCCTAAAGCGATGTTAGTATATTCCCGGGTACAAGACAGGCTAAGGAGGAACTCTCGAGCTTTGCCCAGCGGTTTTTTATCCAGCTTATCAATAAAAATAATAATGATAACAATTTTCTTTTTTTTTCTTCTCTTTTCAGATAATCAGTTGGGAGGAAATGATGACCCCCAAGTCCAACGCTGGGAGAGGAACGGTGCTCCTCGAAAAGACTCTTACCTAAAAAATGAATGCATTGTGCTTTGCAATACCATCAAACACACCGGCGATAACTTTCCCGAGATAATCTCATTGTGCCAATGTTATACCGGTGGCATGATTCCCAACAAAAAGTAAAAAAAAAAAACACTTTCAACCGGACGATACTATACTATACTGTAGATATTCGTAACTAAATGTTGAACTGCCTGCATCTGAAACTGAAATTTCACCATCATTCTATGATCGTTCATATTTGAGTCGAATAATGAATATTACACATTTCTGACGTGTGACTTGTAAATTTTAATCCATACGTAATACCTGGATGCAGTAGGATAAGAGAAATTTTATTTTTTAATATAATTATTATTATTATTATTATTATTATTATTATTATTATTATTATTGTATAATATCGTATGCAGATTGTTGTATGTGAGATTATTAAACACGTTATAATATTATCATCCTATTCGCTATTCTTCCTTGGTTATCCTTTTTCTGTTCCTTAGGTACTACAGGTTTTTATATCTTAACCGCATTATCATAAATTACATCACGCAGCGCGGCGGTATAAGGTTCGCATGATAATTAGTTTGCCACCACTTCTATCTGACTCAACGTTTTTTTAATTCCTTGACAATTGGTCTTCTTGTAAAATTGTTATTATTATTATTATTGTTACAAATTTACAATTTCGTCACGATTTTATTGACACGCTCAAATTTATTTTGAAAGATCTGAAAAGAAAATCTAGTTGCTATTTAGAGTCAGAAAATTGATACAAAAAATCGTGGATCAGATCTGAGAGGTCGAGGGTCACGGCCAGGTCGAATTGGTATCGAATGCCTCATATATAGGTTCTCCTTATTCATTAGTGAATAATTTTTATTATCATTATAGTATGTATGCTTACTGTAATAGATATTGCAAGGTTACAATAACGCCCACGTTTATTATACCTTCCAGTACTCAAAGCTCAGATTGATATTAGACCATATTGCCTATTATACCCTTAACAGGATGATATGGTAGGCCAAACTCTGCAGGGTAGAGGATCTCGTGAGCAATTGATCAGTAGACAATATAACGCGTTCTTTTCTTCATGCTGTATATCACATCTTCTCATATATATAAAACAGTTTTCAAATTTTTATTACACTTTTAACGACTGCCATGCGTGCATACGATCCTACAGCCATTTTCACAAATACCAGACATTAGATTCTGACTTAATGCAACGCTATTGTATGTGTATGTATATATTTATACAAAAAGGGGATATATTCAAGGAAAATTACGCCATCAGTATATAAGTTTCCGTAAATGGTGCATGCCGCGGTTTCTTATTTACAGCTGTCATTATTTCAGGCCATCAATTCCAGCCCGCGGGCTGATGAATACTTACATTTCTTTATTCCGAAGGATCAGATGTACTTAGCAAATTCCCTTCTTCTTCACAGCCATGACCCTCATTCGGCACGCTTTTATAATCTTATGGTTTTTACGTGGTATTTTTGCCCAACGCGACGCTTTGGCATGTGGGTCAAACGGTCTCAAAAGACTCGACTCTAGTACATCGCGGTCCGGGCTGTAAAAGTTCCATTTAATGGTCAATTTCTTAGCGAGGATCACAATGACTATCTGCTCTGCGGAGCTGCTGCTGTGATGTAGGTTGAGAAAAATTCTGGCTAGATTTTCATAATAGTATTACGAGCACGTCACTAACCGCGGATTATTCCTCGGTCCTGCAGGATCAAGATAAGAATAATATCTCGGAGGTAGGATGATCCCCGAAAATTATCGTGACGGCGTTGTGCATTTGCATCTTTTCTGAAAATATACCGACGAGCACTTTATCCCAAGCACTTCACCCTTTCTCCTTCCCTTTCACTTTTCCTTTCTTTCGAATCGTTTTATCAAATTTATTTCCAAATTTGATATGCGGTACAGTATCATATATGGATTTATGGATAACCTCGTACGTACGGTTTTCACCGACAAACCTTTACCTCAGGGACGTGACGCGGCAACTTTGTCATGGCTATAAATTGATCCTGCTGGATTACCACCGCGAGGATCTTTCTTCCTGCGAATAGCCCCTCTTCGTCGCCAGACAGTTGACTTCTCTGCTTCCATCGTCGGGGTCTCGGAAGACCCAGGTACTGGATCAAGAATCTCAGGAACTTCATCCGAAAGGGGTGAAGCGTTGTTCGTTGTAATCTCGTCTTTCATGATCGGTTTCTCCAAAGTCCTCTAGAGTCCTTCACCCCTTTTATCACTTCCGGTAGTCTCAAACTCGTTCTGTACTTCCAGTCCACTTCTCTCCTCCCCTCGTTCCATGTTCGCTTCAAGCATCGCCAGATATCTCCGACAGTTACTACACGGACTGGTCATCTTATTGTCAATAAAACTCCTCCACTCTGCCATATTCTCTACCCTCAATAATTCTATGCCTGTCTTCTTCCCATCAGCGATGTATTTTTTATCTGCTACATGGATCCCTTCGATGTATGATATCCGGCTCTTGTCTTAGGATTATCTTTACCCCAGCAGCTTGTACATACGTGACACCGACGAAATGAGTAGACGATTTCTTAAGCCTTTCGATATAGCGTGAAGGAGAATATGATTCCTGTATATAAGGGATGACAGGAATGATACGGGATTCGAATATCAACACAGAACGACAATTCCGTGTTTGGATATATCTTGAAAATCACAATTACGGCGAATCAGACATATTGTCATTTAGTTCGGTTTTAATCACTAGATCAGAAAATCTTGAACGAGTTCAGTCAGCTTAGGTGCGTGTATACCGTAGAACTAATTGTCGCGATACTATTTACCGACCTATTGTAGAAAAGCGTGTGATTCCGGAACAGACTAGATTTCCGAAGTATTTCTCGGATTTTATTCAAGGATTTTTCCCTACAGTTGTGCAGTATTGGAAAATCCTTACATCCGAACGATTGCAGCGTAAGTGTTCCGGGGTATAATGAACAGTTGCTTCATTTACCATTGATTAAAGTCGGGATTTATAATTAGCTGATGGAATTATGAAAGATATATATAGTATCTATACATACATGTATATGGGTAATTCCACGTGAACTTGACCAGAGTGTGGCCGCGCCATTTTTAATTTCATTGAAACTTTTTTGGTTGATAGTATGAGACTTGAAATCATGAAAAAACATCCCCTTTTTTTATCGACCCTTTTTTGCCTATGAGCCACAAAACCTATCTCAAAAACGCCCTAACCGATTTTGATGAAAAAAGTACGAAAAATTACGGCTTTCGAAATAAAAAATTGTCATTCAAACTTGAAAGTGGGCAGACATTTTTTTCTCTATTTTTCATCGTATTTTCTATTTTTATATGATATTGTACCTTAATACAAAGCAATTTTTTAAATTGTATTAAACTATCATTTCGAAAAATAATATAAGAATCCGTAAAATAATATAAAAAATTCAATTTTCGAAATGATAGTTCAATACAATTACTTGAAAAATGGGTGTATATTAACGTACGATATCGTGCATAAAAATAAAAAACACAACGAAAAACAGAGAAAACAACGTCGGTCCACTTCAAAATTTGGATGACAATTTTTTATTTTGAAAGCCGAAAATTTTCATATTTTTTTCATCAAAATCGGTTAGGGCGTTTTTGAGACAGCTTTTGTGGCTCATATACGCAAAAACGGGTCGATTAAAAAAAAGGGGGGGATATTTTTTCGTGTTTTCAAGCGTCATACTATCACCCAAAAAAGTTTCAATCAAATTAACAACGGCGCGGCCAAACTCTGGTCAAGTTTACGTGGAATTACCCATATGTATGTATTAATACCGGAAGCTAATTTCCTTCCCGTGAATATATGTATAGAAGGCTGTATTTCTCTTTAACGTCAACAAACGAGTGTATAACGGTGGTCAGACGGGTCGTTATATCCGTTATCAAGTCTGGTGAAAAATGAGAAAGTTAAGCGAAACAAAAAAAAAAAAAAGAAAAAAATTACTTTCAAAATTTACGACGACTCAATAAACTTTGCAACGTACACAGACAGCTCTTCATCACGAGGGGTTCATAACCGTATAAAATTTCAGATCCGTAACATCCGCGTGTAAAGTATTATATATCTCAAAAGCGTTAACGTATGTATAGCTAGTATATTGCACGTCAATGCCAAAAAAAGAGGCGTGAGATCCTCTTCCATAATTTTTTTCCTTTCTTTTCTTCTACTCCCATTATAAATTCATTCATTTTCTATATTTTTCACCGTTATAATAGTGGGAAATCTGCGGATATATATATCGATGGATCAATAACAGGAAATGACAGATATAATTATTCCCCCCCCCCCCCCCCCCCCCCCCCCCCCCCTCAAGAAGTGATCGCGCGTAACCGAAATCTGACACGTAAATCCTTTCGAGTTTCGCAGCGTGCGATCGCCTGCCGTGCAGAGGTATCGCGCAAATAATCTGCACGATGCAGCAATAACGCGTCAAATCGTTAGAAAAAAATAAAAAACAAAACAGGAAAAAAATCGTATAACTTTCAGCGATAGATTCAATCTTTTATCATATCGTCATTGATCATGATGATCCTCATTCATCGTATATATCTGTCAGTTTCACCGATCATGTGTCCGCGAAAGTCAGCTTTGTCTGTACATATCGATGTATTCATGAGGATACGAAGCGTATATGACCATTAATCAACAATTCGATACATTGATACTAATAAATGCCTCCAACCTTCCGATATTTATTGGATAAAAGCACGATCAGCCTGAAGTGACAGATCGCTTTGGATAGATTCATTTATAACCACCCATCTGTACGATCGATCAATATATAGGTATGCCATATATGTATAGTTATATTCGTCGAATCTGCAGCTACCGATCACCGACTATCAAAGGCGGATGATTTCTTTCGAAAAGTATAGTGACACATTCGGTTTCACGGAGTTTGGACG
The DNA here is from genome assembly GCA_949628255.1 of Macrophya alboannulata. Lineage (NCBI taxonomy): Eukaryota > Metazoa > Arthropoda > Insecta > Hymenoptera > Tenthredinidae > Macrophya > Macrophya alboannulata. The sequence continues at coordinate 742,359 of OX451207.1, read as the reverse complement.
TAACGTAACGTCTCTGTACATGTCAATGACAGTTATTTGTCGAACAGAGGAGATTTGGACTTGATGTGAAAGGCCTAATCTTATCGCGAATGGATCTTCTGTACGGGTCGGGGATGTATATGCAGGCAAGTAGAATTAATATTAGATGTAATTTGTTAATTAAACTGTCAGAACCCCCTCCGGCGCGGCATCTGACCGTCCATCCCACACGTGACCCGTGTTCGAATGCGGTCGATGTTGTAGAGGCCTTCGGCTAAATTACGACGATTCTTGAATTTCGAATGACACCTTGCCTGGCCTGCCCAATTTCATTCGAGGCTCTGAAAATCTGCCATCTGATTTGAGATTCAATTTGGGGTTCAAAATTCCGAAAGCTAAGATCCGGAAGGCCAAGACTCGGGAACTTGAAATTCTCGGATGGAGCGTCGTGGCCCTCGATGAATATTTCGAATTCTTGGACTTTCGGAGTTTTGAAATATCCGCATTCCGATCTTCCCGAATTTTAATATTCTAAACTTGAAGTACATTTTCGAAAATTCTGTCAAATTAATTCTCCGTTTTCACAGCAGTCGGATTCAGCGCGAGCTTCGCATAATATTTAATTAAAATCCCTAATTCGTTTACACCCTGTTTTTTTTTTTTTTTTCAACACCGATTGTGATTATATCGAAAAGGGTCGACTCGTGTCCTACGAATGAAATTAAACGAATGCCCTCGTGTTCCCCTCGCACTGTCTCAAACGGATTTCGATATCGCGTAAATACGATGTCCCCAAACGTACCGATGGGGTGGTTTTTCATAATGAAAAATCACCCCGATGACCTCCTGCTCGTATAATGTACCCATCGATCTCTCATCTCTCATCATTCATTTCAACGGTAATCCCGTGACCACGAATAAATCAATATGTAATATACCATATATCGCATTATATGCATAATCAGAGATAATTTAATCAGTTATTAGCAAATGGTAATTATAATTAAAGCTAACCTCACACCGATCGATAAGGATATAAAAATTCCACCAAACTCCTGTCCCGCAGTATAAATTATAAATAAAATCTACGGCTTAAACAAAGTAGCTATATATAGGTATATATACTTTACCACCTAATTATAATTTGGTATTAATAATAATTAACTCGTTAATCCAACTGCCATCTAAATCAACGCTCTCGCTTAACGCTGTGTCGGTGTATAACGAACCTTTCCTTTCTTTTTTCCCCCATCGGATTAAAAAATGTTTGAAAAATTAATTTCTCACGGTCTTATTCCTCGGTTCACATAATTATACGATATACATGTACTAGATTGAAAATCGATGCTAATTGCAGAAAATATTAATTCTTTGATAGCGATTATCTGCAACTGTACCGGGTCTCCCCTGTATAGTTGCAGATAATCCTCCCCAATTTTGGAAATTTAGTCCATTTTGGACATTATTAGTCCATTTTGGACATTATTAGTCCATTTTGGACATTTAGTCCATTTTGGACATTATTAGTCCATTTTGGACATTTAGTCCATTTTGGACATTATTAGTCCATTTTGGACATTTAGTCCATTTTGGACATTATTAGTCCATTTTGGACATTTAGTCCATTTTGGACATTATTAGTCCATTTTGGACATTACTAGTCCATTTTGGACATTTAGTCCATTTTGGACACAATTAGTCCATTTTGGACATTGAGTCCATTTTGGAGATTTAGTCCATTTTGGAGATTTGGTCCATTTTGGACATTTAGTCCATTTTGGACACAATTAGTCCATTTTGGACATTGAGTCCATTTTGGAGATTTAGTCCATTTTGGAGATTTGGTCCATTTTGGACATTTAGTCCATTTTGGACACAATTAGTCCATTTTGGACATTGAGTCCATTTTGGAGATTTAGTCCATTTTGGAGATTTGGTCCATTTTGGACATTTAGTCCATTTTGGACACAATTAGTCCATTTTGGACATTTAGTCCATTTTGGACACTTGTTTTGAATTTTTTTTTCAAGACATTTTTTGAACCGTTCAATTAGAATGGAAAATTTCGGAGCAAAATCTAATAATTACGAAAACCCCTATTCACTGAAGACAGAGGTCTTTCATACTCGAGAAATCTCTTTGTTGACTAACACCTAAATAATGTGAAAGAAACATAAAAAATTTGGAGGCCTGATTTGAGTACAGGATCTGATAGAATTGCTCATATGTATTTTTTGTTTTTTTTTTCATTTTTTTCTTTCTCTTATTTCGAAAGCTAATATTTTCCTTCACGGACGGTTTTTGTGGTCATAATAACGCGGATTTTGTTATCTCGAATAATTCGAAGTTCGAAGAATCTGTATGAACGCGTAACTGCACGTTCGTGATATTGTCTTGTTTTTTTTTGTTTTTTTTTCAGAATGTTGTGCAATATAAGATCGCTCTGCAGCACAGCACAGTATTATCTTCCTCCATATTTTACCTCATATTTACCTTCCCTGGGAAAAACACGTAGATATGTTATAGTCGGGTATCATATCTCGCAAATGTCGGTTCTTCGAATAACATATTTTGACTTTTTTTGGAAATTTTTCGCTCCGAGTGGATAAAACGTTTTCAAATAAATACAAAAAAAAAATATTCCCAAAGTTCGGAATTTCTATTTTAATATTTGATGGTACCACTGGGCCCTTGAAATTGACGTTTAAATAACATGGAGTTTTCCGAAGTTTCAATTTTTTTTCCCTCACATCCGCAATTATGCGTTTAAAAATCTGATACTCTGGACGGATGTTCACAATGGAAGCACCTGAAAATGAGAATTTTTTCAGAATTTTTTCAGAATTTTTTGAGCATTTTTTGAGCATTTTTTGAGCATTTTTACCCCAGCAGTATATGATACCGGTAAAAATGCTCAAAAAATGCTCAAAAAAATCTGAAAAAATTCTCATTTTCAGGTGCTTCGATTGTAAACATTTCACTACAGTTTCAGATTTTTAAACGAATAATTGCGGACGTGAGGGTAAAAAAATTAAAACTTCGGAAAACCCCATGTTATTGAAACATAAATTTCAAGGGCCCGGTGGCACCATCAAATATTAAAATAAAAATTCGGAACTTCGGGAAAATTTTTGTTTTATTTATTTCAAAACTTTTTCTCCACGACAAATTTCAAAAAAAGTCAACTAACTGTCACCCTAATATATAATGTGAAACATGTTTATGAAAGTACAGTTTTCCTATTACTTTCTCTTTTTTCTTTTGGATTTTTGTTTTTTGTCCTTTATTGGAAATATTCGAAGCAATTATTAGCCATTTAAAGGGGATGTCCCCGAATTGAAATTAACTAACTATGTAATGTATATTATATATACGTATACTACATACATATAGGTATATATACCTTATCGATCGTTCTATGTGCTACTATCCCGTTGCTCCAGACCCAGGTGTAATTTTAGCCTCTCCCTTTTATCCCTTGCAACGTGACGACGACAAGTAATTATCGAGACTACGTCGCCCAGTTGTACAGCATAAGCTAATTGGTATGAAATTATGTATACGGTGTATATCATGAGGTAATAATAACCGTTGATAAAACCGAACGGAAATTGATGTAACGGTGATTGCGAAAAACGGGGGTGAAGAAAAAATCGAGTTTTCACCAGATCTCGACATTTTCGGGTCCTAGGAAACTATTCTGACTATTTTTGGATGAACGTCCGTATGTGTGTCTATGTAAACAAATTTTTGTCGTACGATATCTTTAGAACGAATTGACCGATTGGAAAGGTTCTTGCGGCGATCGAAAGGGTTTATCAAGACTTAGATCTGATTAGATTTTGGAATCGATCGGTCGAGTAGTTTCAAAGTTATTCGAAAAATAAAAATTAAAAAAAAAAAATTTCATGTTTTTAGCGCATAACTCCTAAACTGTTTGTGCGATTAGTCTCAAAACTTAATCAGATTTAAGTCTTGGATAGCCCTTTCGATTGCCGCAGGATTCATCGAAATCGAACGATTAGTTTAAAAGATATTGCACGACAAAAATTCCTTTTTTTGTCGTACGATATCTTTGGAACGAATTAACCGATTCGAATGATTCTTGCGGCGATCGAAAAGGTATACCAAGACTTAAATCTAACCGAATTTTGGATTCAATCGGTCCAGTAGTAGTTTCAAAGTTATTCAAAGAATAAAAATTGAAAATAACATTTTTTTAACTTGAAAGATTTGGGCGGGAAGTTTTAGGTCTGGCCCATCTTGGTCAGCTGCATTTTTTTATTTTTTACTGTAATTTTGATAATCTTATTTTTCAATAAAAAAAAAAAAAACTAAATTTCATACATTATTATATCGAAATTATCGCGGGGTAAATATATGGTCTACGTCGACATCCGACAAAACCATATTCCAATAAACAAAATCTAAATTAGACTTTCCCTCGGTATACTGTAGTGGGAAAATAATTGTACAGCAATGATAACACTCCCACAGTGGGGGGACTTATCTGTATTTGCATCATCTTCGCAAAGCAAATGGCAGACGTCGCTGAGCACCATAAAGTCCATAAGTACCATATGTCCAAGTCAACAATAAATATTGAAATTCTATCCAATTATATGGATAAGTAGACACAGACGGTAATTTTTTTTTTCTCCCTTTTTTTCTTTTTTCCAGTGAGAGACTAAGAGCTTCGAAAGCTTCGATATAAACCAAGTCTTCGCTCCGATTGAGGAACTATATCGTCGGCGTTTGTACTCTCCAGGATTACCGCAGGAGAGAATTTTCATTTTTATATCTGGAATGAAAAAGGGGAAAAGCTTTAGGCTCGGAAATTATTCGTAGTCCATCTCCAATGGACCCAATACGAAACTGAACGTTTTAACCAACGGCAACTGAACCAGAACACAAACTGGACAGGAAGGTTAACGATCTCTGCACCAGTATCCTCATTTCCATGATAATTTATGCGAGATAAGTGTTAATTACGACGCAAAATGCACAAATTTATTTCTAAGTAACTTCTACGTATATTAGAGTGATGTACTTTCAGAAGTGATGAAAAACAGTGTCAGTGTTACCGTGTCCAGAAAATTAACGAAGGGTTAAAATATCCGGTGAATAAATCGGTAAATTTTGATGAATTGTGAAATTTTTATCAATTTTACTAACCCTCAATCGAATCCCCTGCCGAAATCGGTTTGGACTCGTTAGCTATGAGAACGAACGGAACCATCCTTCAGACTTTTTGCCTATTTCTTTACGCGACTCGTTCTCAATGTCTGAATAAATTCATAAACTCGGATAATCGTCCCTTCGACGGCGATGAATTCCGTAAATTAAACCCGATAATCGAACACTGCGGGGAGGAATATTTTTACAAGGAATTGACGGTCGTGACCGTCCACCGAGAAATGGGTGTTGATTTTTACAGAAATATTCACGAAGGATCTTCGATCGCTGTCCGAGTGCTCGATGGTGTAAGTCAGCTGAATTCTATCGGAGGACAATCCTGCGTTATTTTCTGTATCTCGATCGAACGGATTATCAATTTTTTAGAAAGTGTGGATAAGTATTCGTGGATACCGAGCAACGTATACGTGATCCAAGCTCCGTACAAAGACACGATCGACAAGGGAGAAGAAATATCGTACGAGCAGATCTGGTCGTTAACCGCGGCCAAATTGTGGCGGAAAAAGTACGTCTACAAATTTATATTTTCTACAAACGATCGAAATTTGTTATTCGATCCGTTCGAGCGATCGAAAAAATCCGTAAACGAGAATCCAACTACGACCGAAGTTGACCGAAATTTATTCGGGGCTACGAGGGATATCGGAAATTCTACGGAGCTGTTAAAAAGCAGAGAATCATTTGGCGGGTATGAGGCAAACGTTGCTCTGTTTCCATACATAACAGCCAAAAAAAATTACCACGAGAGATGGTCAGGGCCTGCAGTGTTCGCGATGATCGAAATTTGCAAACGACTCAATGTAACCCCGCGGATTTACGACCCTCCAGAACAATTCGGCTGGTTTTATAACGGGAAATACTTCGGTACTATGGGCCGGCTCATTTACCACGACAGCGATCTCGGCTTTAACGATTTTTTCATCAAGAATTACGGAAGCAAGGACTTGGCATTCAGCTCGTACCTGAACACGGACAAGATCTGCGTTATAGTACCAAAGCAGGCTCGGGTACCGGAGTATCTTTTGATCGTAAGGATCTTCAGCCTGTCCAGCTGGGTGTTAATATTCGTTGGAAACAGTCTCGTTGCTCTAACGTACGTGGGGATGACGAGCGTCAATTTTCGCCTCGGGAGTGGAGGAAAGTTCGAGAAATCTTCCGAAAAGTTTTCCGCCCGTTACGTGAGACGGCCGAGAAGGCACTTGACGAGGGTTCAATGTTTCCTAGCGACGTGGATCTTCTTTTGCTTTTATCCGGTCAAAACGAGGGGAAGAAAACTCGGCGAACGTCTCCATATTGCGTTCGGATTAATGCTCGGTATTGTAATCGGCGGATGCTTCACCAGTAAACTTGCCTCAAGTTTTAGCAAGCCAGCGTTTTTGAAGAACATCGAGACACTCGCCGAAATGGACGAAAGTGGTGAACAGATTTTCTCGATGTTAACATACTTCGGATATTTTTTGCCCTTTTATACCGCTACGACGGTGAAAAAATGAAATTTCTTTCCGGACACGCGAAGAGGTCCTTGAAAATCGCCTCTTTAACAATATACGTACATACTCCCACGCGTGGGTAGAGAATTATTATTACCTTCAACATCGGAGTAATAATATCCCGGAACAACAAGGGGGAGAATATAATGTGGCTTTTTTTAGCCGAAGGCGAGCTGCCGAACGCGTTTTTTCAAATATTGGAGGTTCAATTTATTCAGACTTTAACGCGATTTGGTTGGTGATCAAAATTCATTTGAGTTTATTCATAGACCGTGAGTTAGAGAGGCTTTTTTTCGCCGATGATAAAGAAAAACCTGTCTTGAATTATATAAGAATTTCACAAAAGAGAAGGAAAAAAAATTCAAAAAACACTCAAGAAAGTAACAAAATTGTCTGTTTTAGGACTCGAGATCCTCACCAGTTTCCCAAATCTTCTCAACGACGTGTTTGCCGACAGCGAATCGTCGACCTTTCGAAATCTCAACAAGAAACTGACTTTAAAAAATGCCACCGAAATCGTGGAGCAGGTTTTTGAGAAACGAAACGCCGGTTACTTGGATCGTTTGCATTCCTTAATACTTGCTGAAGATAGTAGCGATGAACTGCACGTAGTTTCGGAATGCCCGCACGAATATCACCTGGCGTATCCGATCGTCAAGGGTAATTATACATGCAGCTTATTTTTCGACAATTTTTTCATCCCTCCGCAGTCACCATGGGTCAAATTGATCTGGCTTCAACTTTGGGACTAAATATCTGTATTTGGATGGAATAAATACCTTTTTTTGAAACCCCCACTATTGAAATATTTTTTCTATTAAAGAACCATATCTCGCGAGTATCAGCCTGAAATTTTTCGAAAAAAAATTGAAAAATGAAAAAGTTACGAATATTTTACTGAAAAAGTACATTTTCCGCACATTTACATCTTCACGAATTTTTTTAGACATGTTGATATTCGATTTTTTCCAAATTGACTGTTGCTAAATATTCTACAATGTTCAATGTATGTTCCACAATTTTTTGAAAAAAAATCGGACTGATACTTTTTGTACGGCAGCCATTTGAAATTGACGTTGGGTCAATTTGAGCCCCAGTATGACTACTACGTGATTCTACATAAGTGGGACTACAGAGGGTTAAACAATTAACAGTGGAGCCCAAGCCGATCCGATAATTAATTAACAATATATTCCTAGGTTCTCCCTTCCTGCCCAGGATGAATAAAATAATTGGAAGACTCCAGAACGGGGGCTTGTACAGAAAGTGGTTCAGTGACATGAGAAAACCGTTGAAGAATGACGACAGTCAAAACCCGGTCGTTATCCGACTGCCCCACTTGTATATTCCCTTTTTTATACTGTTAGCGGGTCTCGCGATATCTGGATTAGTATTTTTCTGTGAATTGAATTTTACCCAGTCCGTGTAAAACAGGGTGAATATAAATAAGAGGAAGGTCGGATTTTATTAAAAATTAAAACCTCCGAGAATTGCTAGACAGAATTTTTTGGCAACCCTCCCGCAGAAGCTAAAATATTTATCGAGTTAAGTGGGGTAAACCGAGGTTGGTAATTCATTCACGGAGGCATAATACCTGCAGGTTATTCATTAAATTTCAAACTGAACCATTCCGGCTGACGATATCCACGACGACAAGGTCTGCGGTTGGCAGCTGGGGTATTCGCAAAATATGGTTGAAAATTTTTGTCGAAAAGGTTGCCCGAGGGTATAACGCGGAAGCCAACCCTCTTGGGCTTGTTCAATTTATTAGAATCTGTGTCAATTCAGGGACCTAAACGCATTTTGAATTCCGGAGCTACACTATGACGCTTCTCGCGGTATACCGTATCTACCGTAATAACTATAAAACTAAACGGTATGTAAATAACGATAATAAACGGTATGGAGAACCAGACTGGCTCACGTGGGTATAGCTAGCTAGACGAATATAGGGGGAATTCCACGTGAACTTGACCAGAGTTTGACCGCGCCATTTTCAATTCCATTAAAACTTTTTTGGGTGATAGTACGACACTTGAAATCATGAAAAAACATCCCCTCTTTTTATCGACCCTTTTTTGCCTACGAGCCACAAAACCTATCTCAAAAACGCCCTAACCGATTTTGATGAAAAAAGTACGAAAACTTACGGCTTTCAAAATAAAAAATTATCATTCAAACTTGAAAGTGGGCAGACATTTTTTTCTCCGTTTTTCATCGTATTTTCTATTTTTATATGATACTGTACGTTAATAAAAAGCAATTTTTTGAATTGTATTAAACCATTAGTTCGAAAAATAATATAAGAATCCATAAAATAATATAAAAAATTAAATTTTGGAAATGATAGTTCAATACAATTACTTGAAAAATGGGTGTATATTAACGTACGATATCGTACATAAAAATAAAAAACACAACGAAAAACAGAGAAAAAAACGTCGGCCCACTTCAAAATTTGGATGACAATTTTTTATTTTGAAAGCCGAAAATTTTCGTATTTTTTTCATCAAAATCGGTTAGGGGGTTTTTGAGATAGCTTTTGTGGCTAATACGCAAAAACGGGTCGATTAAAAAAAAGGGGGGATATTTTTTCATGTTTTCAAGCGTCATACTTTCCCCCAAAAAAGTTTCAATGAAATTGAAAATCCCGCGGCCAAACTCTGGTCAAGTTCACGTGGAATTTCCCATAGGTATGATATGTTATACATACGTGTTAGTATGAAAATTTACAACTTTATGCTTACAATAAATCCAAACAAAGTCTGCTCGCCGTGGAGAATGAAACGCTGCAGATGCTCATTCATAACTGAAAAGTGAAAACCAACACGCAAACTAGACTCTCAAATTAAAATTTAATACCCACACGCACGCGTCAATCTTCCCTATCGACGCAAGACAGAGGATCACCAATTTTCGGGTGATGATTAATGGATATTTACACGCCCGCTTAAGTCCTCGACTAAACTATAAGTACGTAGCTGTTTAAACTAATTAATCAAAGACTTAGAACATGGTTGTTCTATTATAACCGCGTGATTATACTCGAAAGACCTTTTCTTGCCCTTTTTTTTTCATTATTCTAGAATATACTGACTTGCGAATTTTCAGCAGCAGAGATCGAGAGACGAAGTCTCGATATTCTGCTGGGTCCGTATTTCGTATTTCATTATAGTTTAAACCAATTTAAACTTTGCTAGGTCTTTTGCGTTTTTTTCTTTTTTTTATATTTTGCACGGACGACCGTTTCGCAAAACTTTTTCCACCCTCCTATTTTCAGAGCTTTCGTAGTATTCGTTCGAAGTCTATCTCATATACATATACAGTCTTCAATACTGACTTGGACTATACATATATACCCATGCATCTGTAAACTAAACAACGAAGAACTTTTAATACAATTTCAAACACGGATCTTTAAGCCACGGTAAACTACCCCTGGCGCCCGAAGCGAGAATATCGCTATTAATTTTCGCCACAGCAAAAATTGTGCAGAAATAAGATTCGTTTAAAAAAAAATGATTTTCGAAAACGATTTTATCTGATTTGTATTCAAATCTATTAGACGAATTATGAAAAGGTGTGGGAAATTTTATGAGAAAGATGGATAATTGGCTGATTTCTAAGTCGAGAGAATGTTCGTTTCCTTTTGTTGAAATATTCTGACGAAAAGACGTTTTACGAAAGCTGATCGTAAGCTATCTGATTGACGATGAATCTTACAGCAAAAATTAAGTACGTTTACTGCTCTCGGAGGGTTTGTTCCAAAGTGGTAAAGTAAGTTCACGCTCTGAATTGAGTGGCTTCACGGCATTCAATATTCATCGGAAAAGACAACAGGTAAGAAAAGTGTGGGGATGAACTTCGGCGAGATAAAAAAAAAAAAAAAAACGCAACGATAAAAAGTAAAAAAAAAAAAAAAAAAAAAAGTTCTCAAAGTCCAATAAAGGGAATTTTACTACCTCTGAAACCCGCCAAAACGTAATTCAATACCAAAGCGAAATTCGAACTGTTCGAAATTTCGCGGTATTTTCCGAACCGTTTATTCCCTCAACAACAAAAAAAAAAGATCGTTTTTCGCTCGACTGCTCACCAATCTGCTCCCGAGATGGGTTGGTAAATTGTTTTCTCGAAATTTTGAAAACTTGTTGCCTTATTTTTTTTTTAATTTTGTTGCTTCTCCTGTGACGTATTTAAATTTATGGGCCACATGTAGCTGTTAAGAGGACCAGTACAGCTTGGTTTGGGAAATTCGGAGTACTCCGAAATTTATTTATTTATCAAACAAAGTTTATTTCACATCAAAAAAAAAGTTTTCTTCGAAAAACTTTGTCGTAAGGTTTCAGGCACATCGTTGGTCCAATTCAACCTCTCAAAGTCTTCCTTTCTTCAGACAGAAATTCAACATCTTATGAACGTAGGGATCGGTAAAAAAAATCCATGTATAAAGTTACGGTCAATTATCCAAAATTTCCAATATTTACGCCACTAATTTGCAAATAACTTGGCCAACACGAAATTGTAAAAAAATTGCCTCGTTCACAGGATGAGGATTTCTTTTCTGAACAAAATGAGCCCTCGACGACCTTAATCGGAACAACGATGTGCCTAAAACCTTACGACAAAGGTTTTCAAAGAAAAATTTTTTTTTGATGTGAAATAAACTTTGGCTGCTAAATAAATGCATTTTGTAATACTCCAGTGTATAGATAACAAATTTACCATCTACCTATACTGAAATTCTGGCCTGTAGGTACAGACGAGTTGTGGATACAAAGGTAATTCATTTCTCCAATCAATTGTGGGTCAACTTTACAGAATGGGGTAGTTCCTACTCCGTTTTTTGAACAGCGAATACAATATCCTGTGGTCAAGCTTTATTCGACAAAACATATATAGATATAATAAGATTCCAATATTTTATAGCTTATTTCGCGCAGGGATTTTTCGAAAATCGTCGAATACGAAAATCACTAGTTCTTCACACAGTTTCTATTAATTCGGCACCAAGGTATATCGTATCGAAAAAATTGTTGTACAGAATCTGTTGGTATACCTGAGCGTGCTTTGAATCGAAAATATTTATCGATTTTTGGCGGGTGCTGGAAAGATAGAAAATTTGCTCGCAAAAGTGAAAATCTTGAATTACGAAAATACGCCGGTCTCGATTTTGTTCAAATTTTTTACCCAAAATTCGGCATTAAAAGACGCGAGTTTTGAGATCATGCGGAAGGTGGAACGAGACTGGGTTCAGGAAACACTAATTTTTCATTATATTCTGGCGAATAAGTCAAAGTAGAGATTTTTAAACATTCAAGAACCTCTTACCTCTGAACTATCAAGTTTGGAGAAAAATTGCAAGGGACAAAAAGTGCGTAATTTCATGCAATGATTATTTAAGAATGATTGCAGAATTTGTCCAATAACTTTCCATTGCAGCTTCTTCAATATCGCGTGAAAAAAATAAAAAGTTGTTGAAAAAAAAATCTGGAATTATTCTCCTAGAATCTTTGCATGAAATTACGCACTTTTTGTCCCTTGCAATTTTTCTCCAAACACGATAGTTTAGAGGCAAAAAGTTCTTAAAAGGTCAAAGATATCTATAAGTTATTTAGCTGAATAGCATGAAAATTCAATGTTTCACAAAAAAATGTTTCATACGAAAGTCGTTTGATTTTCCAAGTAGAATGAAATTATGCAATAAAAAATATAGGTTTCCATTTGAAAAAACGAAGTTGATCTTGAAATAACCTTGAAACCGTAAACCAAATGGAAAACAAAGAATTCCATTATTTTTCACCTTTGAAACGATAGAACTTTTGTTTGAAAAAATTTGCTCGAAAACGCCGTGGTTCTGAGATAAAAAATTCGTAATCGAATAAAATGAACACGACCGCGGTACAAATCCGCGAAAAAAAATTTTCGGCGGTAAAAGCAGTTTTGGAGAAGATAATTATACAGCTGTCATCGCGCTCGTCGAAGCGTGTGCTGTCCGAGTCTGTACGGAGTACCTAATTTAATTTCTTCCGGAATACATCATCAAGTTCGCATTATTTAAAAACTAATCAAAAGATTTTGGGATTTTCCAGGTTTGATAACGTCAATAATGTCATTCTTGACAGCTCTATTATGATCATAACAAAAATATATAATTCATTTGTTGTTTCTCTGTCAGAGATGTAATATTCCATTCTTAAAAAAAGCATGGAACATCGCTAAATCCGAATCTCGCAATCCGGTCAGAGATCTCGAAATTGGAAGACACATTTTGTCAAATATCTCGTAAACCGTGCATCATAGGACAAAAACAGTAAGAACCTTTCTTGTAGATAATAAAATTCTCTACAACTTTTATTCGAAACTTTTTCCTGTATAGTGCATAGTTTTTGACGTTTTGACATGTGAAGCATCGCGAGGTTGATCGCTTGTACCGCCACCCCCTAAGTGAGGGCTCTCAGGTCAGTTATTGCCGATTGTCAGTATCGCCAACTTAAAACAAGATGTACCCTCGGTTGCCTATTTTGGGTACGACAAAATCAACTATCGTGGGTGTACATCTACTGTGTCTACTTGTTGATATGCAACGACTTAATAAATAATAATTATATAGTCTGGAGTAAAAACATTAATATAAAACAGAATGTGGTAAAACCCGTATAAATATATCTCGGAATTACCGAGCTTACGTGCAGATATGCGAAAATAATCAAGATAATGTGTCCACCTACTCAAGTAGATGGATTTCGAGGAGAATTGTTTAGCTATCTTTGTAAATGGTCGCGAATGAAATCATCTCGCGATTTTTTTTTTTTTTATGAATTAATCGAAACGTTTTGTGGGTTTTCATATGAAATTGTAATTTTTTTTTCTCTTTCTTATGTCTGATCGATAAAAATAACGACGTGTTTTGTATTTTCTGATCACGTACGAATATCTACAATTTTTTCGTTCTATACAAATCTATGAAATATTTCAATTTTTCTAGAAAAAAAAAATTCTAGAGACTAGACGTAGACGAGCAGACATTTTCACCTGCAGGGTTTCGAATCCAATATGAACGTTTTTTCGCTCGCCTTTCATATCGAGTGTTTAAACTATACGCACCATAGGGTAGAAAGTTTGTTCGATATTATTTCCATAAAATAATTTGTTATTCATCCCACGTTGGTCGTGTACCAGTCTTTCACAAGACAGCTGCGCAGACAAATACGTTGAAAAAAAGATCGAAAAAAAACAAAAAAAATTTCACTCTGTGAACAACGAAGGTTATTCATTTTTTTTCTTCTCTTTTTTCTCATTTTTCATTTTTTTCTTTCTTTTCTCTTTCTAAATATTATACCTACCCTAAGTCGTCAAGGGATATGCGGAATAAACTTTTAACACAAGCTTGCATCAGATCTCGAGGGCACGACCCAGGAACTCGAGCAGCGTAGTATGCCGGAAAATTCGATTTACCTTCCCTTCAGTTCGGTAATCGAATCATAAACTTTCGTGGATTATGGGTATTAGGTATATATGCCTACCTTATATACTTGTCATTTTTTAGCCATATATGCGAAGAATAAGTACGTGACAATGGATTGATGGGAAATTTATATTATATGAAATTTTTTTTTTTTTTTTTTTTTTTTTCCGGATTCGCCTACGATGCATAACCAGTCAAGTATTACCTATATCAACGATTCAGTTCTCATCAGCCAAAATTATCCTCGCCATTTATAAAAAAAAGCCGAGAAATTTTGGCCCCCCGAGACAAATTCAAGTCTAACAGAAATTTTCTTGTGGCTTTTCAACCTAAATTCACTTGAATGTGAATGTGCAGAAGAGAATGTATACTGAATGGGCTAAAGCTTTTTGTATAGGCCATTCATACCGTTCTTTCCTCTCGTTTTTTTTTTTTTCTTTGGTCTTTTTCATTTATCAACGAGACAAAAAAGTAAAGGATCGAAACTGTGCAGATATATACCTATGTATGGACATAGCTATTCACGTGTGGAACGAACCGAAATTCAAAGGGATAAGACACCCAGTTCTCACACCCCGTCGAAGCTGAAACTGCAGAAGAAATCCCCAGATACACGAATAAGTGACGGTGTAGATACGAGGGCGAGAAAACCGCCATTCGGATGCCGATAGATAAAACGTGGTAATACTATAACATCGGAGAGAGAATATACGATACTGTGGTAATTGTATTTGGCAATGGATTCTTGAATTTCTAGAATTCCTTGAAAATCTTCCGAACAGATTAACGCTGCTAAATAAGAGATAAAGTTTATACAGTGAGATATACACCGATAAAGTTCAATCGCGAGATTTGACAGAACGTGCCTGAATACCCGACGTCTTCGTCTCTGCATCAGACAATATCGAAGATCTCTGACGAAGAGAAGAGCTTAGTACAATCGTGAAAAAAAAAACAAAAAAAAAAAAAAAAATGAGTAAAAGACGTCCGTGAATGTGGAATCGAAAATAGAACGTCGGATTAAATTTCATGCCTATATGAGTTGCAGAGGAGATAACGAAAAACGAAATGAACAAGTGTTCAAAAACATAAACAAAAAAATGCCTATTCGTCTTCGGAACGATATTCCACTCACTTGCTTGGAACAGATATATAAGTATCTCGAGACCAAGTGTACAAAAACGAGACTCAAAGCCCGAGACAAAGCTGGACTTGGCATATCTATCGAAAGAATACAGACACCCAAATGGGCAGACGCGGTTTGAAAAAGCGAGCTCTTACTCAGCCTCGGAAATTGATAGTGAACAATTGGGCGGGACAGGGTATCTCTGCTTCGAAGACTGACGAATTAATATACTTTCAGAATAAACTATCTGAGTCACGTCCTTTCAATTGACACGTTTCTTTAATTCTTCCTGAAATTTATTCGAAGACAATTTCGTGCCGAACAAATCAATCAGACCCTCTTCAATTCGGATGGTTTTATAAATTTTATCAATATAGGCACGTACGTATATACGTATATAACTGTACCGCGAGCACGTTTTACGTAAGCGTATGTCCGTCCAGACGGAGTGCCTCAAAGGGCGAGATAAACATTTTATGCTAGGATGGTTGGCTGTAAACAGTTAAACTTGAGTCTCAAAGCAAGATATTTTCTGCTCCGTAACATGCTGGATTATATATTCGTACACCTTACACCCGCGTGGGCGTGAAATATAATTCGAATGAATAGACGTAACATTGAAGGCCATGAGACATACATCTGAGCGTCGATAGTATGGCTCGTTTATGGTATAGTAATGGGATCACGTTGTCTTTCGTAAACGTTGTCGCAGCCAAGACGAAAGCAAATATGTAGACTTTCGCAATCGCAGTATTTGAGCGGCTCAAACTTTGGGTTTATTCAAGCGTCGATTATGGGATGTTAAGAGTTAGCTACAGCCATAATTTGTGAACAAATATAGTTCCCTCTTTACTCGGTGAAGCCCAGGCAGCTGGTATCCCTTCGTGAAACTAGCCGAGAATCGACTTCGCAAAGTATAACGTAAAAGAGCGAAGTGGGAAAATAGTGAAGAAAGTAAAGTGAAACACCTCGGGGCCAAGGAGCAACTCCCTATGTCTATACCCTTTTTCTATTCTCGTATATGGGATGAGGATTACAAGAAGACGGTGGACCGCCACCATGATGGTATAAGTCCCGAAAGGCTTGCCATAAGAAGTTTGTCCCTTGGAGCGTAAAGTTGGGTTTCAGATAATATCCAAGCCGTGTACCACGCTGCTGATGGAAATCTCAAACGAATACGTAGGACGTGCACGGTGAAAGAGTCTGAAGATGTACCAATCTAGTTATTTACTCGCAATATAAATTCACATAGTGAATATATATATACACCGTCATTGATCTCCGTTCGTACAGGAAAAAAATAATTCGGAAAAACAGTTTGTCGGGGTACTTTTCATTATAAAGGAAAAGTATAGATTTGTCAGGGAAAGAAAGTGTATAGAAAAATAATGAAAAACAAAAAACAATAAAAAAAACTAGGATTAAAAATTTCACGAAAAAAAAACGTGCTATTGATTGACAAACAACAATTTCATACAGTGCGTTTCATCCCGATTTAATCTGAGTATATTATTCATTAGTTTTTTTTTTCGTTGTCATTGGCAAGGAATGCCCTATATTTTGGCAAGCAACAATTTTGTACAGTACGTTTCATCCCAATTTGGTCTGAGTATATTCATTACTTTTTTTTTCGTTGTCATTGGCGAGGAATGCCCTATATTTTGGCAAGCAACAATTTTATACAGTACGTTTCGTCCCAATTTGGTCTGAGTATATTCATTACTTTTTTTTTCGTTGTCATTGGCGAGGAATGCCCTATATTTTGGCAAGCAACAATTTTATACAGTACGTTTCGTCCCAATTTGGTCTGAGTATATTTACAATTTTTTTGTTGTCATTGGCAAGAAATGCCCTATATTTTGGCAAGCAACAATTTTATATAGTCCGTGTCATCCCAATTTAGTCTGAGTATATTTACAATTTTTTTGTTGTCATTGGCAAGGAATACCCTATATATTAGCAAGCAACGATTCTATACAGTGCGTTTCATCCCAATTTGGTCTGAGTATACTTACAATTTTTTCGTTGTCATTGGCAAGGAATGGCCTATATATATATATATATATATATATATATATATATATATATATATATATATATATACAATAAAATGAATAACTCAACTCGGAAGAACATAATCTTTCATTTAGAAAGGTAATACAGAGGAAGAAGTATCGATTCATTTCCGGTAGAACCGGAAGTTCAAATTAAACGAGACATGGCAATTTTTCATGCCCATCTTTTGGTTGTGAAGTCCTGTGAATTTCAGATTTTTTCATCGAGCCGTTTCCATATCACCGTAGGCGATGAAAAGTGACAAAAAAAAACAGGGAGAATATTTTCTGCCAAAGTCTGTGCACCCGAAATTACAACACAACGCCCCAAAAAGCTCCGATAATTTCTATGACAAAGAAGCCTTCCTTAGTTTGACATTGACAACACGGATGGACTTTCCGGAGGATACGCTGCAGCACTGGGTTCATTGGACTCCTTCACGTTGAGTAGCCGAAGCTGTGACACTTCTGACACGAGGGTCTCTCGAGTATCTCAAGTTTCTCTTCATGGAATTGTTACAGTTTCAATTAACGGTGCAGTATTTTTTACGGACTCTAAGTATACGAACAAAAGAGTCTATATAGAGATAACACCCAACGAAGACAATGTACATTGCACGTAGGTGCAGATAGGGACAAAAATAGCAGGATCTTTGTCACCGTGTGACCGACCGCGCGTAGAGCTTTATATTCAACATAATGCACTTTGCGACAACAGGTTGTTGTCGCGAGAGGAGGTTATCTTCCCTCTTAATCCGCAGAGTGCCTCGTACATTTTATTTTCTTCACCGTTTTCAAAGAAGTAATGAAGTTGAACGACTGCAGGTTCGACGGTCTTTCAGTGAAGGATAATAGTTCTGATCTATAACAAAGAACACCTTTGTCGGATGGGAAACACGGGACCGCGCGGTTGAAGGTGTGAATTTTGAAAGAAGCACCCCCCCGATTTTGAGAAAAAAAAAACGTACCTTGATCTTTCAGCGCCGGCAGTTTATTTACAGATTGGATAGAAGATCTACTTCAGAACTGCCCCGCGGCTATGTTAGTAATATTTCCGGAACGAAGGGCTGAGAGCGTCGAGTATACCTGGATTTGGTAGCCGTCCTTCCCTTGAGCTTTAATCAAAACTTTAATCAAACTTATGCCTGAGTAGCCCGGCTGAGTGAACGACTCTTGGTATTCGACTTCTATTCCACATCGTCAGACCACTAAAGTTGTACATGATGGCCATACCATGATCTCGTATCATATTTGTTAGAGCCGAACGTTCAGATAAATAAATCGAAAAAGTATTTTTGCAACGGCCTCTTTTATCCGCCTTTGTTTAATACTTCGTTTGATCAATAATTGAATTGTGTATTTCTTTGTTTGTGCGTACGTGTACCGTAAGCCAAATAAATAAAAGAATAAAGAGATGAAGCTATACACGTAGTGGGTTTTATTTTTCATCCACGCATCTTCGTCGGCTAGTAAAATATAAAAATTGTCTGAAAATAGCTGCACGTACGTACGTAGTCAGATCGTATCGTATGGATTTAACATTGAAAATTAGTATTTGAAGTTGAGTTATTGACGACCCATCCTTGGCAGCCATTAGATACATCGTAAATATCTCAAGTCGTATTCAAAGCATTTTATTTTTAATTTTTTTTTTTCGTTTTTATCTATTCATTAATTTACAAAATGGGGCAACTTTTTAAAATAGATTTGAACTGGCGTATTATATATGTATAGATATAAATAATATACACGATCGGTATACGTATATATAGCTTAGACGTTGAAAAAATTTCATCAAAAATTTTTCAGCAGCTGCTTATAGGTATGTATAATACGTGATTTCCATAATGTAGATGTTTATAATATATTTCCTCAATCCGACTTTGAATGTTCGTCCCATATGCGTCGATATCGAGGATGATTTAGTAAGACACGGTAAAGAAAAAATATGGGAAAATGTTGGATGAATCGTAATAGTTGAACTAATTTTTCAATATATGGGGCATTCTTCACCAACTCGACCTGGCCGTGACCCTCGAGCTCTCAGATCTGGTCCGCGATTTCTCGTATCATTCTTCTGACTCCAAATAGCAACTAGAATTTTTTCAGATTCTTCGATCACGGCCATCGAGGTGTTGAAAAAAAAAAACTTAAAAAATTCACGACGCGCTCAAATTTATTTTGAAAAATCTGAAGAAAATTCTAGTTGCTATTTAGAATCAGAAGAATGATACAAAAAATCGCGGATCAGATCTGAGGGGTCGAGAGTCACGGCCAGGTCGAGTTGGTATGGAATGCCCCATATATATAGTTTAATATCACCGGTTTTTATAAGACAGAAAATTCAATATCGCGAGTATACCGTATGACTAACGGAAGTACTAGATATACCGCAATAACCCGAGTTACGTAAGTTAAATTAGATAAATATTGTGAATGAAGTTTCGGAGATTCGTTCGATTCCGCTCGAGCCATCGGATTAACGTCAGAACCAGAACCGGGGGCTGCAGAAGAATATAAAAATAAAAACTGAGGAAGAAAATTCTTTGTTAAACCTATATTCGATAAATAGTCACGTTTCCGTGCCAGTTACCGAGACAAATGAACTATATTCTACATGAAAATAAAAAGTTTTTCATTTTCTATATCTCAAAATTTTCTATACTCAATGTATCCCTTTGAGAAGTAATATTTTGCTAAAAACTGCTGCAGAAGACGAGGTGTATATATTCAAAGAGATTTTCCCTGGCTTATCTTATCTGACAATCGTTCAAAATTGGAATGAAAAAAGCAAAAATCAAAGAAGAAGAAGAAAGAACGGGCTTTATCTATAGCCTTCGCTTGAGAGATCGTCTACATCATTTTTGGTGTTGAAATTCGTCCAAGGTCGATAAAGTCCTGCAACTTGAGACATCTCAAAGTCAATCTACAATCTGTATTCATCTCGAGATCAAACTCCTTTTATAGAATTTCTCAGGTTCTAACTTCTGAGTCCTCGCCGTTTCAGAGCATCGTGAAAATTCCTGGCAGCGTTTATCTCGAGGGTCAATATTATACAAGAACGTGTTACGGAGGTCATGCGCGTGTCTGGTGCTGAAATGTGTATTCTTATCTTCGAGCGAGAAAGGACGAAGTTTACGAAATTCGACAGTTCCAGTTGGTCCTTTTGCAGCGAAACTTGAAAACCCTGCAGAGACCATTTTTCTAGAGGCTAAATACCTGAGCGAGAACTCGAATTGTCCTAAAGCGAGGGGCGCCAGAAACTCCGAATCGTTATACTCGCTATTATACAGTCGGTTGAATATATAATTAAAAATTTTTCAGTGAACTTTGTTTGTAACCGATAACAATTCGACCCGGTAAAGTTTATTTTTCCTAACTTTGGCCAGGGCTAGAACCGCTATTTATCGAGCAACAAACCGTCAGTCAGAGAAAGAGAAATATTTTGTTTGTCAAAGAAACAGAAATCGTACCCTCGTTCGGTTTCTTATAGAAATCCTTGAAACGAATTTCACTGTCCCAATTAAACGATAAAAGTTCGATAAAAAAACCATAAGATAAAAAAACCGTCTGGAGCATCACATCACCGTGATAATATTTTTCTGGGTCTCAATGGTACGTCTGGAGTAGGGAATATTAATGAGCCATTCGATTAGGGTAAAGTCAATCTGCCGATGAATCATTTATTTATTTTTTCATCCCTTATCAATTCCGATATACCGTCGGAGTTGAACTCAATTTATGCCCCGTTCTTTCAAGGTAAACATTCGAGTTTAATCTCGGACGGAAGTAAATGTTCAAATCTTGAAGAGCAGGTGGAAATACGGAGTTTATCTTTCACCTTGTGAATAACAATTTTTTATATAACTAAAAATCTAATCGATACGTACTATGGAATGAAATATGGGAGATCGCACGAGTATAGAGGGTACAAAATTGACCCAGACCCTCAATCCGTAAAACAGTTAGAACTGACTTTGCAGCATTGGAAATAAAGCACAAATCCATCTTCATGCTTGCCCACCCTCATCCATCTTTCCAGCCCGTACTCTATATGTACGTGCCTTTTATATCTGCCTTGTTAATCTGCTTTTATACGACCAACACGTGGTCATTTTCTCACAAATTATCACCACGATGTAAATCGGTCAGCGATTGGGAGTTTTAGAGCCACTTGAATCCCTGACGTAGACAATATAGGTAGTTGCGCCGATGCTTTCGTACTACCGTATAATAAACAACACTTATACATATATACAATATTTCTTACAAAGGTAAGTGGTATCACGTTAAAAATATGAGAGAAACCATCGAGGCGTGTCCAAAACCGTTGCAAACCGATCTCGTTGCCTTAACCCTCCGTTGTCACACTTCTGTAGAATCACGTAATAAGTAGTCACACTGGGGGTCAAATTGACCCAACGTCATTTTCAAATGGCTGCCGTACAAAAAGTATCCGCCCGATTTTTTTCAAAAAATTATATAACATACTTTGAACATTGTAGAATATTTAGCAACAGTCAATTCGGAAAAAATCCGATATTAACATGTCCGAAAAAAATCGTGAATATGTGAATGTGCAAAAAATGTACTTTTCCAGTAAAATATTCGTAACTTTTTCATTTTTCATTTTTTTTGTTCGAAAAATTTTAGGGTGATACTCACGAGATATGGTACTTTGATAAAAAAAATAGCTTAATAGTGGAGCTTTCAAAAAAGGTATTTATTCCATCCAAATACAGATATTTAGCCCCAAAGTTGAAACTGGGTCAATTTGACCCACGGTGACTACGGAGGGTTAAAAAAAGCGATCTTCTCTTCCTTTTATTCGCGAAAGCTCAATCAGCAGCGATTTGAAAATGGGAAAACAACTAATTTCGCGCTTTTCCTTTAATCAATGTCAAACATGCAAAGAGTTGCTCTCTTTGTCGAAGAATTGCAGATAGACAGACACGCGCGCAGTTACCTGATTTATTTCGAATGGTTTAAATGGACATCGCATGATCCGTCACTTGACAGACTGCCTCATAAACTTGACAGGACGAGAACCCTCGTGTAAAAAATTGAGAGGAATATCAACTAATTGTAAGTTAATAAAGTTGCCATTTTTAGTTCACAGATTTATCAAATAATAATATTTTCAGTCGATGATCAACGCGCGCGATTGCTGTGCAGTGCAGTTTCACTCCGTAGTGAAGGTGAGTCGCGAACTAGACTAGGATATGCGAAAGTTATCGTAAATAGCTGTATGTGGGGCGATGTGCAGATTAGAAATGTGCAAATATAAACGCATCGTTGGGTAGATAGGTAGCTAGGTATGTACTTAACCGTCTGAAAACATATTAGTCCACATTGCATAGTAACAACATATTGTTATCATCCCTCAAACCTCGGCTGAACATTCAGAACTACAGTCATTACGATATTTTCCTATAACAGTTTGCCGAAGCATTAGTATCAACGATTTGCCAATTCACAACGAAAATAGATAAAAAAAAAGACTATTTCAATTTCATCCTAATCCCAACCCTGACTATAAAAATATAAATTTGAAAATTATCGGTTATAATTACAAGAATTTGCGAACTCTGAAATAAACTTTGACGATATTCGTGACGTGATAATCACAGGTATTGCATAAATAACGGTTATAACGTAGAGCAATATAGTTCCATATCGAATGATTAAATTGTTTCACAACAACGGGATTGAGTATAATGTTTTTAGTGGCAGTGCATGCATGCGCTGTATATGTTCACGTAGCAGAAGCTCTGCATGGTAAATCATGTTGGTAAATTATTTGCGCAAGAAACTTGGCTATAAATCAAATCCTCGTTCTATGGTTATTTCGCATGTTTGTTCGTTCCAAGTTTGCTTATGGTTGTCCCAAAGTGCCACACGATGAGCTGTGTTATAAGCGGTTAAATAATAACATTTACATTCTTATTACTTTAACCCTGACTATATAATGTATGAGAAACTTATGCAGATATTTCGCTTCGACGCAAAATTTTCTATACGCCGAAAATTTTTGACTAAGAAAAAAAAAAAAACAGAGAAAGAAAGAAAAAAACTAAGAAAAATTTTAATTGACATCGAGTTCTTTGTACCAATCGCACGATTAGCGTTTTCGTTTATATACGTCCAGTCGACACTAATTGGCGGTCTTTGTTTGCACGAATATGGACTTTTATACACTCCCTCGTTTTTGTACGAAAAACAAGAACAGGACAACGCAAACTCTCGACGGTCCTTTGTTTGGCATTTTATATACTTTCGCGTCTATTATAAAAAAGAATAAACACTCTTATATTAATACTGTGCGTCGGTATGTATGTATGTATGGATCGGTGGGTACCACGCATATTTTAAGCTTGCCGAAGATCCGTCTGCCCTTTCATTCCAAGGTTAAACAATGCATCTATCAAACGAGAATAGGGAAAATAAAAATATGACCTACGAATGAATAATTTATTAAATTTTCAAAACGTTTTGTCAAAAACAAAACAAAAGAAAAATTTATTTACATATAATTTAAAACATCCAATTTCGATTTTCAACTTATAAACAGCTCGCATCCACATATATGGCGTATAATGTCAACATCGTTACTAACCCGTAACCAAATTCACCTCATTGTTTATTTTTCCATTGACTTCTCTTGTCACGGGTTGTCTAGTCGGTTTAAACTTCGACTGTAAATCACTCGTCTGAAATTTTCGTATACCTCTACCTCTGAACCACCAGCGTCTGAATAGTTTAGTACTAGCTCCGGGCTTATGTCGTGGTAGTTTTGTCACAACAACAAAAGAGAAAAAAAAAAAAACAATCTAGATAAAAAGCGGTTTTTTTCAGGAAGTCGTATATAACTCTGACTCCGAATGGTGTCTATCGCTATGATGAATATGAAATGAAATTCCGGATCTTGACGGAGTCGTCATACTGTTACAGCAAAAAAATATGATTTGCGTAAAAAATTCAGGGACCACGCGGGCGCGGGTATGAATTGTTGAGAAAAAAAAAATAGTAAGCTTCGAGACCAGCAAGAAAAGATAAAGAACAAAAAAAAAACGAATGCAAAAAATTTTCGCACTTCACTGCAACAGACAATATCGTTGAGCCCTCGAAACAGAGATTGAATAATTCAAGCGAAAGAAAAAAAATAATTCGTACTGTGTGATAATTGTAAGCAAACATTTCGCACTGTTATAGTTTCGGGTGAGGCTGCAGGGGAATGATGTACGGACTACGGTACGCGAGGTTGACGTATACGGGTAGATACCCACATAAACCTGTACGTCTTTGCCGAAATTTTTTTTTCCTCGGGTATAAACATCGCCAAATATTTATCAAGCAATCATAAATAAAACTGCAAATACAGCCGACAGTTAAGCGTCGACTATCGACGGACAACACGTTCTCTTTTTAATCACTATCAACCGATGATCGAACGGAGCAGCAAGTACCCCTGCATGTCGGCTAGGAGCTGTGATAAATTCATACCTTTGACAGGAGCTTATTGGCAATAGCTAGATAACCATGTGAGTATCATGAATTATGCTCGTTATTAATTATATTCCTCGTACATGCGGGCCCGTAATGAAATCTATTATAACTTTTCGCTTATATAAGCTTTTGACGATGAAATTTCTCAAAATTAAAATCAAAAAAAAAAAAAATTAAAAATTAAAAATTGTTTCCAATTACACGAATTTTTCGAATAAGATGACGTGTCAGTTTCGTAAAAAGTTCAACATTTTTTGAAGTTATATTAAATAGCTTTTTCATCAGTTTTTTACTAGATGTAAATTTTTCGTTGTAAAAGTGTAGATGATGACATATTGGCGTGGTAAAAATTGATCGAACGACGATCAGTTAGTCGTCTATCAGAACTGCTGCTCCAGTTACGAATAAATTGTTCATTCTTACTAAATCTACGATGATAGGATTTGGCTTCGCATCTCTATATAAATTCGCGTAAACCTGCAGATTGGCAGCGGGCCCGCGATTCAGTAGCAATTTTGAATATTACATTTTTCCTGAAATATGCAAATTTTCACGTGATTCGACGTATATACTAGAACGCGTCTGTTTTTTTTTTGATAAAAATCACGTATCTATAAATGAACAAAAAAAGTTACCTATGACTAAAATGAAGAATTTTTTATATTTCCCTTTACGTTATTTATATATATTTTTTTTTTTTTTTTATTTTTGTCCACTTTGTGAAATAAAGTGCAGATGATAAATTCTTGATCAATATATTCATTCGTCGCACACACGTACGAGAAGATCGCTCATGTATAGTATTTCGTGTATGAAAAATATTCAGGCTTCTTTTTAAAGAGGTATGATATAACTTTGACCACCTGACTACATAAACTTCCATCGTAGTCTAATTCCGAAGAGGAAGAGGTATATCGCTCCAAAACGATGTGCTAAAAATGTCTCCACACGTACCGTACAGGAAATACGATATTAAGTGTTGAAGTTTGCCACTGAAATATTGCTTGTTTTTCTCTAAAAATTCATGGAGTATGCCAATATATATCATCATAATACAATTACGTAATCACGGATTTGGAAGACGAAAAAAGAAGACAAAAAGAAAAATTTGGAAAACCGGTTGACCTGTGGCCCAACTCTAAAACTTCCCGCCATGTGTTAAATACGTTACAATAAATGAGGTACTATTGTGTTTATGATACATGAAAGAGACCGATCGACTCCAAAATCTAATCAGATCTAAGTCTTGATGAACCCTTTCGATAGCCGCAAGAACCATTCCAATCGGTTGATTCGTTCTAAAGATATCGTACGACAAAAATTTGTCTACACACACACGCACGGACGTTCATCCAGAAATAGTCAGAATAGCTTCCCAGGAACCCAAAACGTCGAGATCTGGTGAAAAATAGATTTTTGAAAATCGGACCGAAACCAATAACTTCCCTTTTTTTTTTTTAAATTTTCAATGTTCATAGCGGGAAGTTAAAAATCACTTCTTGATCGCAACACTGTGCATTAAAGCTGAAGTTTTTCCCTCGCTTAAAGGGATCGATACGTTCTCCCTGTATATCCGACGAGCTTAATTGCAGGGTAGAACCGCGATTGAAGATTATCCAATATGTAGGTTACAGATTACGCGTAGTATCGTTTACGATTAATTCCGGGATTTGATGTGTGCGTGTGTCATCGGTAATTAAAGGACTGCACTACGTCGACGTCGAGGCTAACTGACGTCACGTTAAAACGTCCCACTACCTTAATAGTCGCCCTTACAGTTAGTTTTACAACTTTATTACCACGATGCCCCTATAAATAAGGGCTCATCTTGCGCGTAAAACTTAATTTACTATCCCCATTATTTTTAATGGGATAAAACTGCTAACGTATGCTCGTTGCTCGCTTTTAACACACTCGAGTAATTGGCGAACAAAACCTTTCGTTCAATTTCTGCTCGGACAATGTTGGTATACATATGTATGTACTCGTACTACGATGGGCAGATCCGTGATAGAAAATTCTCGACATATTTATTACCCTTGCTGCAATTAAGCTGACTTTCTCACGTCCAGCTATCGCTCGATCTACCGCAAGGTGCAGTACTTATCGTAACCCATCGGCGACAGTAAAATGGTCCCAGCTTTCAACCCTTTCGGGCTTTCGAAGTGCCCTTAGCCATTCAGTCCGGAAAAGCTAGCCTACATTATCGGTCGGAAGTATGTATACCTATTTGCCGATATATTTGCTAAAGTACCGAAGCGGAGGGCACAGTTCTGAGCTGTATTTATTAGAATTTATACCCCAACATTTGCGTGTTGAATAAACAACGCCAAGCACCTCGAAACGATTTCAAAAGCTACTGTTGGTAAGGTTTCCAAATCGTGCGATATTTTAAATATTATTCATGAAACGGTTGCGAAAATTTTCGAATAAAATCTTCGGTCCTCAGTGATTGTTGATTCGGAAAGCCAAAGAATTCGAAGTCAGTTTTTCTGTTAATTTCGAAAAATACGACCTAGATCCGTTGAAACTTTCCAATAATTTTAGTCGTAAAAATCTACTGGTAAGTTAAATATTGAATTCTGAAACCTTGCGGAGAAAGTAGCCAAAACCCGCGATTGTCAGACAAAAGTTGCAGTAGTCTTCCAGCTTCGATTCCTTGGCAGCTCACAGTCTAGCTTCCCGATGCAGTTATTTTCGTCAAAACTTTTACGAGACTTCACGGGACCACGAGCTCAGTTCTCTCTTCATTTTATCTATTTATTTCCCTTAATTTATCCCGAGCGAAAATGATGCCAACTATTGATTTTGAGAGGGGCGTGCGGGTTCCACGAAAATGTTATAACATACTACAAGAGATTGAAGAAAGAATCGAATTCGTCGATATAAGAACTGTCGCCGAAATTTTCTGAAGAAATATTTTCAGTGGAAATATTGATATCGACAGCTCGAAGTATAAAAGCTCGCGAAATAATATAGCGTCAAGAGTACACAAGCCCTTGCTGATTTCTAACCAATTTTTATATCGATTCAAGTTTACAGATGCTGCGAAGAAAGCTTCTCGTCATCCTTGCATCAATTTTCGCAGTCTCATCAGCCCGCATTGAGTGTGAGAAAAACCGAGAAAACTGGGCAACGCAGAAGCCGTTCCAGATCATCATGTCGTGGTACTTGACGCACGCGTATGCTGTCACGGTCCAAGTTATCAATAGGAAAGATCGGGGCTCGTTGTATCACCATTCGTCTAGATTTATACAAGTAATACACGAAAATGATGGCACTACATCAGTCGCAGTTATGCACCATACAATCGAGCCGGAAGATTATCAAAAATCGTACTTCCTGCGTGAGATGGATCGTCGTTCCTCGGATGGGAATGACTCCTTTTCGCAAACAAGCAACGTCCATCAATCCTCAAGCGTTACCTTGTCGAGAGCAAGGGCTCCCCATCTGTCGTCCAACGGGGGATGGCAAAGTTCGCAATATCCAGCTGCGATAAACTGTAGCGAATGTATGACGATCCTATTAATACCGGACGAGGCAACTTTTCAGGCCTTTATGGACCGTGGTGAATTTTGGCTCAGGAACAAGGTGAAGTTAATGCTGATTATCGTGGTACCGAGATCACCGGTTACCCTGTGCCAGGGAGGCCCCGAGATAAGGGGCTGGAAAAAAACCGTGAAAAATATCCTGAGAACTGTTTGGTCCGAAGACAAAGTGCTAAATATATTTTTGTCCGCTCCAACTTCGGCGTGCATTAAAGATTACCTCTTCGCCTGGAACCCTTTTGCCACTAGTGAAAGAAACGGTTTCTCAGGCGCACTGAAGAGGTTGAAGATAAACCCGGAGGATCCCAACGTTGACAAAGCTTTGTCAAGATTCGTGATCTATTTGAAAGACATGAACGGATACCCCCTCAAAGTGGCAATATTCGAACGAGTGCCTACGGTAGTCGGATTGTCTACTGTAGGGCGGTTTGACAGAGGAAAGAAACATCCGCTGCTCGATGTCAACAACATCACAGGTCTGGATGGATTGATACTGCGGACTCTCTCCTCGTCGATGAACTGTAGCGTCGAATTGCACCCGCCGAGCGATAACACGCTGTACGGTTGGGTCACGGAAAATGGGACTTTCACCGGCATGTTTGGTGACATCATTTATCGGAGGGTAGATTTTGCGGCAAACGGTGTATACCTAAAAGATTACCAAACTCATGCCGCGACGGAGTTCACCAAGCCCATCAGCAGCGAGAGCATATGCATCGTAGTGCCACGAGCAGCCAAGATTCCGCAGTGGCTACAAATATTTCAATGCTTTTCACCGCTGGTATGGACTATGTTGTTCGTTAACGTCATCATCTCCGGCCTGCTCCGTCACATCCTACGCATATTGCTTGGCCAGCGAGAACCGCGCCGTAGCTTGTTGGAAACCGTGATAGAAACGGCACTGATCTTCGTAAGTTCACCACAAAACTTGCCGAAACTTAATTCCGAGCGTGTCCTCGTCGGATGCTACTTGCTGTTCAACATAATCGTCATCGGGACTTTCCAGGGCACGTTATACGAGGGTTTCACGAACCCCAAGTACTATGCAAGCATAAATACATTGGAAGAACTGGACAAATCGGACTTGCCAATTGGCACAGGGTCACCGAGCTTGTGGGATATTTTTGGCGATGATGACGACTCGCCGATTCTGTCCAACTTGCGTAAGAAGATGCAAATATCAGATGCTTCCTGGATGTCAGGAACCATTGATAGAACCGCGTGGAAGCAGGACATCGCTGCCATCGAGCGAAAAAATGATTTGCAGCTGAATATCAACACTAAGTTTGTCGACGAGCACGGTGACACGGTTTTACACATCGTTGAGGAATGCCCGAGGTCTTATCAACTGACTTTCGTGGTGCCCAGTGGTGCCTTTTTTCTTCGAAGAATGAACGTTCTTCTCAGCAGAATGGTCGAGGCCGGTCTGATCACGTACTGGTACAATTCTACCGTCGAGTTGTTGATCATGAACAGTCATTACGCTATGGCAAAAAGGCTTGAACCGAAGGGTAAGGATGAAGCGTTCGATTTGGAAAACCTGCAGACATCATTCATAATCTTGGGTTCCGGGTTGCTGCTTTCGATTCTCGTTTTCATCGGAGAAATGGTCGTCGGTCGACGTAAAGTACCCCGAAGTAGAAGACTGCCGAAGATTACAATTGCGAGTTGGAACTTTGACCTGCCCTTGGAGTCGTTCGATTGAATTTCACTGGAGCTGATATTGATAAGATTACGATAAGCTTTCATTCCGGCTCATTAGCCGACTGGAGAATGTAGTAGTAGCTCCCGTAATAAATGACCAAGAAACAACATCCAATCTTCTTAATCGTGAATTACTTTTTAGCCGTCTGGAGTTACTATAACATTATTACTCTCTTAGCGATTACTCAACATTGTGTATATTAATGACAAAAAAACATTGCTTAATGTTCGTTGTCACTGATGATAACTCACGACAGCAAGCAAAGGCTTTTAGGCTTTTAGGCAAAAGTTTTAGGCTAACAAAGAGAAGAATAAAAAAAAAGTTTCGAAATTCTGTTTGCAAGCAAAATCGATACTGGCTCACGATGTGACCGACTAGGATGCCTCGGAGATGCCAATAAAGATTGTACCATCCTTACCTACCTTGCTATATTCACTTCGTACCAACAGCTGAGGAATATCGGAAGTGAATATACCTTACCGCATAAGTATTTATAAGCGAAGATAAATTATCTACGGCTTCGAAGACATCGATAATATCAAATGTGTCCAAAAATTTGTTGATTTTCAGAACTTTGCCTGGAGAAATCGTCCAAATTTTACACAAATTATGCTTATGACAAATTCGCAAAATATTACGACTTATCGTGTCACTCATTCATGAATCACGACTGCCGATGATTAGATATAAAATTTTTTCATTACTATAATCGGTATAAATAATTACGTTTAAAAATTTCTGGACAATAAATGAATTTGTGATCAAGTGGTTAAAAATTCATAACATATAAAGATATTCAAACGAAGGGCTAATCATTCAATATACCTCGTGCCAACTATTCGAGTATTATCTCAAAATCAGCTATGTCGAAGAAACATTTTGAGCAGCAATCCACTTTCTTGGATGCACTTGAATATGTGCGCTGCAGACTCTTATTGTCCTTTTATATTAAAAAATTGTGTCTTGCACTGTCCTAATACGCTATTCCTCCAATAGTGTATTCATTTGGTCGCAATAAATAAATGGTTCACCACTTAACAGATTATGCAGTGATCTGTGGTGGTCAGGACCAAAAAATGGGTACACACATACTTGTACTATTTATAATGGCATTAGGGTTTTGTGGACTATTAACATAAAACTGCTTATTTTTAGATCAAATAACATAAAACTGCAGGATCCGTTGCAGTTTCATAAAAGTTTGCCGAGAAATTCTACCTTCTTTAGTCAACGATTATATAACTACGCGCGAAATTCAAGTTACGCGGATTCATGATTTTATTGAATTTCGCGTCGAATCGTAATTACTGAATAATCTCAGCATAAATTTGTAGAATCATATGATCAGTTTCTAAACAAGCTAGTTATTGGAGTAACAATATTTCGGCAGGAAAATCTCGTTAGTAGTAAAAAGCAGAACGGCCAGCCTGCAGTCGCCCTCATATGTGTAGGTATGTATACAGTTAACTGATAACGAAACCGCGCCAGCGCGCAAGAACAAACAAACAGGGACAAGTCCCGTGTGACAGACACGGCGGAAATATGTCGATATTCTAATGACTGGGGATGGAGTTATTGCGTTCTATTTTCACATATCAGTGATACTTGGTTCGCTTTGTTATGTAATGCCAATAAGCAGTAACGGCAATACTGGTACATCGGTAAGCACAAATAACTCTTTCGCCAAACAATCCTCCCTCTCTCGCTCTCTCTCACTCTCGCTTCATTACTTAACGAGCCATTGACTATATCGAACATTACGAAGAGCAGAAACTTAATTTTATCGCATGAAAACAACGTGGTCTTGCTTATCGCTCATGTGCACGGGTTGTACAAAAAATATATAACAGTTCACCGAAAATTTCTACAACACAGAAGACATCGTTTGTTCAAGGCAACAATTGAGTAACGTGACGATAAACAAATGTTAGATAAATTCAAATAAGATAGGATATATGGTGGCATAATCAAAGGAAAAAAATTCTACGGACTGAATGGTGGATGTGTCCTGCAATCGTCAATATTTCGTTTATAATTATATATAAGTATAAAACAATTAGCTGACGATTCGATAAAGAACAAAATTCCTATTTCAGAATAAAAAATTGTCATTTAATGTAAGAGGCAAGTCAGCTACAACACATGCTGAGCCTGACGAAGAAGGGAATGAATTTCTGACTATAGCTCCAGCTCTCCCAATATTACCAGGAGCCCCCATACCTCCAAAACTAAACAAAAGATCCTACAGTACTTTAAGGTAATTCAATATCATTTAAAACTAATGATGCTTTTGAGAAAATTTATCTTTCAGTTCAAATAAATTTTAAGAGCCTCTTATTTGAAGATAGCTAGTCGAACTCCTGCCTTTCAATGAATGGTAATAAATATAGCTGTTAATTGAAATACATTGATTTTGAAAACAATTAACGAATTTTAATTTTACAATGTAATATTGATTGCAGTTCATCCAGCTCCACTCTCAACGCAGAAGATGCTGAAGTTGGGGGCTGCGACGCTGTCACCCTGCAGCAGGCTGAAGAAGGTAGAACTGTGGTGGCATCGCGCGCGCCCTCCCAACGCGATAAGAATCCGGATAGAATATGTCTAGATAGACGAGGTCTGACTACTTTTCCAAACATCGTTGGTGAAACAAGACTTAGATTGCTATCGTTACAACATAACTTGCTGACAAAAATTGACGGCGACAGACTAATACAGTTGACAAAACTAGTATTCCTAGATTTGTACGATAATCAAATAGAGAGAATATGTAATTTAGATCGATTAGAAAATTTGAGAGTTTTGTTGATAGGTAAGAATAGGATTAGAAAAATTGAAGGATTAGAAAGGTTGAATAAATTAGAAGTTCTAGATCTACACGGTAATCAAATTGTACAAGTCTCAGGCTTGGGAGAGCTGGCTTCGTTAAAAGTGTTAAATTTAGCTGGAAATAACATCAAGAATATTGGATGTAACGATTTTCAAGGACTGGCTGCATTGAAGGAATTAAATCTGAGGCGAAATAAAATAAAAAAATTATCAGGCTTCGGAGAAACGCCTCAGTTACAGAAACTATACCTCAGCAACAACGACATACAAAAGTGAGTGGGAAATCAACCGATCGTACGCATCACTGTTACTCATCTCAAATTCACAAAAAATTGAAATCTTCTAATCATTAATTTAATTTTTCAGAATCGAAGATATGGGAAGTCTTGCGAAAGCCTTACAAGTCAAAGAAGTAACCATAGATGGCAACCCCATCACAACAAATACGGACTGCGTGTCGTTTCTTGTCTCTTACCTACCCAATCTACAAGTTTTGTCAACAATGCAAGTTAACGAACAAGTTCGAAGAGCAGCTATGGCCTGGAGAACTACCAAAGAGCAATCGAATTCTGCTTTCTTGGACCTGAGTACTCAAGTGTGCGTTAATGTAAGAAGAGAAGAAGTTATAACGAATGCAAAAACCAATTGGGAACTGCTTAGAACTCAGACAAAGTGTATAACTAACGGAGTAAGCAAACTTGGTGCCATTAAGAACGATCATATACGAGGTTTACAGCTGCAAAATTCATCCCAAATTGATACAGTAAGACTCAAAGGATTGGACAAGGCAAAGTCAAAAGCTTTTGGCAGTTTAACATCTATAAATGAAAATATAGAATCAAAGAAAATTCATTTTAAAAAAAGAAGTAACTCTAGCGACAATATGCTGAAAATAAATAGTGTGGACAGAGTGAATGCCTTGGACTTTAAACTTCCTCCTATTCTTCTTCCTATTATTAACAATTTGACTAGCAATAAGACAATAGAAAATGTACAGAGCTTAGAGAAGAGGAATGGCTTAACTCGAGTGGATGGTGTTGATGTAACGACCGAAAGTGACATAGAGAGCTCCGAGAGTCACGAAAGCTTGAAGAGCGGTCTGCGAAATCATCTAATAAAATCTACCATTCGGATAGACCGTGAAAACAATCAGCAAGAATCAAAATTCGACATCCTGACGACGAACAAAGTATTGTTTACAAAAAGTCCAAAATCGTTTTGTAGCGAAGATTATCAAGTAAATGAGGGACAAAGTCCCTATAAGCAGGACTTGTCGAAGAATTTTAAGCCTTATTATAGCCATGACAGTCATATCGATCTTCACAAACAGCCTGCGATCAACAAGTCTTTGCTTCAATCGTCAAGTTCAAAGACGAGCAGCATAGACAGCTGTAAGTCTGTATTAAGTGACTCGAGTGGTTCATCGGTGCCCAAAATTCTACTGGACAGGTCGCAGGAATTTGAAACTGACAAAAGCAGAGTGCGGAGTGCTCAAATGAGAAAAATTGTCCATTATAAAAGTAACAGAGCTGCAACAGCTCGAGCCAAACACCGTGCCTTGCCTCCAGCTAGTCCCCCACCTCAGCCGAGCCCACCAAAAGAAAGAGAGCAAGGTTGGTCTAGTTTTGAATATCTCAAACACAGTTGATAGCAATGTTACAATAAACCTTGCGATGATGTAAATTGTAATTATTGTTACAGGTGGCGATTACTTGGTGGAAATAACGGGACGATGTTTGAACGTATACGGCCAAGGAGCATTACGTTTCATAGATCGTCCGTGGGATACGACAAAAGCCAGCGAAGTGAACATAATAAAATTTAATTATGTTCAATTCAATGGAATAGCGACAATTTTGAACAAACTGAAGAACAGATTTTCGAATGCCGAACATTTTATATTCAAAGAAACCAACATTTGCCATCTCGGACAAATCAATGCCCTTGCCGAAGTACAAGGTTTAAGTAGCATACAAATTGACGCCGAAGGGAACCCCATAATATCAAAGGATTGGAAAATATATGCTATCTTCCGATTGGCTCACTGGGGTCTGAAGGTGATCAACGGAGAGGAGGTATTACACGTAACACTTCTTGTACATACATGTTTTTCAGAAAATTGATATTAAATATCATCCTGCCTTCTGCAGAGGTATTATACGCGAATAAATATTTTCGATGGACTTGATTCCAGATAGCAGAGGAAAAAATTGAGCAAGCAAATCAAGAGTACGCCGGCTTAACGGATATAGTGATGTGGTCACTGCCAGAATCACTACTGCAACCCTTGTTGCAAAGATTGCAATTGGACAAAGCACAAAAACAAAATGGGGAACAAATAACTGCCAAACAATTTTTATTCAACAGCGATCCAGCCTTAAGAAACGTCGTTGCTAAAGAAGCTCTACAGTGGCGTCGAGGAAACGTTACGCAGGTGAATTTAAGACTTATTGCATTACAGATCTTTCTAAAATTAATTACTAGAATCGAAATTGATAATGATATTGTTTATTTTTTTTCAGGATGATCTGATCTGGAGGCACAAGGGTAAAGTTCATTTATCCACTATGATAGATTTGACAATCGATGCTATACATAAATTGCAAATGCTGGAAAATGAATGGCCAAATATCTTGAAAGAAATTGTTCGTGATACTTTGATTGACTATTCGGACATGAATTCCTATATGAAACGTTGTATGAATAAACTAACCAGTGATAAACAGTGCAATCAATAATAATTAATTGTTATCGATTTACGTAATTATATATGCGTTTGCGAAATCGAAAGTTATGTATGATGTTTATGTATATACATTTAATATCCTAATATCTTGAAAACTTTACAAATGTGAAATTGATCTCGTGTGTTGTGGAGAAAATTACAAAACAATACTACCAAATAACATCTTAGCCTATGAAATTTACACAACACAGCCGCAATAACAAGACAATTTCATGTATGGATGTAAACTACAATGCGATCTATAGATAGATCTGTGTGTAAAAAAAATGAATGATAATCCAGTCCGAATTCACATTGTTAAAATTGATATAAACGGTATATTATATACTAATTGTTGTTTGAAATATTTTCATCGTATATGCGTCAATTCATATACGTGCAAATAAAATTTAAAAAAATGAATGAAAAATGTTCATACCTCTTGATTATAACCAATAAGTAATATACATGTATACCAGGTATAATCTCACGTGGCGTTATTATGATTGCTCACGAAAGTGTCCAGTCAACGCGTTTAGCAAGCGTTTAGTAATCGTAGTAGTGATTTAACTGTATTCAAACGAAAACGGAGGAATGCTGGAATTGGAGCGCGACGTCATAGCGCCATTTGCTGATTCTGGAACGCGAGGATTCTGGAACGAACGGAATTGAGAGAAATCCCGATGTGAGGTTATGTGTTTGTTTATACACGTGTATAAGACGTTTCTGTTATAAAATCGCTTCATTTGATCAAATTATCGTTAAATCATGTCACTGAAAGGGAAGAGATTGAGTCTAGCAGATAAAATTAGTAGCCTGATTACCGCTGCGCCAACAAATTTCAATTCAGACGACGAATACGACGACACAACAGCGAAGCTAGTGGAACGTGATGTCGATCATGAAGATGATTCCGGCCCCGAGGAGACTCGAGTTTCGAAATTTCGAACACAAAATCTCGACTTGTTGGATGATATTGACAAAAGATACGAAGGAAAAAAGGTGAGCAGAAAAACCCTCGAAAAAGATATTCCGTCTTCTGAATCTGGTGGCGATTCTGAAACCGATGATTCAAACGACGCGGAAAAAGACGCCGAAGATTCAGAAGAAGATGAAAATTCCAAGGAAAATGAAGATGCTGATATATCCGACGCCAGTGGCGATAATAGCGACGAAAGTGAAGATAATAACGAAACTGAGACCGACGACGAACCCGAGCTTGAAACTGACGAGGCAAATCCTCTCCGCAGAAAAGCTAAAACTTCGCAAGATTCAAACTTCAGGCATATGTCTGCGACGGATTTTGGGGCAGAAATTGAGAAAGGAAAATGTGTTAGAAGCCAGCTAGGAATATGGGAAAATTTATTAGAAATGAGGATAAAATTGCAGAAATGTTTGGTCTCTAGTAACAAAATGCCACAGTTTGACATACACAAAGATTTAAAAGCCGACAAAAATTTTACCAAATCCACAAACGAGTCGAAAAACAGCGTTGCAAAGCTTCTCGATAATTTACTAGAGCTACAAAGTACATTGTTGAAAAATTATCCGGAGACGAAACAATTGGCTAAAAATAACGGTCAGGTCAAAAAGCCGAACGAAGATGATATGGATGAGGAGATTCCTTCAGATACAGAAGATGAGGCTGTAGATGAAAATGAAGAGGAAAGAGGAGGACAGGAAAGTGAAGAAGGAAATGAAGAAGAAGAGGAAGCGGAGACGGTCCCGAGAAAGAAAAGAAAACTCAAAGATTACGAATCGCTTTTATCAAAGAATCACAATTTGTATTCAAGTTACAGAAATTCTGTGATCCAAAAGTGGAACGACAAGACTCGTGTGGCTGTCGGTAATGTGAATAACAAAGGATCTACACAGCCTGTTGTTAAGCAAATCGAATATATTTTAAGCGATAAACCTAAGTTGAGAAAAAGGACTCAATTGAAGAGATCAGAGTATGAGATTGTCGGGAAGCAAGGGTCAACCGAAGAGGATAAGGATGGTAGAAGAGTGCAGGAATATGACAGCGACATATACGACGATGATGACTTTTACCATCAGCTTTTGAGGGAATTGATCGAGTTTAAATCCGCTGATGTCACGGACCCGATACAACTGAGCAAACAATGGATACAGTTACAAAATATGAGGAGTAAAATGAAGAGAAAGATTGATACAAAAGCTACCAAGGGAAGGAGAATCAGATTCGGTGTACATTCTAAGCTAGTCAATTTCATGGCACCTATTGCTACCGATGATCTTTGGAGCGACGAAGCCAAAACCGAACTTTATAACTCTTTGTTCGGTAAGATAAAGGAGGTAGAACAGAAGTAGGGTGAAATTTAGAGACGACTTTAACAGCAAATTATTGTATATTTAAAAAAATTTTCTCCTGTGTACATAATGTTATATGAATTTTAATAAATCACGTGATTTAAATATTCATCAATTCCTACGATGTATGTACCTTAGTAAACAATCTGGAAAAATACATATATGTTATAGGGTAGCATGTGAAGCTTGAAAAATAAATATTTTCATAATTGTGCCAAAATTGTATATCAGAATTTAGGAAAAAACATTTTTTTTTT
This sequence comes from Macrophya alboannulata, assembly GCA_949628255.1. Classification (NCBI taxonomy): domain Eukaryota; kingdom Metazoa; phylum Arthropoda; class Insecta; order Hymenoptera; family Tenthredinidae; genus Macrophya; species Macrophya alboannulata. The sequence goes on along the minus strand of OX451207.1, from coordinate 704,148 downwards.
TATTGAGGACCTTATCAGCTATATAGCTGTTATTTATTTTTGAAAGAGCTATTGTGAGCCTCAAAAACATGCTGAATTTTTTAGATCAATCGGTAAAGTCAATCTTGAGAAAAAACAATTTTTCTAATTTTTAATTTTTATTCGTTTTCTCGAAAATCAATTGACTATGAGATTAAAGATTTGAAACTTTCAGTATCTTGGTATTTTATTAGTACCTACTTTTTGATCGGATATTCTTGAAACTTATAGCAAATAATGAAATACGTATTTCAGCAATATGTTCCAAAATTCAACCCCTAAAGGGGTGAAACGGGGGTATAAAAGTCTGTATTGGAAAGAATATTTTTTTATCGGACTTTCTTGAAACTTAGCATAAATACTTTACAGTACGAATAATGAAACACGTATTTCAGCATTTTCCAAGATTCAACGCTGAGGAGTTTATAAACAAATAACATGTCCCGACTGATTTATCATCACCGAGCCGAAACCGTTGAAGCTGTAAATATGAAATTTGATCAGTAGTTTTATTTTGTAATGTCGAGACGCACTAAGAAGAGATTTTTCAAAATTTTACCCTAAAACGCTCGTAAGGGGGTTCAATTAAGCTTATGACTAATAACGAGCGAGAACAATTATATTCGCGGGCTAAGCCGCGTGGGGACTGCCAGGTATAGTCTACAGGTAAGCAGCGATCTCATAAATATCTAGTCATCAGTGGTAGATATAATATGCTGTCTCTTTATCTGAAAAACTCTGCAATCAAAGATCAGACAAATTTTTTTAGATCCATTTTGAATCCTCCCAATTTGCTGATTCCTCCCGAATTAACTTATAAGAAAATTTCGGATACAATTTTAGAGTTTTTCGCTCTGAATTATAAATAATCATGGTACAGTGAAAAATTTTCATTCAGGATTTCAATATTCTTAAAGAGTTGTTCAATCGTAGCTGGTAAACAGCGCTGCATTAAATTCTATGAAACAGCTAACAATAAGTGAATATTGTTTACTTCAATTTTAATCAACATTTTTCTTTATTTTGTTGATGTTTCAACAACTTCCGATTTCGCCAGTCAATTACGCGCATATGATAAATATGTAAGAGACTTATATTTGCCCCAAGGCCTTTAACCCTGCCGTACCTCTTCACGTTCACGTGATAATAGATAATATCTGAAGTCGAGACTTGTAACATGTGATGGGTAGACTTTACTAGACTATAGACGAGAGGTCATCGCGCATTCTTATCTCGGAAATTAATACAAGATTCATCTGGATTCCCCTCCCAATCCTTCTCTATCGTCAACATAATAGAACTAATTGCGAAAAAACATTCCTCTTTTGACAGGAGATATTATATTCAGCTCGATTAATTGCGTAAGGTCGTTTTTGTTTTTTGTTTTTTCTTTCTCGGACCAGTCGGTCATTTTTTCATAGCCTCGTCTGAAACCCAAATTAAATTGAATCATCAATCGAAAAACGATTACATCATCTCACCTTCAGGTATTGAATATAATTAAAAATAACAAAGAAAAAGAAAAATCTATGGCAATCTGATTTTTCCATAAAATATTGAAGATCAGTCTTATTCTCGAATTAATTAATCGACAATAATAACAAACTTAATTGGCAGAATTTTTTAATGCCATACTAAAGTTCAAGAACGAATAAGCAGATGATCATTAGTGAATATTTATATACATGTGTATAAATAAATGTGTCATTTTAATCTAATTTTTTTTTTTTTTTTCTCATAAATGGTTGCTTATACTTAGATTAGTTATATATAATTTCTGAAATAGATTTGGAACAATTTAATATGAATCTGACAGTGGATACCTATCTTTCAAAGGATAATTCTTCGGACGTTTTTACTGCAATCAATTATATTTATCATTAGCCCTTAGCTGCCACACTTCCCCAGCTGGAATACTGGGACGTTTCATACCCCTGCAACCACTAAAATGCATACCGCAAGTAAACTGCAGGTTATTTCAATTTGCAAAAATTACCAGAGAGTCTTCAAATTGTTCTTCAAAAGATAGTACACTTGATTTTTGAGAAAAAAAATGTTAAACATGAGAAAAAAAAATTTGAAACCCCTAAAATATGAGCAAAACGACTATTTTAACAAAAAAAAATTATAACTTTTTCAATTTTCAATTTAAAAATCTGAAATTTGAACTCAATACACTCGAGACATGGTAGACTTCGAGTAAAAAATTGTTTGATAGTAGTTCCTGAAAAAAGCTATTTATTTTGACATGTAAAGAGGCAAGTTTTGGTAAAAAAAAACATCCATTTAACTAACGACTGGTGTCGCCACAAGGACCATTTTTGGAATCCTAATTATTAGCTTAAATTGAGAATGAGCGAGAGTGGGGTGATCGGTACCCCGCAGTGGCAGCTAAGGGTGAAAATTAAACCATCTTATATAATAGATGTAGAAAAGAATCAGAAAATAATGTATACTCTAATTAACGATGTACCGACGTTGTTTTGTAAGTGTAAAATGTGTATACTGTAGTTAAGGATATTTCACGCGTGTGTTTGTGTTCCTGATCGAGTTTGAATGCAGTCGTAATAAATTACCTCTGTATAATGAGTGTATAAAAGTAACTACGAGATTATGACCGGGATGTCAAGTCTGAGTCAATTAATGAGAAAGTTAATTGGATCGAAGATCAGAAAAAAAAGTGAATCAAAAAAAATTGAAAAAAAAAAGAACTTCTTGGCATAAGATAGTTGGGAAGCTATCAGTAGCGGATTGTCTATAATTTCCATCATGCAAGTTCTCATTTAATTTGAAAAAAATAAATAAAATAAAATTTATACGACTCGATCACAGCGAGTTTCTCTACATAACACGTGAAACTGGCGTGAGACTGGTGCCGAATTCCAACGACAACAGCTGCTATTATCGACACAACAAAACAACTCCGATATCGCTATACAAATGCGGCAAAAATCTTTAAATGTTATATATACTCCAAATTGAGATTATACAAGACAGACTGACACGTGCTGAGAAAATTTGAGCACAGGTCGTTCACGGCCGCGAAATCTAATCGTTTGATATAATAATATATATAACTGATCAACTGAGCCGGTCAATCGCGCGCATCGAGTTATAAAAATGGTCATTTTTTAAAGAAAAATCTAAACCTATAAAGGGTAAAATATTTTTACTCGAATTTCGGATCTGAAATGTCATACGCGTGATCTTTTTTATTCAAAGGACCCCACCGTGCCTTTTTTTTTTTTTCATATTACATGATTCAAAAAACTGATGCGTATACTCTTTGTATTTATAAATATATTTAAAAAAATGTCTGGAATATGTAAAAATGAAGAAATTTGATAGGCTTGATATGTGGGTTAATTGAGAACCTTGCGAGTTGACAATGAGTAGCGAAATCCTTCTGATCCTCAGATCTCCCTCTACTAATTCTGCTGCAGACCCGTTCACGTATCTTATCAAAGTTATTTTTATATAAATATATGCTTAAATATTCTTTGCGGTAAGAAATTAATAGCTGAAAATATACGTTATCAATAGCTAGCTGGTGGAATAAATAAAACGATGATCGTTTCGTCAATTAGTGGGTTGTTAATAAAGACCTATAGATAAATCGTTTTCGATGGGCAATTCCTCGTAAATAAGGATATATCTTATAATATGAATATCCGATCTCGGATTTAATGAAGAGTTCATTGGAAACAAAGTTATCTATATAGATATTCTCAGCAACTTGTAATTAGTCACCCATAAAAAAAAAAAAAAAAAAAAAACCAAAATAAGTAAATCAATATTTTCGAATACCTACATAATTTCGATACGTATTTTCATATTCCGTGTATCATGATGATGGATCGCTGCGCATATGCGAATATGTAGTCCGAATTGCGCACGAAGGGAATTGTCTCCACGATAGATAGCGAATATTATACCTACACGTAAACAACATCCGACGATGACACGTGAATTGACTTTGGGCGGTATATATCGTTAATTTATTATCATCAAAGTATTATTATAACTGACAACGAGACAAATAAACTCCTACCTAGAAATTACGATTAAATTCTAACATCTTATGTTGACCTTCCTGGGTATATAACAGCGCAGTTAAAATATATACCTTATATTATACTACCAACACCTACCATCACAGATATTGCATACCAACGTCACGTATATCTGTCCATCGGGTCTTTCCCGCTATCTCTTATTATTCAAATGTTTAAGCCTTCGCAAGACCTTCTTCTTCTTCTTCTTGCAACGGAATTTCATATTAAATTTCTGGGGTGAAAATCTTGCGCGAGAGATTCGGAACTGTGAATGACATTTTCAATTTAGAAAACCGCAACATGTATTGCCGATGAATATATTCGGCCCGGGACCAAATTTTTCGATCTAGTTTTTCGTCTCGCTTCGTTTATCGCTTAAGAAAAATAAAAAAAATAAAAAATTTTGAAACACGTCCTGTACTTTGAATATCCGCTCATCTTCGGGCTTACAATTAGTTTAATCCGACGCTGACACTCAAACTCGGCATTAATTTCCTTCTCATTATCAGCAAAGTAGACTAAATTAGTTTGCAATACAGGGGTGATAATTAATCAACCGTTTTTTACGCTCAAACAAACAATAATTGTCTCTCCATTTCTCAATCAGACAAAACTTTATGGATACACATAATTACAATACGCTGACTTGAATTGAAACATGGGAACAAAGAAGCAGAACACTTTATTCGATTGTTTTAACCGTGTCAATAATTCTCATGGGCGAGTGTCGAGTCGCGGAAAATACCTGCGAAATATTAAATTAATTGGAACTGCTGTTCCGCATATAAGCTCGCCAATTAATAATCATCGAACATATAGGTAGGTGCATAGATCCACGATGAAAAAAAAATCTATAATCGAGTGAAAAACTGTTTGCAAAAAAAAAAAAAAAAAAAATTGCCGATACGGGGAATCTAATGGATCGAAAAAAAGCGCCTAATAATTATCGAGACATCATCGCGTATGATGGGGAGACCCGACCCAGATCAATAGCCACTGCAGGGTATTATCTCGCATATACTTACTTGCACAAATATACTGTATAATAAAAAAAAAGAAGACGGAGAGATATCAGTGGCCATTTGACATCTGACCCTAAACGGTGACCTATGCGTGCCCATCGGAGTAATAGCTCTTCGGGCAGATTCCGCAGTCGTTTGGTGTCGTCCGGTTGGTTCGTATTTAATTAAGAATTAAGAAACGTGGTTCGATGCCGGACGGTGTAGGTTTATTGTCATCTTAAATACGGCGGTTGTAGGTCCTTAAAAGAGTTAGTGACCAGACTGCGGAGAGCTTGCATATACGTATATCGATCATGCATGTCGTTGAAGAGTGATTATTCGAAGCGTGCAGTTGAACGTGAATGAAAATAAATTTTCTGGATATAAAAAAACGGGATGTGGTTTTGAATTAACGACAAAATAAACGGGATAAAAATTCTCCACCTCGTTTAAGCCCAGCTGCAACGAATGGATAAACTCAGCGGTTGTACGCGAGGGATAATCAGACCCAGAATATAGAGAGTGTGAAAAAAGAAGAAGTTTCCTTTTTAAATCCGAAATGAAAAACGTAATTTGGTCAATTGCAAAAATAAAAATGAATAAATAAATAACTAACGAAATATCTGTAAAACGTTGTTATCTTTGACCCTGTTTCGTAATTGGCGGGGTTTATATATATGTATACGAGTATATACGTATATATAGTTTTGTATTCTGTATTTGTGTATCTTCGTTAATAATAATAATAATAATATTAATAATAATAATAATAATAATAATAATATCAATACGATGCTAATTAAAGCGGAAATCGTAATCCTTTACATTCGAAAATTCATTAAGATTAAAGTCTTCGTATAACAAAGTCGTGCGTAGTGAATTGTTACAAGACGTTCCTCTCGCGTTTCTGAACTGAAAGATAAAGTCCAATTAATTTCAAGTGGATGCAACAGAAAACTATTCAACAGAGTTCGAGTTCAAGGAGTAATTTCGGGATCACATTACTTAGATCAGCTAATAAACTACAAAGAATCTACACCACTCGTAACAGGAAGAATTGACTGAAGCGGAGTAAGAAGAGCTTCGGATACTTGGGATTTATCTTTCGCGTAATTATACCAATTATTTGTTTTTCACTCGTTTTTTATTTCATTTTCAAAGTATTAAGGGGACCAGTACAACTTGGTTTGGGAAGTTTGGAGTACTCCAAAATTTATTTATTTGTCAACCAAAGTTTATTTCACATCAAAAAAAAGTTTTCTTCCAAAAACTTTGTCGTAAGGTTTCAGGCACATCGTTGGTCCAATTCAACCTCTCAAGGTCTTGCTTTCTTCGGACAGTAATTCTACATCTTATGGACGTAGGGATTGGTAAAAAAAAATTCATGTGAAAAGTTACGGTCAATTATCCAAAATTTCCAATATTTGGGCCACTAATTTGCAAATAACTTGGTCAACACGAAATTGTAAAAAAATTCCCTCTTGCACACGATGAGGATTTCTTTTCTGAACAAAATGAGCCCTCAACGACCTTAATCGGAACAACGATGTGCCTGAAACCTTACGACAATGGTTTTCGAAGAAAATTTTTTTTATGTGAAATAAACTTCGGCTGAGAAATAAATGCATTTTGGAGTACTCCGAATTTCCAAAACCAAGCTTTACTGGTTCCTTTAAACGCCAAAGGGGTCAAGAAATAGACTAGTATACGAAATATGAATCGATTAGGGTCATAGGTCTGCTGTTTTCTTAGTAACAAAAATACCAGAGACCTTGACGTGGTGTTATCTGAAAGTAGGTATATACGTATGGTATATGTTGTACATACATACAGTTTACGTAACATACGTAGAAGAGAATTTAGTTTTTGTTTTGTTCGGATCTAATCGATCTCTGCTGCGTGGACATTATACGTATGTAAGTATAATACGCTAAAGATTGAAACTGTACGAAGACAGCTGATATCAAGTATACCTATAGGGTATACCTATACCCGTAAGAAGTTTTCCCTCCATCTTTGCAACAGGCTTTGATATGTCTCATGCTCGATGAAAAATCGGCGGAAAATCCGCTCACTCAGACGATTGCTACTGCAGAGTCTATGATGAATGAACGTAAGCCTCTTAAAGAAATCTGTATTATTTCAAGGAATGGAGGCGTAAGATACTCAAGTATCGGAATTATAACTATGATATAAGTGGGTGTAAGATCCTCGTTGAGGAATCAAACAATATGAACAATATTTGGCACACTTGCGGTTTGGCAATAAATGAAAAAAGGGTATATACCATATATACCTATATAATAATAAAATCAAAGGATTCTCTCACTCTTGTTGACAGCTACAACTAACAAGGTGTCGATCCTTCGTTGAGATACTGTTTCTAAACGATCATTAAACGTCCGTCGAACTTTTAGACGCATTTGTGGTATATCTACGTAGTAGCTTTTGTAATTGACGTATGTAGGTATATACGTATGTACATATGTATATGTACAATACGTATGGTTTTTATTCGTTATAGAAAAATACCAATGCCGGTATTTTGTATATGAGGTGTTCCACCCCGTTTCGAACGGTCGAAAAGTTGATCGATCCCAAAAAAATCATCATTTTGTTTTATCACACAAATATATCGAAAGAATTTATGTGAATTTTTTCAGAATTTTTGGATCGCATTTTTTGAGTTTTTCCAATTCCAACTTTTTTCTAAGAACTTCCGTATCTCAAAAGTATAAGATCGTACAAGAAAATTTATAAGACAAAAAAGTTCCAGTTTTGAATCAACTGTCTGACAAAATTTTTTGGGGAATTTCTCGGATCCCAAAAATGCCAATTTTAAAAAAAAATACACAAAAATATTTTTCTTCAACCAATACGTCACTTTTGATTGGCCTCAAAAATTTACAGAAAATACTCTCAAGTGTTTACAGCAACCATATATTTTTTTCGAGATGGTTGGCTCAATCGTTTGGAAGCTATGCTTTATTAATTGTTTTTTTTTTTTTAGAAAAAAAAAATATAACTTTCAAACGATTGAGCCAATTATCTCAAAAAAAATATATGGTTGATGTAAACACTTGAGAGTATTTTCTCAGAATTTTTGAAGCAAATCAAAAGTGACATATTGGTTGAAAAAAAATATTTTTGTGTATTTTTTAAAAAAATTGGTATTTTTGGGATCCGAGAAATTTCCAAAAAATTTTTGTCAGACAGTTGATTCGAAACTGCGACTTTTTTGTCTCATAAATTTTCTTGTACGATCTTATACTTTTGAGATATAGACGTTCGTAGAAAAAAGTTGAAATTTGGAAAAACTCAAAAAATGCGATCCAAAAATTCTGAAAAAATTCACATAAATTCTTTCGATATATTTGTGTAACAATACAAAATTATGATTTCTTTGGGATCGGTCAACTCTCCGACCGTTCGAAACGGGGTGGAACACCTCATAATATAGGCGTGTCAATAATTCCCGTGGGAAATTGGGGCTCGGATTATTTACTGCAGCGGCTATATGCATGTATAGGTACATATGTATACATCGATGGGGTTTCCGAAAAATCACCCATATCGGCAAAAATTATAATAATAATAATATGAAATTGATCTCGTTCTTCGATCCCGAACGTCGCGATGCCAGACGACGCGATGATGTGCTGTATACACTGTGCGATACATACATAGGCATATACGTATCTGTATTTATATTTATGTATGTATCTATGTACGTATGTATGTACATATATGTACATACCTACGTGCGTATTAACTTCGTTTTTTTTTTTATTTTTTTTTTTTTTGTTAACGATTAGATAAATGTTGGTGAGGAAAGATGGCCGCGAAATATGTAAAACAAACAACAACATTCTGACTATTATACTACGTTTATCGGACATAAACAACCACAGCGAATTTAAATTTTATCCCGTATACAGTTATTATATGTACAATATATTATATACCTATGTTACCTATGTATATATGTATAGGTACAGCTGCAGGACGTAAAACAAGCGAATATACGTATATTTATGCACCAATATCGCGAGTTGAAAAGTATATTTATGTTCGGAACGCAATTCGCTGTTCGAAAATTACAAATTTTCCATCGACAAAAAAAAAGAGATATTGTGGTGCTTTTTTGAAAATATATTTTTTAATCAAATTACTGATCATGTAATGCGGAAATTGAACAATAGAACAAAAGACTAATTCCCCAGTCGGTGTAGAGAGTATGATGGACTTTATATCTATGGTATATGGACATGAAATTTTGTCCCTGTACAAGTAAATTGCAAGCTTTGAGTAATTGATATATGTACTATAATACCCGTGGCTATTAGTCGACTGCATTCATGCGTCTATTTGCCTATTGAATCCTGGACTGTACTCTCCTGATAAATTACATACATATATTTACTTCGGGTAAATTTTTTACCGTTATTTTTTCGTCCGAAAAGAGTCACAGCTCAAACATTTGCAGATATATTTTCATTGTAAAAATGAATTGATATCGCTTTCAGAATCGCTTCCGGAAAATTCGCATCAACATATATAATAGTCAACATTGAGATAGAAAAAAATCTGATTCAACGCTGCAGTTTGAACCTTGTAGATATAGGTACACTATACGCGATGAATTCTGCTGAATTTCATAAACCTCAGTGAACTGAAACCAGCGCGAAATTTAATCATCTGTCGAGGATACAGGATTTAAAACAAATAAACTAAAATGAAATACCTTCGTTTGATAAATTGACGGATCCCGGATCCGAACTAACACTCGTATTTGCTTTCAGCCAATATACCGAACCAGATATTCGATATAAAAGATTTTTATTGCAGTTTCTATAATATGTGGAGTACGAGTTGTACAAAATCCCTGCAGGATTATATGGGTAGGTGGGTATACGTTTACTGCTGACGATCACGAACCCTTTAGGCGCAATACAGAAGCCCAATGAACTTGATATATCATCATGAATTTTACCGTCTGTAATAAACGTTAAATTGAATCACAGTCGTAAGGTTAAACGTTTATAGAATCAGATCACGAATGGAGAATTGATTGTGATCTACATAATATAGTGTGTTTCGTTTTAACAGCTAGAACTATAAAATTCAGAGCAAATTTGCAAAAATCGTTATTTCGATTTTTCTGCATTATTATAATATTTATGGGAATAAAATATATATGATAATAAGTGCAAAGGCTGCAGGGTTTGTCAAGGGTGTGTCATTTTGGTGCAAATTTTTTTTTTCAACTTACAAACAGGTTCTATACTTACAGGAAGGTAAAATAAGAAGCTTGTTAAAATTTGAGATCCTAATATTAATATTAAGAAGTGCCTCATCGCGAATTTCTATTTCCCTTTAAGTAACACGAGAAATGTTCTAATGGCACACTTCAATTTCTATATCTCGAGTACTAATTTACTTAGAATGATTCTGCGTAGCTACTTTTGTTCGAAATTGAACGCTCTACAAAAAAGGTCTCTTGGTCTTTTTCGATAAATCTAACTATTTCCAAGTTGATTATTGGTTAATTAACATTGATAACCAACAACCAACTTGGAAACAGTTAGATTTATCGAAAAAGACCAAGAGACCTTTTTTGTAGAGCGTTCAATTTTGAACAAAAGTAGCTATGCGGAATCATTCTGAGTAGATTAGGACTTGAGATATAAATATTGAAGTGTGCCACTAGAACATTTCCCGGGTTATTTAAATGGGAAATAGAAATTCGCGATGTGGCACCTCTTAATATTGATATTAAGATCTCAAATTTTAACAGGCTTCTAATTTTACCTTCCTGCAAGTATACAACCTGTTTGTAAGTTGAAAAAAAAGTTGCCCCAAAATGACACACCCTAGTATTATACCTGTAGGAGCTGCAGGGTGTTCTCCCTTTTTCGAAACCTTGAATTTTTTCCTTTTTGTTTTTTTTGTTTGCACCCTTACGCGCAACGGGTGGTAATAGAAAGCGTTTACCTACTCGATGAGATAGTTAAATCTAACGAAACAGGATCAACGTCGATGAAAAACGATTGATAATACCAAGGTTAACCGATATAACGAGAATCCAGATAAGAAAGCTCATACGAAGTAGACAGGGATAGGTAAATCGCGAAGGACACGTATATAGGTATAACAAAAAAAGAGTATACAGGATTTTGCGGTCATAGTTTTCATACAAGGATATATATTGACTCCTGGGACAGAACTGAACTGAGGAAAGATTTTTTTTTTCAACTACGTTTTGGGAACTTTTTGCAGTTCACTTTACAATCAGGGCGAAAGACAACCTCCACATCGTCGATGCTTCCTAATTAGGTACACAGTTTCGTATGTAGGATCGAACTGTGATCGGACAGGACAAGATTCGGTATATAAATTGTGCAAAAGATAATATATGCCCACCATTTTCGATACTTGATTATTTTTCTATCTGACTTTTTGCACATATGAAGCATTCTCTGTCAACTCAGCCACCAGAAATTGGTGAAACACACATTTTTGATGTTTCATTTCGCTTAAATGTGTTCAAATGCATTGAAATGGGCCGGGATAGAATCGGAAATAGAAAATCTCAGGAAAAAGCAAGAAATTTTTACATGAAACTTTTTTTTCTCCGAGCTCAATTTATTAAGTTAAGTAGAGGAGAGTATATATTCGAATTTCAGCAACCGAAAAATCTGAAATAAATCATAAAAATTCTTCTCACGTCAGGTAATACACTAAAATTATTTCACAATTTTTGGAGACATCACAAATCTCTGGTGGCTGAGTTGACAGAGAATGCTTCGTATACGAACGCGCAATAGCGATCAATCAGCTTATAGCTATACCGGCGAGGCAATAGGTATCATTATTCTCTCGTCAATTTATTGTATGTATGTATGTATGTAGTAGAACGGATTTTTCTTCATTTAACAAAAAAAAAAGAAATACTCGTTCAGTATTTTTTTTTTTTTTTTTTTTTTTGAAACGATATTTTACGATCCGGAAGTGTTCGTAGGATGCGTAAAAAATTGTATATCACACGACTTTCCGTTCGTGGTGCTGAAAAAAATCTTCTCTCTTTGATATTCAAGTCTTGCCGTAAACGAGGAAAAGATTTTGACGTATATTATACATATTCATAGGTATAGGTATACCTACATACATGTACGGTAAGACCTTAATCAAATTTCCGATTTGCATGATAATATTAAACCTATGTAGGTATATACATATATCACGTATCCGTAACTGTTTAGAAAAATATGATGTGACTTCGTATATAAATACTGAAATAAACTTGTCAAGTTTACTTCAACTTATCAACTTATCAAATTTTTCTGTCTTCCCAATGTATCCATTTTCGTACGTACCATATTTGTATGTACGCGATATTTCTCCTGAAAATTCTACAAATACATATTCTCGTTTTTTAGAAGGTAAAAAATAAATTCAGATTCCGCCTGACTAGCAGAGCTGGTTTCAAGAGATTTAAAAAATCATATAAACCTACTAAAAAGAAAAATCCGGTTGATCTAAATCTTTGCGAAATACTTCTTTAATACTTTTACTGCGTGATGAACTATGACCACAAAGGCCGATGGTTTGCTTATATAAACTTTATCCCATTTCCTGTTGAATGAATAAAGTGATTATACAGAGCTGCAAGTTTCAAGAGATCAAAAGAATCTTATAAAGCTACTAAAGAAAAATGTATAGTACATCTAAATCCTTCTCTGATACTTCAACCGCATCTATGACCACATAAACCGATGGTTTATTATAATATAAGCTCTGTTTCATTACCTGCTAATTGGATAAAGTGATTATACGATTCATTCATTGAATTTCCTTTTAAATATATAAGGGTAGTAAAATGATATAAGGGTACCGAAAAATTTACATCCAGAACCGCTATTGGCAGAGACTCGCTGATTTTTGTCTCAATAACATTTTTCATAACAGGAATACCTCACATTGATGAAATTTGAAATAAGTTAATATTTTGTTCGGTTTCAAAATTGTTTTTTTTTTTTTCGAACCCGTTGAGATATCGAAAATCCCAAACGATAAATTGTTCATTGTGGCCCAAAGAATGTGTAAAAAGATCCACCACCCTCAAAGTTCAAAATTATAGGAGGAGATAAAATTTCATGTCACAAAAATCGTCCAAATATGTGTGAGAAATTTGTCAAATCGCCTTCTAATCTTACATTCTTATTAGTTTCCATTTCTTTTCCGTTGTAAATAAACAAAAATTACCCTGGTCAAAATATTGTATGTAAAATCGCACATTATCACAAATAATCCCATACATTCTTTGTACATGATATTTTGCTGAAAATTTGAAGAAAAAAATTGTCTGCCTTAGTTTGAAAACTTTCATCTTCTAATCCTCCGAGATATCGAAAATCCCATACAGTTTATTGTTCAGAGTGACCTGGAGAATTTTCAGAAAAATCTATACTAGCTATTTTTCATTCGGATGGGGGCGAAAAAACGATTTTGAATACGGGAAGTTGGTATATAAAATAATAATACTATCTATCGTAGTAGTATACGTATAATAATAATGATAATAATAATAAAATAATAGGTAGTATGCATTCTAGTCATTTCTCTTTCCCCCCTCGACCAAAATCATAAGAAATCATGGATTTTCTGCACAAGAGTAAAAAGTAACGAGAATATAAGAATTAGAAAGGGATTTGACCCATTTCTCACACATTTGAATGATTTTGGTGATTTCAAATGGTGTCTTCTCCTGCAATTTTGAACTTCGAGGGTGGTGGATTTTTTTTCAACATTCTTTGGGCCACAATGAGCACCTTATTATTTGGGATTTTCGATATCTCAACGGGTTCGAAAAAAAAAAAATTTTGAAAACGGACAAAAAATGAACTTTTTTCAAATTTCATCAATGTGAGGTGTTTTATTGTGAAAAATGTTATTAAGGCAAAAATCAGCGAGTCTCTGCCGATAGCGATTCTGGATGTGAATTTTTCGGTACCCGCAACCCCCTTAAATTTAACAATTATTTCTACAGGATATGAAGATATCCTCAAAGGATATAGATACTTACTGTTTCTCAATTAGGTGCAGGGTCTTTACCTTTACCCATTTCGGTAAGGGTCGTACTGTTTGTTCTAGGTACCAAAGATTTTTTGATAGAGATCGGGGTATATAAAGTTTGACCAATCCAGGTAATGATAAAACATTTCTTTATCCGCCTTTTTCAATATAACTCCACAAGCCAGGATATACGGACCATACAGTAGTCGCTGCACCCTATACAGGACCAAATTACTCGATGGAAGCCCACGAACCGCTCGATGTTGATCCGCCTATATGTATAGGATAACGTATTACTGAAGCTGTGGAATGGAACTTCCGTGATACAGGGTCAGGTTCCAGAACTAAATGTCCAAAATGAAAGGTATCCCAAAATGGACTTAATTGTCCAAAACGGACTAAATGTCCAAAACGGACTAAATGTCCAAAACGGAGTGAACGTCCAAAATGGACTAAATGTCTAAAATGGACTAAATGTCCAAAACGGACTAAATGTCCAAAATGGACTAAATGTCCAAAATGAAAGGTGTCCTAGAGGAGGTCGAACCGAGCAAACTGTCCCGAAGAACATGGGCTCTGCGAAGTCGCGTTCGCGAGATATCACAAGTTAAAAAAAAGTAGTGCTTTGCGCCGCCGCGACGCGGCGCAAAGCACTACTTTTTTTTAACCTGTGATATCTCGCGAACGCGACTTCTCAGAGCCCATGTTCTTCGGGACAATTTGCTCAGTTCGACCTCCTCTAGGACACCTTTCATTTTGGACATTTAGTTCTGGGACACCCTGTATATAATATATAGGTACACGTCGGAAGCCTATGTAAACAGCTTCATCCGATCTATCTGCGTATATGGTAGGTATCGGTATAAGCTAATCAGTCAACGGAAGTAAAATAATAGTAAAATTTGGCAAACGATCTCTGCGAGGATATTTTTCAATTTATTGCAACACAGCGAGAGGAGGGTGGCAGGAGCTTCGAGTTTCTTAAAAATAAAATAACATAATTATTCCAGAGCTAGAGCTGTATATAAGAATTTACAGATCCTGTCCAACGTTAATTAATTTCGATCAATCTAGGTATATATAGGTATATATTTAGTATAATTCTTTGAAACAGCATTTTTTTAAGGATCGTTTGTTCAGTAACGAAATTTACTTGATCCTTATATATTAGAAACGGTCTTTTGAAGAATAATGAAAAAACGAAGATCAAAAACAAAAAGAATTATAATGGAGAAAACGGTAAGCTGCCCGTTTCGCGTTATAGGTATCGCAGCGTTGCGCGGGCGCCAAGAGTAAAACTGGTGCTTTGATGCTGGACCAAATTGTCGTGGCTTCAGTCGTGTTACGCACCCCAACCAGTTCGGAATTGTTACATTGAACACCCCCAAGCAGTTTCCTTGACAAAAGAAAATCTTACTGAATGGGTTTTAAAAATTAGTTAAAAAAAAAAAAAAAAATGAATAAAATCGAACCTTTCGGATCCAATTGTTGAACAAAAAATTTTAAAATTAAAAAAAACAAAAAGAAATACGAAAAAATAGAAGATTAATATACGAAAAATTAATGACTTGAAAAAAAATTTATATACCTACAGTAATTCTATAATAGAACGAAAAAAAAAAAAAATTATAATTTCTTTCGAAACAATCTGTCTCGATTTTACATACACTTTTTTATTTTTTTTTTTTTTTTCCTTTCGTCCTACGAATATATAGGTACGTTATGGCACTGAGATAAAAATTTATATTACACACGTTTTACAATGAAAAGATAAGATACATGCAACGTATAATATACTTTTTTAAAACTAATGAACAATTTTTTTTAATTTTTTTTATTTCTTTCTCTCTCTATCTATTTTCTCTCTGTCTCTCTCTCTCTCTCTCTTTCTCTCGCAATTTTATTACACACTTCCGGGATCACCAAAATATTATTGAAACGTTTAATTATAATCTTTCGAAAACGTTAGATTCATATATTTAGGTAAATATATATACGCGTTCAGCTGATGAATTACATTTTTCCTGTAAATATAAACGTGTGTCTGTATTGGTACATAGCGTATACATATATATGTGTGTTATTTTTTCCATATACAAATCGGTGTTTATTTCACGGAAGAGGATAAATAAATTGAATTTTTAACCGATCGTTTCTTAAATATAAACGATTTATTTTCAGAATATATAAGAGTAACGATACATATATACATATATGTATGTACATAAGTATAACATACCATAACCAGGGGATATATATAGGTATATACGTAATGCGAAATACGTGTTCAAAGTTTGATAATATTACGATTTGATGAGCCAACCAACCAAAAGATTCTTTTCGACAGATGGTATATTGGCACGTAGGTATAGAATAAGTGCCGAAACGTAGGTACGTTGTACTACATACGTATACCTGACTCTCGATCAAATAAAATAAAATAAATATATAAATACATAAATAAATAAATAATTTAGCTATATCGAAAGAAAAAACAAAAAACAAATAAAAATCTCCGATGTACCCTAATTCAATTTCTAACTTACGTCGATAAAGTTCAACGGAATAATGTTTGATCACACCTAATTCATCACTCGAACGGCCGTTGTTTGGACGAAAAAAATAAAAAATAAGAAATAAATCAAAAACTGGATAAAAAAAATAAAAAAACTTATGTCGATCGTAAACTATATGAGGTTTTCAAAGTTTCAATGATATAGGAGAACAGTGCAGTTTCGAAACTTTATGAAAACCCTGTACAAGTATAAAGTTATATAATTATATAATTATAGAAAAGAAGATTATATTTATACCGAAGAAGATGAAAGTCTGAAATTAAAGGTAATTACAAGTGGCAATAATTAATCGTTCATTGATAATTATTCTGCAGTTATTGAGATTATAGATCTGTTAATTATTGGTTCTTATGTTTCATTTTTTTTTCTTTTATTTTGACTTCTTTTTTATACTTGTATATTATTTTGATCGAATATTCTCCGCACGTGTCCTTGTCGTGTTATAAATATTTCGAAAAGATTCACTTTGCGTTATAACTCTTATATACTGATATCAAAATTATAGTTTTAATTGACGATGTTACCTAATATGTACATACCTATATATAGGATATATATAAGATATATCGTTCAATGCGATAATACCAGAGAGAGAAGAGAGAAAGAGACTATCATTGCAGATATTTTTTCATTAAACGTTTTGTCGCAACGTGGATTAATATTTTTTTTTCAAATGTTTGTGGAAAATTTTTAATTTGCTGTAAAAACAGCAAACGCCCTAGCAATTACATATATACCCAGATGCAGTAATTAACCTTGGTACAGCAGCGGTATTGTAAAGTTGAAGTAAATTAATTTGAAATGCAAACAATAAAGTTAAAAATTATAGCGTATAGAGAAATTCAATTTTACAGTCAATTAGTGAATGCATATAGACAATAATTTTTTATACATTTATCTTTTTGTTTTTGAGTTCTTTTTTTTTTTTTTTTTTTTAATTCAGTAGCACGCGAAACAAAGAAAAAAAATCTAAACTACGTGAAATCATCAATAATTATCTTCAGTCATATGTATTTTATAATTACGTTGTTCAAAATTTCAACAAACAAAAAAATTTCATAGAACCATACATAGGTATAATGTATTATTCAACCATTTCATGATCTGATTGATGTCGTAGTTTATGTATATATCTACAATCATGATGAAATTCTATTTCGATTGTGTCAACCACAATTCCAAATTTAATACCATTCAATTCTATACCGCAAGTCACCGGGGGTTTCGGGGAATAAGGAATTTGTATGTTCGGAGCAGGATAACCTGTTGATTGAATTGATTCCTGAACCGCCTTCGTCGACCACTATTATATAGAACTGGCACACACGATATGTGAGCCTCTGTATCAATTTTTGATTGAAAAATTGGTACAGTATAATCGATAAAATAAAACAAATATGAAAATACAAACCATGTTACATTATCTGGCGTATACATATATGATTATATTATATATTTAACTTTGAACTCCCTTCAATTGTACTTATAGCTTTGTACTTGACTAAACTTGAGCTTACAAGCTTGTTAGACTCATTGTCAGACGTCTCGCTAGATGTATTAGTATAGGTACTTGAGAAATCTGTAATTGAAGTAAGTATCCAAGGTCTGGTTGAATAGAACGGGCACCTTAAGGGCGAGTTTTCGGATCGAACTAGCTGGGAATATCGTCTGTGTATACTCAGACGAAAACCTCGAAATCACATTGTTTGCCTAAATCAAGGAATTGTGTGTGAATAGAATTTTCAAATGAGTTTTCGAATAAAATAAACTGAAATTAAATTGAAAAGTTGCGAAGGAAACTTTTCAAATTTATAACAAAGTAAGAAGAAAAGAGAAAGAACGAAAAATGAAATACGAAAAAACAGTTCATTCAAATAATCAACCTTTACTTTATAAAAATAAGTCAAAGTCAAAGCATGGATAACTTTGATGTTTTAATGGTACTATAAAAACCTATGCACTCCCCTCCGCATGCTTTTGCCATCCCCTGGCAAAAAAGTGTGACGAGAAAAAGTTTTATATCTTCGAGAGAAATGATTTCTCCCCGAAATCCAAATCCCACCTTGAATGTATATATATATATTTATCATGTAAAAATACATTTCCTCCCGCCAGGAATTTATTCCTATCATTTTTAGTTCTCGAGATATGAGCGATCGAAAAAAATGGCACTTTTTTTACTCAAATGACTCTAACTTCATGAAAAATGGTCGTAAAAAATTGCTCGACCTATCATTTTGAAGGTAAAGGCGTGAGCTGTCGAATGCCGTTGAGTTTCTCTAAATAACTTCACTGGCTCTAAATCTGTCCGGAGTTTCATGCGTGTTAAAAATTTCGAATTTCTTTCCTTTCTTCAATCGTTGATAAAAAAATGAATTCTTTATTTTTTCAAGTCCACTACAGTCTTTTCGGAAGTTTTCAAGTCGTAGATTAAGATCCCGTTGGAATTTTCGAGCTGTGATAATTTTTCTCGAAGATATGAAACTTTTTCTCCCCACACTTTTTCGCTGGGCAAAAGAATGTGGAGGGGAGTGTACATCGCATATGTATATATGCAAATTGCCGCAGATTCAAGAAATAGTTAAAATTTCTTCAAATTCTAATACGGAAAATTGTATAGTAAAGTGAATGAGCAGCAGCTTGTGTAAATGTTTAACAAATTGTCAATCACTCGCGTTTGCTGCAGAACTGCAGCAATCGCGAGAACATCATCGATCGTTACATCGTCCCACCTTCTCGAAACGTCATTAATTCCCCAAAATTTAAATCTCTCGTTTCACCCTGCAGCTTGTATTCGAAGTTTCCCTTTTTTAATATTGTTTTTTTGTTTTTTTTTTTACGTCGAATCGTCGTTATACGTTTCGTCGTCATCGGCCCAGGCTCGAATTTTTTTAGGGCAACGAAAAAAAAAAAAGAAATTATATTTCAAATTTAATATCAACGCGTGAAACGAGATCGACAGGATCGTTTGACGAACGAGTCCTTCGGGACGTGATTTGCTATTGATCATTGGCATATGTGATCCTCTTCCCAATTCACG
This sequence comes from Macrophya alboannulata, assembly GCA_949628255.1. Taxonomy (NCBI): domain Eukaryota; kingdom Metazoa; phylum Arthropoda; class Insecta; order Hymenoptera; family Tenthredinidae; genus Macrophya; species Macrophya alboannulata. The sequence continues at coordinate 684,383 of OX451207.1, read as the reverse complement.
AGTGTCGATTTCAGGTCGAATAACTCGCAGTAAAAAGGGTTCCATCGTACGCCGAAGTGACAAGTTCATTTCTGCATACCTATTCGAATTACGCGTACGACTCTTCCAATGGAATACAGATCCGATTGTTTCACGATCACTAGAATTATCACCGTTAACTGGAATTTACTTTATTTAGTTCAAAACTCTGCTTATAGGTATTCTAAATCCCATCAAACTTGTAATTACATTTTTGTGCAAGATACTGATCTGCAGTGTTTTACGAATTAAATTTCAAATGAGATAATCTGATAATCAGCTTTGAAGCAGCTAATTTTCGGCTCCTTTCACCTGCAGCGATAAAACGCAAGCCTCGGGGGATATCGTATATGCATTTACCTAAAACGTGGGTATATATTCGAAGAACCGCTATAACCTGACCCAGTGAAATATTTTGATGAAACGATACTATCACGGCAGCTGCTTTGATCCGGGTTTTTTTTTTTTTTCACTTCCCTCTGAGTTTTTCAGGAAATGTATCTTGAATGAAAAATATCTCGCGAGTATAAAAGCTTAAGGTAGGGGTTATAGATATTACATATAATGTTCAGGATTTAAAAATTCGATACATTTTCGGGGATTGTGGCAACTAACGTGAATAATACACGAATGTCCTGTTTCAAGCCGTTATTCTACGTTTGATTAAAGTAGACTATAATGTAAAAATGGCATAGATTGATTGTTGCCTTGATAACTAACCGACCATTAGTTAGATTAATCTATAATTTTTTGTACTTAAAGTCCTCACATTTTTCTATAGCGTAGACTAGGGATTCTTGAAAATGTATGTTCGTTTCGCTGTAAGAAATTTGAGAAAATTCAAATTTCTCGGTTTTCCAATAAACGAATTTTCGAAATCTAATAATGTATCCAAAATTAGTTTTTAGTTAATCCTAGTCCACGCGAAAATGACATCAGTATCGAGTGAATTCACGAAGCTGGGGTCGGTTTGAACTAAAAGTGTCTTTTAAATCGAGTCAACAGTTGACCTATTTCGTGTGGACTTTGATAGAACGCTCGGCGGTGTTAAAACGGTGTACATAAAATATTATTTACGTTAGTAGCCATAAAAACCTCGAAAATATGTCTGATTATTATCTCCTGAACATAGGTGTTATGTACCCGATTAAGAACGTGCAGGTAGACACAAATTTCGAGAAATATGAAGTTGGGAAGGTAATTGTAACGAAATCGTGAGACTTTCGCGTTCTTGCAGATCTTTCCAAATTATTATTTTTTGTTTCCTTCACACGCGAACGCGTATTTCGATATCAATACAACGCGTGTAGCTTCGCCCGTCGCTTCTCTCTTCTATATTGAATTTATTACATCCCGCTGCGATCTGCTCTTATTTAACAGTTTACCAAAGAACTATAATGAATAAAATACTCGTCGACCTATAAAGAGTTCATCTTCCAGCTCAGCTGCAACATTTGTTTCGCCTTATAGAAAGATTCGCAGAGGCGTACATTTTGAATATCAAGGGATGGTTTCCTGCAGGCTGATTTACAGTAATTGACAGTATGTATTCCGGACTCCGTGAAGAATATATCAAAATTCTTGATACATAAAAGAAAATGAAATAACAAATTGAAATATTTCGAAAGTAGAATTGGCGGATTGCAAAGGGCGCGAGCCCTTTTCGAGGAAGGAATTTAAATCAGCCCTGATATTCGAGAGAACAGGAAACTGTGTAGCCTTCGACAAAGTGAAAATTGGAGCTTGCGCGATAAAATTCGACAAAAAAAAGATAATATTAAATACCAATGTCTTTGAATTGGAGTGAAATGTGATATATCTTCGAGCACAATTAGGTATATAACCCGGCCATTGAAATTCTAATTGAAATTAGCAGTCGCAGAGTATCTTGAGAACGATAGAGGATACCAACCCACAAATAGGATTATAGTTTCAATTTGAGATTAGCATAATACCAATTAATCCAATCACTTGATCTCTGAACCGGATCGGAACTAACATAAGGACTACATCATTCTGCTCCCCAACTATCGTCGATATTCCCGGCTTAATGGATTTCGATAGCTACAAGAACCAAGAAAATGTCAAGAGAAATTGATGTAAAGCTTCAAAAATTTTTTTCCACGACTTATTCTAGTCGTTACAAGAAACTAAAGTAGAAGAAATTTTTTTATGGACTTTTACAGAAGATCAAAGTTCTGTTTTTAAGAATTAATCCTATTACCGCAGCTTGGAGCGAAGCTTTGTATGATTAATTTTCAATCGAATAGATCAACATCAACGTTATTAATTTTTGACCAGAGTATCGCTGGGCTCACTATTTCAATTTCGATAGCGTAGCAAACGCTAATCGAGTGGCAGAATTCGGATCAATATACATGCTCTCCATTATGATTGATGCATGTTTATGTAAACCAACGGTAATACCCAAATTGTCCTAAAAATCCAACTCCAATCGCATTACGATCATTGACTACGAACATAACGTAGAATATACCTGTACTGCTTGTGACCATATAGGTATATTATGATATTATGGAACGATCGTCAACCTACCTGGAAAAATTTCCAAAATAATTTCTGTGATAATTATCTTACAGTTTTTAATCAAAATGAAGGAGTACATCGTTACTTGTAGAAACGATTAAAGTATAAAGTAATCCAAGACGTCTGTATACAAGAGCTTAACGAGGGGCACGAAAGCCAAGTTTTGTGATTACTTTTATATTCGTTTCAAGTCTCTTGGGGAATGCAGCAAACAAGTTAAAGTCCTCAGTTTAGAAATAATATGATTATTCTGTATCTCTGTGATATCTCGAGGTGCAGGGGGTCAAATTCATGCACATTTTTATGTACATATACATAGGTACACTCCCCTCCACATGCTTTTACCATCCCCTGGCAAAAAAGTGTGGAGAGAAAAAGTTTTATATCATCGAGAGAAATTATTTCTCCCCAAAATCCAGATCCCAACTTGAATATATATTCTGCAGGTGAAAATATATCTTCTCCCACCAGGAATTTTGTCCTATCATTTTTAGTTCTCGAGATATGAGCGATCGGAAAAATGGCACTTTTTTTACTCAAATGACTCTAACTTCATGAAAAATGGTCGTAAAAAATTGCTCGACCTATCATTTTGAAGGTGAAGGCGTGAGCTGTCGAATGCCGTTGAGTTTCTCCGAATAACTTCACTGGCTCGAAATCTGTCCGGAGTTTCATGCGTGTTAAAAATTTCGAATTATTTTCCTTTCTTCAATCGTTGCTAAAAAAATGAATTCTTTATTTTTTCAAGTCCACTATAGCATTTTCGGAAGTTTTTAAATCGTAGATTGAGATCCCGTTGGAATTTTTGAGCTGTGATAATTTCTCTCAAAGATATAAAACTTTTTCTCTCCACACTTTTTCGCTGGGTGATGGCAAAAGCATGTGGAGGGGATTGTATACCAATACGAGTATATACCGTAGATAATGGATCTTGTTTTACATCAGAATTACCCCGAGAGTTATAGAAATTTTTCTTTGATTTTCTGTCACAGAATCTAAATCGAGGAAAAGCTCTGCAGCAACACGATGGAACACAGGGAGATTTTCCCGGAACATCTCACCGATATTAACAGCACCGGGGTAAACAGCACCGGAATGAACAACATCGGGATGAACAACACCGGAATGAACAACACCATAAATGCAACCACGGAATCGAATTTCGTACTGGACATTGATATGCAATTTAACGAAGGACATGTAGTGTCGATCATCACTTACAGCATCCTCATAGTCATTTCTGCAATTGGTAATTTCACAGTACTGATTCTGATACGAAAAAGGAAAGGGAAAACAAGATCGAGAATGAACACTATGCTGATGCATCTGGCGATCGCCGACCTCCTGGTATGACTATACTTCTTAAATTATTCGTTCATTCATTAATTCATTTATTCGCTGGTGTTACTGGTTCTGTATTCGAAATGGACAACTAATTGCTAAACGAATACGTTATATACTCTCTTCACCACTTTCATTCGGTTCAAAAGGGAATCGTATTAACGTTAAGAGGACGATTAAGTAGAAGCTGAAGTGCGCTTGACAGCATAACTTCAAAGCGAAAAGTCGATTTGAATTAACTTTCGGAATTCGATGATTCGAACCTGCGATAAACTGCGATCAAGATTTGCGTCGTAGCTGTGGAATGTGAATTGAATCAATTAATTCCGTTAAGGGAACCAGTACAGCTTGGTTTTGGAAATTCGGAGTACTCCAAAATGCATATTTATTTCTCAGCCAAAGTTTATTTCACATTAAACAAAAAATTTTCTTTGAAAACCTTTGTCGTAAGGTTTTAGGCACATCGTTGTTCCGATTAGGGTTGTTGAGGGCTTATTTTGTTCAGAAAATAAATCCTCATCGTGTGAAAGAGGGAAGTTTTTCACAACTTCGTGTTGGCTAAGTTATTTGCAAACTAGTGGCCTAAATATTGGAAATTTTTGATAATTGACCGTAACTTTTGACACGAATTTTTTTTTACCGATCCCCACGTTCATAAGATGTGGAATTGCTGTCTGAAGGAAGCAAGACTTTGAGAGGTTGAATTGGACCAACGATGTGCCTGAAACTTCACGAAAAAGTTTTTCGAAGAAAATTTTTTTTGGATGTGAAATGAGCTTCGGTTGACGAATAAAAAATTTCGGAGTACTCCATTTCCCAAACCAAGCTGTACTGGTCCTCTTAAATTTTACTTGATGTATAAAGTGAAAATGCGTTGGACGTTTTGTTGTTTATGAATTAACGCTTCATTTTAGGGACCTCCGTCTGTTTCCGACATTACGACGTATAACAACCGCGCCCAGTGAAATTATACCTTATAAATTGAACGCTAAATTCAAAACTCCGCAGAACTTGTCTAACAACATGCGGTTCTTTCTTTCCCCCTAATCGTCCAATTGACAACTTTCTAATTTGAATAATTAATTGCAATCAAAAGTTTGGAGTAGGTAATTCATTGGCCTTCAATAGTAATTAACAAATTCCCTATTTATAAACAATGCTTAATTTTCACCTCACTTTTATAGGTGACGTTTATCCTTATGCCTACGGAAATTGTCTGGGCAAGCACAGTGTCGTGGGAGGCCGGAGACGTGATGTGCAGGATCATGATGTTCTTCAGAATGTTCGGCGTCTATCTTTCCTGCTTCATTCTTGTCTGCATCAGCGTTGACAGGTAAAAGACACACTCTTGTATAACAGCTAAAGAGGAGAAGCAAGATTTCTCGTAATAATTAAGATTCCTCCGATTTACAAATCGGGTGATCATTAACTTCGTCAATAGTAACGCCAATATCAAACGAAGCTTGTGTATTTCAGGTACTATGCAGTTCTGAAGCCCTTGCATCTGATGGACGTCGATAGAAGAGGAAAAGTCATGCTTATCATCGCGTGGGGTGCCTCGACGGTCTGCTCATTGCCACAAGTAAGTTTATCAACGGTTAATATCAGTTTCCATTAATTCAATTCCTCCGGAAAATCGCTCGAATTCAAAACTGCAATTCAATGCAGACATCTTTCGCGACCATTATAGGAAAAGTCGAGAGAAAATGTGAGACTGAAAAGCTCTATTTTCGTGCAATGCCGAGCGCTGCCGCGGGGTATCCGAAATAAACAAATTGATATTCCTGAGGTTATGAAATAAAATCATGTTGTAAATTTCGTTTTAATATAATCTACGTGCCTTCCGGCATCACCTGCATATTTACAGTCACTTCTACCTCTGATATTGAGCATTTTTCCTATTCAGCGAACAAGGAGCCGCTCAACTCTGCTGGATGTATAATATTACCGTGAAGACTGTATTTCTAATTTTTTTCTTTTTGCTTTTATTCCTTGTTATACAATTTTCCAATGCATTTATGTACGGAAATGAGATGCGCGAGCAAGACTGCAATATCATATCAAATAATAGCATCGTGACTATAATACATAGCAGATCTTTGGAATAATTTCTTCTTTTTTTTTTTTTTCAATCACTGGTGTAAACTGTAAATAATTGTTATACTGACGCAGTTTTTTCACAGCTAATAGCAAAAAATATTATGAGACATGATTAGAAAACAATTTCAGATTTTATCGTGCATCGCATCGTTCATAGAATAAGTTCTTCAAATTTGAAGGGAACTATATTCTACATTGATTTAATTTAGAGGCGAACCGATGATATTCGACAAATTTCATTTTTGGATACAAAGATTTTTGATTTTAACCAATTTTTTTTTTTTTTTCTTTTTGTAAACGTTCAGAAGAAAAGCGTGTTACGAGTTCACAACTATATGAAGTCTTTTTGTTGTTTTTAGTGTTAGCCACTTTACGTCCTCGATAAACTATGCTCTTTGGAGCTTAAAATCATGCACTAGCCTGCAACCGCAGGATCTCGGAGTAGCTATTTATTTAGATTTAGGTATGCAACGTCTGCACCGTAACGTGTTTTGCTTATAGTCGACTGCAAGTCGCTTCTCTTCTGCAAACTTAATCTATGCAATGCAAGGCTTCATAGAATCTAAGATAGTTTCTAATTATGTGTCCCAAAAATGCAAGTTAGCAGTTGTGAAAAAGCTTAATGAACGGAATGTTTTTTGTATAATTACGATGATAATATATTTCAGATGGTAGTTTTTCACGTCGAGATACATCCGAATTTGACCACGTGGGAACAGTGTGTGACAATCAATGCATTTCCTACCCCGAAACACGAGTTGATATATTCTTTGTTCGGTATGGTAACGATGTACGTGCTTCCACTTTTCGTAATAATATACAGCTATGCCAGTATAATAGCCGAGATTTACAAGAGATCGAGGGAATCATTCTCAGGTAAGTCATTCGCTGTTGTAATCGCGATTTTTGCCAATTATCGTTTTGTTCAATTCAAGTAAATAGTAAATAACTTACTATAACTATATTATAATCATCGAAGATTGATTCCTTTACTCTGAAAATAATTTACACCCGCGGATGAATTAGACAAGAAACTAAACTCGCGAAACTTCGGATATGTTACAGACAAAATACGGCGATCATCACTCGGCTTTTTGGGACGTGCCAAAATCCGGACCCTCAAAATGACGATAATCATTATCCTGGCATTTTTCGCTTGTTGGACGCCGTACTACGTTATGAGCTTCTGGTAAGTGGTAAAAACTGCAGAGATTCTGGAGCGATTCCGCGAACTTATCCTTATTTAATCCTCCTTCTTCTAAATATAATTATTAACAAATTACAAAACGATTTGTTAAGGTACTGGGTGGATCCGGTATCCGCGAAAAAGGTCGACCAGCGTATCCAGAAAGGCCTCTTCTTATTTGCCTGTACCAATTCTTGCATGAATCCAATTGTTTACGGAGCGTTCAACATCCGGAGCAGAAAACGGGTGAGTTAATTATTATCAGTTTGCGTGCATAACTCCGTATTACAAACTTTCACCCATAGAATATTCAAGAGTTAAATTTTCCTGCTGATTCCTCTATTTTATAATGTACTGAAAATTATCATTTCAATTTTTCTGCATAATTTTGTAGATCAACGAATGCTCGGGTTTTATATAAATAAAAATTTTCAAAAAAAGAAATAGAATTGTTGATAGAGAGCTGCAGATATCGCCGAGTCTACAATCTGCCTTCTATTTTTTTTTTGATTTTTTCGACAAATCTGGACTTGAAAAACATCAAATTTTATTGTAGGATCGAGAACCGGCGCGATCAGCTCCGACCATACAAACTCGAGTCACTCCACCGTCACTCTCCGTAAAGCTGATCAGCTGAAAACACTGAACAAAAAAAAACAAAAAGACAAAAAGTAAAACTATTGGATTTGGCTAACGGATCTGCTGCACAGAAGTGCGAATATTTGATGTTGTATCGGTGTTTTCCATGTTCACATTTTTCATAGTCATCAAACGATAATTCCACGATCAAATACCCATATGTATAATCAGCAATCAAAATTTTCATAAACAAATATGTGAATTACAATTTTATCTATTCGGTGTGCTCATCGCGTTTGATTATTCAGCGCAAATACAGCTGATGTAATTAAAAGAAAAAAAAAAACCTTGTTCTATACCGAACACGTTTACATTCCATTTATAATTAACCGTTGTATGTATTTGAAATGGAAAGCATCACGAGTCAGGCTCTTCTATTTTCCCCTGACAAGGGCTAGGCTGTTCTTTAGTATATTTGTAATTCCATTGCAAGCGCGGGTTCGTCAATCGGCTGGCGCAAAAATTAGAACATTTTCACAGGTTTAAATAATCGCCAAATTTCGAATCCTAAGATTCTTATATCTGTTTAAACTTTCAGCGTAATTTTTTTTGTACTTTATTCCTCTTCTTTTCTCTCCTCTTCTTTTCACTATTTCTTTCTATATATTAATTTATTCTTCGCTATAATTCTTATATATAAATATTTATACGAATTAAATATACTGTATATGATCGTTATATATACGTACTACATATTCACTGTTATACTATTATTCGTTGTAATATTTTATTCATTATATTAAACTGATATCATTTCCTATACACATCTATACGTCTATATTAATTTTATTCGTTCTTTATAACGCTCTCTTCCAATTTCCTAATTTATTCCTCACACTCACACTTATACACTTATTATACTATTACTATTTTCTTACCGTCGTAGTATCTGCAGGCTTTGCAGTTAGATTATTCTTGACGCAAGCAGAAAGCAACGAAGAGTTTGAAAGTTCAAAAGCTTTAAATCTTTGAAGAACTTTGGAAGAAAAAATAAAATGAATAAAAATCTATTTCAAAACGTATAAAGGAACATAATAACCGAAATGAAATTTGTTTCAATTTTTTTTTTTTTTCAATTTCTGGGTATATATTTTATACCCAGGACGCTGCAGGGACCTCGCAAAGAGTTGCATCCAGCACAAGCCGGGGTGTACTGCAGAGTGTAACGCCAGACGTGGTTTGCAGAGTCTCTTGGCGCCGGACGTTGAACGAGTCTCACATTCAGCACACCAAGCAAAATTCCGTGCCCCGTGAAACCCTGGAACTTTTTCCTACAAAAGATACGGAAAAAGTAGCCACCCAGGATACCGTTCAACAGAACTTGACCAGTAACGATAATGGACAACAAATCGCGTCTGAGATCGGGAGAGCCAATTGCTTTACCATCACCCCACCGCCCCGAACCACGGTACTTTAAAGTGCCAAGACTTTCGTGATACATTTCACTGTTTCTTTTTCAAAAAAGAATTTAAAAACGAAAAAAAGGACAATTTTTGCCACGAGTATATCATCAATGCCCCTGTTCGTTCGCGGAGTTTGTGTTCCCGCGTACAGTATAAACTATTCCACAGTGAAGTTTGTGTATATTCTTGTGCATTTCAATTACAGATTCGTTACCTCCGACTCACAGCAGTTACCCAGCGATTTAATTGAGATTAGTTTCTTTTTTTACGTGGAAAAACGATGTATTATTAATTATATATATACACCTATGAATGTATTTCAAGAAATGACATTGTAGCCTTTTAACTATGGCTTAATTTTGCCACCATGGATGATCAGCCGAGGAATTATAATTAATCCGAAAATTCTGGTGTAATTCTAACATAGAACTGTGAACGTTCGTGTATACCGATGATAATGTTACGATTTTTAATGTTTTTCAAGGAAGGCATTAACCCTTTCAGAAACGTAGCAGCATACTTTCAAAAAACAAAAAATTTCTTTTGTATACCATCCATTTTTTTTACAACATGTTTCACCAGTTTTCATCAGGATTGACCTACGCTTTAACCAATTATTAAACGGTAAGTTATAATATGAACCGCTCAAAATCGTTTCATCTCAGAAAATTCTAAAAGATGATCGATTGTAATGAATATTAATGCGTTTTTCTAAATTTTTTAGTATAATTGATCTTAGCGACAATAAATGTTTACGATTACAAATATTCATTGTATATCTGTTATCGATTATTATCATCAAACACGGTGCAGTCTCTACGCCTAATCATTGCTCTATAGGAATTTATACTTTCAGGTGAAACGATTAAATCGACATTCCTTACAGATGTGCAGAAAATAATATATCCTTATTGTTCCTCAATTGAATGTATATCCTTACAGTATATAAAAGTTAAAAAGTGCACTCCCATTCCACGATCCTTCAAATATATAAAATCAATTTTGAAGAAAGATTATAAATGTATTATATGAATGTATATTGTAATTTACCCTCTAACCTGCACTCCATGATACATATCTGTGTATAATATATATACGTATGTATATCATTGTTCGAATAAATAAGTGGATGAACAATTAAGGATAAATCATTAATTCCCAATGAATAATACATAATGACAATAAAGACGTTTGAAAATAAAAAAAAGGCAGAATGAGCAATCACGATTTATCAGTATCACAAGTATCAAGTCAATAGAGGATAAAAAATAGCGATATTTATTCTTGTAGGTAAACTATCATAATAGATGTCATATCCTAAGATTTATTGCCAGGGGCATAATCCCCGACCGAAATGAGAGTAACGCTCCAAAAGCCTAGAGTTTTGGGTCGGCGTAGTAGGCTCGAGCAGTCCGGACGAACAAGAAGCCTGAAAAATGATGAATCTTTGTAGGTAAACCATCATAATAGATGCAATATCCTAAGTTTTCTTGCCAGGGGCATAATCCCCAACTGAAATTAGAGCAACGCTCCAAAAGACTGGAGTTTTGGGTCAGTGCAATAGGCTCGGGCAGCCCGGACGGACAAGAAGCCTGAAAAAAATGATGAATCTTTGTAGGTAAATGATCAAACTAGATAGAAAATCATAAGTTTTTTTGCTAAGGGCATAATCCTCAATTGAAATGAGGGTTATGCTCCAGAAGACGAGAGATTTGGGTTAGCGCAGTAGTGTCGACCAGTCTGGACTGACAAAAATCGTTCTTAGGGAGGCAAATTCATAAGGCACTCTAGAGATATACTTCGTATATAAAATGGGTGTCAAAAAATGATCAGAAATCTCGTGTGGAAATATCGGTTGAATTTTTTTTTTTTGTTACATTTTTCACTACTTTTTTTGAGTCAATTTCAGTGAGAAGATCAAGAATTTGAGGTCCTTTGTGCGCTTCTTATGGCGAGATCCTATAAACTCTAAATAATCACTTTCGAAAGTTCATGGTGATCCGAAGGAAGCTGTATAGGTAGATAATTGTACGGTTTCGTTCCACATGAACAACAAGCTATCCAAAGTCTGTGAAGCCAGTGAGCCATACTTTCCTTGAATTTAGGTCCGGAGGTCTGGAACAAAGTTTTGTGGCATTTTCGTGGTCTTCAAAGCACTCAACACCCCGATACTCTGATCTCGGTGATTTCTCGAGAGAGAGATATGCATGGGTCTGGCCAACGTAACCCGGTACAGTTACTTAATGGCTATATCAAACGTAAAACTCTTTAATAAAATTCAAATTAGCTTACGTTCCCGATGTTATTATACGGAAATGAGTAAAACAAATTTGCTATAACTCTTCCTAGAACAATTTTACAACGATCTATATATTTTTAACTTCCCGCTATGGAAATTGAAAATTTTCAAAAAAAAGGGGAAGTTATTGGTTTCGGTCCGATTTTCGAAAATCGAGGTTTCACCAGATCTCGACGTTCTCGGCTCCTAGGAAGCTATTCTGACTATTTCTGCATGGATGTCCGTATGTGTAAACAAATTTCTGTCGTACGATATCTTTAGAACGACTCGACCGATTGGAATGGTTTTTGCGGCGATCGAAAGGGTTTATCAAGACTTAGATCTGATTAGATTTTGGAGTCGATCGGTCGAGTAGTTCCAAAGTTAGTCGAAAAATAAGAATTAGAAAAAAAAAAGAAATTTCATGTTTTTAGCGCATAACTCCTAAACTGTTCGTGCGATTAGTCTCAAAACTTAATCGGATTTAAGTCTTGGATAGCCCTTTCGATTGCCGCAAGATTCATCAAAATCGAACGATTAGTTTAAAAGATATTGCACGACAAAAATTTCTTTTTTTGTCGTATTAAACCTTTGGAACGAATTAACCGATTTGAATGATTCTTGCGGCGATCGAAAAGGTATACCAGGACTTGAATGTAATTGAGACTGAACGATATCTTTTGACATTAAATATAACTCCCCAAAACCTAGAAATGTTGACATTTGAAAAAACTCGATCTTTGATTAAAAATCATACGGGAAATAATTTATATACGGAAAACTGACTATACTTCTAACCTTATTTAATGTATTATAAACACAATAGTATCAATTTGTTGTAACGTATTTAACACATAGCGGGAAGGTTTAGGGTTGGCCAACAGGTCAACCGGTTTCCTGATTTTTTCAACTTGAAAGGTTTGGGCGGGAAGTTTCAGGCCCATCGTAGTCAGCCGCATATTTTTTATATATTCTAGATACATATTGAAAAAAAAAAAAATCTGCATACTGTTAAAAAAACGCCTTTGGTCCGTAGAAGAGTCTGAATTCTGTCCCCCATCTACGGCCGGAGTCATGTAGTGTCAGGTAAAATATGTATACGTATTCCTATTATAGTCACGGATTGATAAACGATGTTTCATAATTCATAATACATCGTTATTATATGCATATATAAATATGCAACGACACGAAACAGTTTATCTCATCGTCCCGGCGGCTCTTAGTTAAAATCCGTAACGTTATGTCATGAGATCACGGTCACAGCTGTCTGCACGACGACAGCTTTGCGCATATACAATTTTTGTATCGCAGTCTATTCTGGTCGTTGGAATAATGGGCGACGAATTTTCGAAACGTTAATTTTGCTTTGAAAAAAAAAAAATCGAAAAATGATCAAACAAAGAAAATATTGTAACAATGAAGTTTTGACAATTTGGGACCACACCTGGATCCGCGTCAAATTTATTCCCCCCGATCGCGATTCGCAATTCTCATCTTCCGTCTCTGTTATAGAGATCGGGAACCTGGCGTGGCGCCTGGGACTGAAGAAATCCGAATACTCACTTACTTAACAATTATTGAGAATCGTGGGATGATGGTAAGAGGGGGATATACACTAACGCGTCCCGCAAAGGACGTGCGAGAGTAAATACCGTGGGCGCTCTATAAAAGTGAAGCGAAACCCATTCCGGAGTCCAGTACCAGTTCCGAGTGTGTCGAGTGTCGCTCTTCGACCAGATATCAAAGTGCCTTGTCCTTCGAAGATTTTTTTATAAAACACTTTTCTTAGTTTATTCAATACGGAAAGTGACCAGCGGAAGTTCTGCGGAAATCATCGAGATGCGCTGCGTCGCGGCGCTCTTCGTCCTCATCGCCGTTGTCGCGGTTTCCCTGGGGTCCGTACTCGCCGTCACACCTGACGAAGGTAAATTAATTATATTTTTTCGAATAAATTTATACCGACGTTGGGGAAGAAATGTCCAAGTGAAGACCCTGATAAGAACAGCTAAGTGTCTAATGAGATTCGAAAGGCTTTAAAACGTGACTAGAAAGTCGATTTATTTTAAATTTATTTCGTTAAGAATCTGGATCCTGTGTTCTCCGCTAACGTTGAAAGCGAGATTGATGAGGAAGGCTTATTGTCTCCGAATTACCACCTTTTTGTATTCCACTGCACCCTCTCGGCTTTCCCACTTTATAATAATATAACCCGCGAGATGGGTCGAGGTCACCGCGCACGAGGGACCGCTGTAAATGCGATCGTCTTAACCCGTCGGAAGTTTTCCACTACTTGTCAGGTGGAACCAGTTCCCTTCATCCAGGAGTCTTGGTAGTCCTGCAGTAAGAAACCCGGAAGCGGGTCAGTCAACTCCGACATCATCCAGGGCGGAGCGCGATCAAGAAAGAGTGTAAACGTGGACGAGCTGATCGTGAGGAGATAAAATACGCGAAAAAGCGGCCCATCTCTTCTCGTGAAAAAAATCCAATGAACCTCTAATCGCGATTTAAACTCTTCGATTATTAACCCGATAATCAACCTTCGGTCCTTTCCAAATACTATCATCGTTTTCAAAACCCCGCAAACGGCAAGGATTAGCTTCATCTCGACATTCCGCTTCGTACAGACAAAGCTTTGATCTTTAGAGATTAAGTATTTACTATTGATCTTTTCTAGGGCCAGACATGAATAGCTACTTTCATCCCCTTTCACGATCAAACGCTTTTCAGAACCGCCAGATTTTCGCAGTGTTTCGAAAATTGAAGATCACAAACGATGTTGGACCTTTCTCTCTCGGTTTGTTATCCAAAGTATTTGCTATCGGGGCTTTACGGTGCTTCGTGACAAACTCTGCCACGAAAATATCAACGATTTTCTCAAAATCTTCGTTTCTATAGAACTGAGAGTCCCTCTGTCCTTGAAACAGTGATCAAAACCAGACTCAACACAATATTAAATTCTTAATTGTCATATCTGAGCGTGAGAATTAGGAGGCTCTTTGACGACTGGTTATTACATTATCTCGAACGTCTTTGATCCACGAGATGATGTAATCTTCGGAGTGTAAGAGTCTGCTGTGTTCACAGAGACGATTAGTTGTTTTTGCTGAATGCTTTAAAATAATGCAAGTCCTTGTTAATTCAGTCATCTGCATTGTATTATACATATATCTTTGTAAATTACTATGTGAATCACTTGCCTAAAAATAGAAGCAGACGTAGACCGTGATCACGTATACCTAAGCCCATATGGTATAACGTTTCAGTTTATAATTCGAGATGAGCACATACCGAGTGGAATTGGAAAACCATGGTTATACTACAGTCGGGTTACATTCGTTATGCATACATACTTGGGATTGCGCAGGGGTCATGTTGATCCTGCGAACTGAAACAGAGACTCGTATGATGATTGTTTATACACGATTCGAAGTGTATCAAGTATTGCAAACATCGTTCGATCGCACCCTTGAACAGCAAACATTATACCTTGCCGATCGAACGGAAGCCCATAACCACACAGTGGCCACTGTGCTAAATGGTTAATGACTTTTTCTTTCGTCAGTTAACAGCTGCCTCATTTGCTTGAACTTTGATTGGTACTTGTAACGATCTGAGTAATTTGTTAAATGGAATATGGGCTCTTCGTAAATGCGATTAAAGCAGATTTATAATTTGAGAAGAAGAAAAAAAATTGGATAACTGTATGAAAAAAATGGTGGGAGATTGGGTTGTTCGAACTCTGAAGCTGGAATACTCTCTTGGCTATAATTGGGTGTAGAAATGGTTAAACTGAACGCACAGTCTCGCCCACGCATCAGGAAATCAAATAAGTCACGCTGTTTACGAGGTCTCCTGTTGAGACTCGAACCCACAGCCCAGCTTCCGCGTGAGAACAATTCTGATCGTCATTTAATAAAGTATGGAGAGTAGATTTACCGTTGGGAGTGAATAATTTTCAAAATTATCTAAATATCAATAATTTTTTTGAAAAACTGACGTGTTTCGTCTTTATTAGCAAAGGTCGATCGTTTCTAAACCCAGTTGATGTAAGTTTGATTTCTTTGAACCTCTTTATGTTACAGCATTGACAAAGGAGCTGGAAGAAGCATTGCGGGAAGACGATTTCGTGATTTCGATAAAAAACATCAGACCAAGAAAACGTCGTGGTCCTGAAACGCTTCTTGTCGCAGACTTCTCCGGATCGAAAGAAAAATTCGTGGTTATATTAGACAGACGGACGAAACATGGTGAGTCGATATAAACCGAAGTGAAAAAAAAAACAAAAAAAATTCACGAGCAATTAAACTGAATGGAACAAAAGAAAGAAATATTTTTTGAGACTGTATCTCGAAACTCTTCGAAATATATTTCGGATTTTGATTATCGATTCGTGGTTGTTGATTTATTAGTCTGATATTCAAATCGTGGGTCGACGAACGCCCATGCAGTGGGCTATTAAAAATACGTTCACATCAATTCCTGAGTAGAGTTCACGTTGAAATATTGCAATAAATCGAGTTTGCCACTCGTTTAGAACGATGACGCAATTCTCGAAGAGCGAGACTGTCGCCGCACGTCTGCAGATCGCTGCACCGGTATACAGATCCTTTACCAAACATGGAAAATTTCTACTCAAGTTAAAAGATCGTTTCTCGATCCGTATGTATGCGTATTTAACGTGTTCGTACGCGTTACAAGTATTTCTCAATTCACATAAAACCAATCGATCGTTTACAAATAGTAAAAAAAAAAAAAAAACCCCAAGGAATTCAGTTCTGCGAATAAAAATTCTCCTTTTTTGTTTTTGGAAGGGATTAACAGTTTTCAAAATTAACGATAAGATACATCAGAATTTAAAAAAAAAAATGGGTCTGACTGATGACTAAATATAAAGATAAAAAAAAAATTAAGAACTCTTCGATTTCAACGCGGAACAATTACTGTTGAACGTTTTTAGAGTAGGCAGAATAATTACGCCACTCCGTTGCTGGTAATCTGTTAAAGTGATCCCGTGGGCAAAAACGGTCCCATCTGCTATCCCCTCTGCGGTCAAACTCTCGGCTGATCACGAACGAGCATTGACCACTTATAAAGCAGTGTGCTGCACATTGTGCCAGATATCGCATGCCCATACGTATACAGCGATACTTTAGCAAACTTTATATAGGTATGAAACTTTCTTAGCGAAACTCGTGTGTATCTTATCGTACGAGAAATGTACACGTAATATCTATATTCCGCGAAGTTTCAAAATTGAACAAATTTCCTGACTCGTTGCAGCGTACACACAGCTGTTAAAAGTAAAACGACTAAGAAGAAGATCTCCAAGAGTTTATAACTTTCGGGGAAGCTGAAAATTTTTAACGAGTTGTTAAATCATATCACCTTGGAGATACAAATTTAGAGATAATTTTATCCAAGTTTTAACAACCGGAGCTTATCATGTAACCGTTCTAGCATGTCAATCAGATCCTTTAATATATCAAAACTTACTTCAGCTGCAGTGCAGCTTTCGCAAGATTATAATTGGCAAGATTTTCCGACGCTGAAGTATTCCATTTTTTTTTTTTTTGCACTTTTTGCAAGCCTGATAAATATCTCATTCATACATATCGATGGCTAATCCCCGAACTTGTCGGTCATTATTTTTGGATTTGATAGCCCGCGGTTTAATTCGCTTAATCCGTAGCAACAGACCGTAAAATTGGTATTTATTACATACATAAAGGAGTCATGTGAAATTGGTTGAAATTATCAAAATTCCCTTTAATCATTATGCAGTTCAGTTCATTCACCATGTGTAAAACCGGGAAACCTTTCAAGCAAACTATCCTCTACGAGGTACGGATTGAAGGGCTTAACAAATGGTTGCATCTAATTAGACGAGGTACCTCTTTGAGGAATATGTAGGAAACTAAAGCCCGTAATTGGCAGGGATTGAATGACGTCGACTGAAGGGATGTTACTTGCATAATACTAATTTACATCGCTTATCTCCCGCCATGCAGTTATCATCGAGACGATTCACGAGGGCAAAGTACACGCGGAACGTTTCACCTTGAAAGACATCGGCGACACGACAACCGTGAAAAACCTCCTGATCCATGTTCACCAGACCCAGCCAAACGCCCACGTAGATTTGTACCTGAATTGCGCCCACCAAGGTGTCGTTCCTATGAATAGGACCCTCAGGGAAATGGCGGGACGCCTACAAACCGTACGCCTCGAAGTGGTGAGTACAAAACTCAAAAAAGGGCCTTATCGATCATTCAAGCGGCCGGATGAGTGAAAATTTCCAATAAGTCTGGATTTTACTGATCAATGTTATAAGAAATTGCGAATTTCGTGGCGATTGTAGAATCCATCGTGAAATTCCGGTAAAGATTTAAAATTTTCGTACAACGTTGTACGCATTCAGGTATCGGAAAAATTTATCAAAAATATGACGCCGATATGAATTGGGAAAAAAAAAAATTGTCGAATATCAATCACAGTCGTGAATAAACAATCGAAATTTTCTGGGTCACGAATGCCTCCCTCGTTGTTTACAATTGGCACAGATATCGACGATCTGTATCGTCATTGTGTGGTACACCATGTCCTGACACACATACCTATTCACAGATTGATCGATGAATAATAAACAGAATCCGTAAACCGTACCTTGGCCTGTTAATAGTCTTGGACGGAGAAAACCTTTGCGATTCGAATATGTCGCTCGCTCGGTGTGGCTCCTGCAAGCCCACGTTAAAATTCCTTAATGATTATGAGGAGGGGCCACCCAGACCCACTCAATCGTAACAACCGCGTTCTGCCTTTCGAGGGACTCCCGAGGGCCGC
Source organism: Macrophya alboannulata (assembly GCA_949628255.1). Lineage (NCBI taxonomy): Eukaryota > Metazoa > Arthropoda > Insecta > Hymenoptera > Tenthredinidae > Macrophya > Macrophya alboannulata. Next base: position 666,028 of record OX451207.1, on the reverse strand, counting down.
GAAAAACCTCGTAGGTTGGTGACTACGGGGTCGTAGGCGGAAAGTATTCCAAATATGGGCGACACGGCGCTAGGAATGATCGCCTTGCACAATTTCTCTCTCTCGCTTATGATCGTGAACCATATGTGCCTCGCGATTCCCTTTCACCTTTTGCCGGCTGACTATATAAGAACCCTTTTCGATTTAGACAGATAGACGACAGGAATGATGAGATCAATAAAAATCAAACACTTTTCCAGTGCCCCATTCAAACCTTAACAAACAACCATTCATTACCATTGCAGTACAAGGAAAGAAAGCACAAGGCCACGGTATACGCCAATTTGGAAACAAATGATGTTTTATCACGAGAGAATTGCCCGTCGAATTTTCTGGACGACTACGGGGTACAGGGTATCCAGCCTTTCGTAGAACCAGAGAGACGCGGTGACCAGCCAATACTGTCATGGGATGAGAACAGTAAGCGATTGAAATGCCCGGGATTCGAAACTTTGATCCATCGACGTTGATTATGATATTTTTGTTTGTCTGTGTTTCAGCGTGCATAAACGACGCTCTTCTTATAAAAACTATGAACGAATTGATACAGGCTGTACGTCGCGTAACTGAGGCAGTTGAATCGAACGTAAGTGAATATAATACAAGATCAAATCTTTGAATTTTAGGACGATTTTATTGAATGAATACGATCGGGGTTTTAACCAGTGAAAATTTTCAATCTAAATAGTTCAAATAAGTTATTGCGATATTCAGCTGATATTGGAGTTATTTTGCAGAAAGCCGAGACGCAGCATCTGAGACAGTTAATTGAAAACTGCGCCGCGTGCCGGAAACCAATTCAAGGTATGTAACATACACAAAGTTGATGCACACGTCTATAACGCTGCTAATTAAATTCAGAAACTATGTACCGGTGCAGCTTCACCCGCAGACTTGACGTTACATCGATACTTATAATAGAAGCCGTTGAATTCAGATTCCATAAACGTACATAATTGAAAGTTGTAATTCACCACTTGACTTCGCGATTTTAAACATAAAATGAAAACGGATAGAAGAATTATTGACGTGGATGGTAATTGTCGAATTATCTTATATTCAAAATAGCGGAATGCCAACGTCAGCCATCGTGTTCATGGAACTCACCGTGTTTCTCTGGAGCCCAGTGTCGAGATGGACCCAGAGGACCGGAATGCGGACCGTGTCCGAGAGGGTTCATAGGTGACGGTCGGAAATGTCAGCGAGGATACACCTGCGAAGATCGTCGATGTTTTCCTGGTGTCTCATGCACGAATACGGTGGACGGTTACAAGTGAGAATTTCTAAAGATGCTTTGAACAAAAAGGACAAAAAGAAAATCAGAATTCAGAATAGAAAAATCACCTCCCATGATCTTATTGAATAATCACAGATGCGGTCGATGCCCTCCAGGCTACGAAGGCGACGGTGAGAGGTGCCACCGTCGACAAGGCTGCAGTTTGAACCCCTGCCATAGCCGCGTTCAATGCTATCCAACCGATAATCCCCCGTATTATCGTTGCGGTTCATGTCCAGCCGGCTTCACCGGGAACGGAACAGACTGCCATGACATAGACGAGTGCGATCTAGAAGAGCCATGCGATCCCAGGGTCAGATGCGTTAACAAGTTTCCTGGGTACAGGTGCGACCGATGTCCATCTGGATTCGAAGGTCAGGCAGTTGAGGGTTCTGGTCCCGAAGATGCCAGACGGAACAAACAACGATGCATAGACATCAACGAGTGCAATGACGGAAGAAACGGAGGATGCGATCCGAATTCTCAATGCATTAACCTCGAGGTGGGTTGGGCGGAACTCAAAATTCGTGACTTGCATGGACGTAGTCAATTAACCGTTTTTGTACTTTCAGGGTTCATTTAGGTGCGGTCTATGCAACCCTGGCTTCGTAGGTGATCAGTCAGTCGGGTGCAGACCGGATCGTGGACTCTGTCCTGACGGTGTAACGAGTTGCGATGAAAACGCTGACTGTTTGAACGGTGGACACAACCGCTACTATTGCCAGGTAAATACGACAATTGTTTGTGATGGAAGAAAAACGACACAAGTCACATTTCTTTTCACCTGGATAAGTCTGCATGGTTCCGATTATCGTAATTAATTCCGCATGATCCTGTCTACTTATAATGATGGACAAATATGCGTAAGAAAAAATACTCAACGGTATCGTGCAGAGAATTAATGGATTAATAGCTTCAGGTAAAAAAGCACAAGTCCGGCTTGTATCAGACTTTTCTTTTAAGCACATGTCGAGCTGTAAAGACAGATAATCGTTTTAATTGCTACGGTGGTAAGTTGGTCCCATATTTCCCTGATAAGAATTGAAAAAGTCTCGACTTGTGTCGTTCTGGAAATTTATTTTGTAAATTTGGGGGGTTGCTTATGCTATTAGTTCGAGACTTGCTATATCTTCATGAATGAATATCGATAATATAGCCATGACTCGAAAACAGAAAAATACAAAAAATACAACAAAAAAAAAGCCAAAATGTGACTCGTGTCGTTTTTCCTTACAGACAGGAAAATGAGAAATGAGTACCTTGGAACTTTTGACTGCGTCTGCAGAAACACGTCAAACGTCATTTTCACCAATCCCTTGCGGCAGACGAAAAACATTAACCAGCACTGATTAGCCATTGCGATACAATACATTTGTAACGTAATCACGCATGAAGCAGCGCATGAAGTATCTTAAATTAACATAATTCGTTTACGTCATTCTATACTGCGACATATATGACTGTACCATAATTAGATATATGGAGAAAATTGTGCTCAAATATTTGTAAACATTATCGAACTCTATGATATATTTTTTGATATATAATTATATGCCTATTCTGTGATCGACGCTACTGCAGTGCAGCTATTAAAGCGTAACATTTACTCACATCGTCTGTTCTCTACGATTGTTATATTGTAATGAAATTAAAAAAACCATTAAAACCGTTTCAAAGTCTATAAAAACAAAACAAAAATCACGCATATACGTCAGTCGTTAAAAAACTGTCTAAACTCCCAAAGTTTTGATTTTTGAAAGCGCTATCGTATCACCTTGGCGGAATTTCGTCAACCTCTGCCCATTTTTGGCGCCCAACTAGGCAGTAGCATTGAAAAACATTAAAAATCACGTTTTTGAACCACCTTAGCATGCATGGACTCTACACCCATGCGTAACAGTTCACTTTTCTTGTGCGGTCTGCTCGTTTACATATACCTATGTTATTAACGAATGCTGATGGATATTCGCAGTGTACAATCGGCTGGGCCGGGAATGGTCACGTTTGCGGCCACGACGAGGATCTCGACAGTTTCCCGGACGTCCAGATTCCCTGTAGCGACCGTCACTGTCGTGCAGACAACTGTCCCCTGATCCCGAACAGCGGACAGGAAGACTCTGACAATGACGGTAAAGGAGACGTGTGCGATCTAGACTCTGACGACGACGGTATCCTCGACCCTGTCGATAACTGTCCACTTAAATACAACCCGGATCAGTCGGACACCGATCGTAATGGTCCGGACAAGGTGGGAGACGCCTGTGACAACTGTCCCTCGATCAGTAACCCATTCCAAGAAGACGTCGACCACGATAACTTAGGCGACGCGTGCGACGACGATATGGACGATGACGGTAATTATTGCGCTGGATTTTCTCGCCTTAGATTATGTTGAGTTTTTTTTTTCATCGTGGTTGATGTGTCTTTTTTTGCTGAACAGGGATCATAAACCGTCTCGACAACTGTCCGAGGACGAAGAACAGCGACCAAAAGGACCAGGACGGAGATGGTGTCGGCGATGTCTGCGACAACTGTGCGTCAAAGTCTAACTACGATCAAAGCGACATAGACAAGGACGGAGTGGGCGATGCCTGTGACACGAACTCCGACAGGGACCGGGACGGAGTTCAGGACAACCTGGACAATTGTATAGACATTCCAAATTCTGATCAAGTCGATACAGACCATGATGGACACGGCGATGCTTGCGACAAAGACAAGGACGGCGACGGTGTAGACGACAAGGATGACAACTGCCCGTACTACTATAATCCTGAACAGTTGTGGCCGAGCTGTAAGTAAAACGGAAATCACACTGAGGAGAAATATCTGTGCTTTGTAAGTTTCATTTAGCGTAATCGAAACGTCTGTTCCATGCGAAGATGACTGGATCCGTGACAAGTGTCGCGACGATTTCGACAAAGACAAGGTTCCCAATAGGTTCGATAATTGTCCGAACAACAGTTTGATATCGACAACGGACTTCCGTAAGTTCGAGACGATCGTCCTGGACCCAGTGGGCGAGGTCCAGGTCGACCCGAACTGGGTGATACTTAACAATGGTGCTGAAATATCGCAGACTATAAACAGCGACCCCGGAATCGCCGTAGGTCAGTTGATAACGATCAGCTTATGTCGTGATTTAATTATCACGTGATATCCGGAACGAACGTTGTCCTAATCCTATTTTCTTCATCAGGGTACGACAAGTTCAACGGCGTTGATTTCGAGGGTACATTTTACGTAGCTACGGAACTGGACGACGATTATGCAGGCTTCATATTCTCATATCAAGACAATCACAAGTTTTACGCGGTGATGTGGAAAAAGAAGACCCAGACCTACTGGCAGTCGACACCATTCCGGGCAATAGCTGAGCCTGGTATACAGATAAAGCTTATCGATTCAGTTACCGGACCCGGAGAGGTGTTGAGAAACAGCTTATGGCACACCGGGGATACGGAAGATCAAGTTAAGCTGCTTTGGAAAGACCCGAAAAACGTTGGATGGAAGGATCACACCTCTTACCGATGGCTGCTCCTTCACAGACCACATATCGGTTTGATAAGACTCAGGATCTACGAAGGCAAGAACCTCGTCTCCGATTCTGGTAACATATTCGATTCAACTTTGAAAGGGGGACGTTTGGGCGTTTACTGTTTCTCTCAGCAGATGATCATATGGTCCGATCTCGTCTATAGATGCAACGGTAAGTGATTTTTTACGTTTTTTACTACATTCAACACTTGACTAAATTTTTATTCATTATTGCCATAAATGTCTATGGTTGAGAGTGTTCGAACCTCACAGATCGTAAAGGAGACTCTTTTTCATTGCAGAAAACGTTCCGGACCTTGTTTACCACGATCTACCACCCGAGCTTCAGAAATCTGTGCAAATCGATCAGAGTAAAGCTCGTCGCCGAGACCAGCGAGTCCGTGGGGGTTAATTCGAGCTGATGATAAGGAACGTATGCGAAGTGTTTTATCGTGCTAATTATATTAAAGGATGAAACGAATCAATTATAGAACTCCGATGGTCAGCAGGTGAACCATAATCCCAATGTTTATATTACGCCTATGTTCTAGTTATTTAAATGTATAATAATATCACTAATATTAAGATTCGCGATTTCCGCACATACGTACTCCTGGGTCACGTTTCAAATTTCAGCTTTCTGTAAGTACATACATACCTATACTCGTATATTATGTATACGGAAGAAACAAAAAATTCCTTTACTGCTGTATGAATATTTCGAACAAAAATTTGCAGTCCTTTTTTTTATATTCGGAATATATTATATGTATGATCCTATATCTAGAACACGTATTGTAATATTTAATAAGAAATAAAATATTATAAACTTACTGAAATTGAGTATCTCATTTTTGGGAAACAAATCAGGATCCTGTAATACTTATTTTTGAATAAATAAAAGAGAAAAAAAAAGAATAGAATCAAACAGTGGAATCTAAGTACATGAGTAATTTATTATATGTATAGTTATATTTGGTGCGTCTGCCTTGTCAAATAATCTTCGGGTTAATATACTAATCGATAGATATTAAATAACGCGTGCATAAAATAGCAATAATATTATTCAGATTGAATATATGTATAATACATATAAATGAAGTATGATTTTCGAAGGCGATTCGCACAGGTATAATCAAGAGACTCGGTAGAGTCTCGCGCCAAGTACAATAAAAAGATTTTTGGATTTACTTATAATGTATAAGGTATATTCACCGGTATTTACATATCTACATCACATTAATAAATAGAGCCGTCAGAAGTATTGGTGAAAATGCATATAAAATACTCAATCCTTGATAATTATATTCGTGTGCGTGTATTGATATTTGAAAATAAAATTTGTCAATATAATCGTAAAGCTTTCAGTAAATGAAAACGAACACGCAGCGTTCTTTCGACGATAATTCTTTGATGAACGAACTTTTGTGTAATAAATAATAATTCACATAATAACACATACGGTATGTATAATGTTACATGTATATAATTGGAATTCAAATTATTTGAATGGAATGACTAATACTTATTTTCAGATTACACAATTATTTTCTTAGGCTGCAGTTTGAATTAGTTTCATATTCCAGACGTACTTTGTCTGTGTTACAAATTAAATCATTCAGTCGAGGCCTGCAAATGTTAATGAAAAAGGGGTTACAATAAAAAAAAAAAAAGTATACAAATGAAAACGAAAAAAATTTTAAGTAATGTAATTTATTAAGAATTCAATTCTAGGCATATTTAATAGATGTATAAAGTCTTGGCTTAAAAAATATTCAGACTCAAAATTTGACTTAGGTATTGCGTCATATAGTTCGCTTGTTAGTAGATTAAGTACTACAGATGTTTCTATACTTATCTTCATAAGTAAATAAACTTTGAACATTTAACATTAAGATAATTGAATATTGTTCTATATTGATATATTAATATTGTTCTATGGTAAATATTTATTATTGTAAATATTTCTTAGGTATATTATAACTATATAAATTCATACTAAACTTTTGCTATGTGGATGATATCGCGTTACTAATGCCAAAAGGGCGTATCTCAAAGGCTACGCCCTTTTGGCATTACAATGCCAAAAGGGCGTATCGAAAAAAAAAAAATTTCTCCAATCAACTTAAAAATATAGGTAATGTATAAATCTATGGAAAAAACGAAAAAAAAAATTTTTTTTGGGATACGCCCTTTTGGCTTTAAGAAAAAAATTTCTTAAAGCCAAAAGGGCGTATCCCCAAAAAAAATGTTTTTTTCCTTTTTTCCATAGATTTATACATTATCTATATTTTTAAGTTGATTGGAGAAAATTTTTTTTTTTGATACGCCCTTTTGGCTTTAAGAATTTTTTTTCTTAAAGCCAAAAGGTATCAAAAAAAAAAATTTTCTCCAATCAACTTAAAAATATAGATAATGTATAAATCTATGGAAAAAAGGAAAAAAAAAAATTTTTTCTGGGATACGCCCTTTTGGCTTTAAGAAATTTTTTTCTTAAAGCCAAAAAGAGAAATTACAGCTTTTTCTTAGTACAATCAGAAAAGTCGATTCCATGAATAGAATGTGTAGCTTATGTTAAAAAAAAAACTCTGCAAAATGTATATTATAGAGATATGCAGAAAATTTTTATGCTATAATTACCACCCCAACAATAATTATTCCAATTATAATCCAAGTTTGTTGCGACGTCTCGTTCCGTTGATTGTCTCTGAAAATAGATCATGTTACATAGACATACAGAGTGTTCATTTGAAAAGTTTCCACCTCAATATCTCGAGAACCAGAAAAGATTTTCGAACGCGGTTTTCGGGAGGTTACAAGGTATTGAGGGAGAAAGAACATGGTGCAGCATCATTTTCAGGAGGTGCAGAGATGTCGGGACTGGGGGAAGGTCAATTTTGTTTTTTCAAATGAAAACCTATAATTTTTATCGTGTAATTTCATTCTACTTGAAAAATCAAACGACTTTCGTATGGAAACATTTTTTTGTGAGGCCCTACCAATTTTTCATGATACTCAGCTGAACGACTAGAGACTGTTGAACTAAATTTTAAGCACATTTCACCTCTAAACTATCAAGTTTGGAGAAAAATTGAATTTTTGAAAATAATTGCAGAACTTTTTCCTATAATTTTTTATTGCAGTTTTTTCAATTGCACGAAAAGAATTAAATAAAAAATTGTTAAAAATAAGTGCTGGAAGAATATTCTTCAAGATTCTTTGCATAATATTATGCTGCACTTTTCGTCTTTTGCATTTTTTCTTCAAACTTGATAGCTCAAAGGTGAAATGTGCTTGAAAGTACAAAAATCTTTAGATTTTCAGCTGAGTATTATAAAAAATTGGTGTCCCACAAAAAAAAAAAAAATGTTTAATACAAAAGTCGTTTAATTTTTGAGGTGGAACAGAATTACATAATAAAAAGTATAGGTCTCCATTTAAAAAACCAAAGTTGACCTTCCCCCGGCCTTGACGTCTCCACCTACTGAAAATGATGCTGGACCGTGTTCTTGACCCCTCAATACCTTGTAACCTACCGCAAACCGCGTTCGAAAATCTTCTCTGGTTCTCGAGATATATCAATTAGGTGGAAACTTCTGAGACTCTTAAGACTTAACGAAGAATCATTTGCTATACTTTTGTTATCAGTTATTAATATCAATTTACCCATTTTCAGCCGTCGGCAATGGTGTAGTGTCACTTTCCGGATTTGTACCTTTGCAATCTACATCTACGTTTTCCCGGGTTAAGATACTCATGGGGTTGTGACCCTGCGGCATCTGAAGATCATTATAGAATTTTTTTACTTCTGTCGGTCGGTCCCGAACTGTCTCGTTGTCACCCTGATAGAATGGCTCCCGATCTGTGCCATCTAGATGGCTGCGCCAGATCTCATTATATTTAAAGTCTGCCATGATTTTGTACCAATATAATCTTTCAGCCCCGTGATCAATACGTAAGCCAGATATAAAGCCCATTGTTTTATCTTCGATGATCAATTGCTTAATGCCCCCGTGCAACTTGGATCTTTCAATTCTGCATAGGGTATAAGCACAGCTTGACCAATATAGATACCTGTAATAAAAGAATAATGGTTTTGATTCCTATGATGAATGAAATACAATACTGTTCCTTTTATTATATCAGATGAAAAGATAAATAATTGTATGTACAAAATTTATACAGGCTATATGTATAATAGCGGGTAATATACATATTATTACGTTATTAGTCATGTAACGCCATACCCATTACAAATATCCAGGGTTAAATCGAAACGGCTATAACCGGTAAGATCATACAAGGTTTCCGGGGGACTAGGTTCTCCACTCAACGGAACATGCATCTCCGTTAGAGCTGCTGGTGTTTTATCATTTATAAAAACTAAGGTTCTACTTTTGGAATCAAATACCATTTTTCCTATTTGGAAGTTTTTTATTTCTGAAAAAAAAAAGAAAAAGCGTTATGGATGTTATATTGCCTGGACTAACAAAATATATTTTCAGATTTTATCAATCCTGGAACATAAAAAAAGGACAATCACTTTCATTATCGAAAATTATAGTTGTTAAGATATTAAGAATTTTTCATTTACAGAACGAAAGGGTATGTAATAATAATAATGATAATGATAATATCAATAATAATAACACGCAATTGTTTGTCTGGTACTGATGCAAATTTTGTACACCTATTTTTCTATACATGTAAACCCATTGTAACTTACGATTTAAAATGGCCCTGTAGGCCCATCCTGGTTTATCCGGTTCAATAGCGTGGATTGCGCCGTTATTTCCATCTTCACTACGAACGCTCAGGAATAGGGTTCTACTCACATGGTCGTAAGCTAGACCCCGGATGTTTTGAGCACCAGGGACTTCAAATGTATCCGTTTTATTTTTTGAAATAAAGGTCACTTTGGTACCATTTGCCATAACGCGATCTGAAATAAAAAAAACAAGGGTTTCTCATAGTATGCATGTTTCTCATACATGCATATCGGAAATTATACATATATATGATGACGTTCGGACCGGTATAGCTGGGGATCCGATTAAGAGCAGTACACTGCCTTAAGATCTTATGTATAGGTACCTTGAGTAAGGTTTTCGTTATCGTTATCAATTAAGTAGGAGCGTTTCAGACTGGGAGACGAATGTTCATCCATATATATTGTTACAAATCATTCTATTGATCGCAGTTTATGCTACAAATTTTATATTGTCAGAAATTGAATCAACTCAAATTTACATAAGTTTTTTTCCCGATATTCGAAGTTTCATATTCGAAGTGCACGATTATACACGAGAACGGTTGCACTCAAAAATCTTTTCTGTGACAGAGTTCCTGAATATGATTTAGTGCATACAGATTAAACTAAAAATATTGAAAGTTCTGGAAAAATTATCACTTTTACATAAACGATTAAATTCACAAAAAAGAGTTTTTTTTATATTTGAATCGGAAAAGAATATCGTTCTTCAATTTCTTTTTGTTTTTTCGCTTATATTGTTAGTTAGATCCGTGCGTACACCCGTATAAATTGAGATTTTTGTGAAGTACGATCTGTTTCAGACGAACAATGCGACTACAATCGTGCACAAGGCTAAAGTAAGTAAATTTCGAAGATCGGAAAAAAGTCTATGTTAATTTGAGTTGTTTTAATTTTTGATGATATTAATTATGTAGTAGCATGAACTATGACCAATAAAATAATGTGTAACAATATGGATGAATACATTCGTCTTCCGGTCTGAAACGTTCCTTAATTGACAACGATAACGAGAACCTTTCTCAAGATAACCCGTTAACACATACTTTAGCCACGTAATAGCTGTTTTGGTATGTATTTAGTATAAAGTATAAACTTCATGATCGAGCAAAAAATTAATCTTTTAAATCTGTTCTTACAGATGAAAAGGGAATCATAAAGAAATATGTAAAACAGAGAAAAAAAAAAACCAATGTATATTTTGCATTTAAAATTTCAATGCGCGTGATAATATTAGCCGAGATGCTGGGCGCAAGACGCGGCTGCGTCAATTAATTAACAAAATACGAATACGATACACAAGATTACGATCACGATCGACGACTCAGCTGACTCAGTTCTTTACAGTGGGGGGATCAGGACTAGAAGTTCCGCGAGGAAGTTGCATTCCGAAGTTGCATAACAACACCTAGCCGGAAAAAAAAACTGATCATAACGCTTTCATTTTTAGATATAAATTCCGAGAAAATTCGAGAATTGAGGTGCGCCAACGACATACGTCGCATTATACTAACTCGTGCCCTAGATTCTCTCAGTTAAACAGTTGCATCAATTCATAACGCTAAAACTTGTTTCGACTTGTCTGATTGACTATTATTATCGCGAAGGACGAGATGGAAAAGAAAAAAAATGTGAACTTTTATTCCGCAGTTAGCTGCACTTCGGCAGTAGTAGCGTGAATTATTAATAGATTCAATAGCCAATTGGAGCTATGTCTGTACCGGTTTACTGGGGACATATATTATTATTGAACTTTAACGGCAGAAATAACTGCAGCAAATTAGCACTGAAATCATGAATAACAATTGTGCAACTGCCATGCAGTTATTTTGCAGTCATTAACCGCGGAGTTACAGAATAAGCCCTTGGTACAGTTTATTAAAAAAAAAAAAAAAAAAAACAAACAAGGAAAATCGGCTGACCACGATAGGCCAGACCTAAAAACATATGTATAAAGATTTCCTAAAATAATTATTGGTATGCAATTTTCAGATATGAGAAAGGTTAAAAAAAAATCTGTCCCTGTATTCGTGATCAACGATCCATAAAGCCTTGCGATATCGTCGATTAAATTATTTTTTTTTCAAAATTTTGTTCTTCGGTTATCTCAAAAACCACTGGACCCATCGAATCCAGAATCTAATCAGTTCTAAGTTCGGAAAATCCGCGTCGATTGATACCAAATTTATAAAAATCCGATCATTCGTTCTCGAGATATCGTCGAACAAAAAAACTGATCACACACCTACATACACACACCCAGCGTCTATGTGAATATGTAATTTAAAAAATCATAAATTTCCACAGATATTATAGAATCAAATATAATCGGACACTATAAATTAATGATTCATTATTTAGTGACGGGGAACAATAAATAACGTTTCAGAGTGCAAGAAATAATTATCTATTCGTATGTTCGCTTTATAGTCTATATTTGCTTACCCCATGGTCGAAATTGCAGACTATCTCCAAAAACACCTCGCAACGTTATAGCCACTATTGCGAGTATAATAACCTTTCCCTCCATCACGATGTACTATTACACATTCAACCTACAAGAATTGATAAACTGATGAATGAATTATGTCATTGCATTACGCATATCAGATTTAGATAAGTATATTTAATAAATTTCACAAGGCTCAAAGTTATAATATTATGTATTATACTTTTATCTCCTTTTTTCTCCGTCACCGGATGTAACCAGCAAATTTTATGTATTTACTATTGTTTGATTTATGTATTATTTATTTTATAAGGAATATTAACGCTCTCAAATCAGAGGTCCTTTCGATTAGGGTCCCGTGTTCGAACTTCTGTCGCGGCAACAAGACTGACCATGCTCGTACGACCGTTCAGTAAAGTGAACCGCAAACCGCGTAGTGCAACTATACCTGTTACTGCTGCACCGGTAAGATGATGCAATTGGCGGGAAGCAATGAGTTTCTTCTTTATCCAGAAGGCTTATATCCGTGAGGAAAGTAGCCAAGGAAGCAATAAGTAACCGCGGAAAGTTGATGTCCTAGTCACGTTCACACACGGTTATACATAGAGTTACGCGAATTTTGAATCTTTCCACCATGAGTATTATATAGTATATGCCAATGTCCACCGATTCGTCTCTGAGCGCTGCTGTGCAACTCTCCTTTCCCCACTCCGCCAACACTCGTGTTCGGCTTATGACGTGTTCGAAACATGTTCGAATGTGTTTCGTGCGGAGTCGACGTATGGTTACAACGGAGGCTATAGATAGACTACTACGTCACCCAAACGAAGTAGAAAATTATTCTATGGGGTGTTCTTTAATTTGGTCATATTCGAATTTTATCGCTCCCATGGGCTAGAGTGTTTCTAAATAAATAAAAAATAGTGTAGCCAAAAGCTCAGCTTCCTAGCTCGATCCTAAGTATACCTCCTCCGAAGCTGTCGAATTTTCTCATTTGAAGGTTTTTGGCACTCCGCGGTTAATATTTTTTTCCAATCGCAGTATCGCATCGAAAAATCTGAAATTTAGCATACTTCTTACCTATAGTAGTAGATATTCCGTGAAAATTTCACACATTTTCAACGATAAATTTGTCAATGCTATAGCTCGACAAATAAATTTTCTTATCTTCGCTGATGAACATTTTTTTTTTAATCCTACTTCATTTTATTACGAGTGTATTTCATTATGTATGATTTGAAAAGAATTTCCTTAATGTAATCTGAATTGTTTTCACTGTGAATTTTCAAATTTTTACATATTTTACATATTGGATGAATAATATAAGGAAAATAACATTTTTTATGTCTTTTGAATAGAATCAATAATTCCATATTTTTATCATCATTTGCTTCATATTTTCACACTACAATTTCACAATATGTCATCAATTTTCATGCATCTGGAATCTGGGAGATTTTCTCATATTCTGCTATAATTTGAATAGTAAATCCTTTCGGTGCGCTCTATACCTTTGACAATTATACTGTTGGAAATCTGTAAATTTTTCATGCGATTCCTACTGCCATAGGTAAAAAGTTTGTCAAGTTTTAGATTTTTCAAGGCGATACTGCGATTAAAAAAAAAATATCAACCGCAGAGTGCCAAAAACTGTTATTCAAATGGAAAAGTTATTCAAAAAGTTTTTCAAATGGAAAAATTCGAAGGCTTGGGATCAGTACTTAGGATTGAGCTAGCTGGAACCTGAGCTTTTGGCTACATTAATTTTTTGAACTTCCCGCTATGAAAATTGAAAATTTTCATAAAAGAAGGGAAGTTACTGGTTTCGGTCCGATTTTCGAAAACCGAGTTTTCATCAGATGTCGACGTTTTGAGGTCCTAGGAAGCTATTCCGACTATTTTTGGATGGACGTCCGTATGTGTGTGTGTGTGTGTGTGTGTGTGTGTGTGTGTGTGTGTGTAACTAATTTTTTGTCGTACGATATCTTTAGAACGAATTGACCGATTGGAATAGTTCTTCTAGCGATCGAAAGGGTTTATCGAGACTTAGATCTGATTAGATTTTGGAGTCGATCGGTCGAGTGGTTCCAAAGTTATTCGAAAAATAAAAATTAAAAAAAAAAAAATGTCAGGTTTTTAGCGCTTAACTACTAAACCGTTCGTGCGATTAGTCTCAAAACTAAATCAGGTTTAAGTCTTGGATAGCCCTTTCGATTGCAGCAACATTCATCAAAATCGAACGACTAGTTTAAAAGATATTGCACGACAAAAATTTCTTTTTTTGTCGTACGATACCTTTGGAACGAGTTAACCGATTTGAATGATTCTTGCGGCGATCGAAAAGGTATACCAGGACTTGAATGTAATTGAGACTGAGCGATATTTTTTGACATTAAATATAACGCCCCAAAACCTAGAAGTGTTGACATTTGACAAAAACTCGATTTTTGAAAATCAGACGGGAAAAAATTTGTCTATGGAAGACTAACTATACTTATAACCTTCTTCAATGGACTATAAACACAATATTATCAATTTATTGTAACGTATTCAACACATGGCGGGAAGTTTTAGGGTTGGCCGACAGGTCAACCGGTTTCCTGATTTTTTATTTTCATATGCACCGTTATCTGATTCAATTATGTGCTGTTACTATATTGCATAATATACCACAGACTCATTCAAGATTATCAACGACACGATCGTTAACCGACACATTGGTATACGTATATACCTATATATGTACTGTAATTGAATCATGAATTTTTGTAGACCTAATCAGGACTGCAGTTCTTATTTTTGAATAAATGAAAAATAAAAATAAAAATCATAGGATAAAATGGTGAAATCAAAATACAGAGTAGTTTGTTTATTATATAGTTATATTTCATGTGTCTGCCTTGTCAGATAATCTTCGACTTAGTATACTAATCAATAGATATAAATAACGTGTACGTATAATAATAATGATAACATTATTAAGATTTAATATATATACACTCTTCTCCACATGTTATTGCCATCCCCCAGCGAAAATGTGTGGAGTGGAAATGTTTTATATCTTCGAGAGAAGCTCAATTATCACAGCTCGAAAATTTCAACGGGATCTTAATCTACGACTTAAAAACTTCCAAAAATGCTATAGTGGACTTGAAAAAATAAAGAATTCATTTATTTTATCAACGATTGAAGAAAGGAAAAAAATTCGAAATTTTCAACACGCATGAAACTCCGGACAGATTTCGAGCCAGTGAGGTTATTCAGAGAAACTCAACGGCATTCGACAGCTTATGCCTTCACCTTCAAAATGATAGGTCGAGCAATTTTTTACGACCATTTTACATGAAGTTAAAGTGATTTGAGTAAAAAAGTGCCATTTTTTTCGATCGTTCATATCTCGAGAACTAAAAATGATAGAAAAAAAATCCCTGGCGGGAGAAGATGTATTTTTACATGCAGAATATATATTCAAGGTGGGATTTTGATTTTGGGGAGAAATCATTTCTCTCGTAGATATAAAACTGTTTTTCTCCACAATTTTCTGTTAGGGGCTGGAAAAAGCATGCGGAGGGAAGTGTATAAGTGAATTGTATTGAAATGAACAGTTTGATTGTGACAGCCATGGACGCGTGTATCTCTATATGATTTTCAAAGGTGATTCGTACAGGTAATTTGGTTTTACTTGCATGATGATATATTCGGCGATTCCAAATAACATCTGTATTACATTTATGAATAAAGTCTCTAGAAGCATTAAATAAGATGCTATATAAAGTACTCAATCCTTGATAATCATAACACGTGTGTGTGTGTGTGTGTGTGTGTACAGTGTGTATTGATATTTGAAAATGAAATTCATCAATATACTCGTATATAGCTTTCAATAAATGAAAACGAACGCGCAGCGTTTTATCGATGATAATTCTTTGATGAACGAACTTTTATGTATATGTATATAATAAGTCACATATAATATAACACATATTACAATATATATTTAAAAAGCACCTCGCATTCAGCTATAATTTTAAACACGTTCTATAACATTTATTTATTTATTTACTATATATATATATATTTATTATTTGTATAAACAATAATCAATGCCCTGGCAGCAGCAGTTTGCACATCATATGTATAAATATATGCCTAATCGTATAAGTAATGCACCATCGTATCTTCATGCACATATGTATACATATATCTATATATTTTGGTTTTATTAACCGTATTAAATATAATACCTATATATGTATATTTATGTACATCGAGGGTGATCTCAAATTTGCTCATATTCGAATTTTGATGCTCCCATGGTTCCTATCTTAATTCTATAAGCACTGCAGATCCAAACCCTAATTAGAATTTTCCCATTTTAATTATACATAGACAATTGAGATACGAAACTGGGATTTCGGCTGAATTTTTTTTCTATGTTACTTTCTATGATACTTTGGCCTGCAAGGGAGCGTTAAAATTGGAATATGTTCAAATTAAGGACCACCCCAATGTTAACAAACAGGAATTCTAGATATGTATTAATATAAGTATCTAATTATCAGAGAATTGATATTATTACGTATTGACTTAGCCTCGCAAATTGACATTAAATCGTTTATCGCCAACCAAATATTATTTTGTTAAAAAACAAAAATGGCACTATTATAATATTTATATATTGTATATTTATTATTATTATTATATAGAGTTTGTCAAATTTTCAATATCTCATCGTGGTCCCGTATTTTTTGATACTATATATTATCCGTATATTATAAAAAAAATATTTCAATTATTCTTATATCTTCATATATTGAAATAACAGCGATATTTTATACACGAACTTTTAAGGCAGTATTTTAGCGTGAATTTATACACTTTCATTAAGTCAGGCACGGTATTTAAAATTTTTTTTATAAATATTGAAAATATGTAAGTATAACAATTCTTCGTCTCTCAGTTTCAATTATTTCAATTAAGACCTCTAAACCCGATTGAAAATACTTCAATGATAAAATAGCAGCCCTCTTTCCTTCTTTCCTAATTAATAAAAAAAAATCTCAAACCGAAATCGTGATTGATGCAAAAATTTCTATCGTACGTATATATAGCAATATTGTATAATTTTTACAAAAAAAAAAAAAAAAAAAAAAAAAAACAAGATAAAGACATAATTTTTTTCTCCCATCCCTCGTACGTCGATCGACATCAATTTATACAGGATTGGCGAGAAATTTTTTACGGCAAGAATATTAAGATGAACAATAGTTCGAGGAGAGAAAATGTAAATGAAAATGAAAAAGGAAAGAAAAAAAAAAAAAAAAAAGAAAAACAAGATAAAGACATAATTTTTTTCTCCCATCCCTCGTACGTCGATCGACATCAATTTATACAGGATTGGCGAGAAATTTTTTACGGCAAGAATATTAAGATGAACAATAGTTCGAGGAGAGAAAATGTAAATGAAAATGAAAAAGGAAAGAAAAAAAAAAAAAAAAAAAAGAAAAACAAGATAAAGACATAATTTTTTTCTCCCATCCCTCGTACGTCGATCGACATCAATTTATACAGGATTGGCGAGAAATTTTTTACGGCAAGAATATTAAGATGAACAATAGTTCGAGGAGAGAAAATGTAAATGAAAATGAAAAAGGAAAGAAAAAAAAAAAAAAAAAAAAGAAAAACAAGATAAAGACATAATTTTTTTCTCCCATCCCTCGTACGTCGATCGACATCAATTTATACAGGATTGGCGAGAAATTTTTTACGGCAAGAATATTAAGATGAACAATAGTTCGAGGAGAGAAAATGTAAATGAAAATGAAAAAGGAAAGAAAAAAAAAAAAAAAAAAGAAAAAAATATACAAAGCGACGATTATAATCCTGACAGAAGCGTTAATCGTGCTTATATGTGTTGTAATTTCACGTATATATGTATATGTATAATAATAATATAACGTTTTATTCAAACATCCGCTTTCCTAAGATGTGTTAACTCCACGCTTTCTTCTTGTTGACGTAATTCCGCCGCGGCAAGCTCTCCTTTACTCATTTTTTCAATTATACAAGCGCCAAGTGCGTCGCACATCACGTTTATCGTAGTCCGGAAACGATCGCTGCAAAATAAGTGCGGACAGTTTAATTGCTGAATTTAAGGTATAATCGTTGCACTGCGAATCAGTGAAGAGAAAAAAATACACAGATAAATGGACTAAACAAACTAATTATACCTAATTTATTAATAAATAAATAAATATATAAATAAATAAATATATAAATGAATAAATAAATAAATAGGTGCTCACAGCAGCCAATCGACAGCGATAATCAGAGTGACGTCTTCGGCGGGTAAGTTTACGGTGTCGAGGACCATTACCATCGTGACAAGTCCAGCCTGAGGGATTCCAGCAGCCCCGATACTAGCTGCCGTCGCAGTCACACTGAATATTGATTAGTTCTGCTATTAATCGTTTTGTTACACTCAATACATCGATGGTTTAGAAAATCGAGAGAAAATTTGAACACTTAAGTAGCTGCTTAATATCTTGTGGAAAAAAGATTTCAAAATTTGCTACACAGCAGATGGGTTTGGCTATGAAGACAGGGAAATCAAAAAAAACTTGATCCAAATTTACAGAATAAAAAACGGCCTTTTGCAGGAACTTTATTGTGTAGCAGAGTTATTTACCTGATGGCAACCACGCTGCCAAAACTCAAGGGTACATTTCGAACCTGTGCGATAAAAATAGCAGCCACAGCCTCGTAAAGAGCGGTACCATCCATGTTGATGGTGGCTCCGATGGGGACCACGAACCTCGTGATTCTTGGGTCTAGTCCCATTCCATCGAGGCATTGCAAAGTAATGGGCAAAGTTGCAGAACTAAAAAAATCAACGAATGTGTAAATAGAAGGATGAAAATTGCCACGATTGGACTATAAAATCATGGAATCATTCCGTCAATTTTCTTGTATATGTGGCAAAACGAACCTTGAAGCGGTTCCGAAAGCCGTGACCAAGACCTGACCCATTTGGGCGATCTTTCTGAAGGGCCATTCTCTCGTACAGACGTAGTAAATTATCGTCAAAGTACCGAATCCGTGAAGGAATAGTCCCAACAAAACCGTCACGAAGTATATACCCAGCTGACCCACAATGGCCCAGAGACTTCCGATCTCGAGGAGCTTCGAGGCGACGAGGAAGGTCACACCGATGGGAGAGAGCCTTCGGGATTAAATAATTAACTGGGTGAAATGGTGATCAATAATAATTTCGCAAGTTGCGATACGCAGAGACGACCAAGTTTTTCTTTCTCTGTAGAGCGTTGAAATAATCGCGGAGAATTTTCGAGATAGCCATTTTGTAGGCTGAAATCCCCTTTTCAAAATGTTTTTTTTTGGTAAACTGTACCTCCTCGTAGTGCATCTTGGATAATGCCAAATCGGTCTACTGCGCCTACTCGTCGATCTTGCCTATGATGCATGACTTGAATCAAAGTCGAATAACTCCGTGAAAAAAAATCGCGTGAAAAAGTCAAAACAATCAATTTTGAAGAGGAGACTTCAGGCTACAAAATGACTATCTCGAAAATTGTCTACGATTTTTTTAACGCTCCGTAGAGAACTTTAAAAATCCTTGGTTTTCCTTCGTTATCTATACGATTCAAGAGACTTCAAACTCTAACGATTACGATACATACCAAATGACCCAGTTGGTGATGAGAATCATGGCTTCGGAAAGGGCAGTGAAGAAGTCCAAAAGTGGTTTACCGACCTCCCCCATCTTCGCCAACGTTATTCCCATAACAATTCCAAAGATTACAAGACCCAATGTGTTCGTGCCGTCAGCATACTTGTGCGATATTTTCCAGTCATATATACTCACTAAAGTTAATTGAAGAAAGAGACAAAATTCTCGTTATTCGAATCTTATTTGCCGAAAAAAAAAAAAATTTAACTCCAAAGAAACACGGAAAATTTTTTACAATTGAGACAGTGAAAAAGGAACAGCTTTTGTGACGTCTAATAATCTTGTGGAGGGGGTCAGTTAATCGTCATACCTAATATGAGCAATCAAAGTCGAAAGGTCGAGCAGCATGTGTTTTTGCAATCAGTTTTCTGCTACGTAAAATTATTCATTCCAGTCCGTGCGTTTATTTTCCGTTTGTAGTTATCATTAACATACATGAATTATTATAGAAATTGGGTCAATTAATGAAAATAAGAAATGAAAAAAATATTATCATTGTTTGCCATTGAAAGAGCGATAGAGCGGAATCGAGGGGTTATTCGTGATAGGTTTATTAATTCGCCAGACGCTATTTTACTGCTCAAACAGCAATAAAATGGAAAGATGAAAGAAAAAAGAAGAAAGAATAGTATGAGAAGTTTTTTATTTTTTTTCCTCTGGGGCAAACTTGAAGTCCCGAATTTTAATATTACCGTCTCACAGTTATTAGAAAAGGTATTTCCCCGAAAGTCTGCATAGGCAGTTTTAAAAGACTTCAAATCGAAAGACACCGATGATTCGGAACTTGCGATAGCTAAAAATTCGTAAGGTCGAAATTCCGGAAAATTTGAAAATTTGAAACTTCTACCCGTTGCAGTATATTTTCTTGTTCTTTTTCTTGAAATGTTAATTTGACGAAAAATCGTTCGGTTAATTTTCAAATTCAGATATCTTGTATTACAGTTATAGAAAAAAATACTTACGCGAGTCGTTCTTTGGATCAATCAACACAGTTCGATACTAAAACATGAAAAACAAGTATATATATCACGTATGTTGGCAGATAATTCGAAGAATGAATATAATATACATTTCGTGTTGAAATAGTGCCAATTTCCCTCAAGGATATAAGAAAGTGCCAAATAGATTGTAAACAAATTTCAATCAAATCTCTGTCTGTTGTTTTTTCATTATTATCCTACGCGATAATGCCAAAAATTCTGCCTAATGAAATCAGGGCATGTATGACGCGCGAAGTCCGCTCCTTGACATTTTAACGATAGGGTTGACAAGGCTATACACACCCACACACACGTACAATTAATGAACAAACCGAAATACGTACACGGTATAATGAAAACAACTTTATACATAGTTCCAAAGATCTCGGAATTTATTTGCACTACGATAACCTGGCGTTTGATCGTGACGGTAATGGGAAACGGGTAGATAACAAACATGTATAGTGCAGTTGAATAATCTTTGGACCTTCGTATTATAATAGCGAAATTAATTTGGCTCATTGATATATATTATACTTCGTAGCGAAAATAGATTTATTTTTATCTCAGCTATACTCACTTGACCGGTGCAAGCCTGGACGAGATTCGGTGGGAAAAGATTCCTGTAAGAATATACGAGAAAAAAAAACAATGTCAAATTTTGGACTAAAATAATTGCCAAAACCGTTACACACGATCGTCATAAATGATCGATTTCAGTTTACCTGATCAAGTCAAGCATCGTATCTGCTGTGGTAACATTTCTGGATGGTGCTTTATCTTGATCAACGGTAAAGGACGAGCCTCCAATTTCACCCGGACGTACTACGAGTACCAGGAAAATACCCAAAATAACGGCGGTTATCGTTGTCGTCGAATAATAGTAAATGGATCTGGCGCCGATTTTTCCTGAAATTTTTTATATTATTATCATTATTATTTCAATCCTTTACAGAATTTTATACATTTTTGTATATTTCTCTCTGCAGCTGCAGGTCACGTGACAAAGTTTTCTGACCGGAAATTCCACGATACCTAATTGTACATCGAATATTTTGTAATCCAAATTCTGAATGGCTCCTAATTCTTTTTATCCAGTTGAAATAATACCCCCAGTCATAGTTTTTTTGTCTTGGTTTTAAAACTGCACTATAGGTACCGTTACCCAACTACCGGTAATACCTTTCTCTTTAACGGCATTTTGAAACATGACAAAGGAAGCAGAACCATTTTCTAAACAACAGCCCGGAACGTGAATTACAATAAAAGCATATAGTACGATCACGTGTGTGAATTAATGCATCAGGTTTGATATTCGAACAACAGCAATAATATGCAGAGGACACTTCAATAAGGAATTATGTTTTTGATAATCTGCATCCCGGAATTAACGTGCGATCATTGAGTCATCGAGTTGTGTATTTTGTTCGAATAACTATATTTATGCAAATAACTTGCGACGTGTAAGCGATGCCGTTCTCGGTTTTATGCAGAAATTCTAGGAATTCGCATCATATGAGACTGTAATCGCGGTTCTTTTTTCTCGTATGCCAAATAAAAGATTATAGTTATCGCAAGCTGTGCTGATATAGATGCGGTCAGCGTCGACGAATAAACGGGTCATCTCAACCTGCTCGCCTCCACGGGACATCTGATTCACATTTTTCCAGCACATAAACAAGTTCCATAATGATTCTTACGTTCGGTATTAAATTTGAGAAAATTTTTTTTAATTTTCGGTGAATTTTTTTTCTTTTTGCGGTCGACACTCACCGAGGCAACGAGACTTTTTCCAAAATGTGACAAAATTTTCAAACCACAACTCGACGAATTTATAGTTAATTTTATTTTTACTGTAAATTAGCGTTTTACCATCAATAAGGCGGAGTAAGTTACGAAGTTGAGATAAAACTGAGCCACTTTATCGGTAAAAGTTGCTGCTATTTTAATTATTTTCAAGAATAGAATTACAACACTCGAAAATTTCTGCGAAACGTATACGATATTCTGATTATAACGGACTTTCCTTGATTTATTTTTTCTTTCCCGTATCCGGCGATCTAAATAAAGATGAATAAAAGTGTCTAAGAGGAAACACTTTATTTATACATACACGCAATCAATTTCATATAATTCAACAAGATTATATCCTTGTCCTGCAAACGTGACAAGGCAATAGTTGTGAATTGTAGTATACATACAGCTATAATAACGTTTCGTATCTATATACACTCTTCTCGTGAAAACCCACGTTATAATTAAACATATTCCAGTACAATATGTAGTGAAATTTGATTTATCGGATAGCTCTGACAGCCTACCTCAATCATGTACACCCATCATCAACTGGTAGTCACGTTTTTACACTCTAACAATGCTTGGATGGATCGCTATTATATCGAAGGTTAAAATTGTAATTAACTACAGAAATTACTACCTTTAAGACAGATGCTGGCATTATGGCCATTAACTCGTTCTCATCATATGTAGCGTACGTGCATATCTACAGGGCGAGTTTTTCAGTGTTACAAACGAATGTCTCGAGAACGGTTCGAGGTATTGAAAAAAGAGAAATAAATAATATAACAAAAATTGATGGCAACGAAGGCGGACTTTATCTGGGTCTATATGAAATTTCAATGGATCAAGTGATACACCAATTTTTTTACGGTATTCAGCTGAACAAACTATAGAGACTTTTTCAACTTTTAGGAACATTTTCCGCCTCTAAACTATCAAGTTTGATGAAAAAAATTGCGAGAGATAAAGATTGCTCAAAATTTCATGAATTTCATATGTCAAACTATCGTTAGCTGCCGGACGTATCGCTGATCATAAAAAAAAATCTGATAGAAATTTATAGATGATATGAGTTTGGTCCATAATTAATTCGGAATCTATATCTTCGATGTAACAAGGTAACAGGAAATTAAATGAGAAGTGAAAAAAATGAGAAGATGTAAGAGTTCAATTGCCCACCTGATAACGACAGATCCAAACTTCCGATAGCACTGACGATACTCGCGACGATCAAGGGCAGAATTAAGGCCTTCAACATCCTGAGAAACAAATCTCCCGGGTATTGGATGTACATGACTTCTCGGGGTGTCCAATCATCTTTAACATTCTTCAGAACTAAACCGACAACTGTTCCTGCCACGACACCGAAAACAGTAAGAATCGTGAGCAGATTTTCCGACATGCAATTCTTGAATCTTCGTGGCGCCATGATCGGTTGAGTCTGAAATAAAAAGAGTTGGCACCGAGATTATATAGGATCGGCGAAATATAATGCTATAATAAACGGTTATAAACTTCTTCCTTGATCTATTAATATGAATGTTCTATTCTGCATGAGGCAGAAAAATAACGTGATGGTATAAAAAGCGATAAATATTTTCGATAAGTTGATCACAGAATTTCTTGGTATTTCGTATCTCGCCTTGGTCATTTTTTGTTCTATCTTTATTTTTTTTTTTTTAGTATTGCCAGTCGCCCGTGAATAGAATAAAACCTGCAGTAATAAGCTGCAATGGCGAAGCTTAACAGAATCGAATTATGACAGTGTAATTGTTAGGCGAGTATCTGAGTATAATGTAGTACATAATAATGTACGAATAGTGGCGTTTGGTCGTTGAGAAAAAGTTACATCACAATCGATTCCTTGAATAATAAAAAACAACAAAAATTAAGAACAAAAAAAGAAATCTCTTCATTCCAACGTTATTAAAATTCTCTTATGGTAAAATACGTCGAGTTTGAATCGTAGTGAGCGAGCAACGTGCAATGTATGCATGGATCTATGTGAGCAAGTGAGTATAGGCATAAGAAGAAGGAAGAAAAAAGAAAAAAAAATGTCAAAATAAAATAAAACGAAAGGGAAAAACGTGACCAAGGTGTGGCTCCGTCATTTTAATCTCTTTCGAAACACCAGCACTTTCCTTGTGTGGCTTGGATTCAGGCACGACTTTATACCTGCTGCACAGGTGCATTACGATTACGATTACGATCAATTTACCATATCACGATTTTTCGATATGACATTATTCTTCGTGGTAGAAAAAAAGAAAAAAAAAAAGAAAAAAATTGGCAGAAATGCATAGCTGCAGAGTTTACTAAAATATCGATCTCATATGCAGACAGCGTGCACCAGAATCCAATTTATTCGTGACTCGTGATTGATTGAACGATGTGCATATATTACCAATACATATATGTATAAGTAGTTCGTTCCACGGATCATTCAGCTAATAAAGTAATTTTCAAATAATTACGACTAATTGATCTGCACCGACCGTATAATCGATGATTCAAATCTCGTAAACGTATTGATATATTCAGTGCAGGTAACTCACGGTCATCGACATATTCGTCCGGTATATAATACTTCTGTCTCTCTCTCTCTCTCTTTTTTTCTTTCTTTCTTTCTTTCTTTCTTTCTTTCTTTCTATCTCTGACAATTATTATACGAGCTGGGTATTGGATTACAATATTGACATTGATAAAGCTTGCTGCGATCGATAACCCTGCACGTGTGGAAGACTTTCTGTACGCCGTACTCCACGATCTCGTGTTTATATTGTTATCGTCAGCATCATTTGGTCAGAGCATCAGACTAGTATATGGCTATATCGTATACTACAATCTTACTTTCATGCTTGAACGATCTGCCTGGTATATATGTATAGGGCCATATCATTCGGTAGCTAGTCAACTGTATTGAATGCAGTTGGCCAGATTGGGGTTAAAGAGAATTAACAGAGACGCTATATACAATATACATATACCGACTATCTTTCATCGAGATTAACTCGTTTCTTTCTTTCTCTCTTTCTCTCTTCATTTCTCTACATTTATTTATTAATTTTTCTTTCATGTATTGATTGTATTCGTAAAAAAATCTGCGTGTATTAGGCATAGAAAAGGAGCTTTCTTCATCAGGAGGAGGGGGATCTAATCAGGAAGGATATTTCTGATCAAGGATCGGTATTTGTCCCGGAAGAATTTGTCTATAGTATAAATATCGATATCTTGTATGAAAATTTCTACTCCAACGAATTCCTGCGAATTATTGAAAAAAAAATTCGAAAATTACATAATTTTTCATAACGAAAAAACTTTGTAAATTTTCGTAGTTTGTAATCAAGAAAAAAATTTTAGATTTTCGAAGTGATTGTCGAAGAGTTCGTTGTTCTCGTCGATCAAAACCGCAGAAACAAAAACCAAAATTTCTTAAATTTGTTGAAGCTGCTAAAAAGTTTCTCAAAAACTCGTATTATAGAAATTCTTAGAATTATTTTCACCGGGATATCCGAGTATAAAAAGTTGCAGTAGGAATTGAAAAAATAATCGAACAAATTTGAAATTTATCAAACGGAAAAAAAAATTTGAATTTTATTGCATTTTCCCCCCGACTTTACGGAACGTGGAAAAAAAAACCTCGCAAAATGTAGTTTAAAAAACGAGTCCGAGGCGCGGGTTAAAGAGACGGGATAACTTGAACTTATGTCTGACCATACGCAGTGATGAAGGCCGCGTAGGCCGTTCCTCGCGCTGCAGTAGTCGTCGCCCGTTTCTCAGATTGTTAAAGACAATTTCATGGGAGTTATACGACACCAGAAGCCCCAAAAAATGTCGAAATAGTGAAAACAAAACGCGCTCGAATTAATTGGACTAAAGTACACGACGCAAACAGGCAGCATAAAAAGAAAACTATACTTATAAACGGGAATTCTAATCTTTGTAATATCGCACTCGCTGACCCCGCACGACCGCGCGAAGCGCGTCTGACTACTAACTCTCAGTTTCTACTCTCATCCCGAAACACACAGGAATTTTATTTAACCAAATTATGTCTAAACCGGTCGATAAACCCGTATAAAATATACATACGTGTGTTCATTCATCTCCACACACATGAATGTAGTATAATAACGGTTACGTGTACAGGTTCTCGTTAATTTGTTATACCTGGAGCGCGGTGGTTCAAGAACCGTGATAACCGCATACGTACACGTGCGTACATGAGTATTATACACATCGCTTGAGCAATGCACTATACATATATATATATATTTATCTATTTTCCACATTGGACTGCACCTTTACCGGTTTAAGAATAAAACTATCTGTTTGACAGAGATAATACCTCCGAAATCCTGAACTCTAATAGACATATCTTCGATATAACCGGTCGTTCGAGTATTTAAACTTGCGCAATGGGTGTTTTTTTTTTTTTTGAAGTATAAGTTGTGGATGAATAAACAGCGGCAGCAGGACTTATCAGTCGGTTGACAAGTCTTGTATAATATCTTCATTTAATGCAAATAAAAGCCTCACGATTATAGTTGCACGCGTCACTAGTTTCAAGATATACGAAATCTCTGATCTTTTACCATTTTCCATCGTTGATGATCGTGTGGATTTCTTACCTATGCAATGCGGTAGACTCTGAACTAAGAATTTTATTATCCCACACGGTTGTGTACTGGCACGGCACTGCTAATTTATTTATTCCTTGAAAACAGGATAAATAAAATGTCAGGAAATCCTGCGGTCAGGTTCCCGAAGTCGATCCCCGCGGTACTTTCCCCACGTTTTATATAGTTGTTTGTTTTATTTATAACATCGAGGTTCTCGTTAATGAAAAGCGCGCACCACCTTCCTCGTCAACTGTTCCTCTCGAACTGAGCCAACGCTCTGGCTGCTCTCTGAAGCCCTTCGACTATACGTATACGTATGTACGCGATATGCACGGTGCCTCTCTCGCGTCTCTTCGCGTTTCGGATCCTCTTGTTGCCTGATCTGGAGTTACAGCTCGTTACGGCCTCGGGGCAATATCTACTGTGTACAACAAAACACTACTGATGTGCTCCAGACTGATGTGTAAACATTTAGCTATATGCATAACCATCGCACGCGGTACCATATCACGCTCGTTTACGGCTATGATCATTAATTAATGTACCGCATCACCGGAAGTCGTGCGGTACTCAATTTATCGTCACCAAAAACTTTTTCGAGTAAAAATTTTCAAGAATTATTCTTTTTTTTATCGTTTAGGATATGGGATAAGCATCACTGCGTGGGTATTGACTCGATTCCATGATCGACACAACGAGATATTAAAGGGGACCAGTGCAGAATGTTTTTGGAAATTCGGAGTACTCCAAAATGCATTTATTCGTCAGCCAAAGTTTATTTCACACGAAATGAACTCTGGCTGACCAAGTTTTTTAGAGAAAATATTTCTTTGGTGTGAAATAAACTTTGGCTGACAAATGAATGAATTTTAGAGTACTCCAAATTTCCCAGACCAAGCTAGACTGGTCCCCTTAACGGGATTTGATAAAAATCTCAAAGCAATTATTACCCGTGGGAACAAAGCTTCAAAAGTTTGAATTCGGTACCCTAAATCTGCCATGCGAGGAGGATTTTTATTGAATTTCGGATATGGTGGTTTGAAAAGCTCCTTTCATCTCAAATTTTTTAGTTCCTTATATTCCAAACTTTTTCATCTCATTTTTGGATATAATTTGAATAGTTTTTATATCACGATTGGAAAGTGCAGATCCTGTATGGAGTTTTCTTTTCTATTTTGAACGAATGATATATTGCAGGTTTATAGCAAAAAAAAAATATCGGAATAAGTTATCAATTATTCGATTTCGGTATTATTTCATCACTTTTTGTTTTTTATTTTTATTTTTATTACAACTGAAAGTGATTTGAGACACCTATTTGTTAGTATGGACATATATTTACACGTGTACGCGGTTAATGACTGACGCGCGTTACGTGTATACACAGGTGAACAAAATTTGTACCATGCAGTGTTAAAATAAACAGTTACAGTCAAATTTTTAAGGCTAAAAACGCTCAACACTTTTAATTGTGTCAATATATTATGTATGTGCATATACCTATAAGTATGTACATATTTGATACATGACCAAATATGTTTATGTAATTTTTACTCGGTGCGTTAACCTTGTGATTCGAGATGTAATAACTGATGTAATAACTTTAAAACTGTATAGGGCTTATGCTTTAGCGTTATAAGTGTTACTTACTTAGTGAATTTAACACGTAAGAATAAATCTGTATGTATAATATTATTCGTTTAAAACTTATTCTGCATTAACAGGGTGAAATTGTTAATCTGTTAAACAAATACGTATTCTTTCATTGTGTCGAAATTAACACATTTATGTCTTCCCAGTAGTGGAAATAATTTTTTCGTTCGAAGTACAATCTACTTGATTATTAGGCCTGTAGTCTTTCGATCACAGATTCATCATTTTTTTTTTTTTGCATAAACTTGATATTAAAAATAATCAAATATCTCTAAAATCTCTTCCAACTGATAAATGTATGATAGACATTGTTCATGGCTTTCTCGGAGGGCCACACATGCGATTTTATATAAGTTTAGATCATGATTCGAAAATGATTTACAGTTCTGCTGATAGTTCAGCTGATATTCTTACCTAATGATAAACACCGAAACTCTTTTATACGAAAAGTTACCAAAATTGTGTTAAATCGTGCAGATTTCGTTAATGCACAAAAGTGCATAAAAAAATTTATGAACTATATCAATATATGCATATAGTATAATTCGCCGAGAGATTTATTGCAATTGCCAATTATACCTAATATTGTGCAGGAAAGTTACAATATAAGTAGAATAAATTTGAACTTTCGTTCGGCAAACAACATGATTATTATTATATTAATTAACGTCGAGCTCGTACACGAGTAGACAAGATGAAGAAGGTTATAAAAATATATTTCTTATACGACTTACAATTCATGGAGATAATTTTTCTATTTTTTTTTTTTTTTTCTTTCTTTCTTTTCTCATTTTTATCTCATTTTTACGAACCAATTAACTCGCTCGGTCGTATTTATTTTATTCGTTAATTTTCTCATTCTTTTCATTAATTATAATTACTGATTTCATTTTCTCGATAAATATATAAATATCCACAAATGCCTATATTTTTACCCAAATTTAATACCAACGAATTAACCTAATTTATCTCGCAATGATTTCGCTCATGGTGTAAAGAGTCAAACGAAGGATATCGGCTGCACCAAGTTTATCGGTGTGTCCGACCACGCCAGGGGCACACTACTTATACGTCTGCAGGCATACGAGTTCCGAAGATTAGTGCACTTTACCACTTTGGCCGAAATATAATCGGCCATGAAATTATATAGTCTTACAATAAATTGGAGAATCGAATCGTTTTGCTCGAAAAAATGGCAAATCGAACACACATATAATCGCGATATAATAAAAATTGGTATATAAATAAAATGAGAAATGGAACAGCTTTAAAAAAATAATAAATGAATAGAAAAAAATCAGGAAACCGGTTGACCTGTGGGCCAACCCTAAAACTTCCCGCTATGTGTTAAATACGTTACAATAAATTGATTCTATTGTGTTCATAATACATTAAAGAAGGTTATAAATATAGTTAGTTTTCCGTATACAAATGTTTTTCCGTCCGATTTCCAAAAATCGAGTTTTTGTCAAATGTCAACATTTCTAGGTTTTACGGAGTTGTATTTAATGTCAGAAGATATCGTTAAGTCTGTATGTTTATGTGCTAAATTTTTAACAATTTTCAAATAATTTGACGGATTCAACGTCGAGTGATTCAAAATCAACTCACGTCTATCAAGAAAAGAAATTTTTGTCGAGCAATATCTTTTAAACTAATCGTACGATTTTGATGAATCTAGCGGCAATCGAAAGGGCTATCCAAGACTTAAATCTGATTATGTTTTGAGACTAATCGCACGAACAGTTTAGGAGTTATGCGCTAAAAACATGAAAATTATTTTTTTTAATTTTTATTCTTCGAATTACTTTGAAACTACTCGACCGATCGACTCCAAAATCTAATCAGATCTAAGTCTTGATAAACCCTTTCGATCGCCGCAAGAACCATTCCAATCGGTCGATTCGTTCTAAAGATATCGTACGACAAAAATTTGTTTACACACACACACACACATACGGACGTCCATCCAAAAATAGTCACAATAGCTTCCTAGGAACTGAAAACGTCGAGATCTGATGAAAACTTGATTTTCGAAAATCGGACCGAAACCAATAACTTCCCTTTTTGTTTGAAAATTTTCAATTTTCATAGCGGGAAGTTGAAAAAACCTTGATGAGCCATAAAATATATAGGTATAATGTATGTAGTCGCCTATTCTTTTTTCTGTTTTATAAAAATTTGACACTCTTGCCAATTATTTAAAGGATATGGTATGCATATATACATATTTACGTGGGTATACGCATATACTTAAATGTGTATACATGTGTACGCGAATATATAAAACCGTAACGACAAACATCCGTGGCGCTACAAGGCTAGAACAATGCTCAGAATTAATTTATGTAAAATTCGTGGCAATTAGTGTGAGAATGTCGTTCAGGCCGCAGGTCGTAGCGCGGGGTTACAACGAGTGTAATTGTCATTCAACTAATTGTCGCAATGTCAGTATAACGCGGTTCGCTCACTGCGGACCGGATCGCGTTTATATGTACAATAATCACCGCGCTCTGTACACACAAATGCGTACATACATACTGATGTGAAAAATTTACTCGTCAACGCGTATAATCCTCTCTGACAACGTCAAATCTACATACCCTGAACGTGAAATACGTTATTTTGTTATTTTCTTCATTATTGATTCAAAATATTATTTGATTGATTCAACATGTTCAACTTGAGATTTTTCGAATCGATGCTACGATAGAAAAACCAGAAATTAACTGCAAAGTCCAAAAAATCGCGTGATTTCAAAATGTGTTAAATTCTTCGGCTTCAGGTCAATACTTAGAATTGCTCTAGGAGCCTAGGACTTCGGATACTTTTTATTTTTTTGTTTTCATGGATTTGGAGACATTTTGGCTCATAATTCGGGAGCATCAGAATTTAAATCTGACCAAATTAAGGACCGTCCTGCGACATAATATGATAATGTCTTAATTCTGATAATCGTTTTAATTAGTAATTCAGCCGAAGCATAATTTTCTACCATCGATACTTCGAAGCTGATAATCATCTAACCGATCAAAGAGATTACTTTGTCCTTCTTAATCGACGTCAGTTGCTCATTTTAGCGCCATGGCTAAACCTCCACGCGTCGTTGCTGCAGTATATATAATCCCCCAAAAGCACCTCGGGTGCAAAAACCTTGCGCCAAGTACATTAAAACGTAATAGTTATCAACAAAAGCTTCTTAAAAAAATTATCGCAGAAGTAGCATTTGATCTACAAAAGAATTGAAATCAATGGACGTTGCCAAGTACAATTAAATTTGGTCACAATTAATTTCCGACATCTCAATACAAACAACATGCGTAACACATAATGACATGCAGCATACGTACTCATAAGAACAGATCAATTAAAATTAAACTTGAGAAAAAAAAGAAACGAAAGAAAAATTTAGAGGTAGTGGTACTTGGCGGGCATTTTTGGCTGTGAAATAATTCAATTTATATTTTCTTGTAATTTTTACAAAAATGCCCGCCAAGTACCACTACCTCTAAATTTTTTTTTCGTTTCTTTTTTTTCTCAAGTTTAATTTTAATTGATCTGTTCTTATGAGTACGTATGCTGCATGTCATTATGTGTTACGCATGTTGTTTGTATTGAGATGTCGGAAATTAATTGTGACCAAATTTAATTGTACTTGGCAACGTCCATTGATTTCAATTCTTTTGTAGATCAAATGCTACTTCTGCGATAATTTTTTTAAGAAGCTTTTGTTGATAACTATTACGTTTTAATGTACTTGGCGCAAGGTTTTTGCACCCGAGGTGCTTTTGGGGGATTTCATAACTTTTTGTACCCATTTGATTTTCTTAACCGTTTCTGTTAAATGGTATTTTTCAGAACATGATTCATTCCTATAGATCTAACTGTTATGAGTTCTATTAAAAGTGTTTTAGTGATGCAGTGGTGTTGTTGTTGATAACTGAAAAATGAACTGTAATGACAAGCCTCAACCCCCGTTAGCTTTAGGTTCCATCGTGGATATCGTAGACTTACTTTCGATAAAAATGTAATGTCACGTTAATGTGATTATGTAATCGATAGACTAACAAGGAGAGTATCAGACCTAGGGGTCATAGATTTGGATCAAACTTCTAGAGTTAGGTATTTTGTCAGATAAAAACATGAAACTCATGCCGTTCCATTAATTCTAACGAGCTCGTGTCTTTTTCGTGAACTCAAAGTTCTGGTACTACCGATCAATTCCTGATTTTTTCTGATAATGTTAAAAAATAAACAAATTCCAGCACCTTGAGAGTTAAAAATGTAGTTTGGCTATATGTAATTGTGATTATTTTAGTGATTCAATTTTAATAAGCATTTAAGCCTCGCACCGATGATGAAATTATACTTTCTTAGCTTATGATTTTGGCTCTGAAAACTTCGCTGCGTAGCAAGGGTTGTCCAAAAAGCTTTAAACTGACAGAACAAAGTTGAAAGAATGTTGAAAGAGAATTTTGTAGCATTCTATTGAAAAAAAATTTTTATAACAATTTACTGTAATTTTCTGTTGCTGAATAATCAGAAAATAAAAGTGAAAACTCTTCTTGAGATTGTGCTGTGTTGATGCGTTTTGAACATCATTTCAAATTAGCACTCTCAAGCTTATACTCTTCGGTCAACTTTCAAAGACAATATCATGGGCTACGTAGGACTATAATCTCGTTATCGAAGGCTCAAATACTGATCAAATTATCTTGAACGAGCAAAATGATCACAATTACATAGCAAAATTACATCTGTATTAACTTTTTTTGTTACATTTCTAGTCCTTAGTCCTTTATCTTGCTCATTTAATTATCATCAGCCACATTGCATGCATTGATAGCTCTTAGTGCAAAAGACGTTTCACAGAGCACGGTGACTTAATTCACATTATTCATTATATTTGGCATTTAGTTACAAATACCTGATTGCATTTTTAGTAACGATGTTATCTGCCTAGGTATTGTTATAGAATAGATATGTCAGTACTTCATACACGATATTTGAACCGTGCAGCATCTCTTTATCGTCGATAACTAATAGATCACATAGTTTTTCTCTTTTTGATCACATTCATTCACATTTCCTCAAGGGCTGTAACAAGCTCCGTAACTGATTTATTTATCTACAGATAGGTTAATATGCAGATACGGTTAATTTTATTCTATTGCCGTAAATACTTTTTTGACATTGCAAAAATATTCAATTTTATGTAAACCACCTTCTGTTATCAAAGAAATAAGTATTCAAATAAATGTGGGTATTTCACTGCTGACCCTTTGTTCTGTGTAAATCGCGATCAATCCTGACAGATAATTCTCATAACCTCAAACGGTCGATCTCTTGAAATAAACGAGAAGACGGATATGATTATTATTCCATAGGACTCCACTGTAATATAATGAACAACTATCGCTTTCCAATTTTTTCAAAGTACATTAAATTATTACTCTATATTTGACATGATTCTCGTCCTCATTCCCCACAACTGTCATCAAAAATACGACAAATAAAGCACGATTATGCTGCCTCTTGTGGGCCATGGAGAGCGTTATTGTATCATAGACCGACGAACTCGCTTTGATTTTATTTAATTATTTCTATGTGTAACTTTCGTCTAGCTGTGGGAAACATTATCTCTCCGCTCCTTATAGCCTTTGCGGTAAAAAAGATTGTCTAATCTCGCGCCGCACTTTAAAAAAGTCTGTAAATTTTTATGATTTTTGATCTATGTTCGAAATCAGTGGCATTAGAATATCTTCAATCAACGCTGGCGCTAACCGATGCGCCATCTAGCAACTGGCTGCCGTACGTGGTAGGTCTCTGCTCTCTCTGTAGCCTAGCGAAGGCGACTCTACTAATTTTTTGCGCATAGGTTTTGGTCTAAGCGATCTGACTGAAGAAGGAGACGGTGAAAAATTCGTGATGAAAACGGGTATTCTCAAAGCGTTGATTAATCATATCTCAGGTCTCCGTTCATCGATTTCATCGAGATAGGGCTTAAATTGAAGCTTTTCATGGCTACATTCTACAGTAAATATTGCAAATCCGTAGATATCGCGAGGCGAAAGAAATTAAGAAAATATTGTCCCCCCACTACAGCGGTTAGTTCCCGTTCGGGTATATAGA
This sequence comes from Macrophya alboannulata, assembly GCA_949628255.1. Taxonomy (NCBI): domain Eukaryota; kingdom Metazoa; phylum Arthropoda; class Insecta; order Hymenoptera; family Tenthredinidae; genus Macrophya; species Macrophya alboannulata. Next base: position 631,022 of record OX451207.1, on the reverse strand, counting down.
CTCGGCAGAGTCTCGCGCCGCGCGTTTAAAAATTCTTTTTAATGTACTTGGCGCGAGACTCTACCGAGTCTCTTGATATGAGTATAAATAAATTTGATAAAAAGGGAAAATAAGGGTAGGTATAGGCATATATGTACAGCTGAATCGATCGATTCGTCCAGATCCTCCATACAATATACATTTTTATTATTATTATCCACGGTTATATATTATATAGTTGACGTAGTACAGAAATAGCTAAATATGTTTAAAAACGAATAAAGAAGCAAAAAAAATCGAAAAAAAAAGAGGAAAGCTCGTCACATTATGCCGAAAATTTTAATTGTCTTGGCCTTTCCCGTATATAGATATACCGCGGACGTTGTGGAATAAATTTATTTAGGCTGACGCCCATGTGCTTGCAGACCGCAGCATGAGGCGAAATTTAAATCTCACCTTTTCTCGCATAGGTGTGCTTTGTTGGTATATGGAAATCGTACGGCGTGTCTCGATTTTTCAATTCAAAATTCAAAATTTGAATCTTTTTTTCTATTCTTTTTAACATAAATCATTCTTGTTCAAAATTTATCCGAACGAGTCTGTATTATGAACCAGTTTTCCGCAGGATAATTCAGTCTTTACGATTCCTCAAAATTTTCCCATTACTTTTTCAGAAGTAGGTCAATTTTCGTCGATGACAATTTATCTTCTCTCCACCCGATAAATAGTCAATTTCAGAAAAACGTCTGAACTGATGAGAGATCAAAACATTGGTGTCATCCGATGGGGGCGATTCTTATTGTAGTTTACATTATTCTGGGTAAAAATAGTTTGACACAAACACTACTTGAGCTTGATTCAGACGACGCCCAGCCGGCTATGAGCCAAGAAACAAAATGTTATGTAAATGTCTACATATATACCTTTCCTAGGTATATCAAACACGTTTCTAATACGTGATTATTTGTATTATTACGTATTTTTATATGCACGTGTATCTGCAATATTGCAATATTCATGGTATACGCGTATAATACATACCAATAATGTCCCACCTTTCGAAGATATTATTATGCAATGTAAAAATCCTTTGCGGGATATTGTACTTGAATTTTTATTTTTTTGTTTTCTTTCCTTCTTTTTTCTTCAATATTCATGAACCTGTGCTGCAAGATCACGCGAGTGTCTGATTCCGAGTCCTCTGCAGCATGACAACGCGGTCCAATCATAATTATAGTTATACGCGTGTGAATTAATTTTCACTCTCGTATTTCTCTGTTCTCATAATACGTCTTTTTCACTCTCAATTCTATTAAACTATACCTATAACGTATAATAGCAATAAAACTAGTAGAGATAAAAAATGGTGAGTCATAATATTGATTGTAAACATTTACATACTTCTATATATTATACTGTGGACTGTTTGGTGTGAGATGAATCTCTGCTGCGGTGATCGCGATGTGTGAAACGGAGTCTGGACAATTTAAAAAAAAATCCAATTTTCATAGATATAGTAATAAGAGTAATCATTTTTCTACATTATTTCTGTTTTACCAAATCCAAAACTTGTTACAAAAATCATTACTGTTCTCTTCTTCTTATTTTATTTATTTAATTTTTTTCTAAGGGATGAAAATTGCGATATTTAGAAAGAAAAATGAGTATGTGTATAAGTAGATCCAGATATACAAAATCCTTTTGAGGACTGCAGCCGGCAGCATCATCGTCCGAAGAGCTTTTGCAGAAATCATTCCAGTTATTCAACTTTCTATAATATTATTCCGGTTGGGTTCGTTCCCCGCTTCATTTTTGGTGCCGGTATGTATATACCTATGTATATATGTATATATATATGTATATACACATAACATACCCACATATGGACGTGTGTTTATAAATAGAATCGAGTTCCATAATAAAAAAAAAAACAGCAAAAAGATGCAAAGTAAAAAATGAATAAAACAAAAGAGAAAAAAAAAACTCGCGAACCGAGAAACCGAAATGACCGTTGAGCCGTGAAACTGATCATCCTCTTATGTATGTCAATTAACAACTTTTATCTCATGAACTTACATTCCAATCAGTCATTTATATACATATAGGTATACTATATGTAGATAAAATTTATACTGACGAATATATAAATCGTGCCCGTCATTTCGAATGAATGTCTGCATATAACCGTTTTTCTTTTTTTTTTTTTTTTGTTATTCATACATCGAGTGATCATTATCGTGATTATGTAAGCCTGAGCCGCGGTAGAATCTTCGATATTTATATTTTAGTGCACAAATAGTCCACCGTCAAAGTCGACCGTGAATTAGAATTAGAGACAAAGGCGACATTTATGTAGGTGTTATAACAAAATGTACAGCGAACAGCTTACAGCTTTTTTTTTTCCAAAATCATTTTCTGTAAAGTCGTAGTTAATTATATTTATGTATTATATACCCATATATTAACTGAATTGATGACATGATCACCCGGTATACATATGGTAATAATATTTACAGAAGTTTGCGTATACGTACTTCGTTGTAACCCTGCAGCAGAAGATGTTTCAGTATATTGCGAAGTAAATATATTAACTTCGTATGTAATATACTAGACAGCCTGTGAGATTCATACGTCAAATGATACGACTGGAATGGATTATGGGTATACTGCACTGACATGTTCCGAGTCTTCAACTTTTTATCAAGCCGCGATATAAAAACCCACGTTCTAATTCCATGATAACAATTCTCCTATAAACAATATTAGCTATACTATCGCGAATTACGGGATCGAGATCTTTCAAACCCACGTTACAAATTTCTATATAAAAAAAAATCAAAATTCCTGGTATTTCTTAAGCTCAAAAAAATCGAAAGTAAATAACGCTTTGAAAAATACGCATGTGAAAAGCGCATTTTAGAATTAGAAAAATACTATAAAAGACACGTCATCGCGGTATTAGTATCGAGATATACTCAGGGTTAGACGTTACAGTCAAGTAACGAACATAATAAATCTACATAACGAGATATATGCGATCCATTTATTTTTTAAGATTCTAACGCGTTACGCGTTCTTCGAACAACTCGATCCGTAGATCTCCTACAACACTCATTGCGAGTTAATCTGCAAACGAAATCGTTTATTATTCACGAGTATCGCAGTGTACATATTCCTACACAGTTTCCCTATACGCAAATGAGATACGTAGTACCTTGATTCATGCCATTTGAAATCGATTCAAACGATACATCATATAAGCACTGCAATATATAAGCACAGTGAATAAATTATCAATGGAAAGATGGATAGCCGATGAGAATAGTTATGAGGATGACTTAATTGTTGTCAGTAGAAAGATCTGCGGTTGAATGAATAAACTGTTCATAGGTATAGGTATGTAATTAACACTTGCCGTACGTATATACTCCGATATGAATATGTAAAAACATCAACGCGCGATTATTAGAGACCTCGAAATTTCCGAAACTGCAATTATATACAATAATCTGAGAACTGATTAATTGTCAGCAGTAAACGAAAATAGATTTCAAGTGAATCCCATTTACTGATCATATAGGTATATAGGTATTGTAGAAAACGAGAAAACAATTGAATTTGACATAAATTTAAATCTATTTTAACACGGTTTGGGATTCACCGATCAATTTCTTTTTTATTGACCGTTAAAACAGGCGGGGATTTACGTTACGATCGTGTTTCCCTGTCCCTTCCGGTTAACTGTATATACTGGAACTAAAAAAAAACATCTCCTAAGCTCATCTACTTTGTTATCCGTTCGTTGCATTTTTCAAACATGTGGATAAATTTTTCGTTCCATAACCATGCGTATACCTATAGGTATATATGCATTCATTCTGCATGGTATAGTATCGAACTGTGTATAATCGACGGTTGTGAAACACGTGACCAAAACTGGTTATGCAGAACGGATAACAAACAATCCAGCTCCTCACCCGAACGGCTGTTCCAGCTCGAATAGTTCGCATGTTGAACCGCGGCTCAAAATTGAATCGGTGTGAGTATCTGAGTAGGTAACAAAAAGTGCCTAAACTAAGTAAGTTTTGTGACGTAGGAAAAGTATGACCTCTTTTATTTCTCAATTTTTCTCATCTAGCTTTGCCGAAATTTACTCACACCACTTTGACGATTCGATAAAGAGACACTCGTTCGATTATCGCTTGTTTAAAAAATTCTAAAGTCATGTTTTAATAAAAACAAGAACCTACGTAGTTATGGTCAAAATTCCTGCCGAGTAAAATGACGATTACTAATTTTCAGTCACGTTAATTCATTCATATCGTAGTTATATAATAAAATGTAGGTATGATATTATTATGTGATACACCTACATGGGTAACAGAATTACACTAAACGCTCGGTAAACCGAGCCGCGGGGACTTTAATTATCACAATTCCGTTGATATAATTATTTACTATCACCTGCAGCTTGCACGCAACTCACGTGGCCCTGGAATCTGAACGTGATCGTAATAGATCCATCGCTTTTATCATATATTTTCCTCCTCGTTTAATATAAGTACCTACATACATATATGATGCGGTATCGAAATCGTGCTAAAACTCACGACAACTTCTTGTCACGACAGGAAAGATAATATAAATACACTCACTGGCAGTAAATCAACTAAGTAGACCGAGTTGATATATATATTATATAGTTTTGCAGATATAAATTGTGCACGAGCTTATCTCTGGAGGTTTTAACTCTTCTATGTATAACTGCCCTATTGCTCGCAGTGAATCAGACGCATCTTATTTAGTATTTTTTAGTTGATTATATAATTGAATAAATAAAGTTATCGCAATGATCGGGATAATGCAGTCGATATTTGCAGTAATTTACATGAGACGTGTTGGTTTAACTGACATTTAAATACCAACTTGATCAAAGTGTGAAGATATTGTCGTACTTGGAAGTTGGGGTATATGCAAACGCATATGAATATGCATTCAACTGTCTTCTTCTTTTAAACTATTTTTTTTTTCTCTTTTTTTTTTTACGAACTGTTTGAAACCTGTTTTTTTCTTTTTGTCTGTCTTTTGCTGACATCAGTAAGTTGGATATAACTGGATGTTTGTATATCTACGTTAGTATTAATTTGTGAGCGAGATATTTGAGCCATATGTGACGTAGGTCACACAAATTAGTACGATTGGAGTTTTATGTAATTATTTCCGTCCCATATGGGAAATTAAACATTTTCTAACGACTGTCAAACAGTTATGCAGCTATATAAGTATATCTGTATGTAATGTATGTTATTACTGACGTGTTATAATATATTTACCAACTCCGAGAATCGCGAGAATGATCAATTATATTCATAACATGATCTTCGTATATAAAATCGAGCAATAATCATGTGCACTACCTCATATATCAAAGTATTAGGTATATAATCATGACGAACAAAGCTCTTTTGATAAATACCATCTAGGTATATAAAGTATACATATACAAACACATTTATAGGATACAAATCGTATGTAATATAATTACATAAATATATATACCTATATGTATAATGTATATATGTTGAATCATATCGTTCAAAGATGAAGAGTTATATACCATAGTATATTTATTAAATCAATTCGAATTATTTCTGTACAATGAAACCATCCAGCATTCCCATATAAACGAAGAATCAAAAACAGATCGATTATTTTTTTATTCTTCAATGTTAGTTTTCGTTGTCATTTTTAATTACACTTATGTATAATTACCTAGAAACTTGTTATCCTGATTCAAGACAGATTTACGCCTAAATAATGCAACCCGTCTAAGACTAACGTAAAGCAGGTAAAGTAACCACAGGCGTGTTGAAAATATATTTCAATCGTTTGTTATTTCTCATTTTTTATTTTTTTTTAATTAGAGAAAGACATTTTTTGCAACAGAATTATTACCTGAATTGATGAATAATAACTGATTATTCAATCGAACTATATGTATATTAAAAAAAAACTATAAAGTCTGTACAAGATTAAATAAAAAATCTGATGAAAATCGTTATTCCGTTGACAATAATGGATGAGGAAAAAGAAATAGGAGGGAGACTGTAGAATCTCACAAAAACTAGACATTTATTTAGAAACGAAACTATGGATACAAATAATTTGAGTACAAAAAAGAAAGAAAAAAAAAAGTCAGTAGGTAGGTAGGTATCAGAAATAGTCAAACACCATTTAAATTACGTTAGAAATTCGATGATATTTAATCACAAATTGAAATACCGATAATAAACCTGAAGTAACTATTACACTATAAAATATAGGGTTTCAATTCGATTCTTTGTAACAGAATTCGAATTTCTTTCGTTAAATGATCTTATTATACCTTAAGGAATAAAATACGAAAATATGCATACCAAAAATAGAGATATGCTGGTCCAACATTTTTGGAAATAGTTTGTTTACTTTTTTTTTTTGTTTTTGTTTTTAGACGAAGTTAGGTACGTACAGTTTAATATTAGTCTAATAGCTTTACCAGATAATGAGTAATTAGTTATATAATAAAAAGAAAAACAAAAAAATTAAAAAAATATCGTAATTTATCTAAATATGTCTGAAGGTAGTAAGTTTGAAGTTTCAAGGCAATAGGTTTCTATAACGATAGATTTACAATAGATAATAATAGTATTATTAAGGCACTTAAATCACATTATATTTGTGACTCAAATATGAATAATAAAAAAACTATCCGAAGAGCTAATAGTAATACTAAATCGCGAGAACTTATCAACAGAGATATCTCCTGAATCAGAACGTAATACTCTAGCAATAATGATTCTGTATTGAGATGTAGGTAGGTCAGATCGTAAGGGCCTAGCATTTGGAATTGTGTTTACAGCTTTACATATCAATTAAAAACATATCAATTAAAATTTATACTGAAGATGAAAAAAATCTTTAAGAACTAAAACACACTATAGACATATGTACAGGCTACTTCATTCGACATTGAAAATAAAATGACACGATCGAAGTAAGATAAGAGAGAGTGAGAGAGAGAGAGAGCAAGAAGAGCTTCGACGCAGTTAACAGACTCGGATACGGTTTTCGTTTTTCATTCGTTGGTTTCTTTTTTGTTCATTTGTTTGTTTACAAATGCATTTAAGCATATTTATTAACACTAGGTTCGGTTCGAAAAACAACTATCGTTGAACTGGAGATTGAGCTCTTCTCAATATCAACAATGATCTCGATTCCAATGCGTCGAGCGCAGCTCGGCACACCTTATAACATATAATTACTGATCCGGAGGTGGCGAGGTTATTTTTCTTTTGAACAACAGGATGTGTGGTTCTGAAAATAAAAATATATCATTTAGAGAAACTTGACGAACAGAATTATCATTGATAAAAGATTTTTATCTACAAATTTTACGTTTAAAACTACTAATATCAATTTTCAGCGTAAGAAAACAACATTTCGAACTGATATCAGTCCATAGTTATTCGTAATCATAATTTTCAATTCATTTTATACTTTTCAAACTCCTCTCAAACAATTTACACAAAATGTTGCTGCGTAATTCGCAAACAAATCACATAGCTCCTTAATCAACTAAAAACAGGTAATGTTTTATTCTTTGGTGACGAAAGACTATACAATGTGTTCTCATGCGTCTATGATACACAAAATATCAGTCTAGGCCATAAAGAAGAACAAAGAGGAGACGCTTTGGACCTAATTGTGACAAAATTTCATACAGTTAGCCAAAGACTGTATCAAGATAGGCGAGAATCCTTCGCACTGATTATATCAGTTTACGTTAAATAAGTTAACCATGAAAAATAGACTTTTCGAGGCAACCCTTTTGCGTTTTTAAATTTTGGTTTTCGTGTCTTGAAATCCTCTTTCATTTTTTTTTTTTTTTTATTTACGACAGCAACTGCTTAGGCGATAAACAAGAAGAAAATTTGATAAAAATCAGCCAAAATCTATATTTTGGGGTCCTACCGGGTTGATGAGTCATGTAATGCACCCAGCCCTGGCTTTGCTGAACACCAATGGCTCTCCATTCTTGTTCTGACATAAGGTGGGTCCTTGGAACCAATTTAACAAGCTCTTTGGGCAGGACGACGTGTCTGAAACACAAAGAATAAGAAGTCGAAAAATCACACGTATTTGTATGTGTGCGTTTAACTGTTTACGGAGAATCTTAACGCCGGTAAATAGACACCGAACATAATGACGGTGATAATTGATCGAATGTCGAGGCGAGAACCTCGACATCTATTCAAGATTCAACGCGTATATGGCAAGACGAAATCGAAACAAAAGGAAATATACATAGATATGTATACAACATATAGTTATAAGTTTCTGGGTGTAACGATAAACCAACCTGTACTCGTATTTGTCGTCGTAATATTTGTCCGAGTAGTATATATTCGGAGCCATTATTGTTCACTTTATTATTATATTTTATTAAACACAAATCCGTCCGACGGACCGATGTAATATTTTATATTCAGTATTACCACTACACAGTTTAGGATATTATTTTGGAGAAAATCTTGCTTGACGGCGTGTGCTGTTTCTTTTGAAAATTAACGGATGTTGAAAGGCGAGACGAGCGGTGGGGAACACTCCGGTGTTGTTGACAGTTTATTATCAAATTTAGTAAACCAAAATCGAAAAATTTGGCACCAAAAATTGTTTATTTATACCTTTATTCCGTTTTCAATTATCATATTTATGAAAAAATTAATTTTACGCTCAATTCGTGGTGTGAATTTGACCGGAATCAGCTGTCTGTTGAATAAACAGTTCGAAATTTATCCGCTAGTCGTTAGTAGAAAAAAAAGGGGAGAAAAGAAAGTGTCTACTGTAAATTTACCCTAACCTAACAACATAACATCGCATAATCTAACCTCTGTTTAACGGGTTTTAAATTGGTTTATACATCGTTATGAATAATTGTTGAAAATAATGGATAAACATTCGCGTGAAAACTCGTATCGTAATAAGTCAAGATCGAGCGATGGATACGTTGAAAGATCTGCGGATAGATCGTCGAAACAAAGTGATTATAACAACGATGGTGAACGTAGTTTTAAGGAGTCTAGGTCGAGGCATAAAACAGCTAAAAGAAGTGACGAAATTAAGAAGAAATCAAAGAAAAAGAAGAAATCCGAATCTCCGAAATCTAGGAAGTCGTCTAAACACAGAAATCGGAAAAGGTATGAATCGCAATTTCTTCGAGGTTATGCTTTTCCCCCTGCTAGCTTTAGCATGAACTAATTTTCTGACATTTTTACAAACAATAAACGTTTTACCTTTTGTTCAAATTCAAAAACCCTTTTTTTTCAAGGTTTTATCTTCACATAACCTCAAATATCTTTCCTGAACTAAAAAAAAAAATACACGCGTGTGTATGCGCGCTAGAAGTGAAACTTTCTTATCATTAGCAAGGAACGTCCTATATATTGAAAAACAACAATTTTATATAGTGGATTCCATCCCAATTCGATCCGGGTATATTTACAATTTTTTTTTTGTCATTGACAAGGAATGTCCTATATTTTCCAGTCGCATTTTGGTTACATCCGAGTTTCATTCAAATCAAAGTTTTACTTAAAAAAGAAATAAAAAAACAAAACAACAGTTACAACTCCTCAAATACTAAATAAAACTTTTTTCTATCCAGAACGCCGTCCTCGTCGTCGTCAGATTCAAGTGACTCATCCGTATCGTCAAACTCTTCAGCAGATTCGACAAAATTATTAGAAAAATTACAAAAGCAAAGAAAAAAGCAAGAGGAGGATCGCAAAAACCAGAAAGAGTTATTAAAGGCAACTGAGACTCCTGAAGAGAAGAGACTGCGGCGTTTGAGAAAGAAAGAGGCCAAAGAACGCAAGAGAAAGGAGCGTATGGGCTGGGACAATGATTACCTGCATTATACAAATACGGACAATCCTTTCGGGGACGGAAATTTACTCTCAACATTTGTCTGGTCCAAGAAACTTGAGAAAGAAGGTCTGATAGGAGTGAGCAGAGAAGAACTTGAGACAAGAAATCGTCACAAACAAGAAGAAAATAAAAGAGAGCTTGAGAAAGTCAAGAAAAGAAGACAGGAGAGAGAACTAGAGAGACAACAAAGAGAGGAGGAAATGGCTCTGCTTCAGAGAGGAAAAGAGGCTGCGCAATTAGAACAGTGGGCGAGGCAGGAAGATCAGTTTCACTTGGAACAAGCGAGACTCAGATCTAGAATCAGGATCCAGGATGGTCGGGCTAAGCCCATAGATCTTTTGGCAAAGTATATAAGTGCCGAAGAGGAGGTGGACGCTGTAGAAATGCACGAGCCTTACACTTATCTGAGGGGATTGCAGATCAAAGATCTAGAAGATCTTATTGAGGATATTAAGGTTTATAAGGAACTTGAGAGAGGGAAGAACCTCGATTATTGGAACGATATCACTGTCATTGTCGAAGATGAGCTACACAAGCTGAGGAAAATGGATAGATCAGAGTACGAAGCTGGTAAGATTCAGCAGAATAGAAATAGGGTTAAAAAAAAAAAAGGGGCAATAACACCTGAAGAGGGAAAAATTTAAACTGAAACGCTTTTGAATCATATAATTTAACAGTTTTGACTTCTGGAATTGTTAAACAAGAGAAACAGAAACATTAATCAACTAATTTTAGCCGCAATTCATAAAATTTCATAAAATAATTGTATTAAAATAAAGAATAAATATTTCAGCCATTGGTAGAAGAGAAGGAATTCACGCATCGGTCGCAAAAGATGTAACTGCGGTATTTAAAGGGAAAACTGCAACGCAACTAGAAGCTCTTCAGCTTCAAATCGAATCGAAAATCATTGGGAAGCCTGAGGGTGTAGATATAGGCTACTGGGAGAGTCTTCTCTCACAATTGAAAGGTGATTTCACCACACTTTAGTCTTTTATTAAAGAAAAGATCTGCCTAAGACGAAGCTGTACTGATTTCTGTTTTAAAATTACAGCGCACATGGCCAGAGCAAGACTGCGGGATCGTCACCAAGAGAATTTGCGCAAGAAATTGGAAGTTCTTAAAGCCGAGCAAGGAGTAATTAAAACAGAAAGTGAAGCAGGCGATTCTCGAGCTCCTAGTGAACATTCTGTTAAAATAGATGACCAACCATCGACTAGCGCAACTGTAGCTGCGGAAAAGAGCGACGAGAGTCAGTCCGAGTACGTCATTCCACTATAACAACACTCCAAATTTTATTTCTAGACATTTTTAGGCAAAGTTTGAACAAAAGTGATCCAAGGATCTCATAATTGAATAACTAAATCATATTTCTCTTCCCATTAGCCAACATTCTTCATAATTCATAATTAATTATCGATTGTTTATTTACAGGGGAGAGACAGAGACCCAAAATGCAGCTGACGATCTCCTATCAGAATCTTTTAAAGACTATGAGTCCGGTGGTTATTCGCCAAAGTACATGACCCAGTCTCAATTAGAGCCTGGAACATTGGTCACATTGGAAGAAGACGATAATCAAAGATTAGACTTTGCCCGTAGTCAAGTCTTGAACACGGGACGAAAAGTTCAAAACGTTATCAGCGCCGAAGAACAGGCTATGCACAGAGAGGCGAGAAAGAATATGGGCGCTGACGAGGCTCAGTTTAGCGTGGAATCTTCTCTCGAGGCTCAGATCTATCTTTGGTCAGATAAATACAGACCCAGGAAACCACGGTACTTCAACAGAGTCCACACCGGATTTGAATGGAACAAATACAACCAGACTCATTACGACATGGACAATCCACCCCCTAAAATTGTCCAGGGGTACAAATTCAACATTTTTTATCCTGATTTGATAGACAAGAATACAACGCCGGAATATTTTTTGGTAAATATGCAGTTTGGGATTTCAAAGATTCCCGGAAAGCTAGCTGGGGTGAAAATGGATCAGTAAATTTGTTATTATTTGTGTTTTCAGACACCATGCGGGGACAACAAGGATTTTGCTAACTTGAGATTCCATGCTGGACCACCGTACGAGGATATAGCTTTCAAAATTGTTAACAGAGAGTGGGAGTACTCTTACAAACGCGGTTTTAGATGCCAATTTCATAACAACATTTTTCAGCTTTGGTTCCACTTTAAGAGATACAGATATAGGAGATAGATGACTCGAGTTGTCGGATTTTTTCTTTCTATAAGGGAAAAAATTCTAAAACTATATACTGTTGTAAGATAATCGAAAATTGGCGAAAGTAAAGATCTGTGTAATTCGTACCGCAATGATTTCTTCTAAAATCCAGATACATTTATGAAGATGATCTAAGGAACAGATTGTTATTCTAAGTTAGGGTATTATTGTATAAAACTCGAGAAAGCGGTTTTCTAAGACTATACCATCCTCTAGAAGAAATTTACGTTAAAACAGTTTTACAGCAACAGATAATGATTCTACAAAAGCATAATCAACTAAGACTCAGAGTTTTCGACTCGTTGCTGTTCATTTTTAGCTGTTGACAAACTAAAAGGCGTTTTCGCAAGATTTGGATCAATCATTTCGATTGTAAATACTTTAGTCTCTAATTATTGAAAAAACAAATCTCTATCATCAGATGACTATATTAGCAGACAGCTTTCAGACGTATTATTGATTTTGGTTCTAAGAAAATTGAAGAATATATATTTACAAATAGAAAGTTTATTTTACAGTATTATACAATTGTCTGTTTGTCTGATAAAGGATTGTTTTCTGTAGAATTGAGGACCAAAATATAAAAAATGGAAGCAACAGTCGCTCTAATTCTTCAAAGACACCTGCACTCTTACTTTTCCTGTATCTGTAAGAGGAAATGACTAAAAAAAATCCTGTCTCTTGCGTAATTAAACTTGAAAAAAACGAAAAACTAGTGAATATGACCGAAATGAAAATGACTAAACAACGACCATTTTTAAGATCTTTGTTCACGTACCCCAAAGTGTGTTTTTTTTTTTTTTTTTTTTATTTTATTTTTATTTTAGATACATAAAATCAATGTCTTGATTACTTATATCGTTAGGAATGAGTGTATCTATACATTGATGATTCTTCTCGGTGAGAAAAAATCATATAGATACGTGGTTAAATGATACATGTAAATAAATAACTAGATATAAAGTTGGACACAAGGTGACTTGTGAAAACTGATATTACTTGTAGTTTTCCTTTATATACCCGCATTTAAATAAATGATTATCCTCTATTGTATGTCACCTACTAATCATAAGCATAGTCATTATAATGTTTAATCATATACGGGATATATTTGGCAACAACAACAACTACAATCAATAGCAGTTCGAAAGTAGGTAACAAATTATTTCGTCATATGATTATTGTACGAGTTGGATTCTGACTAAAGAGGAAAATGAAAACAAAAGAATGTGGGTACAACTTCATATATACCCATATGTCGGAATCCAACTCTCCTAGATAAAATCTTCACTCTATTCAGTGATATACATTCTACATTATTACAGTATGACGTGCGTTTGGACTAAAAGTTTTCTTCGCTAGCTTGATATGAATTTTTTCAATTTTATATTTATTATCAATTACAAACTTCTAATGATGAGAATATGATGGTTCAGGAATAATTCTATGTAGTACCTATATCATCATTACTCAATGCCTATAGATGGTAAAGCGAGTCAATTTTTCCGTTATAATAAATTGGTATTTTGTGCGATCGCGCGGCGTAGTCGTGAAGAGTCTCTATTGTTGAAGAAGGAGTAGGGGAGGAGGGTGGTTTGGTATAAAAGCCGGGCACCAAATTCCCTCTACAAATTGAGCACACGAACGATAAAAATGTTTGTTAATAGTCGTCGTTGGATCGATCAACGCCACAACTACCAACTACCACTATTACAAACACGTATATATGGTAGAACGACGCGCTCTGTTGCAGGTGTACCCCGGGGCGACCGCACGTCTATTTTCCTACATCAACCGAACCAAACCAAATCTACCCAGGTAAACGCGGACTCAGTCAACGCGTGACGCACCTGCCCAACAGTCGCGCCTGTCCAAACGCACAAGTTTTTACTCTCACCGTAAACATATATATTTTCATATTCAATATTTATTTTTATTTTTTGAATCTATGAAAGTTCTTCATATTTAAGAAGATCGTTAAAAAGTCCATATCGCGTTTTTATTTTAAACAAGAACTCAAAGACTGAATTAAAACTATATAAGTAAGGCACTTAATTTGTTCATGCATTTATACAAATAATTCGATCGATTATACTTATGTATTATGTACGATTCTGCAGCAGAAAATTAAAAATCGGCAATGAAACATGTGATATTCTTAATCAGGATATATTTGTAAGATTATACTGCAGTCGCATTAATTTGAGTTAGAAATTTAAACTAAGAAATAAGAACGCAACAAAAAACTAATAATTGTAGTTGGATTAAATATTAAGCGCCGCTTGCTTAACGCACAAAATCCAATAAGCTACCAGAAGCTTTGTCATCCTCATCGACTACTTACTTCAGACTCATCATAATCATCCTAATAAATATAACAAACGACTCTAGCGTAAATACATAACATCTGTCAAAATAAATCCGTGTATATCGTCTCCGCATATAAAAAAAACCTCTAAAAGTTGGTCTAAATTGGCTGCATATGAAGAATCCTATCTATTGCTTGATATGTATGATGGTTGCATATCGGTAAAGTGATGACGAAGAAGGAAAACGATACTTATAGAGATCTCGCTTGATTGCCGTTACAACCACGAATTCCCGGGAGGAAGACCCACCGCGATATAATCATGCACGTGACTTGATTATAAATTCTTTGTTACCCGATAACATTAACTCAGCTGCTGCGGGAAGGACGTCGGTATCATCACCGCGGGATTTTACTTCCGGTACAATAACACGGTCTAAAAATTCCCTCGTATCGATAAGCTCGGGACAATCGTCTGCGGAAGGAATTCTATCCGCAGCAGCTGCAGCAGATACGGTAAAGCGTAAAGATTCAAAAGCGTCTGTAATGCGGTGGAAGGATCGAGGACCGACGGAATTTCTGTCTGAAAAAACGTTCCTGGTTATAAAGGATAATCTGAACGTATTCGACGGCGGTACTACGACGAGCGATTTTTGCAGTAGCGTTAAAAAAAAGGCGGGAGATGTCTGCAGCACGCCCAGATCTTCGAAGGCTAAATCGGCGGCCTCAAACGCTGGCACATGGCCCCCAAAAGTGAAGAAAAAATCATCTTATACTTCGTCAACTACGTCCCTTGAGAGACCGAAGACCGCTAATCTCGACGAACCAAACTTCCTGGATCCTCGACTAGTCGACAAATTAGATATGTCTATGCTGAGCAAGGAACTCCTCCTAGATTCAATGACGCATATAAAGCTTGTAAACGGCGGCGTGGGTGTCGGCGGAATCGAGCGGCGTCGACAGAGCCTTAATATCCCGTCATGCCCCGGTGTTAGCAGGAGGGAGTTCAACCGGTTGGGAGGAACGAGTGCCGCGACGCTGGGGTATACTAACTCGGAGAATTTAAACTCGGGCATAATATCGTTGGCAAGACAGAAACGGAAGAGTTTCGAGCCTGTTACGGACTCGGAGACGTATAACTTGCGAGACACGTCGCCAGCTGACGTTAGAGCAACGATGAAGAAGCAGACAGGAAAGAGTCCGCAGGGGGTTGTGGGATCCAACGAAACTATTTTCAAGCGATTTAACACCGAGGGTAGAAGCCGGGACGACAATAACAACAAACGTACATCAACGGGGAGTCTCACACCGAAGATATCCGCTTTATCCCTCGCGAAGAAGAAGGCGTCTAAGACCTTGATCAAATCTGATGTCGAGGTGTTCACCGGACCAACTAAAAACGCTCCGGAACCTTGCAAAACTTGCGGCAGATCGGACCAGCCGGAACGTTTTCATAGCCATCCTAAAAACACCGTTGTGGCAGTAAAAGTTCGCGATAACGTTGCTGCAGCTGCTGCCTCAACAAAGACGAAGATCGCGGTACCAAAAAGCATCCAGAAACCAGTGGCCTTGAACTTTCGAAGCGAGAAACGAAAGGGAAGCAAAATCGACACTCCTTCAGGGATTAACGGTGGCTCTAAAAACTCGCAGGAAAATCACGAAACAAATCTTCAACGCGAAAAAACTTCTCCACAATCCGCGACTGAGTCACCTAAAAGAGGACCGAGAACTGTAACTTGTTATATCTGCAGCCGAGAGTTTGGGACCGCAAGCTTTCCCATTCACGAACCAAAATGTCTGCAGGTAAGCAGGAGTTTAAAGTTTCCTTAAGTAACTATACTAACGCGAAGGTCACGCTGGATATATTATGTATATATAGGTAGAATGTTTATTGACGAATCAAATTGGCCTTTATTTTGGTATTCGCGCATGGATAATTAATAAGTCTTGAATGTTGCGTGTCGTTATGAGCAAGGAGTATCGATGTTCATATTTAAAAATAGTTATTACCGCATATTCGTCGCGGTAGATGCGTTGTATGACTGACTGCTATGTCTATCCCCTTACGTATCATATATACGTATTGATTGTACATACAATACACATACGTCCGTCTTTCGCAGTCATAGTTACATAGTTAGTTAATCAGAATCATCTGAGAGTATATTATGTTTCATATAATAGCTCAGAAGGAAGGAATTATGACGAAATCTTCGAAGTGTTCATTCGCTGTATTCACTGGGTCGCGAATATACGATGATTACGGTAATTCGACCGTGACATTGGAACCGCACCTACGCAAACTGTGCATGCCCAAAGCTTCGTTTTGCAGATGGTCGCTAATGATCGCTAAATAAGTTCTACATTCTCTTTAATATCGCGAATTTAAGTCGTTATCTCCCTACCTCTATCTAACTCGCCGCTCTTTGTTTGACTCTTGTCGGTCATGTCTCTGCGTCCCGATACCGATAACGCGGTCAATGAATAATATATTTATATTTTACACGTGTGGCGTGGCTCGCTCTATCCACATCCGATCGATCACCACACTTAACGAATATGCTCTAGGTCACGAATATACAGAAAATAATAAAAATGTATCGCGACGATATAATGTTTTATACATCGAATAGAATAACAAGATAGAATAATTGCACCCAGATACAGGACCGTGCAGGGGTCAATTGTACAAAAAAGAAAGTATCAATACAATATACCTCTAATTGCAAAGGAATTGGTAAAAATTCGCCACTTCAATATGTGTATGTATTGATACTGCGATGACGTATAGGTATTGATATCGATTCGATCCACAATCTAAGCGCATGGTAGCTGTATACGCATATCAGTTCATGTTGTACAAATGGTATGTATGATACGCATCGTGGAACTGCGCTACGGACTTTATAAATGTCCGTCTTCGTATGCGTGACATTGTTACTCTAGACCTTCGGTGGTTTTATAGATATACATATATCATATAGAGCATGAAGTCTACACGAAGTGTATTTGTCCTCGTTTTACAGCTCTAGCAGGTACTCTAATCTGACATTTTCGTCAAGAATGAATTAATTCAGAACCTGCAGGGTGGATCGGACTTGAAATCACGTTCAAAAATCGAATCGAGCGGTTTTGAATCAGCAATTAAAAAACGCTTTGTAACGTGTCGTAATTATACGTGTATATAATTTATGTATCCAGGTTTATCTAAGTAGCGGATATCTTGCTAAAAATCGTTCGACTCTGTACAATTGCGAAAAGAGACTGAAATTCAAAACTTATTCATATGCATTGTAATTTCTCTGGCGTGACATTATGCCCTTTCAAAGTCGCAGTGAGGTTGGTCAAGGTCTTCTATAGGTATAAGATGCCTAGGCTCCTTCCCAAACGCGAACTTATGTTGATTATGTAATACTCTGGTCTAGCCGGGTGCCTGCAACTGAGGTAAACGCGTCGGTCGGCACAGGTGTTGAAAACGCTGTTCATATATGCGCTCTATCTGTGTTTAGATATGCATGATATGTATATACTTCATACCCATCGAAGAACAGAAGCCGGTAATTATGCCGTCAGTGGTTGTGAGCAACAGTTGGCCGAAAATAGCCATGCAAATTTATCCAGCTATTATTCCTTATGGAGAAGCTATTTCAGGACACATTGCATATCGCACATAATGCATTGCATTATAGATCGTAAATTATCCAAAATAATGTCAACGGAAATCTCTATTCGTTGAATTTCAGAAATGGGAGAGAGAGAACAACGCTTTACCACCGTCCCAACGACGACCTGCGCCTCCGCAGAGACCGCAGGTATTGCCCGGTCAGCAGGGTTGGAATAAAGCAGCATGGGAACAGAGCCAGGTATACACCGAACTTAGGGAACAACCTTGGCTTTCAGAAACACTAAATAATTCATGATGTATTAGCAGCTCTTTATTATATTACCGTTATAACGCATAACGATATGAATTTCATACATTTTTTATACGTATGTATGTATCAATATACACGATGCATAAATTTATTGTTTAAAAAAATGATTCGTGATGATAATTATTACAGATATAGGTATATATATCGTTGTTGCTATATAACATACTTTAAAGCGAGTGAAAAATTTGTGCATATAATATAGAAGATATGTCGATTTTATACCTAAGAAGAAAGAAAAAAAATAGATAAGCAATTGTTATTATTTATTTTAGGCACAATTGCTTCCGTGTTCTCGTTGCGGACGTACTTTTTTGCCCGATCGTTTACCCGTCCACGAAAAGAGCTGTAAAACACAGAGAAAGGTAATAATATACCATTCATGTCATTTCTCACTGTATAAAATAATTGATAATGAATAAAGAGAGCTGGCGAGAGAGAATAAACGTTATACCCATACTCCGTGATATAGAATCCTGGGCACAAAGAGGATCAGGCCGAAGAAAGGATTCGGGTGCCCATAGCGGTAGGTACATCTGCAGTATCCAGGGAACCCCCGATGGTATTTTGTCAAATATGCGGGCGTAGCTTTGGAACGAGAAGTATAAAGATCCACGAACCTCAATGCTTGAAACGTTGGCAAACAGAAAAGGACGGCCTCCAGCCCCCGCAATCTCAGAGAAAAAAGGATCCTGCTGCAGTAACCCCACCATCAGCAACATCTTCTACGGTGAGTCAATCGCTACGAAGAAACAGTGTCGATTAATTATTTTTTTTTTTAAACAAATTTTTGCCCGTATAACTGTACAAATTTCACATTCATGTATCAATTAGTATATAACATGTCCTCTGTAATATATATTGTACAGCCACGAATCTCGAATAATATAAACTCTCTACCGCGTACGTTTGTTTTTAGTCTTTAGAAATCGTGTCGCATATGATTTCTCCATTTTGTTCACCCGGTTTTCAATAATAATTAGAGAAAAACAAAAAAAAAAAAAAAAATCGATTTCCGTCTATACAGCAACTTCGTTGGAAAGTTAATAAGCGAAAGCAGTATAGCTGTAGTGTTCAACGATACATCATATTGAATACTAAACAGTTAATTGACACGATTGAGAGAATCCGGTTTCTTACGTGAAAAACTCGTTCAAGATCAACGAAAGAAAATTTTCTAAACCGTTTTCCCTTGTCGCTTTACAAAACCGTGTTGAATCAGGAATGTGTATACCGTTTTATTTTATTACGGGGGGAAAAAATCGATCGAGTTTTTTCCATTATAGCTGCTGCATCAGGAGAATCAAATTCCTCAGAAAAAAACAGTTCCCTGTTACATTTGTGGCAGGGATTTCGGATCCACCAGTATTGCAATTCACGAACCACAATGCCTTAGGAAATGGCATCAAGAAAACGATAAGCTACCCCCTGGCCAGCGGCGCCAACCACCTGAGAAACCGGACATCGTATTCACACGTAAGTTAGACATTATCACGATTTTACATATAATGATCGGTCAGTAGCAATTTAGGCTCTTCAATTTAAGGTCTATTGTATTCGAATTTGCCGAAGTGCACTTCATCTATACCGATATTCGCATGATATATCAACAAACGCGTAGTTTTGACTATAAAAACCGCGAATACTATGAATACGTAAATTCAGCGAGGTCGACGACTTCCTATTTTCTCACTCCTTCCGCTAGCCATTGGCCATTACGTCCATAAAATCGATTACAGTATCCCCTAAAAGCGGAGTGATCGTGGCCATGCAGGCGAGCTTCGTGGCAAGCATTGAGGTCAAATTCAAAGTAGCTTTTTGATCATCGGGAAGATATTGCCAATTGATCTTCTACGCTTTGCTTGTTAATAGCTGTTCTACTTAGTTGATATACCCGACGTTAATGTAGCTCGTAATCAGTTTATTTCAAAGGATAATCCGCTTCATAGTGACCAGCGAATATAGGATCGAATATTATAGCGTGTGATACGCGAGTTAAACTTATTCAAATGTCAGAGTTCGCAGGACGAAGCAAAAAGAATAGTGTAACATGGTATATAAGAATCGCTTTACGCAAATCGGGAATATAAAGCCTGAGTTTCGGCCCTGCACCGGATTTCTATTTCCAGGTGATGGTACCGGGGCTAAAGTGATCGATTACGTCGCAACAGCCGAAGCCAACTGGCAGTCCCACCTGGGACAGCTGGTCCCTTGTAAACGTTGTGGACGGACCTTTAATCCCGATCGTGTTGCTGTTCACGAACGCGGGTGTAAAGGAAATCGTTGAATTCGTTAATCTGCTAATCGTAAAATCCATTCTTTATATTGTACAATGTGCAACAGTCAGGTACAATGTGTAATACAAGAATGGAGAATATAAGAGCGCCATGTTAAACATATACTGCCGCTCGACCGTACCTATTTTGCAATTTTTGTTATTTGACTTGATTTTCGCTACACTTGCAGAGCACTTGAATTTTTTAAATGCTGCACACTTCAATACACGTATACGTATAGAAAGGCTTGCAATTTATAGTAACGAAGAGTGACAAATTCGTAAAGCTGATCACCTTTCAACGATATAATTAATATACTATCACATGCGTGCAGTTATTACAGTTATTGAGTATAATGGATCGAGGAACGACTGCAAATTCTCGAAGATATACGCCGTTTGAAAAAGAAGATTCAAGAAAAAACTAACTTCGTAGTTGTTTTCAAAGTAATATTGATTCGCTCTATAAAAAGGTTGAGACCTTTGATATTAGGTGATACGATTTCAACGTTATACGTACTGAAAAATCGACAAAACGTCTTATTATACATAATTTCAATGTTTTATAGTTCTCTGATTCTCATCTGATATGAACTTTGATTTTACGATCAAAGATGTAATTAGTATATATCAGACGCAATATATTACGTGTGAAAGGTGATTTCAAACGAATTATTGCATGTAATCGTGTGATCGCAACAGTATTTTGAGTGATATAGTGTTTATATGGTTTAGCGTCTAGCACAGAGTTAATATATAGTAAAATATGTATATGTATATACATTACACGAAAATATAATATATCATACATAGGTATAAGTAAATATTATATAATATATGTCAATGGCCTTATTGAAAAAGAAAGAAGAAAAAAAAGAATCAGTATTTTCGTACAAAGCATAATAATATAACGATTTATAATGATTAACGAAACTGAACGAATATATTTAATGAACATTTATTTTTTATGCCTGTGCCAGCTATCGAATATTTTACTAATTGATCCGCTGTTTCAAATTTGATCGATGTATAATTATTATACTGGTAAAAATGATTCTTATCATAATTGTGTATAAACTCAACCATATAATTATACATACGAATATATGTGCATACTACGTACTGTATCGATCTGGAAAAAAATATATAATATATCTTTACTAACAAAACGTTGTGGTGACTTATTGCGTACGTTGTAATAATATTTTAAAATTGTTATGATAAGCATGATCCTAATAGATCTTTAAATCGCGACGGACTGTTATATTTTAGATTTTGATTTTCAGCCGAAGGTGACTGTGATTTCATCGCCACATTTCATAGGATATGGGAGAATCATTTGAATTCATTAATCCCGTGTCGAATTTGCGGGAGAACCTTCAGGAGTGAAGCTTTGATGAAACACGAACCGCATTGCGATGCTTCATATTATCGTAGGAAATCTATCGGTACGAATAAAAAGAAGAGGAATTCATAATTCGAGAAAGACTCATGTTGAAAATATTTATTAATTAAAACAAAAAAAAATATAAAAATAAACTACTTAATAATACAAACAGTTGGAAAAACATTCATTTTCTGTATCAAGAGACTCGGTAGAGTCTCGCGCCAAGTACATTTAAAAGGATTTTTAAACGCACGGCGTGAGACTCGACCCGAGTCTCTATACCGGAGAGACTGCGATTCGGCGGAGTGGGGGTAATAATCGTATGATATTTTTAATGTTTCACCGTATTCTATATCATCCTGTAAACTATCAATTTATCTTTAGAATGAGGGTCTAAGCAGCTTTTATTCAACACCAAGATCAGTGCGATCGGTGCACGGAAACTGATTATTTTCTGTTTTCATTAAATTACAAGCACTCGGTTCGATCAAGAATTTTCGTCTACGTCTCCGTCAACATAAGTGTAAAGTTGCCTGGGTATGTAGGGACATAGAGAGGACATTGGGACAGGGGAGAATACACGGGTATGAAATCAGACAGAGTTGCCGGTCTACCCTATACTGTAACGTGTTTTTATTATTCTATGGTTCATGGGCACGAGTCTTATGCGCGTCGTGCGTGCGCGATGCGAAGAATAATAACCTATATTTCGTGATGACAGCTCGGTAGAAGAGAAGAATAATAAGAGTAGCTGAAAACTTTTCAAATAATTATTAATGCAAACTTCGATATAATTTGTGAAGCAGAAATTGTTGAGATCAGCACCGGTATTTTCTATAGTAATGCTTATTAATTATTTCTACTTGTTTATTTTACGACGTCGAGTTTTCGAGGTTATGAGAATTATCTGTCACATCGGTCACGATTATTAACGACGCAGATCAACAAGTCCGGCTTGTGTCGTAGGATACTTTTCGTAGACTTGCTCCTAATTTTTATTTCTCTCAATAACCTAACTCTTACACAAATGTTAACAATCGCATTATGTATACATACAGTGCCGGACGTCGTGCCTCGTAGAATGCGTTTATGTGTTTCAGACAGCTAAAATCATACCTCAAGGTTTGTGAATACCGTGTAAATGTGTCTAGATCACAGCAATGGGATGAAGACAATTTCGCCGGCATAAGTTATTATCACCTGACCAAGTTTTATAACAAGGGCACTTTGATGGATGACCGGGCTGACATATTTGTGTATTTATTTAAAGATTATGAATAGATTTGTTGTAGCAGAATTTTTTCCAAATTATATTCTACACAAAATTCAATGGAGTTGGGATAGGAATGTTTATATCTTCAAGTCAAAGAAACACTATTTTCAGACCGTTTCTTACGTCTCAGTTGTAGGTAGTACATTTTAGCTTAATGATGCTCGGTCTGATATGAGTTCAGATTTCTGTGGATTTATATTGATCATTCTCTCGTTTTCACTGCATGTTTTTTGTAATTTTTCAGTAACGAAATTCTAGAGCCGTTGTAGTCTACGTTGCCTTCCAATCAATGAGACACACAATGAACACTGCGCTTGCAACTGCTGAGTTTACAGATATATTGTCCCTTCACAAGTCACAATTCAGAACTCATAAGTAAATGAGGAAACAGAAAATAATACTGTTTGATCCTGTTACAATCACATCACTTTGTACTATTATTATAACATCACCGTGGTAGGTGAACCGTTCATATCCAGTGACAAGAATAGTTTATAAGAATCCAAAAATGTGAATTATGATCCGATAGTACGACACGGTTCTAGGGGCTATCCTCAGTGCTATTTATTTCCATTGAAGCCAGCGATCAACTATCTTTTGTCTCTAATATTTTGATGTAATGAATGTCAAAAGTATAGATAATTTTTTATTGTTACCAGTAGACCAAGATTTATGAGTGAATTTATAAAGACTATTAACCACATGACAATTTCTGATTTGATATAGAATCGTTGCCGTAGTTTCTTCATGTTCAAATTAATCTTTGGTCAAATTTCCTTTCAATTCTACATTCATATAAGGCTGATCTTCAAATTTTCCCTACGTCACAGTTACAGAGTGATTGATTCTACCTGGAGTTCGAATCCACAGAGTTCAAAAGTATAGTGCATATTTTTTATAAAGAAAAGCTACTGTTAGCCAGTACTGCATTATAACTGTCACTATGGTGATTTTCTTATTCATATTGACACGTGGCTTATCAAAACGCATGGCAATGAAACCGACAAGCCCAGGTTTGTAGCTGGCATAACGTCCTAAGCGCCATCATATGACCGTTTGCCCTTTTCAAATTCAAAATGTATAATTTTTCATATGTATAAATTCTACAATTCTTTATACAATTCATCATGAACAAGACTTGGAACGAATCTAGATGGTACAAAAAGTAATGAAATCCCCCCAAAAGCACCTCTGGTGCAAAAACCTCTCGCCAAGTACATTATACAAAAATGTCGTTTTCATACAAAAAAATATTGAAATCAGATCTTATTGCCAAGTAGGTGATATGAATTTGAAAGAATGACATTTACTTTATCTTGAATTATCAATAATCAGGCCTCAAAAAAATTTTTTATAGCATTTATATAGTCTTGTGATACGTTATAATCTAGTGGATAATAGTACGCCAAAACAGATTTAGCCGTACCTTCCACATTGAGAATAGCACGGCAATTTGTACAATTCATTACGTACAGGATAAGAAATAAACAATATTGTACAAAAAGTCGTGAGATCTCCCCAAAAAGCACCTCTGGTGCAAAAACCTTTCGCCAAGTACATTAATGCAATCATTACCCACAAAAAACATCCTCCTGCCAAACATCCTCCTGCCAAAAAACCTCCTGCAAAACAATATATACAAATATTTTATTATGCAAAAGTTAATTATTCGTTAGAATCAAAAAAATTAATCGTTCATCGACAAATGTATGGAAATCACTAACTATTGCCAAGTACATGCCTCGCGATTTATTTATACAATATCAAGATACTCGGTAGAGTCTCGCGACAAGTACATTAAAAGGAATTACATCGAACTCATGAAATAAGATCAATTAAAATTAAAATTAGGAAAAAACAAAGAAAAGAAAAAAAAAATTTGGAGTACGTGGTACTTGGCGGGCATTTTTGTAGAAATTACAAGAAAATATAAATGCCCGCCAAGTACCACGTACTCCAAATTTTTTTTTTCTTTTCTTTGTTTTTTCCTAATTTTAATTTTAATTGATCTTATTTCATGAGTTCGATGTAATTCCTTTTAATGTACTTGTCGCGAGACTCTACCGAGTATCTTGATATTGTATAAATAAATCGCGAGGCATGTACTTGGCAATAGTTAGTGATTTCCATACATTTGTCGATGAACGATTAATTTTTTTGATTCTAACGAATAATTAACTTTTGCATAATAAAATATTTGTATATATTGTTTTGCAGGAGGTTTTTTGGCAGGAGGATGTTTGGCAGGAGGATGTTTTTTGTGGGTAATGATACCTATATGTAATTCGTGTATACCTATACCTAGATCTGTAATCTGTATTTCAAGTTACAATACAACGTTGACTGAAGAATATATCTTTACTACTATATTCTTCAGTCAACGAATACAAGTTCCTCATATCATAATATACCGTGTACTATAAATTATGTTATGAGACTTTCATTGAGTTTTGCAAAGTCGCCAAACATGTGTTAATCATGTTCTATGGTGTTGATACTTTAATAGAGTCTATATTTAATACGAACTGGCGATACCTCATATCGGAAATTTCTTGCATTTTATGTTACATATAGAATATCGTTGTGCGAATGTTGCGCAATATAATACATAAACATCACTATAGCTGAAAACTGCGGCGCATATTGGAAAATAGCATTTGTTGCATATATTGCGCAATCTTTCGACATTCGCGTTAGCCAATGAAAATACGTGCTTTTGGACCATAAGAAATGCACTCTAGCGAAATGAAATCCATACAAAATCCCTAATAATCCATAATGATCCATATAATATCCGAAACTTCACGATTTCAGATAGATAAAACGGATTATAGCTTAACAAAGAACAAAAATATGAGTAAAGATTAGTAATAAAATAAGATAGTCGGTAAACAGAGTAAAGACTGCATGCATTGTTTATTTCACATCACTTCCGCTTTCACCCGCTAGGAGGCAGCAGGCAACGAACGTCAGATCGTCATAAAATGCGTTCACTTAGGTCGGAAATAGGAGCAGAGGAATACGCACGCACGTGCGTGCGTGAAAGCTGAAGTTTCTGATTGGCCGCAGTCGACAAAGAGTCTACACGAGTATACCTATATAGGTATCATTTAGGTATAGTGTATCACTGCGACTGCGCCTATAATATAAAGTGCGCTGCGCCCTCTGCCACGAGTGAACCCAGAGTGACAGAGAGAGAGAGATTCCCTTTTGCCGCACTCTTGTACGTTCGGCTGTTCTTTCCCAGGGAGTCCGCCATTGTTGGCGCACGTATATTTCTGACCAGGCTAACGAAAATCGGACAACATCCAAGATGGTGAGTAAATATATCGTTAATTAATTGAAGAACTGAAATCCGTGTTTATTCAGAAGTGCGTTAAAGTGTGTATTTTTTATATCGGTGTTTATGGTATCGTGAAAATAATCAAAAACCATACGATTGCTCCCGATTGCGCAACCTTGCGAACGTCAGTGTTTGACGATCAATTACATATCTCATCAAGGACCTATTCTAACAAGGATAACGCCAAATTATTTCCAATAATACGAAGAATCTTCTGTAGAAATATTGCAACCATCGATTTTGAACTAGACTATGAAAATCATCGAAATATGTTCCGAGCGCTACTATCGTCGACAACGTGTCACAAACCAACATGACGATCCTTTACAGTATCCAGCGGGTTTAGAGATTCAATAAATCCCGATTAAATTATTAGATCAACTCTCACCTACGTCTTTATCGAATATTACCAGACTTACCGATATCAGTTCGTCCGTAAATTGACACTCTACTTTCGCAATATGGTAGCAAAACTATCAATAATTAATATTAAAAAAAAAAAAAAATAAAAATTCTGTACACATACCTATATTTATTTAATGGACGATCAAGTATATCAAGAAAATAATCATATCTGGTCGGATAACAATCGCCAAATATAACAATATTACGCCACAGTCAAACAATATGTTGAAAATAATTGATACGTACAACGATAATCCTACCAAAATTTAAACATATTAGATAAATATGTTGATATTGATTAATTGTACAATCATTCTACTATTATTTATAAATCTTGAGAACACTTGACTGATTGTTTGATTAAGTTACAACAAGCCTTTTAGCTTCTCTTTGTTTAGTATATTTGCTGATGATATGTATTTGTAAATATTGATGAAAATAGTCAAATAAACGGAAGACTTGTATCATTTCTTTGTTTCCCATCTTTTATTTTTTCTTATCATAGAGTAAAATATTTTTTCTACATATGTTGAATCATTACACCCATTATTTCCCAGGTGAACTTCACAGTAGACGAGATCCGTGTGATGATGGACAAGAAGAAGAACATTAGAAACATGTCCGTCATTGCTCACGTAGATCACGGAAAGTCAACACTGACTGACTCCCTTGTTTCTAAGGCTGGTATTATTGCTGGTGCAAAAGCTGGCGAGACTCGCTTCACTGACACTCGTAAAGATGAACAAGAACGTTGTATTACAATCAAGTCAACGTAAGAATGAACTCAAGACTTTTCCCATTCATTAATTCATAACTCCTCTTTTTATCAATTCCAAATTTGAGACAAAGAGTAAAGACATCAGAGATTCACATATCTAAACACTCTATTCTCATTCCATAGCGCTATCTCCATGTACTTCGAGCTCGATTCTAAGGATTGTGTTTTCATCACGAATCCTGACCAGCGTGATAAAGATGAGAAGGGTTTCTTGATCAACTTGATTGATTCACCTGGGCACGTAGATTTCTCCAGCGAAGTAACTGCCGCTCTCCGTGTCACTGACGGAGCACTTGTCGTTGTTGACTGTGTTTCTGGTAAGCTTTTATACATTAATCTCTTTTTGAGATTCCCGTAAAACTAGGAAATCTAATAAATTGTGACTAAAGAGAGAAAGTTTGCTCAGTAAATGAGACATATGTTTTTTTTTTCTCAATACTTTTGTGTGAAAGGAGAAAGTCAATTCATAGGACTATGGAGTACAGAACGATCAGAATTTTGAATTGCAATTTGTAATTTTTGTATAAAATGGTTGAAACATCAAATAAACAATTCAGATTTCGGTTCTGTAGGACTTTTAAGAACTCCGACAACTTTAGTAATCATACCTTCCAGCACACCAGGGCTACTCTGTAGTGTGTGAAATAAATTTTTTTACAAAATTTATTTCGTGCACTTTGACAGTGTTGGCAGTGCGTCAATGGAAGAAGATTAAAAAACCCTTTAAGTAGCTTTGTTTAAACGCTGCCAGTGGACCTCTATCTTTATGTTCGATACTGGTATGCTACGACTTTGCTGCTACAAAACAGAAAATAGATTTGAAAAAGCGAGGCACAAAATTCAAGATCGAAATTTTTTTATTCTTTGCAACTTGCACGGATTTTTGTGAACAAAAAATCACTTTTCCACAGGTGTGTGCGTGCAGACTGAAACTGTTCTTCGTCAAGCCATTGCTGAACGTATCAAGCCCGTACTTTTCATGAACAAGATGGACCGTGCTCTGCTTGAATTGCAGTTGGAAAGCGAAGATCTTTACCAGACTTTCCAACGTATTGTTGAAAACGTAAACGTCATCATTGCCACTTACTCAGATGACGATGGTCCTATGGGAGAAGTCCGCGTAAGTTGATAAATTATACCAACTAAATATGATAATTGACTGGTGGCGATTCTTTTTTGATTAATTTCAGATCAATAGTTCGATAAATCACTGCTTTACTTATGATTATCATCTTTTTTTTGTCTTTATCATAACAGGTGGACCCCAGCAAGGGATCTGTAGGTTTTGGCTCAGGACTTCACGGATGGGCATTTACCCTGAAACAGTTCTCTGAAATGTACGCTGAAAAATTCAAGATTGATGTTGTCAAGCTAATGAACAGACTTTGGGGTGAATCCTTCTTCAATCCCAAGACCAAGAAGTGGAGCAAGCAAAAGGAAGCCGATAACAAACGTTCTTTCTGCATGTACGTCCTAGACCCCATCTATAAGGTACTTAAAAAACATTTTTTTTATATCATCCAGTTTTCGATTCACAGGCTCATTTTTATGCAGGAATGAAAGTGAAAATCTATGTTTTGTTTAGCTTCTTTAATTTTTATTTTATTTTGAACTTGAAGCGCGAAGTTTATGGATTATGGAAAACTTACAAATTTGAAAAAACTTACAAATTTTTGTACATTACTTTATTCTTAAAAAAGATTCATCCTCTCTAGGTATTCGACTGCATAATGAACTACAAAAAAGACGAAGCTGAGAATCTTCTCAAAAAGTTAGAGATCACTCTGAAGCCGGAAGACAAGGATAAGGATGGAAAAGCCCTCCTGAAGGTGATTATACCATCAAAATATTCAAACTCAATTTATCTCATTGCCATATCTTCTTGCTGAGTAAATTTTTTCTTCTTCTTCTTCTTGAAAAAAAAAGAAACAAAAAAAAAAAAAAAAACAACCAATCCCCAAAAATGATGAATGTTCTAAATTATTTCTGACACCTCTTCTGAATCGTTGTGAGAGAGTCAATGAACCAAGTCTGATATCTGCGAAAAAAAAAGCATAACATATAATTAATCCCAGCTTTTCTTCTTTTTTAATGAACCATTTTCTGACTTAAATATCGACATTACAGGTCGTTATGAGAACCTGGTTGCCAGCTGGAGAAGCATTGCTTCAGATGATAGCCATCCATTTACCGTCCCCCGTTGTAGCCCAGAAATACCGTATGGAGATGCTTTACGAAGGACCTCACGACGACGAAGCTGCAGTGGGCATCAAGGTAATTAATCAAAACCTTTCAATGCAATAACTTAGTTATTTCATAATAATTTCGAGTATTAAACCAACATGATGATTGTTCTTCACAGACCTGTACTGATATCTTATGATTGACAGATTAAGAACGGCCAACTGATATTTTATCTATGAGAAAAAAAGATCCTCCGTGCTGATTATGAGACAAAAGTAATAATGATTTTCTTTACAATTTCCAGAACTGTGACCCCAACGCACCTTTGATGATGTACATCTCCAAAATGGTACCCACCTCTGACAAAGGACGTTTCTACGCTTTTGGAAGAGTATTTTCCGGCAAAGTATCAACCGGTATGAAGGCTCGTATAATGGGGCCAAATTTCACGCCAGGAAAGAAGGAAGATTTGTACGAGAAAGCCATCCAACGTACCATTCTTATGATGGGACGTTACGTTGAAGCTATTGAAGACGTGCCTTCTGGTTAGTGATTTCTTTTTCTAAAATGATACATTGTTCAGATAATAAGCAAGGCTTCAAATACCAAAATGATGATTGTTCTTCACAGACCTGTTCTGAAAATAATGAGAGACGATAAGAACGGCCAACTGATTTATTAGCATTAATTTTATCAATGATTATGCTGCATAATAGGCTAAAAATCTAATTTACTTTTGGTGTTTTTATTCACAGGTAACATCTGTGGACTCGTCGGTGTTGATCAATTCTTGGTCAAGACTGGAACCATCACAACTTTCAAAGAGGCCCACAACATGAAGGTCATGAAGTTCTCTGTATCCCCTGTCGTGCGTGTTGCTGTTGAGCCTAAGAACCCTGCTGATTTACCAAAACTCGTTGAAGGTTTGTAATTTTTTAATAATTATTCAATGATTATAAACTGTACAGTATCGTGTGCTTTGAGACTCATAACATGAAATTTTTGTGACCGTAAATTACTTACTGATTTACAGGATTGAAACGTTTGGCAAAATCCGATCCTATGGTCCAGTGTATCATTGAAGAATCCGGAGAGCACATTATCGCCGGTGCTGGTGAACTTCATCTTGAAATTTGCCTGAAGGATCTCGAAGACGATCACGCTTGTATTCCAATCAAGAAATCCGACCCTGTTGTATCTTACCGTGAAACTGTATCCGAGGAATCTGATCAGATGTGCCTCTCCAAATCTCCCAACAAACATAATCGTCTGTTCATGAAGGCTCAGCCCATGCCAGACGGCCTTGCCGAAGATATCGACAACGTAAGTACCTAATTGCTTAAAATTTATACATCTTTTTCACTTTAGGTTTTTTTGTTTTCAAATTAGGTATAATTCTGTGAGGCTAATTGGAATGTAATAATACTTTCGAATGGAACAATTCCAATGAATTTAATCCGTTTATATGTTTGATCTCCTTTTCACTGATTTAGTTATTCATCTTGTTTTTTTTTCTTTTATAGGGAGACGTAAACCCAAGGGATGACTTCAAAGTCCGTGCACGTTACTTGTGCGACAAATACGACTACGATATAACAGAAGCAAGGAAAATCTGGTGCTTTGGTCCCGACGGTACCGGACCAAATATTCTCCTCGATTGTACAAAGGGAGTTCAATATCTTAACGAAATCAAGGATTCTGTAGTCGCCGGTTTCCAATGGGCAGCCAAAGAGGTGATACATTAATCCGCAAATAAATATTTTACATCAATCAACTGTTTAAATGATGAAAAAACTCTTTTGAGCACTGGGTTATGAAGAACCGTGATTATCGTTGACATTTATACTGATATATTCCAACAATTCGAACTTCACATTCCCAACAATTATTATCATTAATAATAATCCTCAATCTTTACTCTGTCCACAGGGTGTTTTATCCGAAGAAAACTTGAGAGGTGTTCGTTTCAACATCTACGACGTGACATTACACGCTGATGCTATCCACAGAGGTGGTGGACAGATCATTCCTACAACTAGACGGTGTCTTTACGCTTGTCTACTAACTGCTGCACCGCGTCTTATGGAGCCAGTATATCTGTGCGAGATCCAGGTGAGGTTCTTTCATCAAATACATCATGAAAAAAAGACTTTTGAAAACTGAAATTAAAAAACAAAAATATTTCTAAATGATGATTGTTCTTCACAGACCTGTTCTGAATTATTATGAGAGACGTCTAAGAACGGCCAACTGATTTTTTAAAGTTTTATATTTTAGATGAAAGTTTGATATTAAGCAACTCTAATTTTAAATACTATTATCTTCTTCCAGTGCCCTGAAGTAGCCGTTGGTGGAATTTACGGTGTACTGAATCGCAGACGTGGTCACGTTTTCGAAGAATTACAAGTAGCCGGTACTCCGATGTTCGTCGTAAAGGCTTACTTGCCCGTAAATGAGTCGTTCGGATTTACTGCCGATCTTCGCTCCAACACTGGAGGACAGGCATTCCCACAGTGCGTGTTTGATCACTGGCAAGTTCTTCCTGGTGATCCAACTGAAGCCGGTACTCGCCCATTCCAGGTTGTACAGGTAAGATCGATCGTCTTATTTCATTTTTATGTGTACACATTTTTATTCCTGTATCAGTTTAGGGTCGAATTATACTACTTTCACGATCATAACTAATGGCAATGTTACTCGAAGCATTGACATTTTTAAATTCGTGAAACAGTAATTGTCTCTCGGTTTACATTGACCAGTTTAGGTAATTTTGGTTGGCCATAACGGGGAGACTCACAAATAACATTTGTCAGAAATATGAAAAATTATTTGAGTTATCTTTATGAAGGAGTAAACGATGTTTCATCTATACATATGTATATGTAAATGTTAATTATTTTTTTCAGGACACTCGTAAGAGGAAGGGGTTGAAGGAAGGACTTCCCGACCTAACTTCGTATCTTGATAAACTGTAACAAGTTGAAAAAAGATGCGCAGTGTATTTAAACATCTATTTAAATATTGTAATTCAATTAATAATATCATTTCGGAAACTGCTGCGAAACTAAACCCTTAACATCAAATTGTTTTATCAATTCTTGTTTTTTTTTTTTTTTTCTTTTTTTTTCATCGCATAAAGAAACCTAATCTAAGCAAGATCAAAGAGAAAAATGAAAAAAAAAAAGCAAGAAAGAGAACGGGTACACACATAATGGAAAAGGTGATAAACAAAAAGAAAACAAAATATTATAAAAATAAAAGAAAAGAAACAGAAAAATAAAAAAAAAAAATAAATAAATAATAAAGAAATTGTAATTATGTCGAAAATACCATGTTAATATGGGATGGACGGTTATTTTATACATTTATTTAATTACACATGCCAATACCAATTTCCCCAGTGGGCAACAGTTATTCAAAATATACCTAGATTGAAAGAAAACAAATGCGGTTTTTTTTTTATATTTTTTTAATAATATTATCTATGAATAATTTTGAGTCGTTGAACGAAGGATGGACTTCGCTGGATATACTTCACTTTGTAACAGTGATAACTGGTAGTAAATACCCTTTTTTTATTATCACTATTATTATTAATATTAATATTATTATTATCATTATCATTATTCTCTTATATAAAAATGAAACAAACTTGTCCCCTTGTAACTTGTTTTATTTTTCGGTTCTTTTTACACAGATCTTTTTTACTCTTATTCTTCTTATTCTTTGTTACCTCTGTTAAGTTTTCCATTTGATATTCAAGTTAAAATAAATAATAATAAAATAAAAAAAGATATCAATTACTGAAGAATACTATCGCTTGAATAAGATGTAAACACAGCACCTCGAAAATTCTAAGCTTTTAGAGAAACATTTTAAAAATTAAAAAAGGCAAAACAATTGATTGTCGCCGCACTTTTAATTCCCTGAAGTATAAAATCTAGTAACAGCTTGGAAAAAAAAAAAAGAACTGAACGACAAAATGGGATGAAGTAAATGAATTTGGACATAACTTTTGATTAGGTAAAATATATATTCGTGTACAGATACAATATTTCTTTACAGATTAAATAATTTTTTTAAACTATTTCTTTTCTCTTATTTATTTTTTATTTTTTTTTGTTACGAGCATACCAAAAGTTCACCTAGGGATCTCACACATCTCATTTCACCAATCGACAAATGTTTTCAAAAGTTTGCCCCTCAAAATCAGTCTATAATTACAATCAAGAATTTAAACAGTTTTATTAATCTACATCTATTGGTTATTCTACGTAATGTGGTAAGCAATTATACCGTAAATAAAATAGAGAGAAATTGAAACCTTCGACATTTAAAGTACAGATCGATCATTATGTTCAAATATGTAGTCAGTATCAGAATAATCATCATTAAGAACTAGTAGCAAACCAACTACATAAAGACTTGAGGGATTTAAATTGCTTTTAGTCAAATTAGTAGATTGAAAACAAAACTTCAATCCGAGTCATAAAATGGTCTATTCTGTTGTAGTTCGATCGTTTTTTAGTCTATTACTTTTTCAATCATAATTATTGATTCATTATTTTGCAAAGAACGATATAAGATTCATATTAAGAAAATGAGTAAACCGAAATCCATCAAGTCTTCTTTTCATTGGATTCCAATTTCAAATCACTGGACGGCTTGTACTAAATTCCGGGATATGTATGAACAACTGTCGAAAAAAAGTAAAAAAAAAAAAAAAAAAACCTACTATTGTATAATAGGAAGGATAAAAAATCATTCACCGTATAATTGGAGTTCAACAAATCGAGATAAACTAATTGGCCACTTGTATAAATAGGATTCCGTACATAAATGCTTCAAAAAAAAACAAAAAGAAAAAAAGGAAAAGTTAAACCAACATAAAAATTGTCACTATCTCCGATCGAATGTTGTTTGATAATATAAAATTAACTTACACTTAATATAATCGTATTTACAGAGATTGTAGCGTGCCTGTCGACGTTTTATGAGTTCTTGGTACAGCTTTCACGTATATACCGACCAAGGATTGTGCTGCAAGGAGGACAATGTCTCTTCGAGAAACTCCGGTCAATGAATGATGCCATTCGTTATGAGATACCTGATAAAAGAAAAGAATAATAAAAAAACAATACAAATACAACAATAGGTATAAAAATTTGGATTACAAGCTCGAAAAGAAAAATGACTAAATCATTTTTTATTCCACCTGTAAATTTTCCGCTATCAGACTGCCGATCGTAACAGCCAATCCTGACGATCTAAGTGGATAATCTTTAGGCGTTGCTTGTTGAGCTAATTCAACTATGTGACTAGGCACAGGCGTCATTTGCGTAAATGTTTGGAGATTTATATCGTTCTTTGGATCGCTTAGGACTATAACTCCCAAGTCGTACCATTGGCCTTCGCTAACTTCGAGTAAAAAGTTTTCAACAGCTATGATTGGCACGTCATTACGAACCGAGGGATCGTTTCTAGCGGAGTTTATTCTTTCTTCAGCTCCCTGTATGCCGGCAACAAAACCTACTGGCTGAGCTGCTACGGTTGAGGTCTCGACCGCCACGCCACTGTTGAAAAAATGGGAAAGAATTTTCATTGTTTGAAAAACAAAAAAAGAAAACGTGACTCAAATTTTCTGAAAGCAAACTTTAATGGTTTAGCAAGAGTTTTGCTTGAAACTTACGATACTTTTACTTGTCCAAATAATCCTTCGAATGCTTCTTTAATGGGTACTATTTTCATTTCTTTATTAGATGCGACAACGATTTCCACATCCTCGTAAGGATCTGTAATATAAATGTGAAAAAATTCTCGGAAATAATTCTTCACATATTTAACTAACATGTCTATCAAATCTCATGTATTTTATTATTTATCGACCAAAAGTACTTCAATGAGCTATTTTCCTTTTGGGTCTTAATCGATCTTTTTTACACTTTAGACTTTAGCATATTTTAAACTGATCACTTGACGTTATTACCGCTCAATATTATACTACAATTAACGAATGAAGCTGTCCCAAGCAATTTAGTGTATTTGTTAGACTGGAACTGGGCTATGAGTTGGCCAAAAATAGAATACTGTATAAACTGAACTAGATGTGATGCAATGCTGTGTATACACACGCGTTTTATAGTATACACACACAAGAACACATTTTTACATCATTCAAATATCAGACCTCTAATCAATTGCCAAATCTGATGTTCAATGTATCTGAAATTGTATGATCTGTCTTTAGGACAGAAACAGCTATTATGGATTCTGCAATTTCGTTAATTCCATCCTAAAAGTAATTGCAAGCTGCAGTTTGAAAATCAGGATATCTTCTGTAGAGAATAGTTTCATACAATGAATTGATGTCTAATAACTATATTATAGTTTAAATATGATCATCTATTCTGTAAAATGGGTAAAAATTGTAGAAACAATACCGTTCTTCGAAAGGTAATTGAAAAAAAAAGTCAACTAACACATGAACTGTTCCATCTGTGGATCAAGAGTGGTAAGCATGTAGTTGACGCTGTTCTTGGCAGTTTCGGTAACTTTTTTGACTACTTTACTAGAAGCAACGTTTTCCTTGACCCAAGAGAACAGACTGAAATCTTGGGTTTGATTGGGTGGTGGTATTTCGGTGTTTTCATTAGATGGTATAGCTGGTGAAAAACTAGCTGAATAATAAGTTTCTTGATGAGGTTGTTTCACTGTAATCCCAGACTGAGATTGAGGCTGTCTTTTTATTGAATCATTGCTAGCTCCGCTGTTTGAAGACAATAATTTCTGATTCGAGGTATTTTGTTCACCCAGCAATTGCACGGGGCTTGATATAAAACTTGGCAATGCGCTAGGCGGAGCAATATTGGATAGCAAATTTCCAGATGATGTTGATATGCCCAGAGGTGGCAAGAGAGACGCAGTGGACGATATGCTACTCAAAGAGTCTGAAAACAAAACCATATAAATTTATGCTAATGGATTCTTGGCATGCTTACAAACATAATTATGAATATTTCGTCTAGGTATAATGTCGCGGAAACTAAGCTGCAATCGAATCGACAGCTGTTATCAATGTCAAACAAGAAGTGACATGATAATGTTATTAACGGTGCATATAAAAACAGGTTTATCATTGACGTGTGGGGGACTGCATGATTACGAAATCTACTTATGTGCAGTAGAAATATGGAAGAAATCGGAATGAAGGAATGGATATTGTTAAATGGATTATTCATTCTTAGTGAACGTCGGTCCCAGACTCTCCGCGATCTGTTGTCAAATGATAATACGTAATCATTCTGACAGCAGTAAAGAGGTGTCTTATAGTCGTGTCAAGGTATAACTATATACTAACCAGTTTTAAGAATTTCCCCTGATATCGACATGTCGTCCGTCCTTTTCTCCACAAACTCAAACGTGGATTCCCCGTTCGATTCCTCGGCCATTGCTTGTTACTTAAAATTTTTTTATGTATATATAATTTTCTTTAAATGGATAAAAAAAATTATCGCTCTTTTTAGTGACCCGATTATATTATACTATTTACGATACTACGGTATACCCGATTCAAGATGACGGTAAATTTTAGCTTGTGGACACGCGTGACGTACACACTCCCCGCGCCGTACGCCTGTTATCGTTGCACACACTTGCTTCTGACTCTGTGTTATGCACACACATTTATAGACCCTGCATTTACACCAACCGGTATGACGCCTCAGAAGAAGGCTGAAATCGCGATTGGTCGATTCTCAGATGCGCGAACAACGCTCCGATAGACGACTATGGACACGTGGCGCTGGTGTTTTATTAATCATTATTTACATCTACATGGTGCGACGTAGTTACTAGTTTTTTAAATTCAGAGCAAAAGACTAGCCTGTAGTAGCAGAAAATGTAGTTTCGGAGCTCTATTATGTCTCGTATGTAATACGTTGTTATTAACTCCTTAATTCCTGGCACTGGAAATATTATTGCGCAATACACGTGTGTTCATCGAACTATTTTAATGGAGCTGTAAAAGCGCTGAAATGTACCGCACATCTTTTCGAATTATATTAATTGTTCTACAGCTAGAGTAAAAAAAATTATACGATTCAAAAGATTCGTAATTATTCCCGCCAACTATATGCGGCAAAAATAGTTCATGAAATAGTCACTGGATGGCGATGAAGACAATATCGATTGATAACATCGTCTTACAGAATTTTGATCGACTATGAAACGTACTGCTGGTTGCGAGCAATTAGGCGCTTTGCTGCAGAAATTATCTCAACGTTAGAGTTAACTATTAAAAATGTTTTTCTGCAAGCCTGAATGTGATGTAACTGTTTATCTTCAAGTTGAGAGCGAAAATTGAGCCTAGTCAATAATGATTTTTATATTTATAGAAATTTAGATTTTTGTTTTCTATCAGTGAGTCTAAGAAACTGCAGTACGATTTAGGAAAGCAGTTTTAGATGATAATTAAATGAACTTGGAAATCTTAAGACTTACCCTTGAAGCGTGAAACACACTGTTCGAGTCTCTAACAGAATGCAGGGATATAAAATCAGAGATGAATCACTTGTAATTTTAGTTTGTGAGTTTTTTAATAGATATATTTCATATAATAACGTAAACAAGGTGATTGTTTGTACAAATAGCATGATATAAAAAGATGCTCATATTAGGGAGGGAGCGAATCCCTTCCCTACGCCTTGCGAAAATACTAGACATAATACAAAAGGTTTACAAAAGTCGCTCGGCGAGCCTTACAGAGTTGAATTTGAATGAAACACTAAAAATGTCCTAAAATAACGCGAGAAAACAAAGAAACAAAAAAAAAAACTAAAATAAACAAGAACTAATAAATGATATCTCGATAGTTGAATTCTTCGTACATTTATTTATGGTGTAGAAAAATAACTTTCGTTTCTTAATCAGAAATTCTCGACCGAAATTGTCATTCGCTAAATTTACGAACAACTAACCAGCTCTGCTCGATGCGACTATTGGTAAACCTTGACACGGCACAACAATGTCATATAGTATAACTATGTTATATCGAGGCTTTATCAGTAAGAATGGTCGTTGCAGGACGTTTTAGAAATGAAATATCGTCGCGATTACTGTAATATCTAACAATACTAACAAGTAACAACTACCGAGACTTGAATATAAACTGAAATATTTAAATATCATCAATATCTTATCTATATCGATAATAATAATAATAATAATAATAATAATAACTCGTTCTCTTCTAATAATATGCATTTAATAGATGTTAGCTTCATCGTAGTTATACCATTCAGATATGAAATATTAGCGCTGTTATAGAAGATAAAAATAATCGCCACGCTAATATCTCATTATTACCGAGTTTAACCCTATTATCCATATTTATATGTATTCACAACTTGGTCAAAGCATTATTGATAAGCGAAGTAAACTGCAACGCTGTTCAATTCATTTCTAATACGTTTTCGATATTTTACTATCGAAACATGTATAGGTAGATATATCTGACTTCTCTTCTACATATTTGAATTATTATACAAATGAAACAAATCTTATGCCTCGAAATTCATATTCTCAACATGCGTTATCTAACTCCTCGAAATGCGTCGGCACGCTGGGTGTACAACGTAGCCCGCAGCGTAACCGATCGTGGTTCACGTTTCGTGCGTGATATTCCGGTACCAAAATGACGCCACAGAGTGTGCAGAGCTAGGGATGCTTTCGTGTGGTACGGTACCCACATTGAGGCTCTTGCTGTCGCGTACCTCGAGCATCGATAACATTTGAGCAACCCTTTTCTCGATACTAACTGGGCCAAGTATCTTTCTCGTATTTCGATTATCTTTGAACGATTGGACTTCTTTGTAATCCTTCGAACTTCTTTACCGGAAGTGTTTTGGAGATCGTTTGGAGTTAGTTTTTGTGGCCGGCGTTGTTTACGGGCCCGTTTTTCGATTACTTTCGTGTTATCGATATCTGTTTTGTTCTCGTAGTAGGCTAAGTAATTCCTCGTAATACGGTCTATCATTTCGGAACAAGTACCAACGTCCAATTGGTAAATACTGCATTTGTAGCAATACGTTGGCTCGCTCTCGCACCGTCGAGATACCGTTCCACATTGCGACCTGCAGTATTCAAGACTCTTCGGAAACTCGGATCCGCAGTTCTCGCAGATTAATATATCCTGCGACTTTAAGGTTGCCGCGGCTGCGGAGCCGTCTACCATCTCGTGGCTGCAACCACCGCGGCACTGCTCCATAAGTTACGTTCGCATCATTTCAGGAACATCAGGTGTTAGTTAAGAGATATCAGAGAATACAATACCACATACACGTATACATAAATATACAAGTTGCGGAGTTTCGGGTTACCGTGAAAAAAATCGCTATAATGTTAATCAATACACGCGTTGTAGGTTCGATTTACCGTATCCCCGCAATCTTGTACGTATATTTATACACACAAACGATACACAACCACATAGCAAGCAGTTAAGCCAAATCTCATCTCATGGGTTAGTGACCAGCATTAGGTTGGATCGATCCGGTTTAGAGAAATTTTATTCAAAGACGAGCGATGAAAGATTGAGAGCGGGGAATCAGAGTATTAAAAGATTAGGGTAATTGCGGTTTTTAAGCTATACATTGTTAATAGAATTCTCGCATAGAGATGATTGTTAGTAGCGAATAGAAGCGGAGAAAACTGAATAGACAAAAATTACATCAAATATCAGAGTAAATACTCACCCAAGAATCGTGGTCGGGGGTATGATGCTACCTGTACCGGTCGGCGGAGCAGGAGCAGGAAATACTGGAGGACCAGGAGGCGGTCGTCCGCCACCACCAGAAGGTCTATTAAAAAAAAAAAAATAACAAGTTGATAAAGAAACTCGCAGAATCTTTTTTCAAATAATGAATATCTTCGGAATAAAGTTTATTCGACTTCGGGACAACGTAAAGAAATCACATTTTGGGAATCTGAAACTTGTTTACTGATATTTAACTCACTGTAAGTGCTGATGATGTCGAGGTGTTGGCGGTGCGGTTGGTGCGTTAGCAGTGGTGACGCGATGTACATGAAGTTGGTGAAGCTGAAGTTGAGCAGCATCTTCAGCGAGATACGAGCAACGCGAGCATTGTCTCCTGTTATGAACTTTTAGTACATGGGTCGACAGACGCTCGGCCCGAGCGGCTTTATACTCGCACAAAGCACAGGCGAACGGTTTCAGGTGGGTATTCAAATGCCGTTTCAAACACCAGTTGTCGACGCCACTCCATGAGCAATAGCAGCACGTATACCTAGTAAAAATTAAATAACACCGCGGTGGAGAATCTGGCTTGAACCTGAATATTTTTCGAATGATATGAAAAAGCGTCAAACACGCCAAGCAACACATTTCGAAGATCCTCACCTCCGCTCCTGGGCTCCTTTCGACGCTCCTTTGAGATGGCTTTTGCTGTTGCATCCTCCATTCTGCGCTCTACGTCCGGGGGTCTGCATTGTCGTCGTAGGCATACCAGGTGCGGGATACAGTCCCGTCGTCGATGTGGAGTGCAGTTGATACCCTTTGTTATTGTTGTAGTTGGTCGGGTAGGTGCCGGCATGATGTGACGGTGTGGAAGCAGGCCCACCGCTTCCCGCCGCGGCTCCCTGGTCCTGAATGGACTTTGAAGTCGTACCAGTGGGTCTGCGTATCCTGGCAAGTTCGTATCTATGCTCCCTGTGCATTCTCAGGAAATGTTTCTTGACATGATCCGCTCTGTTGAATGGTTTGTAACACACGTAACAGTGGAAGGGCTTCTCTTCTCGATGGATATTCTCGTGTCTGGTGTAAAGATCTCGGCGATCCGTACCGTAGGGACAGTAAGGACACGCGTATCTTTTACCGCTCGCTGTTGTCGTGGCAGAGCCCGTTCCACCACTCTGCGTGATGACAGATTAAACGAGATATTGAGATGCAAAGAGACCTGAAGAGGAGGAACAACAACAGCCTATTCACGAATCCTAAAAACACATACCTGGTGCAAATGCGAGTGCTGAGTCGACGAAGCGGTATGAACATCGTGGAGAAGAAAACTCGTAGCGGGAGGCAAAAGAGCAGCAGGTATTGTCTGCGTCTCCTGCGACCTCCGCGAAGGTGGAGACGGCCTTTCGGCCCGTTCCCGAACACGCTCCAAATAATGGGTGACTTCATCCGCCAACGATTCCTTTCGACATTCGGCGGAACGCCCTGAGTGATGACCAACACCATCTTCGATGGTTAATCTCGATGGGTGGAGACCCAGGAAATGTTCGGCAATCTCCCGGGGTCCACCTCCGAGACATTCTCCTGATTATAGGAGAGGTGATGTTCCATGAAATATTCATAGATGATATTTCAAATAATAAATAGAGAGATATTACGAAACTTGCCACATTCGCAGCATCTCCAGGTCGCTTTAGTTGCATGATAAGCAGCAACGCGGCTACCTTCGGTACATTCTAATGGTTCTTCGGCGCAGGTCCAGCCCGCTTCGTCAGTCCCATCATTACCGTTTCCGGTTTCATCGTCGGCGTTGTTTTTGTAGGATGCGGAAGTTTCGAACTCGTTTTG
Organism: Macrophya alboannulata; assembly: GCA_949628255.1. Classification (NCBI taxonomy): domain Eukaryota; kingdom Metazoa; phylum Arthropoda; class Insecta; order Hymenoptera; family Tenthredinidae; genus Macrophya; species Macrophya alboannulata. The sequence continues at coordinate 588,358 of OX451207.1, read as the reverse complement.
TATGCTAGATGCTGTTGCGTTGTTGCAAGGGAAAGAAATGAATAGAACACAGTTTCAGACCATGACTAATTTCTGTTACGTCAGAGATGAACATTTTCTCTAATATACGCGACTTGTTACGAACTGCATAACGGATATAGGTGTACACATATACCAAACACCAACACTAAGAGGCTTGAAAATTGTTCTCATTGTAAGCTAGCCGTTTATATTATGAAGAATGGAGGCAAAGTGCTTTCAGACTGACGATAAAAGGCTCTCGAACTCTAAGAGCAGACGAGCACCGGATGGGTTTCAGTTTTTTGTTTTTTTTTGCCTTTTTTCCTCGTTGTTGTTGTTTCTCTTCATTTTTCCGGGTAAACAATTTCCTGCCATGTCCTCGCGCGACTAATATATATATGTTATGATCTCAATTACTGCGACCAGATATAGAAGCACGCGGAATCTGCAGAGACTCATGAATCTTCTAGATCCTCACCTTTAAAGCGCGACTCAACCAGCTAATCCTACATCTCATGCTGCAGAAGTGATTACACGACACGGGACTCTAAGTGTCGCTAATCACGAGATTATTTTCTCTTTCTAATTTCAGACTCATAAGTGGCAAGTTGAGACGTGGATATGCTAGGGCATTTCAGTTTATAATATGCGCGTCTTGAATTTAATTAATTTAAAATATTGTATTTTTTTGCAGATTAGTCAGCCCTATGAAGTCCGTGTTGAGTATTTTTGGAATTATACAGTTTGCCCTTCTTTGGATAAGCGGGCTCCCGCATGAGTTCTAATAGCCTGATACAGGTAGTCGATAATTACAACACGTGTATTTAAATCGTAAACATTTAACGAGGAACGAAGTCGAGAATTCCGCGGTGATTTTTTTAAGATGTATTGTTCTTACTTCGGTGATCAGGATCCTCTCCATAGAGTTTCCTGGTGATCTCCTTGAACATATCTTCGTAGCAGTCGATCCTGCCGATTCCAACGCCGCTACCCTCCATGCCCAACCCCAATGCTGGTGCAGCTACCCTCCCAGCACAACCAGCGGTTGGCCCGATTCGCGATAAGCTCCGAGGTCAGGCCTCGGTTGATGGACCTGCTTCGCCCTCGTCCTCCTCCTCCGTCGCCCCCTCAGTCCCCGCCGCTTATACCTGAAACTGCGTTTAACATCTCCGGTATTCTTACAGGAAGGTCTCGACCGAGGTAGTGAAGGCTATAAACCGAGACTCTCGACTTTTTTCTATTTTTTTTTTTTATTTTTTTTTTCACAGAACAGTGCGAAGGCTGCATTGTTCTGAACAAGAATTCCATAGTTATCGAAAGAATGTGCGATACTAAGATTCCGTGTTGTTGTTCCAAGGTGTTGCGTGATTTGACGGGATTAAAATAGCGGCTCAGCGTCGATAAAAGGAAAATCATATTATACGTTAGCGTCGTGTTTCTGGACGTGCCAGTGGGCAGGGTTGACAAAGTGTTGAGGACCGTAGTGATCCAGAAACAACGAACTCAAGAGACGTTGTATACGCGTATTGATCGGGGGTCAGGTAGTTCCGAGACCAAGTTCCTCGTCGTTAGCTCGTGCGTCGGTCGTCCGTGTGTGGGCGAGAGGTAGGGATATAGAGGGGATAAAACGAGGGAGGTAAAGAGGTAGAGAAAATCAATACACCCTCCTCGTAGGAGGTCGGCGTGAACGCGCGCACGCACACGAAAACCGATCGACAATACTGACGTAAACGTAAACGCAAACACAGGCTTGGAGGGGGTGCGGGAGTATTCGTCGGGCAGATATCGGGTTCGGTGATGTTCGTCCTGTTTCGGTCTGCCTCGGATCTGTTCGGGCCTTGAGTGGCAGGAAAACGAGTACAACCGAACGATCAGGACGGACGGAGAGACGGGGCAGACGGACAAACCGACGGAACGACAGATTGCCGACCGGTTGCGAGCCACTGAGAGAGAGAGACAGGCTCGCTCGAACTTCTTTAAGGAAATATAATAATTCTAGGGAGTCAAGGACGCGGCTAAACGGAGCCCTGAATATTTGTATATTGTAATGCAGGAAAATTGACAGCATTAAATCGAATACGCCGATGCAAGGGAGTCGGACCAACGCCTAGTTCCACCTTCTTCAACCCTCATTCGGGTTTCCAATACGACGCACGCACACAAGCGCGCGCAAACAAAACGCACTAGCGTATAAGGGATGGACGAGGAGGCATGCACACGCGCAACTAGACATCCGCTAGTTCACATTCACTCGCCAGGTCGCAACTACCCCATTGCGCCTGTGTGTATACATTTATTGTAAACCTAAACCTAAACTCGACACCTGTATCTACATTACGATATTATCATCGCGCGACAGAGAAGGGCGCTGGGTATTAATAAAACTTACCCGAGGATAATAAAACTCGTTGATGTGAAAACGCAGGTGGAAATGAAGCAAAAGGAACGAGAAAAACAGAAAACAACAAGGCACTGCTGGAATAAGGGAGGCAAAATACACGTCGAATAACAAGAAAACTAATGCAATTTTTTGGGATAAGGCGACAGACAAGGGATACGTACGCGTTAACTCAGGTAGCTTGTTCTCTACTCACCGAAGTCCAGTATAAGCCGGCAATCTCGTGCTAGAGGAACCTCGTGTTCCTGGTGTTGAGTTGCAGGTTGTTTCCTCGGCGGCAGTCGGGTGGCGAGTGGGTGGCAGGCGGGGTGGCCGGGTGGGGTTGGGTGGCGTTAGGAGGGGGTCGGTGGGCGGTTGGGAGGGGGGCAATATCTACCACCCCTCGCCCATTCAATCCCGTACAGTATACATGCCCATGGCTCTCTACGCCTGTGCGTGCGTCCGTGCGTTAGTGCGTGCGTTCGTGCGTGTCCCCCTCCCCGCCGCTCGACGCGGTGGAATACACGGACGCGCGTCACCCGGCACACACAATGATCGAACCGACGTCTGAAGCTGCGCTCGACGTCCTGGTCGGAGTAAAGGGTACCATGGTATAGGTGACGTGGGCGGTCTCTGAGCTCTACGCACTCAACGTGCATGAGACTTCACACAACTTTCCAGCTGTAGCTGAGAGCGAGAGAGAGAAAGAGAGATACAGATAGAGATAGAGAGATGGAGATGAAGAGAAAAAGAGAGTTTATATAGACTTGTTCGGTGCATTGCCGGGTACAATACGCGTTCCATCGCACATCCCTTCATCATCAATAAAAACTCGATTAAATCCATCAACCGCCCGATTGTTACAGTATATTATAGTTTAACGTTTCCCTTTTAGGAGTCTATAATCCCCAGAGGGATGAGGTAATGCGAAAACGTACTAACGGTTTAGTATTGAGCTGAGAAGCGACGAAATTTTTCTATATACATGTACATACCTATATACTACATAGGAAATATGAATAAACGATGTAGATACATACATACCTAAAGTAATGGGAAAATTGAATTAAGAAATAAGACGACGTTGAGTAAATAAGACGTGTCTTGTTTATTTGGCTCCGACAGCACGATGCCGCGGGAGGAAGCGATCGATATCTGGTAAAGGCATTTTGTTAGAGATATATAGGAACGAGAAACAGGCGGTTTTATAAGCGATTGGGACAACCCCAAGATGTTGCGGCCAAGCGAATGTCAGCCAATGAATTTCAAATCGGAAATATATCGCTGATTTTTAAATTCTAAACCCCGGAGAACCCGATATACGATTATTTTTAGAGCCGATTCAGGACCTCTGATCTGTGTCGTTACAGCTAAGGGTGGAACCGCCACGACAAGATCCCTGGAGCTCAGCTGCAGGCTTTAAGGGTTGAGCAGTGTCAATCAGCGGATGTGTGCACAACATATAGACGGTTTTGAGAGGGAAAGTGGAACGATGTAGACTCGAGGCAAAATCCTCCCTAAAATGGTTTTCGGATGTCTTAGTTTTCCATGATCGTGTATATCCGCGACGCTTGCGCGATTTACTTCGACCTTCGGTTGCAGCTGAGTAAAAGTAATTTCGTTGACGTGGTACCAGTACATTATGATATTAGATAAATTATAGCGCGGCCTGAATCACACCACGTTTCGTGACTACTGCACAACTGTTTTATTTCCCATAAATAATACAGTTTTAAACGAGAAGGTGAAGTTTAACGGCTGCGAGAGACGGTGGTACAAGCTCGAGGTCTCAGTCCTCGACCACAGATATGCCGCCATGTTGGCCAAACTTTCAGAGTTTCAGAGACCGTATGGTCGTCCATCCGGCGCAATACGTCAGAGACACTTTTCCCTGGAGTTGGAATAACCCCGGAGTAACTTGTACCCAAAACTACCTCAAAATCATTAGCCCCCATCCGTGATCGAAAGAAATATGAGCAAACTGAAGTAATGAATGGAAATTTTTTAAACGGAAAAGAGCCTAAATTTTACACTTCATGTGGACGAACTACGTTCGGTGCAGAGCACCACTCTAATTTGGTAGAATAAGATAGGAATTGTCGTTTTACTTTATACTCCGTAATATCTGATGAGGTTTTTAACCAGAGCAGTCGGAGGAGGTGTTCGACCTGGTTGAGATATCATTAGTACAAAATTACCTATACAGCCATGACTTTCGTCTTTCAATTCCTGGACGTACAATCCGTCCGTGTAAACGAAAGGTGGGCCTTCTCAAGGTGCAAGATAAGCTGACTGGGGAAGGCGGAAAGCGGATAAGACGGGGGTTGCAGATTTGTTGCAAGCTGCGTAAAGCTGCAGCACCCACTCTGTATGTTTCACGTGGAGTCATATATTACTTAGAAAGGGGGCGAGAATGGGGCGTGCAATCTCTGTAAGCGATACAACGAACCTCCTCTTCTTGAGAGATTACGCTTTGCTACAAGACCGCGAGGGGGTGGTGATGGTGGTAGTGGTGGTAGGATGCCGTGGCCCAATGTAACGTCTCGTAACGTCACGTTGAACCTTTTGTCGAACTTTAGAATCTCCATGAGGGAATTGTGCCAGGATATAGTACAACGAAAGCGAGACTCCGATAGCGGGACAAAGAAAAGAGGGAGGAAGTGAGGTCGCTGGTCGGATGCCGTACTCGCGGTGGCCCGGTGTAGGTATGGGAGGCAAAGTTTGCCAGCAATGCCAGCGGTTCACGACTGGCATGGCCCGAGGAAATAGTGGCGCGAGCGAAATAAACAGAGGTTCGTTGTTATTACGAGAGTAAAAATATCTTCGTCGAAGGTAGGTGTATAGGATCACGCGGTTTATAGTTGTCCCGCGTGCGTTGGTGCTAGAATTTGCCGCGTCCTCGGCCTCCACCATTCAACCGTACGATGTCGTGTTTCCGAATCCGTGCCACTTGACACTCATTATACCTGTTACAAGGGTGGATAGGCGCCAATTATATATCATAGGGGCGAGATTCCCCTTTCTCGTTCATGTGACTGAATCACTCCCGCGATCAGACGAAAGCAAGCGTGCGGTTTTTGGTGTAAGGGTGTAGGACTAGGGCAAACCGAAGGATCGTAGATCGCTCGAAGGTAGGTAGAGGCAGAGGAAGAGGTAGAGGTACCTCCGTCAGCGTCAGCGTCGGCGGCGGCGTCGGTGGTAGTAGACCAGTGCGAAGGCGCTCCCAAGCCACTCGCCAATCAATACGTGGGAACTCTCGACCCGACTCGACCCGACTCGTCGTCGAGCACCGCGCCTGCCACCAGCGGGAGCGGGAGCGCCAGCGCCAGCGCCAGCGCCAACGGCAGCGCCAAGCCACATCACACCGTGCACACCCCAACGAATCGAAACTATTTTTACTCCTCGCATACCATCAACCTACCAGCACCAGATACCAGCAGATACCACCAGAACACGTATCCGGTATATATCGGGTGTATTCAAGCCGTCGTCTGTCCCTGTGTACCGCGACGACAACAAGGTACATTATACCTAGCCTACGTATCCACCTAGTAGACACACACACACTTGTTATACATACGCGGTGTACCCGACTTACGCGACGTGGTGCGTGGTGCGTGTAGGGATAAGTCAGCCAGAGGAGCCGCGACAACGACGAGTAGTTATCTGGCCGCTACGAGGAGGCGGACGAGGGCAAAGAGGACCCCGGGCGAGGTGCGCCGTACCGAGGACGTCATCAATGGATCGCGAGGAGACGACGCGAGGCCTCGGTAGCACGCGGACGATCCCGGAGCTGAGCTAGGGCCGTCTCCCTCCCTCCCTTGACCAGCCCTCGGTCCCGCCAAGCCCTGCACCCTTGAGAAACTCGGAAACACGGGAGGAATGCTACTCCGTGGAACGGTAGGAGGCGACGTACGTCCACTGACACCCGCCTCGGAGTGCCACACGATAAAGCTGCTCTACAAGGGTTAAATTCGCTGTGAATTATATCGTCATCTCCGCGTGGTATCGCAATATATGAAAAAGAGTTGTCATCCGCGGGACGCATAGTGTGTCTGGGGGGTTGTGAAGTGGTGTATTTTCTGTGTGGAGCTTAAATATAGTGAAGGGTAATAATCGTACAGTGTGATCGTGGTCTCGTGGTCTCTCGTGGTGCGCGGTGGTGATCGTGGTGAAGTGTAGTGACGTGTAGTCCGTCGCGGCCGTCGGGTGTAACGCTGACGGGGTGCGGGGAGCATGCGGGGTTCGGGCGAGGCCCGGCGAGGTGGCCCCGGAGGACCAGGCTAAGGATCGCGACGAGTCACCCGCACCCGCACCTGCACCTGCACGAACACCTCGCCCACGAGCGTTGCTCGTCAACGAGCAACTGGTTACGCGGAAGGCGAGCTGGGCTCGCTTTCAATCGCATGGAACATGATAGAGGTACGTCCACCTCATCCTCATCCTCATCATCGGTGTCGTTTCTCGTCAAAGTAACTCCCTTCGCCGCGGGAATTTCGATTCAGGTCTTAATAAACCCACGCTCTACACTTGCGATGATTACGTTAATCCTTTCGCATACCTACAGACGATCCATAATATATCTATGTATTTCCCACATAGCCGAAAAAAGTGGTAGACAAAGTTCGGTTAGGTTTTGCGATAATCGTTTGTATGTATATACGTAAACGAGCGAGGGGCCGGGGGGGGATGGGGGGCAGAGATAGAGTGAGAGAGAGAGGCAAGAAATGTGATAAATAACGTGAGAAACTGGGTTGGTCTTTTGAAATCATTTATTTCTTTAGCGTTTATCGTATAGTTGATTATAGCCTAGTCAGATGGCGTTGGTTTCGTTTTAACGCTGTTGCTTCGTTACCGCGGCGATCATCATCGGTTAAAACTGCGAGCTGTCAAAGGGATCCCCGGGGTCGCCGGGAAGATACGAACTTCGATCGATGAATTCGACGAAGTATTTTAATTAGTTCTCCCGCATGTAGATGGGCGGTAGGTAGAGGGGGTGAGGGAGGGGGTAAATTATCCTCGTCGAACAATCGGCAACAATTTATATGCTTAAAAATGTTTGACGGGTCTTTAGCTCCCACTACCCCGCTCCACCTCAACCCGCCTGCCCACCCATCTTCGTGCGGGCATAAGCGGTGCTGTATACCTATACATATTGATTTTTGTCTATCGCTCGTTTACCGCACGGCTCTAGTACTATGTACTACAGGTCAAAGAAATTATATCCATTATTTTGAAAAATATATATCCCACGCTATACGCACTAGCGTAACCGGACGATAACCCTCACTTGACCATCGTCCATTCAATTCCCAGAGCTATGGTAAACAAATGCCAGTCACCCGGCCACCCACTCACCCACCGCCCGCGTGCCATTGCTAGTCTTTAAGCGTCGGGATTCCTCGCAATTTGAGCGGAGGATTTGTCCCTTGCGCCGAGCATCGATAATATACGGCAACCCTTTGGATCGGGGAAGTCGGATGTAAACGTATAAAAATATAAACGATTTGGATGATGATGATGATGACGATTACGTACATCAGTCGAATATGTGACATCGGTAAAACGGTCGTAAAACGGGTTTTGGTCAATTTAATGATGAGAAAATTGGTTTTAAACATATATTTCAGATGTCGAGCGGAATCGGTGCAACTGCGATGGGGATCGGCGTTAGTCACGGCACAGAAGGGGGTGGTTGCCGTTTACGGGCACAGAGCCAATCCCAGGGCCAGTCGCAGGGTTCAGGCACAATGGCTCAACACAACAATCCTCAACAATCATCGCAGCAGCAGCACCAGCAGCAACAACAACAACAACAGCAGCAACAACAACAGCAACAACAAGCTCAGCAACAACAACAGCAGCACCAGCAGCAGCAACAACAACAACAACAGCAGCAACAGCAGCAGCAACAGCGCGCTGGTACGCGCGATGCATTCGTCGGACGGTCAAAAAAGGACAATTGCTGTCTGTGCTGGTGCTGCTGTTGCAGTTGCTCGTGGTATTGGCGTTCTTTATCTTCTTATTCACTAACTCACTCATTCATTCAATTAATTATCGAAGATCCCTTACCTTTGATTGTTTTCTTATCCCTTGCGACTTATGATTCTCCTTGTTAATTTATCTCTTGTCTGAGAATCGACTCTGCTTCGCTATCCACACATCGTTTGAAAACGTCGATAATAATCCCTTGTAGAACACTATAATCATCATTGTATTGATTGTCATTTGTTCAAGTTTCTTTATCGCTATTCTTTCTATTGTGAATAAGATAATCATCATCTATATACCTTTGGTGTTAATGATGTTGATTTTTCAACCCATGAGATGTATGGTTTGCATTACAGTTTGTCCCATATAAGCTGGCAGTTTTGAATAATATTTATCCATCTTTCATCATCAACATCCACATTCGCCTCTACATACATTTTTCTTTGAACTATTGATATTCAAAGTGTGATTATGATGTATATCTGGTATATTCTCCTTTTTTTTTGTTTCATGCTGCGTGCAGGAACAAATGGTAAGCTGAAATAACGCAATTACATAAAAATCGTTTTATTTTTACTAAGAAAAACATCGGTAACACTTGTTTAGTCAATTTTTCACCTCGTGTTAGAAAATAAGCCGGAGAGTAACGATATCATAGAGCGTGGTGAATTGTGTTTATTTGTCGTTTATCATAAACTATCTTTCGATACAACGTTGTTTGGCTTCAGGTCTAGGTTTAGGTTAGGTTCGGTTACGTGAGGTTTTGTTAGGTTGGTTCTGTGACGCGAATACTTAACCTCAACCTCCATATCAACCGTAGAAACGTAGTTTCATGTTGTGTCTACATTTTTCAACATAAAACTTCGGAAAACTTAAACAAAAACGTTAACAATCCAAGAACATTTAAAGTAATAAAATTCTGTTCTAAGGTTTTATTGGTCGAACAGTCGAGCATGTTGACAGTCAACTCTCGAGTTGTGGGGTCGCCTCGATCTTGCTATCGAATATCGACAATCGACTATCGACATCGTTCGAACGAAATTCAAACGCTCTTTTTTCCCGGACACGCTCGCTTAACTTTACCAATAATCGGAATATGAATTGTGATAAAACAAGAAAACAGAAATGTTTGTAGAAAAACGATCGACAGTAGGAAACAAAACATTCAAAATAATAATTCGATCGATATCGTTTATTGCTTCATCATTCCTTATACATGTTAATTGTTGATCGTTGAATTATAATAAAAGAAAAAAATATGAATGGATTCCTGTGTCTGCAGGTCGTAGTGATCGAATGATGAGAGTATAAATTATAATCGTTCGAGTGGCTATTATCGCTGGGCGGTACAAGGCTTAGAAAAATAACTACATGTAGCCATAATCTGGTGAAACGGCTATAATCCATAATCCTCTTATAGACGGGTAAGACCGACCCACTAGCTGGAGCCTGGGAGCAAACTAACCCAGAGGCATAGCGATAAAGACTCGCGGGAAGTCTCTAATTGGCATTCACAAGATCTTGTGATTCTCGGTCTTTTGAATGTGTATGTACGTATGTAGCTGTCTACATACCTACACACCGTTAATAACCGATCGTCGAGCGTTTGGCCTGAGGGTTGTCGGCGTTTGTGTGGCGCCCTTCGTACGCGGGGTCGATACGGTCGCGCGAATATTGCCTCGTAATACACGCGCCACGTACGTTGAGTTGCCACTATTCAGGCGTAACGGTTTCCCGTCAATGGCAACCTTACGGATTCTCGTTCTTCATGCTTGTCGGTCTCGGTCAACTACTTCTTGTAGGTACATCGATAGAAAAATTGAAAGAAATTAATGAGATATAATACTAGAAGCTACATACATGCATATTGTTAATTTCTTCATTTACCATAAGAATACAATATACAGCGAAATATGGTATAGTTGTAGTCAAATGAGATGTCAAAAGGACAGTAACAAAAAAATATAATAATGATACCGTAGACTAAGTAGATCAGATTAAGCCAGATAAAAAAAAAAAAAAAAATACAGAAAAAAATACAAAAAAAAACAAAAAAACTATGATCTACAGCTATAAGCAAAAAACAAAACAGCATAGAAACAAGAGTGGCTATTAGAGTGTAGACAGGCGATATACTATAGCGAGAATAAAAATAAAAACTGAACCTAAATCGGCGTGACAGAAACAAAACAAAAAAAGAGAAAAGAAGATTTTTAGACACGCGGAGAAATAAACGTAAAGTATAGATGTAACAAATGACAATCCGTGTTCCTAGTTTGGCTGCTGTTGGTGGTGGAGGCCCAGGGGGTGGTGCCGGGAACTCCGGCGATCAGGGGAAAAAGAAAGGTGGCGGCGGCGGGGACCTGGGGTCCGGAGGTGGTGCCGGTGGTGACCTCGCGGGCGACGGCCTCGACGGCCTCGACGGAAGTGGCGACGTCGCCTGCAGCAGTCTCGAGGAGATCAGGGAGTGGGGTTCTTCGTTCGACAGGCTGATGCACAGCGCCGCGGGGCGCAAGCTCTTCCGCGAGTTCCTCGTCAGCGAGTACAGCGAGGAGAACATAGCCTTCTGGCTCGCTTGCGAACAGCTAAAGCTCGAACGAAACCCGGAGCGAATCGAGGAAAAGGCGCGCTACATCTACGAGGACTACATATCCATTCTTTCGCCAAAGGAAGTGAGTATACATACCTATGCATACCTTTATACATATACACATAATATATTACATCTATATATGAGGCATTTCATGCCAGCTTGGGGCTAACATATATTGTTCCTGTTTTTTTTTTTTTCAAATATTATTGCCTATAAATACTATGGCATATGGTAATGCAGAATTTTCTAAATTCTTTGACAATCATGATCGGGCTCAAAAATTCATAACTGAACCCATAACGGTTTGAGAACCGTGAAAAAATGTGAGTAAGTATGTTTTAGAGCTGGCAGAGAAGAATGCAAAAACAAACACTGCAGATCAGATCCAAGATATGATCTACAGGGTTATACGTCAGTCGAGTTGGCATGAAATGCCCGATATATGTATACATGCATCATACCTGCAGCTGCAGTGAATAATACGTGTTCAAGAGGTCTTCGGCCTGTTGACCTTGAGCGTACATGACCTTGATTCTGAGATTCTGACTATGCCGGTGACGTCGAGGGCTTTTTTTGATTTATTGTTAGTTTTCTTTGATTTTCTTTTTCCCTCCAATTTTTTAAACGCCCAAGAATAGAGTTCGATGTATTGTGTACATACATACACACATTATAAATAGTGACGCATAAAACGAGTGAGTCACTGGACGTTTGTCTGTATTAATAGTATTTTTGGAATCCGTCAAAGTTTATAAGCTTTGAAATGTTCGCGGAGTAAACGTGACGACGGACGTTCAGTACGCCTTAACATGTTCCAAGAAAGAACGGTGCACACGCAATTATACCTATAGCGCGGCAAAAAGACGAGATCAATAATCACAGAGAATAATTATTATTATTATTATTGTCGGAGTTAAACTTCCTGTTGAAAACAATATAGGTATATGCAATTATTAAAAATCTTTCAAACGTTTCCTCATTTCGCAAAATTAACCGTGAAATAACAACGGAATATGCGAGGAATCATGAATGATTCATAAACTTTCCGTCCCATAGCATATAGCTAGTGCTAAATTAGAAACAATAATAATCTGTACAAAAGTCAATAAAAATGATATGCCACTATTATTCCAAATTTAAGGGAATCAAGTCATTTATTCATTAATTTATTTATTTCGCTCATATAGAAAGTAACAATATTGTCTTAACTATGAAATCGTATATCGAAATTGAAATAATTTCAACAATTTTCTTTCTATTTATTTATTTTGTTAATAATCCTGTATAATTTCAGGTGAGCCTGGATTCGCGAGTACGTGAAATCGTAAACAGGAACATGGTGGCGCCAACGCCAAACACATTCGACGAGGCTCAGCTTCAAATCTACACACTGATGCACCGGGACTCGTATCCCCGGTTCGTCAACAGCGATATCTACAGAAGGGTGGCACGGCTGGGTAGCGGCCCACCGAGTCCTTCAAGCGGTGACCAAGGCCTCCCAAGGAGCAAGTCAAGGTCGACAAAGGAGAAGGACAAGGACAAGGATAAGGAACGCGCCCTGACCATGGCGACGTAATCCATCCCCGACTCCATCTCCGCAGACCTCGGAGACTCGGAGATAATACCCGGATTGGGCTAGGCAGATAGCTAAAGGATAACCACGGCATGACCCGACCACCCCACGTCACTTTTCATAGCCCCTGCGGAAGCAAGCCCGCGATGTCGTCGTGTGACGTTGCAAGCAAGGCTTATAACGCGTCAATTCGTACGCCACACTGTACCTAAAACGTCAGAGTTCAGCTGCCGCAGCAAGTGTTTTTTTTTTTTCTTGTTAAATGGTACGAATTTACGGACACTGCAGCAAGGCGACCTGAGTATAGGATAGCATGCATTAAAAATTCTTTTTAATGTATCTACTTGGCGCGAGACTCTACCGAGTCTCTTGATTATCGAAGACGGAGATCGAGACATGACATATATATATGTATATATATATATATATATATATATATATATATATATATATATATACCTACATATATTGCGATGATGGTAAATACGTGGGGTTAGCAGGCTGCTAGACGAGATCCAGTTAGTATCAATATAATAATAATATATAAATAAATAAAATTACTCAAGAAACGCGCAACAATCAATTAAATAAATCAATAAAAATAACGAAGAAATACGAACAAGAGAAACGCGATATATAAAAAATAAAAAAAATAAAATAAAAATAAAACATAAGAAAAAAAAAGAAAAAAAACCAAAAAAAAAAGTATATATAAAAAAACGAAGATTTAAAATACGCACAACCAAAGTTCACTCGACTTACCTAGGTATATAACTATATACTGCTACTATGTAGTATATATATTATACGTCCCTGCAGGTTCGACAGGGACGATATACATATACTACCTATACATAGGTATATAGTTTACCATCTGCAGATATAAATTGTTTATTGCAGAAATATTATATGGTGGTTTATATACCAATAGCCAGATGCATATATATAGTGATGCCGATCACTGCAGGTTCCGTATCTATATATATACATATATACTATGTAGGTATACATATATATGTATATATTATATATGTACGGAATAATTTTTGATATCTGTTCCATGAATAATATTAATATATGCGATAGCGACTTGAACGAACAAAACCAAATGAAAAACTAATAATAATTATGGAACAGCTATTATATACATATATATATATATATATATATATATATATATATATATATATATATATATATATATATATATATATATATATATATATATATATATATGTATGTATATATATATGTATATATATATATATATATATATATATATATATATATATATATATATATATATATATATATATATATATATATATATATATATATGTATATATATATATATATATGTATATATATATATATATATATATATATATATATATATATATATATATATATATATATATATATATATATATATATATATATATATATATATATATATATATATATATATATATATATATATATATATATATATATATATATATATATATATATATATATATATATATATATATATATATATATATATATATATATATATATATATATATATATATATATATATATATATATATATATATATATATATATATATATATATATATATATATATATATATATATATATATATATATATATATATATATATACATACCTATAATAATATACCCGAACGCGTTACCTGTCATTTTTTATTACTCTTATTACCACTATTGTTGTAATTATATAACCGTTATGATTGTAATATTATGTATTATCGAACGAATGCGCGAGTAACGATAGCGAAGAGAGAATGCAAGTGAGAGAGAGAGAGAGAGAAAGAAAGAAAGAAAGAAAGAGAGAGGGAGAGAAAGAGAGTGTGACACGGTGGTCGATCTCTATCGCAGATGCATATAAGTATACATATATATACATATAAAACTACTATAATACTATACTACCCTTGATACAATATATGATCAGAAATAAATGAAAAAATAAAAAACACAAAATAAAACGCTACAAACACATATACACACACACACGTGCGGTGAAAAAAAAAAAAATACACGCACACACCCACGATAGAAAAAAAAGTGCACGCACATACCTATATATTTAAAAGAGAAGTTGAAAAAAAAAAAATGACAAACCAATATCTAACAGGAAAAATGAAGTGGTATCGAAAAGCCAAAAAACCAAAAAATAAAAAATATCTATCCTTATAAAATGAATAGGAATATTTTATACTTATGGATACATATAGGTGTACTTATATACCTATATACCTGTCGCTATATGTATATATATCATATACATTGAAGCTGCTTAGCTGTATACTCAAATACCTATACTTATGCCAAAGATATACATATAATAACTAAACCTACAGATACCTGTAACGTATATATGGGGCATTCCATACCAACTCGACCTAGCCGTGACCCTCGACCTCTCAGATCTGGTCCACGATTTTTTGTATCATTCTTCTGACTCCAAATAGCAACTAGAATTTTTTTCAGATTTTTCAAAATAAATTTGAGCGCGTCGTGAATTTTTTAAGTTTTTTTTTCAACAGCTCGATGGCCCTGATCGAAAAATTTGAAAAAATTCTAAAAAATTCTGTGTCCGAAACGAAAATTTTTCATTCAATATTCGAAATGTCTGGGCTTTTATACTCCAAAAAAATCTGAGCAAAATTCTCAACAATCTGGTATAATATGCGTAAAAAAAATTCAAGCAACAGTCCACAATAAATTGACCTCTGCTTCGATTTTTTTCACTTTTTTTCGTTCAAGAAGCTAAAAAACAGGTTGAAGCAAAAGCCCAAACATTTCGAATATTGGGTCAAAAATTTTCATTTGTGACACAGAATTTTTTAGAATTTTTGAGAATTTTTCAATCACGGCCATCGAGGTGTTGAAAAAAACAACTTAAAAAATTCACTACGCGCTCAAATTTAGTTTGAAAAATCTGTTCTAGTTGCTATTTAGAGTTAGAAGAATGATACAAAAGTTCGCGGATCAGGGTTGGTATGAAATGCCTCATACATATATATATATATATATATATATACATATATATGAATCTAGTCTGCAAAAGAGGGAGAAACACGCGTGGTCTATTAAGGCCTAAAAAGTGAAAACTTAATTTTCGTTGTTCATCTATTTAAACTGAGTATATTACGTAACTTAAGTGGGTACCTATACCATACACCATACACCGTATACCATATACCTGTATTATATACCTATACCTGTACCCATACCTACCTACCATACCAACCTACCTACCTACCTTATACCTGCCTGACTGTTGCCTGCCTGCCTGTCTGCCTACCGTCTGACTCTTTTCTTATAAATATACAATGATAAAATATATATACCTATAATATATACATATACATATATATACATGTAGGTACCTACGCATGCACAGTTATCGCACTATATATTATATTATATATACGACGACGATGAATTTTTGAGGGATACGTTGAGAAGTGGGAGTAAAAAGAACGAGCAAACAAAAAAAAAACGAACAAAGAAGAAAAACGAAAACAAAAGAGAAAAAAAAAGGAAAGAAAAATTATACTATATATAATTGTGATTAGATTTTTCGTATATATATATTATATAGTAATATTATAATATTCGAAAAGATTTTTTAGATAATTCGTAATTTCTGTATAAGATGAAGAATGAGGGAGAAAAAAGAAAAAAAAAAACGAATACGAAAAAGTAAGAGTAAAAAAAAACCAAAAAAAAAATAGAAACTAAAATAACTGTGAGTGAGTGACCGTTTTTTTGGGACAGGTATATACGTACAAAAAGGTAGCGGGGAGGAGGAGGTATAGATGTACACACATATATACATCTACATACGTATATATCTATTGGTGTATATATATATAATATATACATGGGAATCAACGGACAATTCGCGCAATCATCTGCGCTGCTGCAGTTCAGGATGAATGTACCTATATGAGTACCTATTATTTTGTGACGAGGAGTGAAGGATCGGATCGCGGATAAAAATACGTATATACATGTATATACATATATAGGGGATAATATTCCGTATGCTTATATTAATCCTTCAAGTACGTACATACATACATACCTACATACCCATACATTATACCTATACCTATATATATATGTATACCGGATACCCATACTGCAGCTACCATACCACACGTGAATTCCAAACGGTGCGTAATTAATTTAATTTTTTCTTTTTTCTTTTTACTCCTTATAAAACAAGAAGATTTTCATTAAAAAAAAAAAAACTAAAAAAAATTCAAAATAAATATTATAATATGGTCGAATTCCGATATTGAAATTTGATTTTTTTTTTTTTTTTTCAAATATATTTATTTATTTATTTATTTTTCATTCAAGTCAATCCGACAGCCTCACGTATACCTGTAATATATGTGATCCCGATATGATATTAAGACGAGACCAAACACGCCGCGGATAATGTTGCGAGCAATTTTATATAAAATTGAGTAAAATGGCTATAAATATATATGCAGTTATAAATATCGATGACTAATATATGTATACTTATTGTTAGTTCGAGGAGTTTTTGGGGTAGAAAATTAATTGTTCGAAAACGAATTAAGGGAACCAGTATACAGCTTGGTTTTGGAAATTCGGAGTACTCCAAAATGCATTTATTTCTCAGCCAAAGTTTATTTCACATCAAATAAAAAAAAAATGTTCTTTGAAAACCTTTGTCGTAAGATTTTAGGCACATCGTTGTTCCGATTAAGGTCGTTGAGGGCTCATTTTGTTCAGAAAAGAAATCCTCATCGTGTGAACGAGGGTTTTTTTTACAATTCCGTGTTGGCCAAGTTATTTGCAAATTAGTGGCCTAAATATTGGAAATTTTGGATAATTGACCGTAACTTTTCACATGAATTTTTTTTTACCGATCCCTTCGTTCATAAGATGTAGAATTGCTGTCTGAAGAAAGCAAGACCTTGAGAGGTTGAATTGGACCAACGATGTGCCCGAAACCTTACGACAAAGTTTTTCGAAGGAAAATTTTTTTTTTGATGTGAAATAAGCGTTGGTTGAGAAATGAATAAATTTTAGAGTACTCCAAATTTCGCAAACCAAGCTGTACTGGTCCCCTTGAATGATAATTTCGCTCGTTCGTTTCCATACACCTATAAACTGACAAAAAAAAATTGAGATTCGTATTATGAAAAATCGTGAGAAATAAATATTGTCACGAATTTTAGTCAGTTGACTAAAATCGTTTGATAAATATAAGATTAACGTAAAAATAAAAGAATAAAAATCTGAAATGAATTCCTATTTCTAAGCAAAAAAGAACACAAAAAAAAAAAAAAAAAAATGAAAGCAAACGTGAACTACTCGGCCTATAATTACCCGATCGATTATTGCGATATAATTAAGGTACCTATAATAATATATATATATAGATATATACAATATACATGCGTATACTCGGACGGTCCAAAATTAACTTTTATGTTTCTTTTTTGTGTGTTTTTTTTTTTAGCAAAGTATAGAACGATAACTGCAATTGAAAAATTAAAAAAAATGTTTCAATAATATCCGCGGTAGCAACCTTTAAATTCTTCGTCGATCTACTGGCTGTGCCTATTATACCTATATGTTCTCCTCAATAGCAAGCAGATTTTTGTCGATGCCCAAATGAGAAATGCCGATATACATATCGCGACCTCTAAATATTTTTTGACGGATTTCAGCTGTTTCGCGAGCAATTTTTATTCGGTTTTTTTCTCATAGTATTTCGAGGTTCACCCTGCCGAAAATAAAAATAAAAGTTAAATTTGGACCATCCTAATATACCTATGATATACACGTTCGAGATCGCGATAATAATTCTGATTGTGTAATATCTTGAATAATGCATATGGGGTAGTCAACGTCAACTCGAACGGGTCCTGGCCCTTTCATTCACTGTAGGAAATTTTTGTGAATTATTCTAGATTTTTTTCAGCTTCCATTTCGGAGCTACCAAATTCTGACTTTCTAGTAGTCAAGTTTTTCAAACGATCGTTGCTCAAAATTGAAGGGTCGCAGGGCAAAAAGGTTCATTCTACAAAAATAATTGCGTTTCGTCTTACCTATTTGAGGAAAGTTTTGCAGATTTTTCGCAGTTCTGCAACAGAGGATTTCATACAAAAATAATAGAAAAGTTCGCTTTACGAAAACCCCCGCCCCCATTTTTTAAATTTTCACATTTTTACATGAAATTCTGTGACTCAAATCGAAAATTAAAAGTCTTTATCCGTATTTGAAATCCTGTCACTTCTGAACAAATGCTCAAACCATCTTGGCCAATATATGAAAAGTTTCGATTTGAGTCACAGTATTTCATGTAAAAATATAAGAATTTAAAAAAGGCGGGGTTTTTTCGCAAAGCAAAATTTTTTTATTGCGTTTGTATGAAATCCTCTATTGCAGATCTCGAAAAAGTCTGTAAAAATTTACCCAAACAGGTCAAACAAATCGCAATCATTTTTCTATAATGAACTTTCGCCCTGTGACCGTTCGATTTTGAGCTACGATCGTTTGAAAAACTTGACTACCAAAAAGTCAAAATTTGGTAGCTCCGAAATGGAAGCTGAAAAAAATCTATAATAATTGACAAAAATTTATTACAGTGGGTGATAATATATAAAAAATCGGTAAGTAAATCTGAGTGGGTGAGGGTCAGGATACCCGTTCGAATTGACGAGAACTACGTCTCATATACATATAGCTTTAACTTAGTAGGTACCTATATACATTATATCTACCAATATATGTATATGATAGTGAAAAGAATTATCAGATGAGTATATAAATCAATTATCATAATAAGTGCGCTGCAGAGACGAAAGAGAGACAAAAAAAAATACAAAAAAAAAATTAGGTATGCAGCATCGCGCGGGAGGGACTGCGGTATATAACATATATATATATATATATATATATATATATATATATATATATATATATATATATATATATATATATATATATATATATATATATATATATATATATATATATATATATATATATATATATATATATATATATATATATATATATATATATATATATATATATATATATATATATATATATATATACATACATCGGTATATACTATATATATATATATATATATATACCTATATATAAATGTATAATATTATATTTCAGGATGCGGAGGACGAATTTTCCGTTTGACTGCATCAATTATTATGCAGCGTTACGAAACCCATTTTACATATACCTATACATATACATACACATAAAGTAGGTATATAATACGGCGTAAATCGTACATATACATATACATACTATTGCATACGTATATGTATATATAGGGAAAAATTATTTAATTTTTTATTTTTTTTTTGTTTTTCGTTTTTTCCAATTTCACTATGGGCTTATGATATACCTACATAAATAATACAAGCATCTGTCAATCAATCGATCGATCAATCACGATATATACGTGTACACCCTGCAGGTATATGTACCCATATATTATAATATGCGGTACTATACATTACACCATATTGTATACATATACATATATATATATATACTTATATTAATACACAACCCCCGTCTTAAGTATTATAGGTATGTATGTACATACATACATACATACGTAGAGAGAGAGAGAGAGAGAGAGCGAGAGAGAGTCCTTTGCATGTCCTCAACGAAAAATCACATCCTCCTCCAATTTTGTTTTTCTTTTTTTTTTTTTTTTTGTGCGCGCGCATCACGTGACACACAACGAGACTGCACAATAATAATAATAATTCTAATAATAATAATAATAATAATAATAATAATAATAATAATGATAATATTAATATGAATATTAATAATAATAATAATAATAATGATGATGGTAATATTAATATTAATATTAATAATAATAATAATAATTATAGTAATGAATAATTTAAATAATAATACTAATTCTACGCGTATAACATAATAGTAATGATAATATCATTATAATATATATATACCTTTCCCGCGCGTCGAAGTTCTCTTCTCGTAGAGTATACTTATATGTATGCATATGTATGTATTATAGGTATTACGTGCATATAATCAGATATTCATTTTTTATTTATTGTGAATTATTTTTTATGTGAGTCAAAATATTGCGCGAATTTAATGATAAAATTTCTATACGTCCTTGACTATACATGATCTCATATGCATACCTATATACATATACCGAGAGTTTTCGGTGAATCCGCACGACCCCCTCCTGTGGCCAAACCAACACAAGCACTCACCGTATGCGTGAGGCTCGTTCGAAAGGGGATAAGCAATGCTACTAGTAGCCTATCCCCTCCTGAACGAGCCTCATACACGCGGTGCGTGCCTGTGTTGGTTTGGCCTTAGGAGGGGGTCGTGCGGATTCACCGAAATCTCTCGGTATATATCTACTTTATAATATACGTATACTTATACATGTACCTTAATTCATACATACCTATATGTATATTAGGATACGCCAAATAAACCGACTATTTTTATTTTCGAAAGACCCCCTCAGAAACTAATTGTTCCTTATGATCAAATAACAAGGCTCGAAAAATCTGAGCTATTAATTTTAATATTTATCGCGATTTTCTATTTCCCATTTAAATAACATGGGAAATGTTGATCTTTATATCTCAAGTACTAATCCACTGAAAATGATTCTGCATAGGTATTTTCTCTCGAAATTGAACGCTCTATAAAAAAGGTCTCTTGGTATTTTTCGATAAATCTAACTATTTCTAATAATAAGTTGGTTATTGATTAATTGCCATTGATAGCCTACAACCAACATGGAAACAGCTAGATTTATCGAAAAAGACCAAGGGACCTTTTTTGCAGAGCGTCGATTTCGAACAAAAGTACCTATACAGAATCATTCTGACTAGATTAGTACTTGAGATACAAAAATTGAAGTATGGCACTAGAACGTTCCCCGTGTTATTTAAATAGGAAATAGAAAATCACGATGAGCAGCCTCTAAATCTTTAAATTAAGAGCTCAGATTTTTCGAGGCTTGTTATTTAACCATAAGCAACAAGTTTTTGGAAGGGTCTTTTAAAAAAAAAAGGTCGATTTATTTGGCCCACTCTAATATACCTACACAGGTTTATTAGACTGTGTGAAAAAAATCGACTATTTTTTTGTTTTCGAAAATTATATCGACATATTGTTCACGATGAGGCAAAAAAATCCTCTCAAAATTTGAGCTCTTAATATTAATATCAAGAGATGCATCATCGCGATTTTCTATTTCCCAACGATGGTTTGCTATTTTTGCCAACGGAAAACGATTGTTTGCTGTTTTTGAATTTTATAACTCACCAACGAAACAGCGTACTGGAATGACCGATACATATTCTTGTAGAAAATGAATTTCTCTACAAAAAGGTCTATTGTAGTTTTTCGATAAACCCACTGGTTCAAAAGTTATTCAAAGTCAAAGTTGAATTTATATGATACGATAACTTTCCAACCAGTAGATTTATCGAAAAACGACAGAACACCTTTTTTGTAGAACAATTTCTTCTCTACAAAAATATGTATTGGTCAGTCTAGTACGCTAATCCGTTGGTGAGTTATAAAATTCAAAAGAAGCAAGCAATCGCTTTCCCTTCTTGAATGAACGGGAAATAAAAAATCGTGATGATGCACCTCTTAATATTGATATTTAGGAGCTCAAATTTTAAGAGGATTTTTTTTTCCGTCATCTTGAACAATTTTTTCCAATATAATTTCCGAAAAAAAAGTCGATATTTTTGACACAGTACGATATGTAAATACCTATAATATGTAATAGGTATATATACAGTACATACCTATTGGCACGAGGTCGAGTTTTCTTGAATTAAAATCGTAACACCGCGCTGCAGTTCCGAAAACGGATAGTACATATGTATACACACATTATACACATATACATATACTCTTAAAATAGCTACATGGTGACTTGTGCGCAGAATGGTTATTTATACATATGCAGTATACATGTATGTATTATGTATATCTCTATCAAGTTTGGAATGAGACGCGAGGATAAAGATATGTATAGATATAGATTATACACCGAAATCCCATCCCCCCCGTGCACAGGGCATATATAGCACGCCCCGCGCGGTTCATTGAATCAGTAGTAATATTAATAGTAATTGTAATAATAATAATAATAATAATAATAATAATAATAATAATAATAATAATAATAATAATAATAGTAATAATAATAATAATAACATTAATAATAATATTAATAATAATAATAATAGTACTAATAATAATAATAATAATAATAATAATAATAATAATAATAAGAATAAGAATAATAATAATAATAATAATAATAATAATAATAATAATAATAATAATAATAATAATAATAATAATAATAATAATAATAATAATAATAACGAAACAAAGAGAGAAGAAAAAGAAAAGAAAAAAAAAAGAAACAGAATCACACATCTAGTCGTAATTTATAATAAAAAATATGAAATAATATCGTTCGTCGTATGCCATATATAATATATACCTATATATATATATATATATAGGTACATATATATAGGTATACGTTGGGCGCCGAATATTCGCAAAAAACTTTATTATATATGTATATACCTATATACAATATACAATATATGGTACATGGACACATCTATATGTAATATACATATACCGAGAGATTTACGTGAAAGTTAACACTCAGTCACAGCCAACTCGGCACACTCCACGTTTTTCGTCTTTTTTTCACAGGCTGGCCATCCGCTATTTTTTTTCTTTCCGTTTTTTCTTTCGATTCTTTCCGATGTTCATCAATTTGACTAGAAATTAAAAAGAATAGCGCATGGCCAGCCTGCGAAAAACAGCCGGAAAACGTGGAGTGTGCCGAGTTGGCTGTGACTGAGTGTTAACTTTCACGTTAATCTCTCGGTATATGCAAAGCGCGGAGCAAAAGCAAGAGGATCATGTATGAGCTGCAAACAAAAACAAAAAAATAAATAAATAAAAATAATAATGGAAAATAATGAAAAATGAATGAATAAATAAAATAAAGTAAAAAAAAAAATATATAAATCAATCTATAAAGTATATTATATAAAATGAAGTAAAGCAAAGTAAAGTTGAAGTTAAAGTTAAAGAAAACGAAAAAGAGTTGACAGCTGTGCAGGGCTAGTGTTATAAGGGAGTTTTAGTCGCGTCCTCAAACGATATAAATAATAATAATAATAATAATAATAATAATAATAATAATTAATACCTAAATTAATATTAGTATATAATAATTAATTATCATATGTATATATACGTATATATATCCAATATATTTATATTTAGGTATCTATATATAAATATATATATATATACAGGTATATATATAATATATATTACGCATTTAATAATAACAACGTTATTATTATTCCATCTAATATATTTATTTATGATTTTTTTCACGTAAAAAGAAAAACGAAAAAAAATAAAAATGAAAGAAAATAAAAGAAAAAATACAAAAAAAAAATGAAAAGAAACAAAACAAAACAAAACAACAAACTCTTTCGTTATTAAAACTTGCACCAATTTTTGGTGTTGAAATATATATACATATATCTATATAATTATATAATGTATAACTATATATCATATCCATACCTATATATATTAGTACCAATACACATACCTATGTATGTGCATATACCTAGATATTATAGGTATACACAAATATAGGTGTATATGGGGTGTTCCACGTCAAACCAGGGAACCCACAACCCTCACTATTTTTGATTCGTGATTCAATAATATATCGTGTATGGTACTTGTTGAAGTTTAAAATGATCAAATTAATTTTTTCAATTTTTCATCATTCATATATTCCTTCAAAATATAGTGAAGAAGTACGTTTTTGTCAATGGGACCCATTTGAGAATTATCAGAAAAAAATTAAAAATTATATCCAATCTGCGTGGTTATATAATGTGGAAACATTTTTCATTAAAGAACAAATTGGAACCAGGATAAACCGTCGAGATAAAAATGAATCAATTCTTAAAAACCAAGAAAAACACTAAAGTTATTCGAACTATTTATATATTTTATCCCTCCAAGACTGAACATGTCTTGTAAAAAATAATATTAAGTTTTGGAGGAATAAAATATAAATAGTTCGAATAAATTGGTGATTTTTCGGGTTTTCAACAATTGATTCATTTCTATCTCGACGTTTTATCGTGGTTCCACTTTCTTCTTTGATGAAAAATGTTTTTAGGTATAATCACGCAAAGGGCGTATGATTTTTTTTTTGTAATTTTCAATATATGCGGTCCCGTTGACGCAAGAACGTATTTTAAAGAAATAATAAATGATAAAAAATTGAAAAAATTAATTTGATCATTTTGAACCCTAACAAGACAATTAAGTTAATCTAAAATAGCGAGGGTTTCGGACACTCTGGTTTGACGCGGAATACCCCGTATGTATATTACGAAGTGGAAATGACCGGGCAACTATAACAGTATCATCTATATCGAGGCAATCGAAATCCTCACAATATTAGCCTGTGTTATAAGCTTTCAGGAGAAGAATTCTTAGTTGTAAGATATTGCCATCGAAGGTTTACGCAGTAGATGTAATACGTTTGAAGAGTTCAACTATTTTTCTTATAACTTACAGATTTTATACCACGATATTGCAACGATTTGGTCGAGCGTATTGAATGAATGACCGTTTTTTTTTTTTTTTTTTAATTATTATTTTCTTTTTGTTTTTTTCAATTTTTGTTCCTTTTTTGTTTTTACTGAAATTTTAAGAATCATGCTGGTCATTAAATATCATTCATTTTTAATTTTGAAAAATATATAATCGAATGAATTATACATATATATAGGCCTATACCAGCTGGAAGGAAGGACGAAGGACGAAGGTAAGTGAAAAAAAAAAGAAAATAAATAAACGTGATTATAAAGAATAATACATAATATATCATATATTGTGGCAGGAGTAAACAAAAAGTATGAGTCATTTTATTCTATACATATATATATATAAACTATACATTATACATACATAGGTATATAATACCGTGATCATTAATGCAAAGAACAAAATTCAACGACGAAGCTAGAGCAAAAAGAAAAGAAACGAATTGAGTGACTAATAATAATTAATAAATAAAATTACGCATGCATGGATCGAGATTTAATTGGATATATGACAATCGTGGATTTTGGTATTCATTTATGTAATAATAATAATAATAATTATACGATCGTAAGTATATATCGCGTTAATCCCCGTATCAACAAGTACATAATATATACCTGTACCTATATAAAACAGCTATAGATGCAGCCTAGAGCTGTTTGAAGTACTGAATGACCTCGTGAAAAATATACATACTCGTAGGTAGGTATATACCGAGAGTTTTCGGTGAATCCGCACGACCCCCTCCTAAGGCCAAACCAACACAGGCACACACCGTATGCGTGAGGCTCGTTCGGAAGGGGATAAGCAATGCTACTAGTAGCCTATCCCCTCCTGAACAAGCCTCATACACGCGGTGTGTGCCTGTGTTGGTTTGGCCTTAGGAGGGGGTCGTGCGGATTCACCGAAAACTCTCGGTATGTATAGGTATGGGTACCAATATATTATCTGATATGCTACAAGGCGTTACGGCGGTATAAACACACTATATACATATATAATTGAATCAAAAACCATGTATTCCGATATTTGATTATATATAATATAGATCTTTTCTGAATATGTACAGTCTAATGCAAGACAAGGTTAAGGGTCTAGTTCGGAAAACGGTGCATATATATATTATATCGCGAGAATTCCCTCCTTTTCCAATAAAATCGCTATACTCATATATAGGTATGCCGTGCAGCTCATCATTGCGCGTCTTTATCCTGCTGCAGTACCTACGTACGTCTCATACTTTGAAGCGCGGGACACGCGATCAGTTCTCAAGCGAAGGGCGGCCGGGGGCAGTTTTTGCCCCTTTCCTTCTTCGTGCTTCGGCGCGGTTTGCTCACATATATGTATACCCATCTCCCGTTCTCCCTATACTCGAATATATATATATATATCGGGGAGTTCGTACTTGTACTCAGAGCTGTATATCTGTACATATAGCACGGCGCGTGATCAGCTTGCCGATGAGCGCGCGTCATACTCGCTTAAATATATATACATATATATGTATTTGTATAGGTATACGTAGGTACGCATTATAGGTACACACATCTCTAAGTAAGAAGAGTTACACACCTATATAACACTATCTACACGCACGACGACATATACTGCCTCGCGGGTTCTGTGTATATGTATAGATTCTCTGCAGTCGAGGATTGGAAACTGAAAAAAGCGCAAGACGAGCGATAAGTAAAGAAGAGAAAAATAAAAAAATCAAATTAAAGGAAAAAAGAAAAACAAGGTAAGATCGACCAAATAAAACAGCGCGTTGCAGTATATATCGCGGCCACGCCCTACGGTCGCCCTGGATGCTACATGCAGCTCTCTCTCGCCTCTCTCTCTATTTCTCTCCGTTCCTCTCGCGCCTTCTCTCACACACGACTATGGATAAATATATATATATATATATATGGTATAAATATATATATATATATATATATATATATGGTATATATATATACATATATATATATACATGACACCCATGCGTGTGTATATAGTTTATAGTAGCTTGAAAACTCCGGGGGCTCCCCCCTTTCCCTGCACAGATCTCCTCCCGACTCCCGTCCCCTTCCCCTTCCCTCTCAACCCTCTCATTCGCCCATCTGACCCTAGTCCTGCAAGGGAACGGAGGCGACCCGTTTTCACCGCGTAGAAATATATATATACCTATACACCTTTTTAACAGCTCCCGCGTGTCGATGCGTCGAGATCGACCGCGACGTCGCCGCATATCACACAAATAACTATATATAATACCTATAAATGGGTGCAGAATTATATTGGATATATCTATATGCGTGTGTATCCCTGTATAGGTATAATATGTGGATTTTAATTTATATTTATAGGTACGTGTGTATATATATAGTGCCCTTCGTAAAGGACACGTCTTTTATCGAAGTAAACGTGACGTTGAGTTACAAACCTGAATCAATAGTTATATAATACAGAGATAAAAGACATGATGATCAAATTCAGTAAAAGAAAAAAAGAAAAATAATATAATAAAACAATCCGCTTATAGCTGTTTTATACATTAATTTTCATTATTATATCTATAATATTCGTACATATAATATATCTGATGAGCGAAGGTTGAATAATTCCGATCATGTATACAGGGTGTCCCAGAACTAAATGTCCAAAATGAAAGGGGGCCTTGAGGAGATCGAACTGAGTAAATTGACCCGAAGAACATGGGGTCTGCGAAGTCGCGTTCGCGAGATATCACAAGTTAAAAAAAAGTAGCGCTTTGCGCCGCGTCGCGGCGACCCTATACAGGGTGTCCCAGGACTAAATGTCCAAAATGAAAGGGGGCCTAGAGGAGATCGAACTGAGTAAATTGACCCGAAGAACATGGGGTCTGCGAAGTCGCGTTCGCGAGATAGCACAAGTTGAAAAAAAGTAGCGCTTTGCGCCGCGTCGCGGCGACGCAAAGCGCTACTTTTTTTTAACTTGAGATATCTCGCGAACGCGACTTCGCAGACCCCATGTTCTTCGGGTCAATTTACTCGGTTCGATCTCCTCTAGGCCCCCTTTCATTTTGGACATTTAGTCCATTTTGGACATTTAGTTCTGGGACACCCTGTATACCTACGTGTAATAATCTATCGTACAGCTGATTATAGGTATAAGTACGTATACGTACGTAGATATAACATATATAATGCAAGTCCTATACCAACATGGAATACATAGGTATATATCCCGATTTCCCCGAACCGCGGTACACACGTTGAGGTTAGTATCAGTGCTAGTTATACTGCGCAGGGCGTAGCTCTCCAATCTGTCGCCGGTTTTTCCGAGAGTACAGCAGCTCAACGGCAGCACATGATCGCGAGTCAACAACCCCCGGGCAAAGAGTCAATGTGTATCAGTTCGTCGTCGTGCCTTCGAGCGCGGTGTTATAGGAAGCGGGGCGACATATAGGATATTATAGATACATGTATACCCTTATCCTTATTCTCTCCCTCTCCTTTCGTTGTAGTATATATATACACGCGCAATATTTAGTATATATATAATGTATCTATATTTATACATTGCACACTACACACACGCATATAGGTAGCACATATATTCTATAATCCACATCATATATACGTCTATATCTGTACACATATTATATGTGGAAAAGATACGAGAAGAGCGAAAAGTACATAGTGTGGGTTTAGGGGGATATCTACGTTCTTACCGTACGGTCGTTGCTGCAGGGGCAGAGGAACGGATAAAAGGGCTCCGTGAATCGCATGCGTCGCGTGTGCATACAAGTATATCTATATTATATACTATATATACATGCGCTAAAATACGCATGTATATAGATATAATAAACGCACGAATATACGTATATACATATTATATGTATACGTGTATGTATAGATGCGTTGTCAACCGCGTGCTTGCAGGTATTATAGTTATTCACGCATATAGGTATATATTCGTATATATGTATATACTACACATATGCGTGCCTTAGGTGAAATAAAGCGAATGTCAAAGGATGATTGGTCATCGTTGTGGCCAATACGGTCCTTGGCTTATTCTTGGCAAGGAAGGCGGCGCCTTAGCCGCCTCCTGGTGCACAACGATATACCTACATAGGTATATACTATATCTCTGGAGGCAAGTAGAAGCTGCAACCATGCACGCATGCATCCAACGCACGCACGCACGCACGCATCGAAGGTATAACGCGCGTTAACCGCGCTGCTGCAATGCAGCGACGCGACGCACCGATCAATTTCTTTGGATCGGACCGTCTTCAGCCCCACTGGCTCCGCAACTCTTATACAGCTTCTCGCTCTCTCTCTCTCTCTCTCTCTCTCGCTTTCTATCTCTTCATTTCTTACTTCATATATATCTCTCTCTCTCTCTTTCTTTAATACTTTATATACGCTACGTCGTCGCGATCTGTCCGTAGTGTACGTACGTATAGCAATACCGCGTGTACGCATGATCACCGCGGTCGGTTGCTGCAGTCGCTCGCTCTCTACGTGAGCCTCATCCCCGATCAGACGATAAATAATTACCAATTGCTTTCCGTTTCTTGGAGCCATTGCATTTTGCAATTTGCGCCGGCTATTATCGTCCTTATCCCTATATACAACGCTCCGCGGGTACCACGCAGCTCATACATATATATATGTATATATATAATGCTGCCTGTCGTCTATATATAATCCTCAACGAATGTGTTTCTCACCCCGCGTATCATCCTATATACTTACATGTATAGGTATATGTATATAGTATATATCTATATATTACACGCATACGTATGTAGATAATATATTGTATATATATTATTATATACGAGTATATAAGGGATCGAATAAGAATTAGAGCGAATAAAAAATATCGGCGAGGATCAATATTCTGCAGTTAATTAATCCGAGCTCATGAATATTATCCATATATTATACATATATCTATATATGTGTATATATTTTTTTTTTATTGGATAAAAACTGCCATACCTCCGTCTACATAAACTCCCGCGCATATAGGTATGTATATACTTAAAATATGCATACTAATGATATGGAGTGTAAAAAATTTCCAGTATAATTAAAAAAAAAAAAAGAACCTATATAGCGGTAGATTATTATCTTTTTCTTCTTCTTCTTCTTCTTCTTCTTTTTTGGCGAAAGCAGTTTTGAGACCAAAATATCAACGTTGTGTAGTTATAGCAACAATTCATGGAATTACGGTGTAATTTAACGCAATATACATATATGTATACATGTGTTTATCCCGCTGAAAATTTGAGCATACCCTATACATTATAGGGTGATTAAAAAAAGAAAATCGACTATAATTTTTCATTTTTCGAATTCATAGATTCAATAGTTGCGGTAAGGTGAAATGAAATGCCATAGCTGTACACTATACTATAAAGTATAATGCATAAACCTAATATGCGATGTGTATACTTAGGTGCGTGGGACATTGTTGATGGCGCGGGGTTCTCGCCCACACATATGGGATACAGATATATGTACGTATGTATGGTGCGTTGTATATGTATGTATGTACGTTAAATACAACGTACGTAGCGCTGCACAAACGCTGTTCGGTAGGTAAGTAAATAAAATTACCGTAGGTCTGTGGTGCAATCTATACATACCTATACCTATAGCGAACAGCTCTCGTACATATACCTATATTACAAGTATAAATGTATACCTGTATGTGTATTAATACATCCTTGTTTCCCGCCCACACCTGATACACGTCTATACGAGTATGCACGCATGCATGCATGCATGTACAGGTATATTCATATTGTGCACGTATACACATACGCTTACGCGCCTATCTATAATATATGGGAGTATATACATATAAATATATATGTAGTTCCTGCACCCAAGGCGAAAACGTTATAGTGTATATTAAAACACTGAGAATGAGAGAGAAGGACCGCGGTCGCAATTAAATTACTTCCTTTTCTTCAGTCAACGCTGTAGTAGGTATATACATACACCTATTACTGTACGCAGATATGTTATAGGTATATATGTATAGGTACGACCTCTCTACTGAATTTACTCGCCTGTTAAATTCTGATTATAAGTATATAGCTGTTGTATGTACATACATATATGTATACGTATGTATAGTTTGAAAAGTGACGGAACGTCTGCAT
Source organism: Macrophya alboannulata (assembly GCA_949628255.1). Taxonomy (NCBI): domain Eukaryota; kingdom Metazoa; phylum Arthropoda; class Insecta; order Hymenoptera; family Tenthredinidae; genus Macrophya; species Macrophya alboannulata. The sequence continues at coordinate 556,909 of OX451207.1, read as the reverse complement.
GCACCGCGAACAATAAGGATGATGTGGCGTTATATCTTTGAGAAGCTGCAGAAGGAGTCATATATATATGTATAAGTATACTACGAAAAAATGTAAGTGGAGATTCGGTGAATAACATAATGTTATAGGTATAATATACCTAGTATAGGTATTATAGACGCGAAGAAGGATATAATTTTCAGAAGCCAATTATGAGAATACTAATTAATAACATTGACTCAGATATCACATTGCCGCGGTACAAAATTTATACGAAAATCTAAAATAATGAGACTATACCTATGTATCTGAGGCTGTAGAACTGCAGCAGCAGAACCGCGTATCAGCTACCTACTGCGTAACTCCGGTTTAACTGAGGCACTTATCGATATTTATAATCTATATATACGCTGTTATTTGTGAACACGTACGTTGCAGCGAGGCTCGATTTCCTTTTTTAAGAAATTATAGGATAAGGATCTGTAGCGTTGAAAGAAAAACACATTTCGAGACTTCGGCATTTCATGGGAAAATAATTTTTCGAATAAATTTTACTCATTTTCAAACGTGTAAGAATAGATTGTCCAAATAGTGGGATAAATCAATAACGACGTATTGTTTCGTATAACGCGAAACATAATTCCTATATACCTATATACTTATGTATGTATTGTATGTACTATATATAACGGGAGGAAATTTAGAGCTAATAATCCCGATCAGGCCAAATTGATTAAAAAATAAAGCAAAAAAACATCAACAAAAAAAAACCAAATAAATATATTTAAAGAACCAGTTCACGCGGTTATAGCATTCCAGCTTGTAAATTATTATTCCGCCACGCGTTTCCTCCGAAACACGGAAGCCGCCGCGCGGTTATAGAATATACTTAGGTAGGTATAGTATAGAGGTATATACTTATATATTTGCCGAATTTTGCCGTTGCTTAACGTACCGCGTAGGCGACACAGTTAGTCGAAACTGTACCCATACGCACATAACTTTATCCTCATTATATACTATACGTTATTATACATATAGGTATATACTTATACACGTAGGTATGAATAATATCGCGCGGACTGTATAGACAGACCGTTTCTCGAAAACTGCAGATTCCGCAACGGTTTTCCGCCGCCTTGATTACGTATGTAACCTATACATAGATTTTTCTCCCTGAAATGTATACCTATACTCTGCTGCAGCCACCGACAGATTTTACGCATGCCTATAATACCTATGGTACTCATCAGATTGCGAATATAGTATATGTATGTGTGTGTAACGCACGTACAACGCAAATATAACCGAAAGCCATTTAAAAGAAAAAAAAAGAAGAATAAAGTCTACAAGTTCCGTTGGTCAACGAATCTCGTTTCTGGTTTTTGGCGCCCACCTCTTGTACATATTATGCAGAACCTCGGACATAAATCTTACAATATGATCAGCGTGTCATGTATGCATGTACATATACATACATGCATGTCCTTTGAAAGAATATACGTACACAGAAGAAGAAGAGGAAGAGGAAGAAGAAGAAGAAGAAGAAGAAGAAGAGGAGGAATATAGGAGAAGAATGAGGGGGTAAGCGAGTGCCCGTTGCGCCGTGGTCTGTACAGAGAAACCGTCTCTGGTCACTGTGCAAATGACCAGTAGACACTAGACAAGGGTCGCATAGTTGTATGTATGTACAACCCAGAACCATGTGTCCAAGTCCTCGTACTGTACGAGAACGGACACCGCGATCGCGGTTCAGGATGTTTGCGATATACCGCGCACGGGGTACCCGGTCAGGATTCCCCCGATCAGGTTTTCGTTCCCACCAAAGTTTAATTTCGGGGAGTCCCCGAGACACTTACAGCGATCCTATATACCGCTTTACCGATACCGAAACTCTTTCGAGTACCGCAGTATATATACCTGCAGACGTATATGAATGGTAATGTAAAAATAAGAAAAGGATTGAAAGAAAAAAAAAAAAAAATGGGTCTACGTCGCAGTGTGTAGGTAGGTACATAACATGCGAAGACGTGTGGACCTCGCCACACCGAGAGGCAGTATAAATAATTGGAAAACTCGGTTCTGCGTAGCCCCTGAATATACGCGCCGGACAACGGTTGGTCATCCCTTGCCGAAATCCTCGGTTAGAGTCCGAGTCACACGCAGACAGGCGCGTATAACAGTTGGCTATTTCGGACCTTGCCTCTCCACCGAAGTCCAGTGGGATATGTAGGTATTATAATATAGAAAAACCGGATTCTTGACTGTGAAAAAGGATAACGGAGGGGGCCAAGGTGGACCCGCCGTCAGGCGTCGTTATGCGGGGTCAGCGCGCAAAAGGGTTGACCGTTCGGCTCAACGGGATGACCCCGGAATTCGGAAACTTGTCAAACCGGATCTATCGGTCAGTCGGTACGTCCGTTCGCTCGTCCGGCTGGCCCTCCCTGTCTCATTATCATTATCGTCCTCATTGTTGTTATATTTTCGGCCCGTTGTGACAGCTACCAAATCGCAGGCGACAGGTTCGGTTCACAAATGAAACCCTGGAATGGTATGGGCGTATATACGGTGTGAGAACTCTTAGGGAAGAAAACTCTCAAGGTATTTAATTTAACGCGGTATATATGTATATATATACCTATAAAGAACCTTATACTCGTTTCGGATATTTTTAGGGCGCCTAACCCACGATCAGACTTCAAGGTCGTGGTCATTCTGTTATTTTTATTTTCATTTTTTTTTTTTGTACGAACATCAGATTTATCGCATATCATGCCCGCTTATAGTTATCATTGATTCCGTTCGTATCTTTCTTATTACGATCCTAAAAATATCCTTGACGGTCAATTTATAGGTCTGGCGATTGTTTTATTCCTCTTTTTTTTTGTTTTCACGTATTCCCGTTTCTTTCCATTAGGTGCAACGTTGAATCGGTTGCGTCTTGCGGGCGCGTCATATCTTCTCAGGTTAAGCTTCAGGTCTGAATTACCCGGTAGCACCGATCGTCGCGTATCTATCTATATACGTTATATACATACATGCCTACATACCGGATATGCCCATTGAACGGGGCGTATATAGGTACATACATACATTACACACGATAGTTTCTCGAAGTTATACCTATATATGTAACGTATATTTCGAATAAATTATCGAGGCGAGAGAACCTGTCCTTAAAGGCGGGCTGCTGGGCTAAGAAGAAAGAAGATAAAAAAAAAATAAATAAATAAATAAAATAACACATGTATATATATACATAGGTATATACATATATGTCTAGTTTTCTCCACGACCGTATCACACACCGCGCCTATAAAGTATAACATCGTGCTCACGCCCGACGAGAAATCGTTGCCGATTATGTACCCGATAGTATGCGAGAAAGTTTTTTCCTCCTTTTTTTTTTTCGTTTCATTTGTTTTTTTGTTTCATCTCTCGTTTTTTTCACTCTATTTTCTATTCTCTCTCATATATATATATATATATATATATATACGCTTTTCTTTCGATTCTTAAACGATATACGTATAATATATCAATTGAAAAAAAAAAAATAAAAATAACACGTCAATCAAAATCTATACATACCAATTCAATTCATTTTAAAGGCGATCAGAGGCGGATAATAAAAAGATTCCACACGCCTGTATACCGATCGTCTTATAACCATGTGAATATGATTTGATATGATGGAATTCTGCAATATAGATCCAGCGATTAGTAATATGCGTGTACATGTACCGCAATCCGGTCGTATAATGAGAGCTATAGTCTTTTAAATCAAGGATTTGGCGGATGCGCGCTAGAGCCTAAGTCACTGCAAGGCGGAAGGCGGTGGTGGATTACGATTAGTCGCACTCTATAGCAATAATGTAGATAGAATGGCTTGCAATCCTGAGCAACGCGCGGTTCGAAATAGCAACGAGTATATATATATATATATGTATATTAGGGTGGTCCTTATTTTGGATATTTTCGATTTTTTTTCCACGATCCCCCTAAATCGGTTCTAAATAAATAAAAAAAAATTCCTGCCAAATCGGAGCTCGATATTTCAATTTTAACCTGGCCCCCCCGGCAATCAAAGTTTTAAACGGGAAAATACGTGTATTTTAGACTGTCAATTGTTTGAACATTTTTCCAACCTAGTGAAAATTAATATAAAAATTCGAGATAAGGCACAAATATTCCTCATAGTATAAGGTATAATTGAAGTAGTATATCAAATTTTTACATCCGTAATTTCTGGAGTTATGATCTATATAAATATCAATTTGATATTCATAAAAAAATAAATAAACTGAAGAAAAAAAATTTGATATACTACTACAACTATACCTTATACTGTGGGGAATATTTGTGCCAAATCTCGAATTTTTATATTAATTTTCACTAGGTTGGAAAAATGTTCAAACAATTGACAGTCTAAAATACACGTATTTTCCCGTTTAAAACTTTGATTGCCGGGGGGGCCAGGTTAAAATTGAAATATCGAGCTCCGATTTGGCAGGAATTTTTTTTTATTTATTTAGAACCGATTTAGGGGGATCGTGGAAAAAAAATCGAAAATATCCAAAATAAGGACCACCCTAATGTATATGCATATGTATATACATATATCGCAGATTCGCGATGCACCCGTGTTTAGTTGCAGTTGCAGCTGCACTGCTGCATGGCACCTATGGGAACTTATAGAATACCCTATACGACAAACGATCGGTGAACTTGTTGCCACTGACCGTAACTCTAATTGCGCGAAATGCAACACGTATTTAGGTATATGTATGTATGTATGTATGTACATCCTGTGTCTATGTTACATCGTATCGCACGTTGAAGCTCGAAAAAAGAAGTAGAATTTTATATTCTGCATCATCGTAGATATGTACATAGGTATATGTACATAATACACACGCATAGAGGTTGCTATAGATGTAGAATTGCGGTTGTTCCTAAGCCGTACGTGGGGATATCTTATAGGGTGGAGCCATGGGCGAGTGAGCGAGCTGCTAGCTATGATTTATGATATATAGGTATGTATATCGCATTGGTCCGAACTCTCAGTCAGAGCTACGATATAACGATAATATGCGTGTATATGTTTATACATATACAAGCAGAGCTACGCGCGTGTGTGTATCTTGCTGTAAATATAGTCGAACGCGTCTTGTAGGTGTCGCCAAGACTCCTGGGATCACGACGTACGTACGTTAGCGCGCTGGCTCGTAATTAACGTCGATTAATAACGTTAATAACTCGAGCGTGCAGCGATCGTATATATACGTACGTATATAGGTATACCTACGTATACGTATCCGCGGACAGGAAAAATATTTCTTCTTGTAACGCGCGCGAGTTTCACGCATCACGGAACACGGGGCTTGATCTATACGATAATACGAATACCCGCCCGATTACACAGGCAATATCGCTTGCTAAACCGTACGATCATACCTATAGGCGCCCCCGCGCGCTCCGTCCCCGCGCCAACTCATGCTGCCAACTAATTCTATATCTCTTTACGCGTATACCTATTATACAGGCTGTCACAGAACTTAATGTCCAGAATGGACTAAATGTCCAAAACGGACTAAGTGTCCAAAATCAACTAAATGTCCAAAATCGACTAAATGTTCAAAATGGACTAAGTGTCCAAAATGGACTAAATGTCCAAAATCGACTAAATGTCCAAAGTTGACTAAGTGTCCAAAATGTACTGAATGTCCAAAGTGGACTAAATGTCCAAACTGGACTAAATGTCCAAAACGGACTAAATGTCCAAAATGGACTAAGTGTCCAAAATGGACTAAATGTCGAAAATGAAAGGTGTCCTAGAGGAGATCGAACTGAATGAATTGTCCCCAAGAACATGGGGTCTGCGAAGTCCCGTTCGCGAGATACCAACGGTTAAAAAGTATCGCTTTGCGCCGTGGCGCTTGGACATTCAGGTCTGAGACACCCTGTATGTATATAGGTACATGTATACCTATACGTCGTTAAAGTTTCCTTTTTTGTTTTTCTATTTTTTTTTTTTTTTTTTGATTTTTTTTTCTGTTTTTTGTATACTATGTATATATGTATATGTATATATATATAACACGCAAATGCTATTTCCTTCTTATTTTAATCGACTTGATAAAACTAATTATAGCGAGATTAGTAGTGTACATATAAATTCTCGCAATTCAACGATAATATCAAAAATTTTGGGTTGGCTGATTTGGGGGGCGGGAGCCGAGTTGAAGTTTCGAAATTTAAAAATCTCGAACGGTCAAAATTCCGAATTTTAACTTTTTCTGAAAGAGTCAATTTAAAGAAAAAAAAATCTTTAAATCGAAAAACACCGGAGGTTCATAATTCCGAAAGCTAAATATCCGGAGTGCGAAAACTCCGGAGCTTGAAATTCGGAACTTCAACCCTGCCCGCGGAAATTTGGCACTTCAGAACGTACGTCCCACGTCTGTAATATTTATGTATATCCATATATATATTTGCAATTTGATAATAATATCTAATGATAATATAACTATATTGCAAACGAATAAAAAATTGATATATACGTATAGGTATATATACATACGGTTATATACCTGTAGACATTATACATATACCTATACATATATACACTGATTCGTTCAATTATAATACTCGAACTTTCTTATCCAGATAATAATCTATAACGAGAAAAAAAATCACCTAGGGCGTCTCACACCCGAAGCTATAGAAGTACGCACCTCATGCTCACAATCAGCGCATATAACATCTGTACATATACATACCTTGAATATACATATATATAAATACCTATATAGCGTGTGTTATAAAGTTTTACCGCAGGCAACTATTAGTGAGTACTTATTAGCTATAGATCTAAACATACGTATAGGTATAGGTATATGCCTATATAGTTGGACTCGCGTATATATTATAACCACGCGGTAAAAGTCACGCGATAACTTTAATATTTAGATATACCTATATATAGGTATATACCTATATATGTATAATGTTCCGCACAAGATTAGGAATTTAAACTTATATAAGTTGTACGCTTATGTGTAGTGACGGAATTATGACGTCACACCGGAAGTCGATAGTTTCAATTAATTAATAAAACTTCGTAATTTATGTATGTATGTATGTATGTATGTATGTAATCCCGAATCAAAGTATATTATAATGATATATATATATGTATAATTTAAGATAGCTGAGATATAACCCATACCTAGGTATATGTAACTAATACAGGTATAATTCAATTCGTTCTCGAATGTCGATAGGTCCTTGGGTCAAGGCCAAACTTCTTATTCTCATTCTTATTCGCTTATTTATTTACTCATTTTTTCTCCTTCTTCTACAGCTTTTTGTTCACTTTTCCGCATAATGACCGTTATATTAACAACGATCACGTACATGTATATATACCAATACGGTGACCAGGAACAGACACGGGGGCAGATAAATGCAGGGATCATATTGGTAAGAAGAGAAGAACAAGAAAGAAAAAAGAACAAATAACAGACAGAAGAAGAAGGAGAAAAACTATGAGGTGTACCTAATCACCTGCAGGCACCGTTTCAACCGAATCGAAAAATTCAAATGTCGGAGAATAAATGAAACAGGTATATACCTATATGGGTATTATATGCGTATAAGACTGCAAATCTCTTGCTGATCTTTCTCCCTTTCTCTCTCTCTCACTCTCTCTTTCTCTTTCTACATATGCGCATCCATCTATCTGTCCGTCCGTTTATATCCGTCTGTCGGCGATTCTTCTATAGCGAGGCGCGCGTAAGCCATGAGAAGGAATATATAGGTATAATAATGTTTAAGGTATATAAGGTGCACGGTGTGTAGAGCGAGCTGTTATAAAAGGAAGCAAGCCAGCTCTTTTGAAGAGAAAAGTTAGCTTTTAACACGCGGGTATATAGAATATCGCTCGTTGGCCGCAAAAGTCGTCGTCTGCAGAGGTTGGGGGTCGGGGGGTCGGGGGGGTCAGGTGGGGATTTTCGAGGGTGTGGGGTGTTTTACGAACTGACAGGTGCATTTTCGGCCCAAAGAATTTCTATGGGGGTATAGATCTCGCTAGGTATAGCATTTCGACTTTCGAGGATCACTTCATGGGCTCCACGATGCAGGTCCTCGCCGATGGTGCAGGCTCCAGGATTTACCCATATACCGATCATATGTACGTACATATACCTATATACACCTATATATAATATATAACGCTGCAGGTTACAGGTATACGTCGTATATACATACTATACATACGTATATAACGTTTACGTCTATACATATTATAAACGTATGTATATAAAGGTGTATATATGTATATGTATATACCTACAGGTAAAGATAGAGAAAGAAATAGAGAGCGAGGGTCCACACCGGTCCATCGGCATCGGTGAGGCGAGCTGAGCTGCTGCACCACTGACGCAAAGCGGGGAACCCGCTGCAATGCAATACCGCGCTGCTACAGGTATAAGTTAAAGTTAAAGGCTGGCTGGCTGATGCAGGTATATATCGTGGGTTGTGGGCTTGTGGACCTGTGGGCAGGTCCACCGAAGCGCAGGGGTGCCACCGACCGGTGGCTACCGGGCCCCAGTGACTCTGTGACCGAAACGATTTGGACGACTGAACTGTATATTATAGGCATGGTGAGGCATGCACCAGCTAAGAGAACTCCGGGGCAGGCATACACCTACCCGTTTACTATATATATATACATACATGCTTAGACTAGTAGCTATTTATGTCACCGATTTGCAAAGCGGTTTTTTTTTTTTTTTTTCATACATTTCTGTGTACATATATACCTATATACCTATACAAGCGAATGGTAAACATATGCGTGTTCCGAAATGTGATGGATTGCCTAATTTCCTGTAATAAAATCTATATAACGATGTATGTATATGTAATATTGCAAATTTAAATTCAAACTGCCACCCCTCCCACGATTGATTTCAAAATCGTGTTATGTATGTAACAAATTTTTGAAAAAAGCTCGATGATATATGAATCAATCGGAAGTATAATGATACTGTCCGTCAAGAACCAAATTTTATGGAATTAAAACCTTTTATACCCACCGATCAGGTATATCGATATATATCTATATACTATATATGCTACTTTTATTTTAAAGACACATTTTTCCCGCTCCCTTTCCAAATCCCTTGACCGATTTTTCTCCAATTCCAATACCCAGATATACATATACTATATGTAATATATAGGTATATATGTAAGAATATTATTTCAAGGTATTTCTGTAACAAATTTTCGTTACGATACGTCGACTCATTCGAAAGTTATTCGACGGATGGACGGACGGACGGACAACGTGATGAACTTACAAGTGTCCCACTTTCTTATGATATATACTGTAAACTCAGGGTTGGCATATCATTATCCCCCGCATGGCACAAAAAAAGAAAATGAAAAAAAAAAAAAAAAGATAAGACTCGCAATATGGGTTTCGTTTTTTTGGCTATGAATTTTCGAACTCCGATATCAAAATAAAAAAAAAAAAACTGAAACTGTTAATAACAAACCTTCGTGATTGATAAAATGTACATATACCTATAACGTAAGTTATGGTTAGAAATTATCCCTCATAGAGAGAGAAATGAAGGGGATATGAAAGATATTTGAACGAATGTTGAAATCTCTATTAAAACCCACAAACACGTAAAAAAAAAAGGAAATTAGACCCAGAAAAACCCCATTAAACCGTGTACCGTCGAGTTGAGGCTTATTAAAAAAAAATGCCCTGGATTTTTTTTTTTTTTCCTATACCTGCACGGATTTATTTTTCTTGAATCATCTATGCATCATTAAGTGAGAAAATTTATATATCTATGTATACGTCTGTAGCTAGGTATATATGTAGTCATCCAAAGTACGATATATCGCCCCATCTATTTACTGCATCGAATTTTATACACATCCCACAATACATAGTACATGCGTACCGATCTAAAATAAGATACCCCAAAAACGATCTCCCGTTCAAATCCCATCCCCTAGTTATCAGTCGCCGGAAAAGGGAAGGATCAAGGAAGTCTGCAGTCAACACTAATCATAAGTATATACAGGAGAATCTGAGAGTGGTCTAGTGAAATTTTAATCTTTGCGCTGATCCTCGGCTATTGGGCAATTCAAAAAAGGTGGGGAAATTTTTTCGGAAGCACTGCAGTTCAGAATGTGAAAATTCTCGAAAATCAAGAATAGTTCGCAGAGTTTTCAATGTATATAATTGATAGATGCAATGCTGATGGGGAAGTTCTAAAACCATTAATTGGACTACTCTTTCGATATATGCTGAAGACTCAATGAAATAAATGTTAAGATGAAATACAAATTCGAGGATTTAATGTAGCATGAAAGTGTGAAATCCATGATCACTGCAGTAGTGATACATCATAAACCGATCGTTATAAATATGTATTGTATAACGCATAACGATCCTGTTATTCCATATTTCAAGTTTATAATCGAATCAAGTCAAGATCGGTATATACGAGGTAGGTATATAGGTATAGGTATACACATATATACTTTAAAGAAGCAATATATCTTTCCCTATATTTTTTTACATTATATACTTATAGCTGGTATAATACAAAGTTGACCACATGCGGTCAAACCGCAAGTCTTCCACGACGCGCCCTTATATATTTGTATATACTGCAGTGTGCAGTGCAGTCTCTGCAGTTCCAATGTCCCAGCCGAAGTTCTACGCCACTGCATCACTGCCAGTGCTCGAATTTAAAAGGTGAATAAAAAGAAAAGAAAAAAAAAACAGAAAAAAAGGATCTGTCCTGCGATACGATAGGCTAACCTTACGAGGCAGAGACGAAGAAGAAACACAAGAAGAAGAAGAAGAAGAAGAAGAAGAAGAAGAAGAAGAAGAAGAAGAAGAAGTTGAGGAAAAAGAAGACCGAACACTCGAGTTTACGCGAAATATATATAACTATATATAGGTTATGTAGCTACAGTGTACTTCGTGTCCTCCCCCTCTCGGAATATACATATAATATATTACATGCGTGTATCTATATAATATATCGGTAAATGAATACATATATACATATTATATACATACACTTATATATATAATGTATATATATATATATATATATATATATATATATATATATATATATATGTATACATATATACCAAAGCTGAGAGAGAAACGCTATCTTTATTGATTTGTTTACGCGACGCCAAGGCCGATCCCAAAATTAGAATATCTTAAAGACTGTAATCCGCACGGTTTCACGCTTATAATGGCAATTTTTCTGATCCTCAAGTGTGTGTGTGTGTGTATGTATGTACACCTACATCGATATAAATCATGTATATAGGTATATACACATAACTATAATATCATCATATCTTATATCAAACGGTATGTATACATGTTGTGGTCATTTTTTTACCGAGTATAAGGCAGAGCTATAAGGTATGAAATGTATATTATACTTATAAAGGAAAAGAGAAAAAAAATTAAAATAAAATAAAAACACACTTTTTTTAAACTTTCGTTGAATCACTAATTAAACCGAGGTTCTTATATACAACGGTATACCTATATACCCTATATATATGTATATTATATAACTACACTCGGGCACGAAGACTAATTGTCAAACGAATCCAAGGGTCGTCAGTTCCCGTTTTACACACGGTATATAAGTATAATAGTACCATCAACAATGTGATTACAAATATGGTATAAAGAAGTTAATGGACATATCATATAGGTTGAAAAAAAAAATAAACGTTGCAACTTTTTACATTAATATTATACATATGTATAGGTGTATATATACCGTATTAGTGTGTCCACACGCAGGTATATATATACCTATATACATCAAGAGACTCGGTAGAGTCTCGCGCCAAGTATATTTGTATCTAACGCGTATACGGTCCAAATATATACGTTTAACGAACGTAACGATTATTATAACTATAATAGAAAATCTAATTCCCGAGCGTTGATCAAGTCTCCTTTAATCCCAAATATCTATCTTCTCTCTCTCTCTCTCTCTCTCTCGACTCGGTCTCTGTTCCTCTCGGTGTGGTGTAGGTAGTTAAAGCTGGTGGATATATTCTCGATGCTTGTGTACCTCGAGATCGGCGAACTACTCCCTACCTCTAACCATTAATAGATATATATATATATATATATATATATATATATACCTACGTACCTATACATACACATATGTATATATATAAGATAGATTCGTCGTAAGTACATATAGAAGCGTGTATACGGGCGTGAATATGTGCTCGCATATATGCAGACTAGACGTAAGAAACGCTTGAATGAAAGTTACGAACCGGTTGAGAACCATTCAAACCGCGCCGAACCTCCCAACCAACGGTCTGCGTATAGTGTGTGGCGTGGACGGCCATGAAGAGACTTCGATGCTTCGTTCGCCCGCGTAAGCGGGTATCTCAGCTCACCGATGTTACAGCGCGGTGGCGGTGGCGGTGGCGGTGGCGGCGGTGGTGGCGGCGTCGAGCTCTCCCAACGACGTCTAATTTTTTTCATCAAAACCGTACATAGGTATAGATACATATATTTAGGTATACACCTATACACTGTACGGGGCTGGTTTTGAGCTGTGGACAAGCACAGCCTCGGGCAAAACGATGAGCATATATATATGTATATGTGTACATACGTTCACGAATGTATAAGACACACATATATACATTCATTAATATATAAATATATATGTATATACCTATATAAACTCACAGGTATACATAGAACACACACAGGCTATGTCGAAGTCTCGCGGGTTGCTAGCTTATAGAAAAACGGTCTTTATTTTACTGTCCTGGAGTGCGTACAACCTATGCCTATAATAATGCCTGCTCCACGGCGTGGATAGGTGTTAGTCTTTACGCCGTCGTTTATTACGACTTAGGTTATATAGGTATATACAGATATACTATATACGAGTAAAGATACATCGGAGGCACCCCGATGCAATTGAAAATTTTCCACGCACGTGCAATAGTAGGGTATAATATAATATACCTATATACTGTATATACGCATGTATGTACCTAAAAGGTGCCTAGTTTCACGAGAAAGAGAGAGAAATGCATATTATATACGTACATCATACGTATATATATTTATATGTATAATACACACAGCTATTCCCTGCAAACCGCATGTATAGTATAGGGTTGCGTAGTCTGCAGCAGCATCAGACGCGCGTTATAGCCTGAGGGGTTTATCTCGTATCGTCTCTCGCAGCGGCAGCGGCAGCAGCAGCGGCAGCGGCAGCAGCAACGGCAGCATGGGTGCCCATTTTTCTTTTTTCCTTTTACTTATTTCTTTAAATCTTTTTCTTTATAATTCTATTCTATATCTCTCTTTAACTCGTGATGCACTGCACTCCACTGCGTACTGCACTGTTATAAATATCTTCGTCTTTTAATTCCTGCAGCATATAGGTATATATGTACATATATATCTATATATCTTATATTCCTCTTTCGATCCACCCTCTCTGTCTCATCGCGGCCGTATACGCACGTATAGGTATAATAATACCCGCAATGCGGTGGTGAACGTATACTATATACGTTATATTATACATATATAGGTATATACAAATGTATGTACATGTATATAACTATATAGATACGTATATATGTATATGTATATCAAGCATCCTCGTCTATCCACCGCGTTACAAGCAGCGCTATACCTACAGCGCGAGTTCCGCGCGCGGTTATCCTCGTCAAGGTGGCGCGGCGCAGGCCAAGAGAGAGACAACTATACAATATAAAATCCCCCTTTGATTCCCCGGTCTCCACCTTAGCATAGCTTGCCCGTTCGTCGATGACTCGATGCTCTGTTTGTATCCCCGCGTGTCCAGGTCGCCGCGGTTCTCGCTCGGCAGTATTATACGGGCCTCTCTATCTATACATATATATATATATATATACCTCTGTAATCTCTCTCCCTCTCCCTCTGCGTTTATCTCTCTCTTACTTTCGTCAAACGCCTACTTTGGTCCGCGTACCTCTACGAGTTAGCAGTCGACATCTTCGTCGCACTCCCGTTTCAGCCTCTGGGTTAATCCTCGTCGGGTGCGGCGCGGCGTGGCGGCTACCTGCGCGTCGGCTCTCTTGTCTCCACAGCCTCCGAGACCCTCGGCTCGTTCCTCTCTCCTCTCGAAATCTATATATCTCTATCTTTCTCATTCTCGCCTGTACTCGCCCGTGAGTGGGAGTGGGAGTGGAAGTGGGAGAGTAACTTTGTCGACGAGAGAGATACAGCAAGGCCTCTTATATACCGCGAGAGGAAGGAGGGCGGCGGTGGCGTCGGTAGAGATGGCGAGAGAGGCCAGAGCCGGGGGAGGAGGTGGATGACGAGGAGGAGGTGGAGGAGGTGGTGGAGGAGGAGGAGGAGGAGGAGGAGGAGAGGAGAGGCCGGGATGCTGGGCGGCCATGTTGCCTCTCCCGAGAGAAGAACTCCGGCCGAGGTCCTCCGATCGCGCCGTTCCTTCGGTTGTGTTGCCTGCAGCGGCCAACTTTGGTGGAATACAAGGCAGCCTGCACGGGTAGTCATCCAGCCAGCCGGCCATCCAGTCAGCCAGTCAGCCTCTCTGTACCGAACGTAGTAAAGACGCGGAGAAAAGGTTCTTTACGCTGTACAAAACCCATATAAGAGTAATACCGCGGTGTTAAACCGTCGCCTAAATAAATTACATATACCCAAATATCTATAATATATATATATATATATATACACACGTACATATATATATACATATGTATATCGGGTATAAACAACCGCAAGTGTAATAAATATGTGACTACTCGCGCGTTATACAGTTTGACGCTGATTATCGTGTACTACAATATACATATATACATATACATATATGTATATAATATATATGTATCTTAAAATCGTGTATACATATACATAAATATTTTTGTTTGTTTAAATAAACATCACATATATACTGGCAGTGTTGTTATTGTTGTTGTTGTTTGTTGTTATTGTTGTTTTTTTTTTTTTTTTCTTTTTTTTTTTTGTATCCAATCTTCTCACCGAGAAACTGTACATATAAGTATTGTTTAACGATACATGTATATAAATATATATACACAAGTATATAAAATACGTGATACACATATAATCACATGTATATACAATACGTCTGTGTGTGGTGTGTTTTTGGATTAGCAGTGCGCGGTATATGAAAAAGAAAAAAAAAAAAAAGTGATAAACTAGTTCTTTCTGCTGCACCGTTTTTTTCTTTTTTTTTTTTTTTTTTTTATTTCTATTCGTATCCCTAAAACGTGATTCCGATTCGTTTATCCTGGCCTCTCCGTCAAGGCTACCATTATTATATGTACCTATACTCATCTCATAATATACGTGACGTGCACCTCAGCCAGCTCCGATAATACCGCGCGGGGACGCTGTAGGTACGTGATATACTTATAACGTTTTGCCAAAGTGCATCACGATATATATAACAACGGAAAACGTGCAAGAGATACTGCACCACCGCAGCGGAGAGCGTGATATATAAATCAACGGAGATGTGATCCAGAGACTAGAAGATTACCGGTAGTTTGTAGTTATCATTCCTCGAGTTTTGTATACATCATATATATACATATATATATATAGCAACCCCTCCGAACCCACCCACAAGACAACCCTCTAATGCTACCCAAACGAGTGAGTATTATATATATATACCCATACATATACACAAATATATATATAAACGACACACCTTATAGCTGGCCATATCTCTATCTCTATCCTTTATATCATCACATATATAGCTATGTATAAAATCTTAGTGTGTTATCCGAGGAGGGGAGGGGGTCTGAGAACCCAGAAGATGACTCGCTATAGGTATTATACGTGTATACATACATATACGACTTTGAAATCTCCAGCAAGCTTCGTATATATAAGAATTCGATATAATATAATATATGTATACCTATATGTATGTATGTACATAAAATCGATTATCTATATATCAATATCTTTACCTTAATCTATAACTTATAATCCTTTTTTTCACCCTCGCCGCAAGTGCACACAGTTTTTCTCGTGCGAGAGACAGAGAGAGAGAGAGAGAGAGAGAGAGAGAGAGAGAGAGAGAGAGAGAGTGAGCGATCGGCGCGGGGGCGCAGGGTTGCAGGGTATAACAGCCTCTTCCTTGGCTACTTCGCTTATACTTATCCCGCCGCACACCGGCTATCTGTATACGTATATACATATATACATATATTATATTATATTATAGTATACCCATATTTCATGTAGGTATATGTATATACACATATATAT
Source organism: Macrophya alboannulata (assembly GCA_949628255.1). Lineage (NCBI taxonomy): Eukaryota > Metazoa > Arthropoda > Insecta > Hymenoptera > Tenthredinidae > Macrophya > Macrophya alboannulata. The sequence continues at coordinate 540,549 of OX451207.1, read as the reverse complement.
TATATAGTATATATACGGATATATATTTAAGCACTCCGCACTGCATAGGAACACTTATTCGGAGGGTTTATTTTTTGTTTTTTCGTTTTTTTTTTTTTCTTGTTTGTGTTTTTATTTCAAACGGACGTGTAGGTATATGTATACTACTATGTACAGTTCACACACAGGTATATACGCGACTATATGATCGTGGGTAGAAGAAAAAAAACAAAACAAAACGAACAATAAACAAAAAACAAGAACAGTGTTAGTAATGATGATAACAATGAGAAAGGAACTGCACGGTGCCTCCCCCCCCCCCCCCGTATAATAATATAAGCCGCGCGATGTTTCATACCGGGGTATAGGTTAGGTATATATATATGAGGGGCCCAGTATAGGTCGTTATAGCCGCACGGATAATACAGTCTTTTTTGTTGTTGTTTTTTCTTTTGTTTTTTTTTTTTGTTTATACGTTATACTCCACGGTGCATATTATAATTATTATAATTAATATTATTATCGTTATTATTATTATTGTTCTTGATGTTGTTGTTGTTGTAATTGTTGTTGTTATTATTATTATTATTATAATTATTATTACGGTATACGTCTCGCGCAGCACAATTATGAATTTTATACATATACCGCAGATATATCGAAAGTATAATCATGATCGCGTAAATAATATATACGTACAGGTATAGATATATATATATATATACACCAAATGATATGTAATAAAATTATAAATGAAATAGACGCGGTATATATTAGCTATATAATCACACGCGATCGTTGCTTCCGCGCTTCTGCTTAGCTGCTTCTGCTTCTGCACTCTGGTTGTCCGCGAGACAGACAACGACGACGGCTCGCGGTCGCGGTTGGCGGTGGCGGTGGCGGTGGCGGTGGCGAGGGCGTACCAGCTCCGGTACCTATACTTGAAATACAAACAGGCGCAAGAGGTGGGCCTACAACCTGACGCAGGGTTCGCTTTCGGAATCAGGTTAGACCGGCCTAACCTGCTCCTCGCTCGTACCACGCGGCATTGTATGAACCTATATACTATATAGTAGTATATAGTGCAACGCCACCCGCCTATACATATATATCTCTCTCTCTTCTCTCTCATTCTCTTCATCTTATATGTATACAGATACATACAGGTATATAATATATACGTATACACACTTTAGCGAGCTATCATCTCATATCTGTTTTTAATATGTATAATTTTTTATATACAGTTTATTATACATGCGGTATAATAATAATTATACTGTTATATAGGCAATTATCTTATATATATATAAATGGAATATTGGTAAAACAAAAATATCCTTAAATTATTATTATTATATTGAATATATATATTCATGCAAATTCGCGTTATATCGCGGTGTGGTGCAGATACGTCCCCTCCTGCTCTTTATATATACATCAGCATATTTACATATACAATATACATATAAAAAGTACACATATGTATAATATACCTATAAAGTTTTATGGATTCAGATACACTATATTCATCTATAATCTGTTATACCTAACCTGTACCTGTATAAGTCTTTAAAACTGTTCAACGAAATCATGAAAGTTTTTTTCATTTTTTTTTTTTTCATATGTATGTACATGTAAAGGCGAGGCGCAGGTCAATGTTTCTTTTCCTTGTTTCTAATCCACAGATCTCTTCTTCCTCTAACGTGCCATATACATACAGCAGCCTGTGATATACAAGAGCCATGAACTTCACCTCGACTACATAGAAAACGAAGGAACAAAAAGAAAAAGAAAAAGAAAAAGCAAAAGAAATATAATAGAAAAGAAAAAAAAAAAAAAAAAGAAAGAAAAAAAAATCCGACTCCGAGCCATTTAGCGAACGTGTATAAACAGCGGGGGATTAAAACGTAAGGAATTGCGTACTACTGAACTATTATATATACATTTGAAACCGGACCGAAGCTGAGAGAGCTTTAGCGAACTCGTTCGTTTAATATAGTATATACCTACCTGCAGCAGCAGCCCTGTACGCGTACGTACGTACAAGTCGTACATATGCGCGAGAAGGGGCGATACAACCGAATGCGGAAATTTCTTTAACTAACCACCATATACATATATACAATATATATATATATACAATATATATATATCTATAAATACCTACCTGTTGTACCTGAAGGAGTCAAGGAGAAACGAAGACTTGAGAATAAAGGAAAATATAATGTCGACTTGCGCGGACGAAGCGGACCCGGGACCGATCCACATGCAGGAGGCCTTGTCTCCGGTCAGTTCCACATTATACATTATTGTACATATGTATATACATACATACGTACGAGTATACAGTATGTTTTTCCTATAATACGTTTTTCACACCTACGCTCATATACCTATACATATACATAGTATTTACGGTTTTACCCATATCCAAGTATACCTATGTATATGCGCACCGCGGACAATCGAAATCGCCAGAATTTCCTCTCTCCCATTATCTTAAATTTCTTACACATCATTGTTTGGGGCTGCTATTGTTCCGCAACTTGATCCTTCAGTATTTCACGGTTTCTAGGTACTTTTTGGTGCATAATATCGATCGCGGATATCAAGGGAAGGTATAATATTTTGACTGTTAAACGAATCTCAAGATTGCTACTGCAGAGCGAACTGCATCAGTTGATAAGATATAGATATGCGTAGTAGGTACGTGTATAATATTCGTTTCGCGTTTACGATCGATGATTATGTTTTGTCTGTGTATACAGTACGTATAATAATTGATCGGCGATTCGAATGGAAAAAAAAAATTAAGAATTCTATCAGTAAATCACTGTATACGGACGTTGAGCAATATATGTATATATAGTATATAGGTGGACCGATATTACGGAACGTAGACGATCAAAGTTCGATCATATACATATTTTATTTATTTATTATCTTATATATTATATGCTGGACGACAGCTGTAGGTATATATGTGGGTATAAAGCAATCAGCGTTCGGAGTAAACGTGTCAGTGAATTAAAAATATGAGACGAGAAGAAGAAAAAGAGTAAAAAAATAATTTTCCCAGCATATGAATAATTTTCGTTGTAAAAGGAGGAAATTACGCGGGTTTTATCCGAGAACTGAACAATATATATATATATATATATATATATATATATATATATATATATATATATATATATATATATATATATATATATATATATATATATATATATATATATATGTGTATATATATATATATATATATATATATATATATATATATATATATATATATATATATATACATGTATACGTATATAGGTATATGCTCTAATACAAAAATATATAACGCGTATGACATTAATCTATAGACAATTATATGTATATCAATTTTTTGTATGTATAATAGTAGGTATATGAATATGTATGAATATATGCGAGATATAACTAAAAATAACGTATGAGATAATTGAGAAATATATACGTAAAAGTTTTATTAAACGGGGGGGTATGCGTCATAATTAAGGATCGGAAAAAAGTGTCTGCGACGCGTCGAGAAAAAAAAATTTGCAATAATAATATATACATAGGTATATATATAAAACTTTCTATATCATATTCCAATATTCCAAATCGAAAAATACTATACGCGATTCGTGCACGTTCGTCATAACTATTCAAAACGACGGATCTGTAAAAATATATAGGAATTCTCCAATTATACGATGAAAAGAAAATGAAATGCATATATGCGGTTATATGAAGAAAAGATAAGACAAAGCGATCCGCGGGTGAGGCTGGCGCCGATGAATGGAAAAACGAAAGGACAGAAGAAGAAACCTGTCGGATCTCTGCGTCTTTTTCCATCTCGTGTAACGTACAAAGCGAGAGACAGAGGCCTAGACAAGGATGGCTGCGGCGTCAATCTGCATATGAAATGAAATTAAATGTCCGCGTGTGGAGCGGAAAGATATATGAAGCAAAATCTGTACTCTAGAAAGACGTCTCTGTCTGTATACGTAAATCTATATATAAAAAGAAAGATTTTTCTGTTTCTCTTGTATACCTTTCTGTGACACATATCTGTGAACACGGTGTGATACAAAATCGCGCCTTTTGTATGCGCGATACTTGTGCATCTTGATTGAGAGGGAGACGACGAATGAGCAGCATGTATCTCGTGAAGGAACTGTGGAAGGGGCGTTGAGACCATTCCAGTTTGCGTTATTTCAGGTTTACGTTGTAAAAACGAGAGAGAACCCAAGGCAAATATATATCCGACACGCGACAGAACTCCTTTTATCGTTAGGAAGGTTCTATAACCTAATACATAATAAACTCGTCTTATTATACGTCCGCGCGGTGACACGAGACATACACATACTTACGAGCGTCGAGTATTCTGAGATCAAGTGCAGATTTGTTCCGATGTTCGAACAGCTGTTACGAGTAAATTATTTCGGAGAAAAATATAGCTGAAATATTTCAAAAATTATCAAGATTTACTCATTTCTCTATACAAATCTCCTTAAGGTTGAACTAGTTTTGCACATGGAATCGCGACACGGTTCAAGTTTTATGACTTGAGAATTATACGTCGGATTTACCGTAAATATGCCAAAATTGAAGTAGGACAATCATTTCCATTTTTAATTATATACAACGATTTGCATTTATTGAGACGATCATCTGTCGTTGAAATGAAGACGTTGCGCTTGGGCATATCTGAGAAACATTATATTATCTTCTATTGATATCTTGATCGATGGTCACATCTCTATCAGCTCATCTTTATTCGGTGAAATCGATTCAACTCTGAAAGGAGAACGATGATTGTGACGATTATGAAATGAAAGGCATGGCTGCACCCCACGCTAAGCATTCGATTATAAATCTTTGGAAAAATACTTAAATCTTGACTTGCCAATTGGCAATTGTACCTTAAGTAGAGTGGGATGAGAGATTGATAAAATATCAAGTAGAGAATATACATATATACAAGAGAAAGTTAACAAAGTCGTAATTCACCGAACTTGTATAGATATGTCCGCATACACGTGTACCTACGTCTTATAAAGGTGCAGCTGTGACATCAATATAGTATTTCCAGCTTTCAGTGTACCTATAGAGGAATTTTTCCTGCAGCCTGGTCTTTAAGTAGGTACTAATTACCACCGTACACTTATACATGTTTCCAGCCAGTTTAAAATTCGCTCTGCAGTGAAAAAAAGAGACGAGAAAAAAGAAAAAAAAAAAAAAAAAAAACGATTCAAAAAATAATATTTTCACATGCAATTTATGTATATACATATGAAAAATAGAAATTTAGTTATAGTCTGTTAAACAGAAGTAAAACAGGCATCAGCTAAAGACGACGAAGTGCAATGAGAAACTAAACGGAGTTTCGAGAAGTCCAGTGAAAGTGCACAAATCATCGATAAAAATCCACGAGCACATATATGTATACATATATTGGTATATAAGCATCATAGTGTAGACACGTAATCTGAACAGTATTTATGACAGAGACCAGATTAGCTAGATGACGTGATCAATAAGCTTTTTTCCTGTTGAAGACTGTTGAATTTTCGGTTAGTCCGTTTCTAATGACAAAAAATAGCGACCATATATGCAGAAAGCACAAGATAAGTCTTCTTGTTACGATATAACGTTGATATAAATATTCCTTACCAGCCCATATAGATTCAATTCTTGAAATGGCGAGAAAAATTGAACAAAATAAAATAAAATGAAAAGAGATATGACGCGGAAAGAGGTATATGAAAACAAAAAGTCAAGTTCTGGTCAGGGTCTCTAACACGAGACCTTTCGCTCACGAGTCTTTAGCTCGCTCCTATATAAACCTACCGGTATATGCTCAAGAAATGTTAAATCGATGTATAACTTATCGAACCGCGTGTGAAATTTATCGAAAATTATAACTGACAATTGCAGTCACGCACGAATTTATACTGTTAAAAAAGGACCTGCCAGAACTGACATCAGTCTTAAACTTCATTGATCGATTAATTCCCGGGCTTCACTTCTTTGCGTTAATAGACGAACATTTGTTTATTAGATGGTAGTGGAAATCTGATCGGTTCCCGCGTTAGGTAGGTAAATCGAACAAGGAACAATTCATTCACCGGTAATTATCGACGCGATTTTTTCCAATGAAAGATCACTGTTTCTATGTACTTAATAATAGAACAGTTATTACTCGACCGTATCTTACTCGAAGTATAAGAACTAACAAGCTGTATATTGCGTAGCTAGATTAAATGACTTATCATTAAATACAGTTGTTTTTCTACACCAAAGGCACTATTTCTTTTTATTTTTTTATATAGTTTCTGATAGTTTAGTTAGCCCTGATGAAATTCTATAGAGAAATTAAACTAAGCCTCGTTTTTTTAGCTTGGAAAGTTGCAATCGATATTAATGAATGGACACAAGGAACGCAGATATTTGTATTTGATTGCGTGAAACAAAATTTTTCTCTTTTTTAGTTATTAATATTTGTTTCTTTTCTTTTTTTTTCGTGTAGGTCGAGGGTCCCGTGTCGCCGGCATCCTCATCTCTGAGCAATCATAATCAAAACGATAATGAGCAAGTGCTGCTAGCCACAATGCAGCCAGTCAACGTACTGGACTTGCACGAGCCGTCGCAGCATACTCTGCATCACAAATTTCACCGACATCACCATCACCACCAACAACAGCAGCAGCAGCAACAGCATCAGCAGCAGCAGCATCAGCATCATTCCCACCACACGCATCACTCCCATCATCCGCACCACCACCACAATCATCACCATCATCAACAACAGCAACAGGATCAGGACCAGGAGTCTCGTGTTGACGAAGAAGATGACCGGGTGACTCCTGAGTCCGCCGGAACGGTAGTAACGCCGCCGTCCACCCTTGGCGAACACAAGATGATAGACCTGATCTATAACGACGGTCAAAAGACCGTGATGTATACGCACGACAAGGAGATAATATACGAGAACGAAGCTGACAGGGTTCAGGTCGTTGAGTATCCACCACCGCCTCCCTCACCACCATCAAATTCGAGGTCAAGATCAACGGCATTGCATCTTCACCATTACCCCCAACTCCAGCTTCAACAGCACGAGGATTCCATAATGTCACGCGGCACACCGTGCACATCGGCAACAGCACCGCATTGTGCCACTACCACCACGGTCCTGGTACTTTCAGAACTTGTTGCAGCCGATCCGGGAGCTCCACAACTCACCCTTGGGACAGCAGCCTCACTTCGCGCAGGGTGAGTAACGAATTGTGTTTTATATATGATTTTAGACTAGGAGTACTTATACATACATAGTATATCGCTTATTACATAATATATGTACATAGAACTTCGGAAGACTACGACACATTCAGTTTTTCGACTCAAATTCACAGAATTTCGGATACTTTTCATCCGCACGACCAATATTTTGAAATTCGACTTTTTTTTTCTTGATATTGAAAGAAAGTCGATTACTCGCGAAGCCAATTATATAGGCCTCTCTGAGTGTTTTAAAAAATAATTTTTTATCCAAAACTTTCAAAGTCTTAGAACAGCTGATGACTTTTTCTCTTCGATTTTTCTCAATTTTCTTTTGTTTATCTTCTGTTTCATTTGTTTTTCAATTTGGAATATTTCTCAGTCTCCGTATATCCGATGTTTATTTCACTCGTTCGTCTCGCACCGCGGCGCGGTGGGTAGATGCTCGGATTGGCATTGATCGGACCGTGATTAATTGGGTGCAAATTAAATTCAGACAACGCAAGGTCAGAATTACGAAAGAAAGAGAAGAAAAAAAAAAGTGGATATACATATATTATCAATACCGCATTAATTTTAGTATTCAATATGTGTACCAACGATCACCCGGCCTTCTGCACTTTATATATTATCAGACTCGACCGCGAAACTATATCCCAAATTTTATATCCAACTACCTTGAAACGCGGTATGTAACGTCTATATGAATTGTATGCAGCGGGTGCACGATAAATCCTTCTAAAATTAATTAATCCTTACAAAAACATGACATATTTGTTTACTCGTTCGATATATGGCTATATATATAATACGCGGAACCAGAAGCGATCGATTGACGATCACACCTGTATACCCAATCCGGTAAAAAAGAAAAAAAAATGAGATAGATCTCTGAATTGTATCCCCGAATGGATATTTTTCTTGTTATAGCTGATAATATAAAAATGATATTTCTCTTACAGTTACAATGCTTAATTCATTAAAATTACTGCTGTAGGTTTAGCAATAAATCAAAGATGATATGTGACGATAGCTTTAGATATGCATCTCCATTCTGCAGACAAGTTTTACGCTATTATAATGATTAAGGTTTATAGGCGGTGTATATAATACCTATTACAAGTATATACATATCTATCCTATGTGATGATCGAGGAAATTTTTCTTCAATGAATCTTGAATTTTAAAATCATTAAATTATATTATTATGAGTATTATAATTTGCAACGTTGACCTAAACGTAATTAGTAGAAGTATACATACATACATACATGTATAAGTATATATACATAATGTATACGTATATATAGATAAGCGTATGCAATATACCGGGCTGCAGAGCTACAGCACGTGGATATGGAAATGAAAAATGGAAATTGTGCGATCACCGATTACATTATATATTATAATATATATGGTGGGAGTAGATTTGCAGCAACGTTTAACCGTTAACCCTGCATTCGACGACTTATATGCCACCTTGCTCTTTGCAGCTTATAAAAATAACTAGCGATTATTAATTAATCATCGTTAAATAAATTGCTGTTTACTATTATACCGCGTAGATAGTATATACCTATATACATATAGGTATATATATGTATGTATAAAAAAAAATACCTGTGTCACAGGCGCATTTAACTGATAGCTTCAATAAATATATATTTTTCATGTATATATATATATATATTTTATACGCGTTATATACGTACATACACCGACATTACATATATACGTCCGTTTAAGAGACAGACAACGCACCTTGGTCAGATATACGTATGTGTATAGCGATGGTTAATGTCGGTGTAGGGTATAAGCCACGAGCCAGAGGCTATAACGCCGCGACCGATTGCCGCGATTGTCGATTGTCGATTACCGCGGATTACCGATCTCTTGAGACTCTTTGAGAGACCTTGGAGAGTCTCGAAAACAACTGCATCTTATTTCCCTTGTTGTTGTTGATATTATTATCATTTATACTATTATCATTATGTATACGATCGTTAATTATACATTTATCGTTGTTATATACTGCCGTTATATTTCATTGAGAAGGTTATATTATAGAGGAAGAAGAAGAAAAAAAAAAGAAGAAATTTGGGGATATATTCGATTGTTTATACATCGATCTTCTTAAATTATTACGTTTTTACTTGAAAATGGGGAAAAAGGACAAAAAACAAAAAACTCCTGGTCCCGTTTATGAAATCGATGATGCAAACCCAAATTCGGAATCATTTGAATATAAATGTCTAATCTCTCTTAAAACATATGTTACAGCATTACAACGCGATCGTGAGTTTTTCTAATCCGCTTCAGACTCATACCCATGCGTTTTTTTTTTTTGTTTTTTTTTTTGCTGAATTTTGTTTCAACCTCTTAACCTCGGAACAAAAATTATAGGCTTTCGCGAGTGCGCAGGTGACGCGCTCGGTTCATAGATCACAAAAAGTATCATCGCCTTCCAGGTATATACGTCTTATGACGCACACAATCAATTATTTCCTTATTCTGTGATGGGGATAAACACACCTTGCCCTTTCGCGCTTATATATATATACGTATGTATAATATAAGCATACAGTATATATACGTATGTACGTACATACGAATTTTGAGTTACAAATTCATGAGCACAAACATATTAACGTATAGTCAGGCAATAAAGTTCTTGTAGGGTCGAAATTCGGGCTCAGGTGTTTCAGTGTCTACGCTGTTGAGCAGGCCCATCGATGCATATTTATTATATACAGGGTGTCCCAGAACTAAATGTTCAAAATGAAAGGTGGCCTAGAGGAGGTCGAACTGAGTAAATTGTCCCGAAGAACATGGGGTCTGCGAAGTCGCGTTCGCGAGATATCACGAGTTAAAAAAAAGTAGCGCTTTGCGCCGCGTCGCGTCGCGGCGGCGCAAAGCGCTACTTTTTTTTAACTCGTGATATCTCGCGAACGCGACTTCGCAGACCCCATGTTCTTCGGGACAATTTACTCAGTTCGACCTCCTCTAGGCCACCTTTCATTTTGGACATTTAGTTCTGGGACACCCTGTATATTTAGGAAGTATTTCGTACTTTACTTTGAGTAGGTAGTCTGCCCGATTCGCGTTCTCAGAGAACGGGGTACGCGGAGCGAGGGGGCTGCTCAACAGCGTAGACACTGAAACGTTTGAGTCTGAATTTCGACCCTCAAAGAACTTTATTACCCGACTGTACATTCATACACATCGCAATATATCGATCGTCTGCTGCAGTAAGTGCAGCGTACCAGTGCAGGAGGTTTTGCTTCTCTTGAATCTCAGTATACCTGCACACGATAAAGGCTTGTATGATGTAGAAAAACCAGTGCAGAGAGTAGGTGAATTCATTGGAAGGCGCGGAATAAGTAGGTATAACGTTGAGCTGCGAAGCTGGAACGTCGTCGACGACGACGACGGGGAATGACAGCGAGAAAAAGAGATGAATAAAAAGACTTGAGAGAGAAGTGAGGTATATATAATATTATAGTATATATATATATATATAGAAAGAAAGAAGGAGATGGAGAAGGAAACGGATAATCAATTTGTATTTATCAAGGGATCGAGGAAGGCAATGCCTAGTCAATTACACACGTGTACACGTTGCTTATGCGCACCTTACCTTATATACCCAAGGTCTAGGGCGAGGCGAAGGCTAGGAAACCTCGGTAGTTTTGCAATCAATTTAACTATATAACGGTCATTATGTAAGATAATAGTTAAATGTTTATACAGTGTAGGTGTATAGGGACTATATACCTATAAGGTGTAAACAAAATTGGTTAAACTTTCGGGGTACACCCAGAACTGCCGGAGCGGAAATTCAGGCTTCTTTTTTTTTTGGATAAGTATACATATATGTATAGGTATATAATTTAATGTCAATTGAATTTACAACGTTCCTGCACTATCAACGATCACGGATTTAATCATTACGTCACCGCTGCAGTAACACCGCGTATTTTTATATATGCAATGCCTTCGTTTTTTTTCAGACTAGGTATAATAAATTATATCCATGATATATATCCAGTAGACAACTTAAATAATTGCAATTGTACCTAAATACAGCGAAGTATATACCGGGCATTTCATACCAACTCGGCCTGGCCGTGATCTTCGACATCTCAGATCTGATTCCCGATTTTTTGTATCATTCTTCTGACTCTAAATGGCGACTAGAATTTTTTTCATATTTTTCAAAATAAATTTCAGCGCGTCATGAATTTTTTAAGTTTTTTTTTTTTCGACACCTCGATGGTCGTGATCGAAAAATCTGAAAAAATTCTCAAAAATTCTGTATCAGAAATGAAAATTTTTGACCGAATATTCAGAATGTCTGGGCTTTTGCTTCAACCTGTTTTTTAGCTTTTTGAACGAAAAAAAAGTGTTAAAAAAATAGAAGCGGAGGTCAATTTACTGTGGACTGTTGCTTGAATTTTTGTATGCATACTACCGGATTTTTGAGAATTTTGCTCAGATTTTTCTGGACTGTATATATTCAAAATTGACCTCTGCTTTTAATTTCTTTTACTTATTTTCGTTCAAAAAGATAAAAACGAGGTTGAATCAAAAGTCCAGACATTTTGAATATTGGGTCAAAAATTTTCATTCAGGACACAGAATTTTTGAGAATTTTTTCAGACTTTTCGATCGCGGCCATCGAGGTGTTGATAAAAAAATTCTAAAAAATTCACGACGCGCTCAAATTTATTTTGAAAAATCTGAAAAAAAATCCAGTTGCTATTTGGAGTCAGAAGAATGATACAAAAAATCACGAACCAGATCTGAGTGGTCGAGGGTCACGGCCAGGTCGAGTTGGTATGAAATGCCCCATATGTAGGCATATATTTTCTGATTTAAATCAAAAATAAAAATCAAGTGTTAGCGACATAGCTACCGTTGTATAAAATCACATACATTTACAAAAATTGTTAAAACGTATAATATATCTCTATAATGTCATGCGAGAACATAAAATACCGATTAAAATAACCTTTATGGTTCCTATCTTTTTTTTTTCCTCTTCATTTTTTATCTAATCGGAAATTACGCCTGATATTTCGAATCGACATTCCTCTAGCAATTATATGTTCGTATTATACACCATGCAGTGCTTAGTTTCGAATTAATTGGGCAAAGCGATTGATATATAGAAATCTCTGAGTATCCTGCATTGCTGAGAAAAAAGTAGTACATACATACGATCGAGATAATCAGAGCTTTGAACCCGAAAGTCCGAAATCGAATTTCTAATAGTCATTTGGTCTTGAGTTTGGTCTTAAAAAATGTGAATATATCTATACTTCGAAGTTCATAATGACGGAAAAAAGGTAAAGAAAAAGTAAATTGGATGAGTAAAACTGCAGCATGGCTCCTAAAACGCCCAGGAGCATAGTACGAATTCCGGAGATTTATTGATTCCACGAAATATGGTGATATATACACTCATTCAGGAAAATGTAATCAATCAACGATCGATCGATCGAATAATGATAATAATACGGCTAACGTTATACCGCGCGTTGTACAGAAGGCGAGACAAGATGGCCGCCATCTCGAAGCCACCGTGGTCCAGCCCAAGGAAGATGCTGGACGCTGGACGACGGTGAGACGCCGTTCAGCGTAGCGTCTCTCCCGTTTCATAATTCCTCCTCCTCCATCTCTCTCTCGTTCGCTTCTTTTTTTTATTTTTTTCTCTTTTTCTCTCGCTCTCCTTCGATCTTTCTCTTTTTATCTCGACGAAGCGATGCGATGCGGATAGCCGGGCCGCGCGGTCCAACGTGAGCCAACTACTATAAAGATACATATTGGGAAGTATATATACGTATAAAGTTTAAATCCTCATACGTATAAAGAGTCAGTCCGAAGCCAGTACGAATTATCTCTTTTGCGAACGGTAATATTCGCGCTGTTCGCATATTATATACTAAAATACATATATGAGACATATGTGAGCCGTTCTCTGAACTTGGATTAGGGTCTTCTCCGATTTCTCCGCATACGTATATATTGTACATATATAACTACGACCATGAAGAGTTAATACAGTGAATGTTGGTTTTCTTAATTAACACCTCAACTTTGTCGCTGCACTCGGTGCAGTCGCAGTTTAGGACAAAAGTAAAATGACAATGCGGAGAATCGTAGTCGTCGTTTTTCCGTTAATGTACTCCTTGCCGTTCAAAGACGTCGTAGATAAATACTTTGCGGCATGCTCCGCTGCACTTGTACATACGTATATGTATGTAGTACGTACAAAGTATGAATAATCACTTATCGCATGTATGCATAGATATATATACGCATTGGTAGGTATGTGCATACAGTAGCTTAACCGCGGAGTCCGAAGACGTCTGCAGTACCCAACCCGCGCGCAGAGCTATGCGGAATTATTGAAGCTACGCGGTGTAGTTGTATTAAAGTAGCTGATAGTTGTTTTCAACGCAACGATTTTCTATACCTTAAACTATTAGCCATACTCTGTCTGTGTATCTTTCTTATATGCCTATTTGGAAAAAGAAAGTTGATTGCAAATTCCGTTCCGATTCCACCGTATACAGATACCCATAGAGAGGTCAGCTCGATTTTCACTCGAACGATCGCGGACGCCGCGACGACGCGACGTGGACGTACACGCCCGGGGGTGATGCCTTAATTTATACCTTATAACCGCATACCACCGTTCCCGCGCGATATCTGCTGTGACGTCAAAATCGCGGAGTAAACGATCGATCATTTCGTTTCTTTGATGTATACATTTTTGCAAATTTTAGGTATAGGCGTACAAACCGGACTCGTATTGTTAACAATACGTATATACCATGCTCGTATATGAATCGTGTAATCAGATACCTCGCAATGAAAGACCATCTGAATTTCGCGCTAGCTGAGCTACTGCTACAGGGAACCGAAACTAGAATTCGAATACTTGAACTTGAACTTGAATTACACAACAATTGTTATACCTACCTAGGTAAGTTCAGCCGGTATTATAATTCGTATAGGCAAAGGCGGGCCGGTTTTTTTTTTACGCTTGCCTTTTATTTTCTTGTTTGTTTTTTTTTTTTTGCTTCTGTCCTTTTTTTTTTTTGTATACAGGGTGTTTGGTTTTAATCGACCCAGGCCGATATTTCCCGAACCAAGAGAGATATGAGAAAATATTTCGAACAAAAGTTTCAGGGTTCAGAGGGGGAAAGAAGTTGGCGTTATTGGATTTTTCAGTAAAGGCGCTGCTGGGGTCAAGGGAAGGTCAACTCTGTTTTTTTGAATTGAAACTCATATTTTTTTATTACGTAATTTTGTTCTGCTTGGAAAATCAAATGACTTTTGTTTGAAATATTTTTTTGTCGGACATCAATTTTTCATGATATTCAGCTAAACAATCAGAGATTTCTCAACTTTTGAGAAAATTTCACCTCTAAACTATCAAGTTTGGAGAAAAGTTGCAAGAGACAAAAAGTACGTAATATCATGCAAAGATTCTTGGAGAATAATTGTAGAATTTTTCTTAACAATTTTTGATTTTTCTTTTCACACAATTGAAGAAGCTGCAATAAAAAGTGATTGGAGAAAATTCTGCAATTATTCTCCAAGGATCTTTGCATGAAATTACGCACTTTTTGTCTCCTGCAATTTCTCTCCAAACTTGATACTTTAGAGGTGAAATGTTCTCGAAAGTTGAGAAATCTCTAATTGTTCAGCTGAATAACATGAAAAATTGACATCTCACAAAAAAATGTTTCATACGAAAGTCATTTGATTTTCTGAGTACAATAACACTACCCAATGAAAAATACGGGTTTCTATTTAGAAAATCAAATTTGACCTTCCCCTGACCTCAGCAGCACCTTTACTGAAAAATTCAATATTGCCAATTTCTTTCCCCCTCTGAACCCTGAAACTTTTGTTCGAAACGTTTTCTCATATTTCTCTTGGTTTGGGAAATATCGGCCTGGGGAGATTGAAACCAAACTGCACCCTGCATGTAGCTTACTCACCCAAAATTATAATGACAATGCAGAAAACTACTTCACATACGCAATGCTTTAAAGTTTAAACAGTGCTTAAAAGAAATATAAGGCAAAGTCTATTATCTGAGAGACATTTTTGGTTAGAGAATGAAAGAAAGATTTTGTTATGACGATAGAACTGCATCCTGGATCTCGTGATCCTGATCGATGTAATATTCAAAATACTTTAATTTCTATTCATCTATAAGTGTACACAGATTGATAGAGCACAGAGTTGTCTATGTACAGTAGTAAAAGTTACCATTTACATTATCAATGAAGGAATGAGACTTGTCTCATTCGAATATTCGTAAGAGTAATATACCTGCAGTGGTCAAGGTGAATTAGCATCGTGTTAAGTGACGAATATAGGTATCATAATTAGATATTTACACATAAACAGATATAATAGGTATTATACATATAGGTATATACACGCGTGTAATAATCTGTATAATCATAAAGTTTGCATGCCTCATACATACATACATATATACTTTATACTACTTTAATAATTTCCCCCAAAGTTTTTGGCCTATAATAACGTGTTTTAACTCTCTTAAAACTCGATTAGTCATTACGCGCGGGGACTCGTTTGATAGTGTGCAAAGCTTTAGTGTACATACATACGTGTAGTTCTATTTTTTTAGTTTCATTTACTTTTCTATTGATTATGACAAATGATCATAGTTCAATGACTGAGTGAGCCCACGGGGCCTGGAACTTGTATGAATGTACACACACTATACGTACGTACGGTACGTATGAGGTACTAGAATTCGTATTGAAAACGCTGTGTCACTTGGAAGCCGTACACACTTACCTCGTAGTAGGTAGGTATATATACACACCGTCTTACCCATTTTCGAGCCATATCATTCCCCCGTGTATATACATACTCTGGGAATTCTTCTTCTTCTTCTTTTCGATGCTTGGACCTGCCTCAACTCGAGGTTAAGCCGGTAAAACAGCCTAACCTACGCCAACGCTTTTATGTATAGGCTTAAGAATTTCGTGTGTGTCGACAGCGTATACGTATATGTACACGATGAACGCGACGAACGTACATACATACGTCGATGATCGACCAACCTATACGAATACCTTTGGACCTCTGAACAGTCGCGTCGTTAAGCGTAAAACTTACACAGATATAGGAACGACTCTCTTGTATCAAAATACAAGCTTCTTCTTCTTCTTCTTCCTCTTCCTCTTATTCTTATTCCATGCCGGTTTATATCCATTACCATGGACTGGGTCATTCGAGCGTGTTAACCACGCTAGTTTTTTGTCTCGTATTATGCGCAATCTCATCAATTTCGTGTCTCATCTATACGCGGTCAAAAGTTGTACAGCTTAACTATAAGTTATAATACGAAGATGTGGTTGTTGGCGGGAATTAGTGGAGTACGGGTTTAGGACGGGCTCTTTATTTTTTATTTATTTCTTTCTTTCAACCGATCAGCCGCGGAAACCCGATTCTTACGTTTTGACAAGACCGTAAACTTGAAACCTGATTTCGAATTATATCATTTTTATCGATTACGTATATATACACATAGCTGTGCAGTTACAATTTCTGAAAATATATCCATCTTCCACGCATCATCGCGATGGCTGTTGACGCGAGTTTAAACGATATTCAAGAATGTGTCGAATACTTACGAAACCCTTGAAAAAAAAAAAAAAAAAAAAACATCTGACGTCGGTTATTACAAAAAAAAAACAAAAATCACCGTTTTCATTATGCATACCTACTTACTTCGTAATATTATATCTTATCTAAATCGTACGATCAATCATGTTACAAATTAAATCAGCCAACTCATGGCCGAGTTAAAAAAATGATTTAAACAGGAAGTAATTAAACCCTAAGGTCAACTATATTTTGGTGTACTTATATATAGGCCCTTAGGCAACGAGCCTTCAAAAGACCTTGAGCAAACCCTGAACCTTCCGAAGGCCATCCGTAGCCGGAGCATTTGACGGGATATTACCAAATTATGATATTACCAATAATTCTTTCATGAATACTAACAAGTAGACGCTACTTGTTCCCGTACCGGACTCGAGAGCCCTGTACATAACAACTTTTTGTGTACATGCACCTGCAGTGGGTGCAGAGGTCCGTGAACTCGTGGTATTAAATTTGTGAGTTCTTATTGTCATTTGCGGTCGCGTACTACTTCGTGGTCGGGTTCACAAACTTGAAACCGGGCCTCAAAGATCGCCGACTGCACCACCGGGAATAGTCGAGGTTGGTTTGCTGCAGTCAGTCAGTCAGTCAACTATATACATATAGTAGGTACAGGTTGGTTGTCCAGATTCCATGGAAGGTCGTTCGCGTAGTTGTCGTCGCCCGGCAGGTCCGCGGAGCAGCTACCACGAGACCCAAAGCAGCTTTCTTCATATACCTATATAAGTATATAAGCGTATATATATGTATGTACATATATACATGTATATCTACGCACGCAGTTGCGTGTATATTATGATGGCTAATGACTTGCGTATGGAGATATATTTTATCCTGGAATCCAACCCAAGAATCCATGAGACTCGGGGGAATTCCGTATTTCACGAAACAGTATAAGGTATATGACATAAAATAAAAAAATAAAACAAAATTGGGAAAGACCCAGAATTTATATCACCGAATTTTCGTAGAAAAAAGAAAAACCGTCCTTACAATCATCATCGTCGTTTCAGATTATCGAAAGCTGTACACACTTTTGACTGTGACGTCATTTTTTTTTATTTATTTATTTTTGTTTTGGTATACTTATCTTTAATAGTTATCTCTTGATATATCTATATAGGACCTCGATCCAATTGTACATTTAGGGATTCATTTTTGAAGGTCTACTTGGTCTCTCGAGCTGTTCAGCTGTAGTTAGTATAATCGGCTGTAAAAGTCAGGATTTGTCATCTATCGAATCGTATTTAATTAGATACAGTCAAAGTAGGAGCCTACAGCGGTTATCTTGAGGATTCGATCGACGACTATATACTTTTGTTTTGGACTTAGGTTAGTATCTATAAATTGTCAAGAAAATCGTGTCTTTTAGCCGAACGATATGATGAGACCGACAAACCATGATTCTCGCTTGTTCTACAATTTTGTAAAAAAAAAAAATGAAAAAAATGAAAAAAATCAACGTCTGTATAACAGAAAGTTATGGGTGATAAAGATCGGTAGATATGTAAAGAGTTTATTTTCTAGACAATTATTATAATATAAAGACGAAAATACGTGGAATTGCAGAGGAAGTGTTATACGATCTAGTCTTTAAGTTTATAATTGCATCTAATTAAATGAAAGAAGATGCATACGGTTGATAAATCCTGCAGACGTTTACCTGCGATTATATACTTTATACACTTGAGTATAAGGCTAATGAACTGTTATTGTGATAAATTATTGAGAAAAAATTCTGTCACGCCTCGATAGTCATTTAAAAAAACAAAATAATAATAATAATAATGATACGGTTTTGTGAGCTTCCAGAACAAAGAAGAAAAAAATCCAAAAAGAAAACCTCCATATACCATATAACCTACTTAATTTTTCAAACCCATCATTGCAGCAGCAATAGCAGCAGCAAGAGTCTATAAAAAAATACTATAGGATTTTATCTAATCCTAAGTAAAGGACCCTTACATGTTACGATTATAGATCAGTAGAAAAAATACGTAAAGGCGTTAGGATCCAATCTCCGAATGATCGTTATATACCCCGAAATCCGCGGTGAAGTAAGGGACGAGGATAGTCGCTGACCGAAGACCATCGGGGAAACAACACATATGTATGTATGTATGTATGTAGATTGGACACTGGCATATGTGTGTCTCTTACTCCGAATATACATATATACGTATATTCATATAGGTATATGGGGGGGGGGGTATTAAGAAAGACAAATATACGTATGTGTTATACTGCACCCATGTGTATCTATATATGTATGTGTATCATATAATATCTACTTTACGTGTATACATATACGCATAAGCAGAAGAGGAGGCCCCCCAACGATCGCAGGCGACTGCCCGCGACTGGTTATATATCCGCGCGACCCGCGCCAGAGAAAGCTCCTTCGAAGCGTCCCATGTGGCCGGCTGCCACCCATATCCATATAGTATGAGTATATATAGGTATAGGTATATATATATATACCCGTGTATGTATTTATTTATTATCTATATATGTATTGTAACTATCTATAGTATATACGCATATAGGGTGTCCCACGCAGCTTGGCTGTTTAAATTTATTGCACTCGGCGTATTGTGTGAATATATACATATATACATGGGTATATATGTATGTATAAAAAAAAAAAGAAAAAAAAAAAAAAAAGGAATCCTCAACACCGTATACCTAGTGTTGCGTTACTACTAGTCGGTATAATATGTATAATGTATATGCAACAAGCGACAAGCCTAACTTAACAGATTCTTTTTTTTTTTTTTTTTTTGACAACATTTTGTTATATCCATGCACATACTAAACAGCTACTATGATCTATGATCTATGATCTAGTAGGTAGGTATATGTACACCTAATTAACACTATTCTTATCCTGTTTAACAAAGCAGCGAGCTTTCACGTTGTATCTAGGTATAATACAGCTCGTATATGATAATATATCAGCCGCGAACTTTCGTCGCGCGGGCTTGCGCGGAATTTAGAAAATGTGAGAAAAACGTAACAAATAAAAAAAAAAAAAAAAAGAAAAATACCTAAATCAGAAAATAAAAGAAACAAAAAAAATAGTTCGATTAATTCTTGCGGAAAATATGTACAACATATATGTACAGGTATATACATGTATATTATATATGTGTATATATAGATATAAATTGATATGATGAGTAGGTATATGGAATAAGGTACATGTATACTCGAATGATTATGGAATATCACAAGCTATCTCGGTTGCAGTGGTAAAAAAATCGAATTGAAGAAAAAAAAAAAAAAATAAGAAAAAACTTGAAAAAAAGAAAAGAAATAAATAAATGAATAAAACTATAAAGATACGTATATACATATAGCTGTACCGCGGAGTGAAGAAAATTACAGAGTTTATATATACTTTAAAAATTCTTGTATAGGCGACCTCGATACAGCTGGAAATAAATGAAAGTTGAAAAAAAAAACCAAAAAAAAAAAAAAGAAAAAAAATAAAAACAGAAAGAAAATAAAAAAAAAAGAAAAAGAAAAAGGGTATCGAACTGAACTGCGATCGTCGCGTGCTTGCAGATCCTTTCGATTCTTGGCAGCCTATTTATTGAAATCTTTTTTTCCGTATTTTTTTTTTTTTTTTTGTTTGCTGTATCCTTTCGAGAAATGCGCAGCGTACAGGTATTATACACATTACACACACACTTAAATATGGGTGCGCGGGTTGGACGCGTTACACGAGACACCCCGTATATAGATACCTATACCATACACATATGTACACGTATATATCCTGCAGGTACGCATATACCAATTCGTGCCATTCTGTATATACATATATAGGTAGATATATATACGTATATACATCGTGTACACATAGGTACATATATTGTACATACATATACATTATACATACACGCATACCTATATGTATACATTATACACACATGGATGCGCTAATGGGCCAACTCCAGCGTTAAATATCTCTAATTAATTTAGACGGGGGGGAAAAAAAAAATCCTGTCTCACACACACGCACACGCGCGCGAACGTACATACACGTACGCACATATATACAGTACACATATATACTAATTGTATGAAATTATATATAGTCGCGTATGAAAGATTATACAGCAAAGTTATATATCTGTCGTCAAATTCTTCTTTTATTTCATTTTATTTTCAAAGAAAATATTAATTTAACACGACCCGTCTCCGTGCATAATTCCCCGCCGAATAGGTATACACAACATCTTTATATCATGACATAGCATAATATATCTTTATCACTTGATAAATCAAAGGAATCGAAATTAAAAAGACAAACGATTAATGGAGGAAGTTTAAAGCATGTATACATACATATACCTACACGTGTAGGTATAACGTATGTACATACATACGTATACATAATTGATCAGTATGAAGGAAGAGAAAGAGGGGAGCGACTGGCGCTATGTATAATATCGCGAAGCTGTACCGCGATGATTTCGAGTTGAAAATATATACATACCTACATATATATCGCTTACGAAGCTTTATGCTTATAACGTATAGCAACATTACGTTCATTCGACGTTTTATGGGGAGTTTTTTTTTTTTTTTCTTTTAATTTTTTAATTTTTGTTGTTCAAATTTTTTTCTTTCTGTTTCTTTTTTTCTCTTCGTATACTATTTTTCTTCCTTCGTCTTGTCTTGTTAGTGAGTGCCTTTTTTTTTGTTTCGTTTTCTTCTTTTTTTTTGTTTTTTTTTTATTTCTTGTCTTTTTGTTTTATTCGTCTCGAATCACGTCGGACCCGCGTGTGTCCTCCAGCGATACGGAATGGGGCTCGCGGTGGGGCGAAGGGGGTGAGAGAGGGGAGGCTCGCCGGTCACTCTTTGGCCTTTACTCTTTTAACAGACGAAAAGATAATCGGTATTTTCGATCGTACACACATATGTAGGTATTATACATATAGGTATATATATATATATACATATATTTATATACCTATATACCTACATAGCGTGGCATTTATAATACCTATATATACCGCGCGTTTAGCAATAGCCGAAAAATCTAAATTTCTCGTGTTTTATTATAATATATGTATATACTTTACACAGATATTTATATGTAACAATTTTAGATACATGGATATTATATAGGTATAATTATAAATTCATTTAGGTATATGTATACATCATTGATTAACTATATTAACAGATAAAATTACTCGATATTATTAAATAACAAAATTATGACCATGTAATGAAACGAATTCGTGCTGCAGCTGAGGCTATACATATATTGTTTAATATACCGTACAAATGCAATTGGTGGCGATAAGGATCGATGAGATATACTATTATATAAGTATATACTCACATTATCGATCTAGGCTTGTTACAATACTGGTGAAATGCGAAATGAAATGAAAGGGAAGTATATAGGTATATAAGCAATGTATTTGTGTATAATATACATGGATCATATAGGCAAGTTATCGAGTCGATTCGATACGAGACTCGAGTCAAGTATAAATAGTCAAGTCGCAATTGTCAAGTATCGAGTAATATTAACATATAGATATTACTCCTCGACGATACTTACCTAGCCTAACTTCACCCCGATGCGGTTATGATAAATATCTACATCTGTACATATACATATACATATACATAGGTATAGGTACGCACATGTATTGTATCGTACCTACATATAATACGTGGGGGTATATATACCTATAAAGACGCGGGAATCGGAGCGTAATGTACAGGTATGCGTGTATACGTGTGTTATATATATACATATATACACCTATACTATGTATATATGTACAGAAGACAAGAGAAGCGGGAAACGGGAGACGGGAGACGGGAGACAGGAGAGGACCAAACGATAGAGAAAGAGAGGGAGGAGAGAAAAAGAGAAAAAGAGAAAGAGAACGGAGCAGACGCAGGGCGTGGTCCAGCCTTGCTCTTACTCGCGAGTAGGTACCTCTTTCTCTATCTCTCTCTCTCTCTCTCTCTTTTTCTCTCTCGTGCAGGACATACTCTTAAGGCGTGTGTGGCCAACTTGTATGGGTGTACAGAGACACCGGTAATACACATACCTATATACATATAAAGTTTATATACCTATATACTATAATACATGCGTGTTATATACTTCATATAGTTACGTGCGTATATGTATATGCATGTAACCCCCATATACGCACGATATATATATCGCCGGGTGAAATCTGCAATGGGCGAGTTCATCGGTGGTGTTTTCTGTCGCGGATGTGTCGCGAATGCTTTTATAAGTCTACATACACGCACGTCTGTATACCTATCTCTATATACATATACAACATACATTTATATGCACGTATGTACATACATATATGTACGGAAGTGGCGTATATCACGATATACATATATACAGTGCGATTCTGCAGTAAAGATAGAATCATGAATCATGTATATTTTGACGTCTGCAGATATACTATATACGTTCTTCCGAAAAAGCTCTGCAACAAGGTTGAGGGAAAATGTTGATCCTTATAGTCCGCAAAGAATCTAGCTCAATATCCCAGTTTCTTATACATATATACATGCGTATAGTCCATTTTCATGTATAATTAAGTAAAAGTTAGAATTTCTTGTCAACACCTCAGCTGTTATAGACCTACTGCAGTTGTCACGACGTCAAAGTAAAAGCAGTAGTTGATGTCGATATAAAGAGTCCGTGAGATCAGGTCGACAACTGATTTGGACTTTGAATTTCTTTCGTTTCCAATCATCCGATGAACGAAAAAACTCTATTTTCTGAACAGTGTTGACTAGGTATTCTCTCGATTTTCTGTAAGAAAAAAAGGAAAAACAAAAGGAAAATTTGATGCGGAAGAATGAAAATTCTTTTCTGAAGTAACCTTTTTTTTTTTCGAAAGCTGCAGTGATTATAATCGACAACATGCAGTCTCTCTGTGTGTAGGTAGATTATATTAGTAGCCGCAGCAGAGAAGGAGACTGCCGCGCCGGCTACTGGCTCCTGGTTATATCGTACGTACGTCGTTGTGCCAGAAGAAGAAGGTCACGCCGGACCTTGCTACGTATACTATAAACCCAATATAAATGGAGTGACCATCAGTGAAAATCTGGTCCCTCGAATTCTGCCGAAAAACCTAGTTAACCCGATAAATGAAAAATCACATTTCCGCTGCACTTTCCTTCATTCTTTCTTTCTTTTTTCATCGTCTCGATTCCTTACCGCCGCATTTTCATACTTTCGCTTTCGTTGGTCTCATATTTGTACGATTCGGTCCAGTTTTAATTAGCCTATACCCGGCAAGAATAATATGTACAGCTGCAGTGGTTAAAATATACAAAAATCGAGCTATAACAACTGTGAAAACTA
This sequence comes from Macrophya alboannulata, assembly GCA_949628255.1. Classification (NCBI taxonomy): domain Eukaryota; kingdom Metazoa; phylum Arthropoda; class Insecta; order Hymenoptera; family Tenthredinidae; genus Macrophya; species Macrophya alboannulata. The sequence goes on along the minus strand of OX451207.1, from coordinate 516,173 downwards.
TTCTTTAATTACAGAAGATAAGAAAATTTTCGAATAAAATGATGGAGTATATAATATAAGATAGCGCCGATACGAAACCCCATGCTATAAAATACCCCGAGGCTCTGCGTCTTCGGCCGCAGACTAGACACGTCAAATGTCAAATCGTCGAGTAAGAAGTCCGCGTAGGTAGGCGTAGGCTGCAGATGAGGCTGTTGCATAAACGTATATACGTGTGTATATATACATATACCTATAATAACCGTAAGTGATATACACAGATGAGTATATTAGCTATAAGTTGATTCAAAGGACCGCTATAACCGAATCGAGGGGAAAGAGCGAGTGAGAGAGAGAGAGAGAGAGAAAGCCAATTCCTCTTCACAGTATAACGTAATATGCATATATATGTGTGTCCATGCGTGCATATAACCCTTCGAACAAAGATTATATACATACATAAGGCGATATATTACGTAGGTGTAAATATCTGTCTTTCACAGTTTATTATAGTTATATACACCTATTCAAATTCGTATACTTATACATTGGAACGTGGATGGTGTGTGGGTGTAGGTGTAAGTACATGCATAGGTGGATGTGACACATGTCCTAACTCCTACTGAAATACGCGGGATATTCTATTACTGTCTACCTTTCTTATATATAGCATATATATATACATGTATATATATATACATGTATATATATATATATATATATATACATGTATATGTATATATACCTACAGGGTGTAATTTTTCTGACCATTCAACTTGATTTGTATGCTGCTGCAGTTGCTGCAGTCCCGCTGCAGCACGCTTTGAACATATGTATAGGTATATGCTCTGCTCCTATACCGTCAATCGTGCAGTCTGGTCGAGTTAGGTGATCCGATAAATGTATAATTTCGTATCCCACTCTCGCTCGCCCTCTCTCTCTCTATCTGTATCTATATTTCTCTCTTTCTCTAACGTCATTGCACCAGTACTCGACCTTGCATTCAAGAGTTGATTATACCTGCCCTGCAGAAAGTGGCCAACTACACCCCGACGCTGAGTTAAAATTCTGCAGTCATACTTTGCTTTTATATGCATGCGGTAGCTCACTAGAAAAATGTATAAATCTGTTTGAATATTTGGAATTGTGGTGAAAACATCGTTTTTCCAAATATCAGTAAAAACTATTCTCTCTCATTTTTTGGTTTTTATTTTTTTCACCTCGTCTTACCTATCTCGGAGCGATCATACCGCGCAACGCAATCATCTATTTTCATCTAAAACGAGAGAGTTGTCGTTTATATAGTGAGCGGAGCTACGAAGATGTTCGTTTCATTTCCGTGTTTGATTACTGATAAGCACTAAGCTCTTTCCGCCTCTGGGCCTCTGGAACAGGGAAATGTTTGTTTTCAGATAACATACAGAAACCTCTGAAAGGAATTATCCCTAATCGCTTAGACCCTGTGCAGGGCACCCTGAATTCGAATGCATACAGATTTGCTCAGATTTGTACTTATACCTGACCTATACCCTAACGTAACAATTGGCATCTTAATTCTGTTCAGGGAAAAGAACAGTTTTCAGTTTTTTGTTTTTTTGTATCTGCAGTAGAGAGTTTGTAAAATAGATCCCACAGTTGGCACGGTTACTTATCTGGTTCAGGCTGCAAAAACAGATTCATAATATGGTAATTCTCTTTTCAAGCCAATTTGTGACGTTTTGATGAACAATTCTGCGTTGGCGTACTACTTTACCACCGCGATACCTGATTTTAGTGAAAATTCGAACCCCCCTTTTCCAAAACTTTTGAGCAATTAATTCATCTTCGAATTATACAGACAAAGTACGACCTGGCTATAACAACGAAGCCTGAAACGATCGTCTCTCTTCCCATAGAGCTTATACGACTCGGGGCTACAAAAACACACACAGACGGACAGACACAGCTACGTGTACACACGCAAACTTTTCGGACTCGAGAAGGATGGTCAGGGGTCAGGGGCCAGGGGTCAGTGAGTAACCTAGAGCCCATGGTCATCGTATGCCGAGAGTGTACCTACCTTGGATTGCGTTTCTTTTTTTTTTTTTTTACTTTCTTCGTCATCATCTTCTTTTTATTTTCACGCAGGGGAAGTCGGTGTCCTTCCACAAATATTCCCCTATATCTACGCACTTTTAGCCAGACCCATGTATACAGCGAGGGTTTAGAGTCGAGACGAGACGCACTGACCAAAGGGGTGAGACAGCCCCGGACTCGGCAATTTAGGTACCACTATACCTACCCTACCCACAGTATACTTCGTACTTGTCGCTTCCAGGTGCTACTCGTACATAATACTCGAATTATGCTAATCCGTTCGAATCCTTCGAAATTTTTGTTCCCGGCTCTCGCCTTTACACTCTTCTCTTCTCTTCTCTTCTCCTCTGTATACTCTCCTTCGGACGTGCACGGTCACAGTCGAAATATCGATGTATAACTAATCGGTGATTACCTTATATACTTACCGAAGTCCGACATTTCGACTTTGCAGGTATCCGAATGATATATATATATCCTCCGGTTATAATCGCGCTGTTTGTTCTTTTTATATTAATTATCATTTCACAGACTGAATAAACGTTATAGGATATAAGAGGCATTGATGGACACTAGCTGTTCTCGTCTCGATGATCGCGAGCACTGATTAGCGCCTATTCTAACCTTGCCATAAAAATCTAAGGCATAGAAAGTTGTTCTTTTATCCAATTTTTTTTTTTTTTTCGTTTCGTTTTGGTTTTGTTTTGCGTTAGTCTACTAGCGAGTCGAAAGCTTTTTTCTTCTCAGAATAGAAGTTCTTTCCTCATGAGCATAGTACACATATTAATATGTGCCTTTGATACCGTAATCATCAAATTTTAAGGTCTTCCCGCGTATAAACTGCAAATGATAAAAAAAAAAAATGTTTCAACGATCGGGATCACGGGCTATAAATTATGTAGCTACTTATAAGATCAAATCGAATTCACCTATATATACCTATACATCGCGCAATAAGCTGTTACGATATGGCCGAACGGATGGGTACACATGGACCATGGAGTCTGCTGCGAGTGAGCGAGCTATAAGATAAAGAGAGACAAAGATATACGGAAAGTCGTGAAGTGCGAGAGGGAAAGGGAAAGAGGTTGGCAAAGACGTAAAGGGCAAGGTCGTTAGATTGACCTGACCAGCTCTAGACATCCATCTACGTCCGGCCATCCGAGGTGTAGGTATTATTGTTATGTACAGAAAAAAAATTTGTAAGTAGAGGTAAATTTATATGTCTAACATAACAAAGTTTGCATTATATGGGTGAAAAAAATTGTCTGCAATTAGACAGCTGTTTTTTCGAGTGACTATATACATTTGTATATCAAGAGACTCGGTAGAGTCTCGTGCCAAGTTACTTATATACTATACCCGTATGTACAGAAAAAAAAAAATATATATTATATATGTATAGTACATAGTAAAGTATTTTGAATATAAATAAGCATTTGATTAGTGATTTGTATCTGCATTTGATGAGGTATCTTATATAGATTTTAGCCGGCATGATTCCGTTTCGCGAATATCGTATAGGTACACTGACTCAAATTAATATACGCTTGTTATCTTCATCTCGCAATCAGATTTGTCCCCTTTTCGTATAGTTATAGTTTGGTATTAACATTATTATACTATATCTGTATATATACAGGTATAATAATCATTTGAATTATATATTTTTCTCGAACTTCGTTCAGTTTGAATATTATTACAATTATAGCAACGTTAACACTCTATCGTAATATAGTAGCGATAGAAAAACAAAACAAAAAAAAAAAAAAATGAAATAAAAAATAATAATAATAAAAAAAAGACGAATAACCATCTTAACCAACACTCGCCCGAGGCAATCAAATACCGAATACCTACACTATCTGTATATAATTATTATACATAATAAAAAAAAAACAGAAAAAAAAAAAAAAACGGTTCTCAATGGCTCTCACAATCGTATCTATATATAAATATATACAGCTGCTGTAACTAAACCGATAATCTTATCACATTGCTGGAAGAAAATCAAGAATTCAAGTTCAATATCAATGAATTGCACAAAAAAAGATTGTGATTTTTTATTTTTTTTTATTTTGCACGTATGTAGTCGAGACAAAAACAGCTATCCTATATGTCACGAGGGTACAATTAGACGAACCACTGTCTTACAAATGTTATACACATTTCGTTCTTTAATTATTCAAGAAACAAAACTACTGATTGTGAGATCGGATGAAGAAAAACAGGTTTTATTTTATTGCGAAAAAAAAAAAACGGTTCTGATTCGATCGATCAATCTATATTTTACGAAACTATTCGTATGAATATATATAGCGACAAATCTTGTTTGCTCGTAAATATTTATTCATCAATTATATACGTAATATATGTATATCGATATAACAGAAAAAATATAATGTGTCGAAAAAAAAAAGAAAATTGTCATCAATAATAAAGATTAAATAATTAAAGATTCTTCTATTTAAATCACGATGTATAGTGCCCAGCTGCAGCTGGTATCGTTACATCGTTTTCCGCCTACGCAACACGCGGGAGCACTATCATCCGCCTGTGCGAATGTAAAAAATAAATATATATTTTTAATAAAAAAGCTGTATACGGCACACGGTAGTCTGGGTCTCTGTAAAAGAGTTAAAAGAAAAAAAAAAAAAAAAAAATTCATGTAGATGGTAGGATATCAGAAGCACGCTAATAGCACCCGGGAGCCAAGGCGTATAGGTCCAGGAAGGAACACAGACATAGACATTCGTCTAGCTCTACCTATACCTATGAGCCAGGTAATGGTTATATAGCGCAACAAATATATATACAATCTCTGCAAGCTCCTGCGGTTATACACCCTCTCGCCGAGACTTGTACCTGTAGCGCCCTGTAGTAATGAGATAACGCGAAACGTAGGATACGTGCTACGTATTTTATATACGTATACGCAACGCTATAAGCGTAGATACGCTTAGTGTACACCTACCCACATGCATAAAGCTATAAACGAGTGAGCGCAGGCGCGCGCGCGCGCGCTGACACGTACAGTATAAGCAGCGCGAACGTATGGTAGTAGTGGGGCGGCGGCGGGTCGGCGGCGGGGCGGTGGGGGGGTTTTATACAGGGGGGTTAGGATGGGGGGAAAAATGGGCGTGTCTGAACCGGCCGTACGTGGCCCATACACGCACTTATACACGGGGGCATGTCTCTAATAGGAGCACACGCACTAACACGTCCGCAAGGTATACCTTCGACACAGTGTATAATGCTCACACTCTTACCCTGCGTGGACAAGATGTAAGTTCAGAAACTGGAAGGTGCCACTTCTGCACAGTCCAATACAAGACACCGAACCGGAAAGTTCTAACCATTAAAATTGACAAAACTTTGGATATATATACAAAACCGGTGCGACAGATAGCCGTGTACCGCAGAGCTTTGATACGAACGGGAATAATACCGAACGACTATACATAAAAAATTCGTCGATAAATTGCGGGAAAGATTTTTCAAACTGTATACGCATACATATGTAAAAATAAAAATAAAATAAAACACCAGACTTGTTTCTGTTGATAAATATAGAAAACCAAACCGATCTGCGTGATCCAGTGTTCGATTATTTGGGCGGGAAAGTTTTACACCCTTCAAAGACTTTGTGAATTCTACAGTGTGACCTTATAGGTATATCTATATCGGTGCGGGTCGTGATATATTTATTGGTCGAGGAAATTTATTACTCGACTGTAGACATAAAGTTTTTACAATTTTTATTGTTGTACAGTGACAGTTGTTGTTGGTTGTTGTTGTTCTTGTTTTTTTTGTTGGGCTGATATCAATCTACACTTTAGATCGAACCCGCTAAAAAGAGAAAATAGTAAAAAACGAAGAGTAAAATAAGGTACATCTACTAACGACAAGGATCAATCAACGTCAGTTCACATGCGTCGACAAACGCATCACCACCAAGAAGAAGGAACTTAGGTAAAAATTTTCTTACGGATTTAAACTGCACGTTTATCGTCGAAGTATCTCGGAACGGATTCCTCTTTCCCTCTTTCCCAGAAAAACAAAAGAAAGAAAAGGAAAAGAACTCAATAACGAAAAATGAAAAACAACAACAAAATACGATATATCGCCTATGCGCGATAAAAATGAGAAATCTTTTCGTCGCCGTGGTCATAGGTGCAGCGTATAATATGCGCGCAGAATATAGGCACATGTGTGAATCCGAACTCGCATATTGTACATGCGTCCCACAGTCCACAGTGCACAGTGGTATAAGGATATATACATACCTACGTCTACTTTTCGAGTCCAGTTCGGAGACCTGCACAAATATTTAATGGGGTCCGAAATTCCCATGAGCAGCCCTAATTATAGCCGAAGGGACATTCGTTCTATTATACGAGGCTATCTTTGCCGAACAACAACCCTTTATGCTAAGTGAGATACTTTCCAAGATGACCCCTCTTCGGTCACTCCGACTGGCCAAGGGACGGTCGTGTACTTACAGCCGGACATATAGCATATATAAGCATTTCATGTCTCTGAGATTTTTCAATGCGGTAGTAGGTATATATAGGTATATGTATATATATACAGTAAACCGTTACACGCACACTTATATACGTACCAAAATTATAATAACGATCAGGCAACGTGTATGCGTTTATAGTATACACGGACAAAGGTCTCAGAAAATTATTCGAGACTCGAGGAGATTGGACAAGATAAAGTTTTTCGAAGAAAAGAGAAAATAAAATTTCACCCGATTTGATAAGAAAGAGAAAGAAAAAAGAAACAGAAATAGTACATAATTTTTTTTTTTTTTTTTTCTTACCACGCAGATCTAATTGGCTCGCGATATTAGCTTAGCCTGGGAGAAAATATACGCTGTTCCATTTTATTTTATTTTATTTTTTTATTACATGTTGTATAAACGATTTGTTATATAGGACCTATAATACATGCCAATAATAGAGGAACGTATATATCAAAGGGCGTAGGCCTCGCCTAACCGCGGGGGCTTATTAATTGCGTAAAGTCAAGTAATGGGACTCCCGTGGTGCATTATTCTCATCGGGTGTAGGTATAGCTGCAGTTATAGGCAGGCTGGTATTATACAGACGTTTTCGCTTCCCTACTGGCGAAAAACGGTGCACATACCTACACAGGTAACATGCATAACTCCGTCTACAATAAATGCCATCATAAAATTTATTATTCGCTGTTTAACCCAGAATGAAGTATATAACAAGATCGTGAACACGAATATATGAATCTGTTATTAAGAGTCTGTTTAATTTGCAAAATCGATGTAATTATAATCCCCGGGTGAATTTAATACTTGCTTACTAAAAATTCGTTTCATTATATTTTATTCATTTATTTTTCGTTTTTCGTTTTCGCTTTTTTTTTTGTTTTTTTTCCATCGCAAAACACGTTATTCCCGTCGTCTCGGTCGTCGAGGACATGTTGATATAAGGTAGATACATTCAGATATTCGTTTCGACAACGTAGTATTATCACAGATTTCGTATATGTTTTATCATTTTTACTCTTATGCCTATATACATATAATATAACATGAAAGTTTTATTTCGTTACATTAAACGATATAGTTTTACACACATTATAGATGTACGTGTATATACCAAAAACTTTAATGCTCACGAGTATCGGTCTTTTTCTTGTCTTTTTTTTTTATTATTATAATTTATATCATTATCATTTTTTTTCTCTCTTTCTCTCTCTCTCTTTTCTTTTTATTTTTACCTTTTTTTTTTTTGTTTACTGATTTATGTTATTTATTCGTATTTATTGACCGAGAGAGCCTTATAGCCATGAGCACGGATCGGTTAGCCGAGCGTATAACAGAGATAATGTATTCCTTATTGGTCCGAGAACTTATATGTCTTCAGGAACCATTTATTTATTAATTATCGCCCAAAGTAAAAGGCGCCGTATACCTATACGTGTCGCGCGGCGAGGGAATTCATCCGATTATATCGTATCACCTTTGATATACATATTTTAGAGGCAAAATAATATACAGGGTGTCCCGGAAATGAATGTCCGAAATGAAAGGTCGCCTAGAGGAGGTCGAACTGAGTAAATTGTCCCGAAGAACACGGGGTCTGCGAAGTCGCGTTCGCGGGATATCACAAGTTAAAAAAAAGTATCGCTTTGCGACGCGTCGCCGCGGCGCAAAGCGATACTTTTTTTTAACTTGTGATATCTCGCGAACGCGACTTCGCAGACCCCGTGTTCTTCGGGACAATTTACTCAGTTCGACCTCCTCTAGGCCACCTTTCATTTTGGACTTTTCGTCAATTTAGGACATTCGTTTCTGGGACACTGTATATACCAGCTGATTTAATCGATCGCCGAACTGCGATGATAATAATAATTGTTATAGTTTTACGTATATATTCACGACGTAAAACACTACCGGAAATTTTCTTTTTCTTTTTTTTTTTATATAAACGAGTTTCAACGCAGACTCGCGTAATGTATTCCTATGTATATAATTCTTCGGCTATACCCACACGAGGGCTAGCTCGGAAATCGGACCTCCTCGCGCTATTAGCCCGTAGGCGCCTCGATCTTGAAAGTTTTAAAAGAGTTAAAATCGAGCCCGGCACTCGATCGTGTGTAAATAACGTGAAATTTCGTTGACAGAATAGTTAATTTGAGATAACCATGGACCGCAGGGACGGCAGTCGGGTTTTTGGGTGTATCGTTAGTCCGTGATCCGTGGGACGGACGGACGGAGAATTTTCACAATTTCTCAATATATATTGAATACCGAATAACCATATTCCATTAGCACGGCGATTATATACCCAGCTGCAGTGAAATATGAAAGAAAATTTTCATCCTCGTGAAGTTTTAGCCTGTGATAAATGAGACGGCGAATTCTTGACGGAGTTTGAAAAGTTAAAACTGGAGAGAATGGTACGGCGAGAAAGAAAGAAAGAAGGAAAAAAAAAAAAACCATTTCTCAAGAAAAGTATCGAGTAGAGGTATATAAAATCGCCAATTTTGGATCGATCACGATCTCCGCAAAAGTCCATGCCTAATTACATACGGAAGACGCGTCGCGACGCTCTTGCGTGGATCGTGGATCTCGGGATCGTGGATCGTCGTCCGGTCGCATCACCGGCTACCGGTTTTGAGCCGGCCCCTCGCGATTCGTTGAGTCTGTATATGTGTCCCAGGAGGATGCCGTTGCATCGACGTAAAGGCGGTAGAACCCGTAGAACTAAGCGAGTGTCGAGCCTAGCATGAGAGTCGAATGAATAAGGTATAATATCCGCCTCTTATACCGATCATATATATGCTGCACACTGCGCTATCCTTCGCGGGCAACAAATCATCGATAATTTTTTTCACTCGTAGAGGAATCGCGTCTTCGCGCTTGTGCGCAAATATATATATATAACCACGATATATGCCATGCAAATTATGAATTTCTGCTTATTTTTCTTTTCCTTATTTTTATTTTTTTCCTCTCCTTCTTCGTCTTCTTCTCCATCGGCATTCCGATACAGCCAGTCGTCCTGTCCGGCCGCAGCATCCCGGCCTAAGAGATAACCCCGACACCTACACCGTAAGGTCTAATGTGAGAAATAAGTTTTTCAAGATATATCACCGGGATCGTATAAAAAAACCGGGGGAAAAAAAAAACTTCTCGCCACTACTACGCGGCTATAACGTCACACGTTCGACGCAGCTTTCGCAGTCGTCAATTTCTCCCACTACCGCATCTCATATCTCCCGCAGCCTGCAGTCCAGACTCCGCGAGCTGCAGCAGTATATCGGCATGCAGTTGCATTACGATTCTTGTTTTTCTCCTCTTGAGTATTTCTCCTCAAAGATATACGCTTTATACCTGTAACGCAGTTTATATACACAAAGTCGCAATACCGCGAAACGCGGACTTCACGTTTAACCCATTCGTGCCGGAATCTATCCCACGAGATGCGATAATGAACCCGCGCCGGGACGTAACAGGCAACAGATTGACATGTGCAGACGGATTGATCGGTATTCTAAACGCATGTAGATATATGTGTCAGGGAGTAGGTCGCGCATGCATATCCACGTGTATTGGGTGTATATACCTAAGCCGCGCATACATATACGCATATACATATATGCGCGTCTGTTCCTATAATGGATATGCAAGCGGCGAAGCAGGTTCCATTCATTCATGCCCAAGGAACCGAACGGCTGAATGCTAGCGGACGACTCTCCACCCATTTACCATTTACCATTTACCATTTACCTTTGCCTGCAGTGCGCAGTGCACCTCGCCTCCGCGCACGTGGTTATATCCCAGCTATAATATACCTACCAGCGAAACGATCCGACAACGCGACGATACGTTAGCTATGCTGCGTACTTACCTTTGGTTCGAGACGTACGCGGTCCTTAATCTCCCGCATATTGAACATACCGCGCGCGGCCTTGCGATGCGCTGCGCTGCTGCATGGTTATACAGGTTTCACAGTTACGTTGATTTTCTTGCTCACGATCTATACGATTATAATCGATAAGAAATTCATACTTTTTTTTGTTTAATCAAAATTTTTTCCTCCGCTCGATTCTGACCAATAAACTTTATTCGTGACGAACTTGAGCAACTTTTCGTGCACGAAAAACCGCTACCGCATTCAAAAAAAACAGAAGAAAAAGAACCATTGAGGTCATCAATTTTCCTCCTGAAAATAATTTTCCCGTATGTCTAAAATTAGTTTAAAAAAAACAAAAAAAAACAGAGTTTTCCTCAACAGTGTCGAAATTTCTCAACGGGTTACCAATTTAATTAGGTTATAGCCTGTGCTGCCGTTCGCTTAATAACCGCGAGCTCGGCCCATTCAATCAACTCAGAATAGCTCGGTGTATAGCTGAGAATTACGGACTACAGTGTATACGTGCAGACCGATTACGGGTACCATGGAGTTATAATAATGTAATAGCTGGTTCCATCGACGGGACGTAGGTATATGGAGTAAATGTAAAAGCGCGTGAATGCGAGAAGAACGGACATTGGTTATAGTGTTGCTACCGGCGCGTTGTATTAGCGGGAACACCAACGGCGCGCGAGGCATATCTAAAAGGGTACAATGAGACAATGGGGTTTTGTTTATTGTACGAAGGTTTGCGAGGCATACGATGCTGCATAGAGACGCAAGGAGGTGTGAAAAAGGATAATAATATAGAGTTACGCGTCCCGAATGCAGCCAACTCCCGGAGTCTCGACTGAATATATCCAGGCTCCCCGGCAACCTCGCAGCATCCCCATTAGGTACCTACACAGACTACGTCACCGCATCCCATCCCCTTTCGCAGACCTTTTTATCGCTTCGGCACCTCACCGACATTCGAACTACTATACGCTCCACAGGGGGGCAGCCGCCTATTGGCTATTATAGCCTTTGTCAGGGCACAGGAAACAGTACAAAAGTCAATGCGCCGACTACGGAGCAGGTCGATATCACTTGTCCCTTCGTAGATCCGTACGAACCTCGTATTATAGAGCTTTTTATATTCTCTGAAGAGAATATATCTATATTCACTTGTAGAACTAATCGCTGGAATAAGAAGATAGACGGAGAGAAAGAGAGAGGTGTAGTGGTCTCTAATCCCTCTTCACGCTTCGAAAAATCTTGCATAAAACCAGTTTCCAATATTCGCATAACTATTACTGACCCTTTCATGGCTCTGTGTCCCACAACGGTCAGGTTCCCGCGCGCACCGATCCGGTGCCAGCTATCTCTTCGGCACTCTTCGCCTCCGCACGCACTCTATGCTAATTGTCTTCGTCCTGTCGGTAGTTGACAGCAGCTAGAAATAAGATTGTGTTTTTAAATCGTATAGCAAGTTTGCCGTTTCGTTTTATTATCGGCTAGTTTCCCTTACGATTCCGAAATCATTTCAACTGCCACGTTCTCATTAGCACTTCGAAGGCCCGTTTTAAAATTTATTTCCATCGCGTTACTCGAGAGACAAGGGTAAAGAGTTATTAACTCCCCCGTCTTCATAAACTCAGTCGTACACACAAATTTTCGGTGTGAATCGTGTAAGCCGTGAAGAAGCTCGGTGCCTGGGGTCCGTTTAAAATTCGGACAGAGTATTGTCCACGCGACCAAAGGTACACGCGTTTAATCTACGGGACCCTGCACCTCCTTACGTGAATACAAATTACTGAGCCGAGATCAGACGTCGGTATAACGATTTTCATACCGTAAAACGTTGTTGCATCTCGGATCTCAGTCGTGCAGGACTCAACTCCTTTGAGATAATTTATTTATCATGATAGATTGTATATAAATACCTCTATGGTATATACATATATATTATATAGGAAATACTTTACACGATAAGGCACGTTACTTATGAATAAGAGATATATATCTGAAAACATTATATATTGTACGTTACGTAAATTCGCTTATATACTATACTGTATAACGTATAAATATTCCAATTATCAATTATATGCCGAGATTGTGTTGTGTTGTCTTGTTCGTGATCAGTGCACAGCTCGAGGAGTGGATCGATAATTATTATTTAAAATAAGAATAAATATTCATCGCCATATACATACACACGTATAGGAAGTTTATCCTTATAGTTAGGTGGATAGGCACTAACGTACAATTACGATTCCCCGTTGTGGTTATGAATTTTAATTAATCCCGTGCGATGTATGTATACGATCGGGCAAATCGAATACCGTAAACGTGAAATAATTTTTTTCGGTTAAATTTTGGATTTTTTCGATTTTCCGCAATCGGTGATCAACTCGATAAACGAGTGGCATAAACAGCGTTCAAACCTTACATACTTATATACGATCGCTGCAGGATCGTTGTCTCTGATTTCCCTAAGGCTCGAGGTATTCGAGGGGTTGTGCGAAAACCGGATGCGCAGGTGAAGTCTTTCAAAAAAATCTGAAACTCGAAAGAGAATTTTGGTAAAGGGAAGTGGAAGGGGGTTAGATGAGGAGGGGGGGGATTCCCCTGTATTTACATATCTATGGTTTCACTCGGCAAAATATAGAAGGCAACGTGAAGCTGGGTGGGTAATGCCTAGAGATATTCCTATGACTCATGTATGCCTATACAGCAGAAAAAAAAAAAGAAAAAGAAAGAAAGAAAAATTTCAGAAATAAACATGTTCCTTGGAATTACCGTAGGAAAGAGGAAAAAATATCGTACATACATACATGCATACATATAATATTCTTGAAGAAATTTGCATGCGTCACATTTGTTGGCGCGCGGAGGCAGCATGACATTTGATCAATGCCTGAGAAGAATGTTAATATTTTTCCCTGTAATAAATTGCATTTTTCTGGAAAAAAAACATTTTTTTTTTTTTCTGCTACTCAAACGAAGCGTTATCTAATATGTCAGATCGTCACGCGTATACACGTATGACCTTTCGTGTTTTTTATAAAACTATCCTGTACATATACATATACATATAAAAGGTTTGCAAATTACTTCCGGTTTGATAGTCCCTATCGTTATATACGGTATGGGAACTTTGGCATGATGCCTTTGTAAAGTAAGGTTAAAGTAGTCCCGTAGATATAAACCGATGGACCTATGCAAACACGATTGAAGAGAAATATTTGCACGGGATAACTCCGAAACTCATTATCAAGTTCTTCGCGTTCTGCAGAGTCGAGGGCCATCCCGTGGGACGGTTATCCTGAGGGAGTGTAGGGGAATTGAAGAAGTGGGAAGGGGGAAAGGCAGGGAGTAGGCAGGTAGACAATCCCCGTTATGTGCCAGCTACACCTTGGCTAGGCTAGGCTGGGCCAAAGAAAGAAGAGATTGATTTGAAATGCATAAATTACATTGGGACTCGGCTTGATGCGCCAAGGACGTATGGTATATATATGCGCCAGAGGCAAAGAAGAGTATTGATGATTGTAGGCACAAGGGAGGGTCTATAATAATTAATCTTCGCCCGTGGATATACACGCATACATAAACGCACGTATACGTATCCCATATGCATGGAAGAAGAAGAAAAAAAAACGTGAGCTAAGAACCAACAAAAGTTCCCATCTGCCTTCGAAATCCAAATATAATAGGCGGCCGTATACACGCCATGACTCTGTTTACAGAACGGAGATTGCCAACGTGTTACTCCAACGTTCATGAATGTCATTAACTTTTTACCCCACCTCGACCTATAATATATCTCTCTCTCTACCGATCATCAGTTCCGGAAGATCCGCGTTCTTCAGCGGAACTTTACACCCAACCCTAAATGATTCTGTGCATGCGCACCTTCCCACACTCGAGTTTTAGTCGATAATTGCATTCTCTTATACCCTTCGTCGTGATCAATCGCAACAAGAATCTGAAAAATGGTTATCCATCTTCAGTGAAGCGTTTATATCAACTTTTCCCTGTTCTATTGATGAAACGTTAAATAGAATGTTTAGCGACGTTATTTCGGAAACTGAAAATATATTTTACAATGAATTATTTCCAACAGGAGGCGAAGTTGCGCCGAGGAGGATTCCGGTGGCGCAGAAGAGGTCCAGGGCCAAGATCAGAGTTTCGGCAACGTAACCGGGGGACCTGGGAGTCGTGAGGAGGAGGAAGACCTCCAGGGTGGAGAGGAGTCGCAGTCTCTGCAGACCGGAGACGGCGAGTCCGCTGATAGTGACGTACACAAGAGGGTCGCGGCGGTGCAGGTGCCCGTTCAGGCAATGGAGGGCGACTGGAGGGTGATCTGCGCAACTGAGCATCCCCTGACCGCGGCGACCGCTGCAATGCTGAACCTCCAGCACCAGGTTGCTTCCGGTCAGATCGAGAATCCCGGAATCGCGTACGTCAACGAGTATTACAGACTCCAGGACAAGGCGCCCGACGACAAGCTGAGGAAGATCGAGAATCCCGGTATCGCGTACGTCAACGAGTACTACAAACTCCAGGACAAAATACCCGACGACAAACAGCGGAAGATTGAAAGTATCGCGTACGTTAACGAGTACTATAAACTTCAGGATAAAACACCGGAAGACAAACTACCCCCTACCCAGGAGCTTTGGTCCACGTAAGTTCTAGTCACAGTATAAAAAAATTAATGCAAAATATTTGTAAAGTCGAGTATCCGCAGCGTATAACGTCTTCCGAGCCATTTCTCCCGTTTACAAACTGTAGTTATTCCGATCCCCGCGCACCCCTATAAACTCGAAGGCTTCTTATTTTGGGCCTAACGCGACCCGTAGGGAAATACATAAGCCCAACCCTTGCAGGTCGGATACCCACTTTTGATTTATATCTTTCGCTTAGCATATTTTGTAATTTACTGTTGAGAACCGTCAACGTACGTGGAGGCATATAGGTACCTTGGCTAGGTATAGCCGGCATGTAACGTTCCGACACCGTAGAGGCGCAGCGCGTTACTCCGCGTTCTCTATACCCACAATAATACCCGCCCCGTGCGCTCGTTCTCTCTCGCCGTAACACTATCTACATAAAATCTATGAGATAAGATCTCGGTAATTTGTCGCGCATAATGCCGTGGCAGATCCTATATGCGTGTCGAGCATCGGTGCGTGAACGTTACCATAATCCAATTTCGAGGTCACGACCCAGGACGCGCGAGAAGCTACCGAGGGAGGTGATTCCAGGAGAATATCATATACAGTAGTACACGCGATATAGGTATACGACAGCTGGCTCCGGTTTTGAGTTTTAAATTTCTTCCAACTCATGTATATAGTTGTTGAAGAAAGTCGCGCAACAACAACGACAACCGGTGTCGTTTTCCCGCGTCACTTTGAACCGCGATAACACTTAGCGAGGCCACTAAGGTCACTCGGGGTTACCTCGAGGATTATACATGTTGAGGTCGCAAATTGAAGCCAAGCCGCCCGTTTATGCTGCCCGGCGACAAGTCTCGTTTTATGACGGTCACCAACACTTCAAAAATTATTATACGAATATAAATCTCGGAATTGCTACTTATATACCGCGTATTTATATATATACAGCTACTACATGAAATCTACATATTTCATACTCGGTGACTAGATCTTATCGACTTGCACAGCTCTGCTCAGATCCTGGTGTCGATTTTAGGTATACAGCAATTCGAGTGGTCAAAAAACTCCTGCAGAATAGTTCATCTCTTTCACCGATCAATAAAAATGAATTATGTGCAAAAATTAGTTTAAATCGTCAGATTTGAGTCTGCAGGTCGAGTGTTTCTTGATCTTGATCAACGTGCGTCCGATTGTTTTGCTCGTCTTTCGGCACCCAGTTTATAGGCGGCGAGACTCTGAGCTATGAAAAGTACGTGTTTTTGTATACGAACCGTGGTAATATATCAGGAGTGAAATCGGTCCCGAGGAATAAATCCTCGCCACCCTGTATACAGTGTTTTGTTTGACGGTGGTAGACAGGTAGCGGTCAGGTCGTCTCGTTGTTTCCTGGTTATCGCTGTAGCAGGATCTACGGTTAGGTAAAAGAGCACGAGACGTTAACTGCCTACTCTCGTGGCCTCTGACCTCCTCGCGTTATGCCGGTGCCGTATCACGTCGTAAGCGGCTCAAGCCCGCGACGAGCACGTATGCACCACACGTAGTTACCGCAGGACCATGGGGCAGGCAGGTAGATAGGTACGGTACGGGACGGGACGGTCCGGTCTGGTTTTCTTTAAATTTACGATTATAATAATAACGAGACCGTCGTAGTCGTCGTCACCGCGCCTCGCCTCACGGCTGACGATGACCCGTCCTTAAGCATAAAGAAACCACCGAAGAGGTCAGACCTCGAGCTCGTAACGTTGTGCCGCTGAACGCCGCTCGGTCTTAGTTGGGTTTTATTATATCGTGCATACCCGCACACATTGTACGCAATACAACAAACTGCAGATATGACAGTAAACGGAAGAAGCACGTGCTACACAGGTGCTCAGGTATATACCGTCACGAATATAACCGAGTTTAAAGAGAGAGAAAAAAATGCGAAGTAGAAGAGGAAAAAATAAACGAAACGAGAATGATAAAAAGGAACTTCAAAAATAATAAAAGAAATGGCCCGAGCCGCTCTTCGGCCGGACCAGTATTTCGAGTTTTACAAGCTTATACTTTTGAGGATAGCGCGTGCGCTTCGGCTATGTCATGCGTATACGTATATACACGTGCAATACGTGCACGTTCATGTGTTTAATATGGTAACAGCACTGCTTGAACGCTAACCCTATACCTATATACAACTGGTATGTATGTACCTGCAATTTCCGGTTTAAGAAATCCCGATTCCGGTTGTGCGAACGGGTCGCGAGTCCGTCCACTCGCAATGTACCGCAAGCCCTAACTGGAAAGTCTTGACCTTTACGACGCTAAGATATGACCTTCGCGCTGCTCGCCTGCCTCTTTCCCCTACCCCCTTGTGATAAATAAATTCTTAACGGAAGAAAAATTCGCAATCTTCGTCGTCGTAGTTGACTGTTAACGTCTATATAATATGTAGGTATACGTCGACGTCGACGATCGCAAGTTTCAAGTTCGCAAGTAAAATGACGCCAATATGCGAGGATTAGCATCGCATTAAAAGATTTACCAAGAAAACTAACTGCACCACCATATATCTCCCTTTTCGAAAGGATCAATTTCATTTAAGCCGAATTCATGGGGCAACACGTACAAGGTCCCACTTGCGGGGCCCTAAAATTTCTGTAGCTTCCTGTTGCTATTTTCTACCCGCGGTGCCTATCTCTCGGTCGCCCCGCATTTCTACCTGCACACACCGACCTCGACGTAAGCAACTCTCTTCTCACTAGTACGATGTATATATGGGGTACCCAGACAGACAGACAGACAGACAGACAGAGATGAGAGAGAGAGAGAAAGACGTGCGCTTACCGACATACGTAAAGGGATAGATCGGGTATCACAAGTGAAAAAAGGTCCCATTGTACGGGACCATCTGACCGTAGGTAGCACTACTAGCTAGGGACTGAGTTGTAGTGTGTATAAACCCCCTCCACCCCACCCCACCTATACTCGGTTGTTGAGAAAAGAGTGCACGGGTATGATGTGTAAAAAGGCTAGAGAAGAGAATGAGAATTGTAAAGAATAGAAAAGAATTGGATATCCAGCCAGAGAGAGAGTATATGTACTATACGTATGGTGGAAGCGCGCTATTCCCGTATATAGTAGTCTTATATACGGTAAGAGAGGGTCTACGTTTTATAGACGCTTTATCATGCTAAATATAACACGTTAACTACATCGAGTACCACGCGGATACGAAATATATACAGGGCTTCTGTCACTCTCGCTCTCTCTCTCTCTCTTTCTCAACCCCGAAAAAATAATATCGAAGAACCGTGACAACTGCACAACGATGACGTATAAAATTCGTCTCGGTTATTTAACCGAACCTTTTTTTCCACGAACCTTTTCAATATCATCAACCCGTGTATCCATCATGAATATCATTAAATTACTGTATAGAATCTGCGACGTTGCTAAAAACCCCCGAACGATCGTAGATCGTATTCTAACGATGAGTTTATTTCCCTTTTCACGATCTAAAAGGAGTGTGATGGGTCAGAAGCTCCTAGTCCAAGAACCGCAGGGATCTGGATCGTCAAATCGTATGGAATCCGGACCCGAGTCAGCCGGCAGTGGAGAACTTCATCATTTTCTTCACCAGTATAACCAGTCGCACAGTCCCGGTGTACAGAGTCTTTCAAGCGGTCTTCCGCTGAGCCCACAGTCCCTGCAACGTCACGAGGCAACATCCGGCGGTGTTTCCGGGGTGAAACGCGAGCCCGAGGACCTCAGTTCTTCGAGAGGACAGCAGGCCAACAAACGCCACAAGGGTCAAGACAGTCCAACTCCTCCAGACGATCACGGGACCATGTATCACCACCATCAACACCAACACCAACTCCAAGTTCAACAGTACGGCAGTCCGTACGATCCCTATTCGTCGTGCAGTCCCAGGCTCCAGTCCACTGCCTACACTTCGTCCTCTGCGGGTACAACCCTCCAGCAGGAAGGTACCGCCGTTTACGTGACTGGAGACACTCTCCCGCCTCTACCCTCGTCGGGATCTTCATCCCTACCGACCACCACCGCCTCTTATACACGATACGAAGTCGTGCCAAGCTCCTACGCCGTCACACATGCCATTAGGTCATCGTCGAGCAGCAGCAAAGCCCTTACCGTCGATCTCCCGAGCCCGGATTCCGGGATTGGAGCGGATGCCGTAACACCACGACAGGATCATCATCCTCCACCCACGGCACTGCACCAGGTCAGTTCACGTCATGATTTGCATTATTTTTTAGCAAAAAATTGGTCGTGTAACGACCGATGCGTTGTTAAATGATGATAGTTAGGTTTAAGAGCATAGGTCGGGAGAAAGAGATAATGATGGTCTGGTTACGTGGCTCGTAAAGTATTAATAGAGATGCAATCCTTTAATAAACGTCCAAAGAATTGTCGCGAAGTGCGTGTATGCGGTTCGGTTTACGAGACCGCATAACCGCTCCCTGCAGCAGCCCTCTGAGGCATCGGTTGTCGACACTCGTGGTTCAATTTATTATTTACGAGCCGCGCAAGCAGCAGCAGCAGCAGCAGCAGCAGCAAGTTGCAAGTTGCAAAGAGCTATATGCAGACGGCCATAGGTAGCTTACAGGTATACAACATACATACGTCGTTTGTTTTCTTATGTATCCAACTACACTACTATCCGCGCGTGTAATCATTTACTTCGTGTATTATACCGACCATTCTATAACTACCAGTAACTTCTTCTTCATCTTCTTCTTATTCCTCTCTTTGGGAGTTCATTTTCTAACCTGATCAGTCCAAGCACAGGCTAACTGGATAAGTATTCGCTTCATGTAACACAAGATACGTAATAATCGTAACATTAACAACCGACCGATGATTAAATAAATACCAATACACATTTTGCGAATACGAACACGGCTGGAAAACATTCCTGCAATTTTCATTCGGATTACTACAGTGATTTTATTGTCTCTTGAAGAGACCATTACGTGGCTACAGATATAACTTTGAATTAACATTTTCTTTTGTCAAAGAAACTCTCATAACGTTTATCTCTTGTCGCACAGTCCTCCTTCGACTACACGGATCTGTGTCTCGGTGGTCCAGCCGCGGGGGCAGCAGTGGTCCTCGAAAGCGGAGCAGTGGTCCATCACCAGCCCCTTCAGCTTCAGCTACAACAGGGACATGGTCAGGTACAAGTTCAACGTGGTGGTAATACCGGGCTCGTTGCTTCGGGAGGAAACAATCAAAACGCTAATCAAAATCCGCCGAGATCAAGACCATGGCATGACTTTGGGAGACAAAATGACGCCGACAAGATCCAGATACCAAAAATGTGAGTCGCAATCTCTTCAATTTTAAGGTAAAATTAATCGAACTATGATTTCGGAATTTCAATGTCTTCGTGGACTCGTTCCGGGGTCTTTAATGTCAGTGACGCGGGTCTTAGTTTATAAGTACTGCAGATATTTGAGGGCGTTAACCCGGTGGAATCGGTTATCGCTCGTTGCGGTCCCATTAAATATTAAATACGAAAGTGTTCCATTTATACGGCAGCAATCGCTGACACAAACGTGAACGCAGCTAGGTATAAGGTTGGGTTGGTCGGTTGTTTGTGTAGTTGGTATGGGGTATATCGCGAAGCAACGTTATTAAATGTTGGCGGCAGCCTAGACGCGAGATAAGCTAAGTAGAAGCGGTGGTATATGTACGGTTTATACGCTTCTTTACACGGTTTCCACTCGGCGAACAGATATCGACTTCCTTTGGATAACGCGGTCTGACACCGCATCGACTTTCTGTTTCTCGTTCTATCTCTCCACTGTCCACCGTCCACTGTTCACCTTTTTTCTTCCTTCTGTTCCCTTTTCTATATTCTTTCTTTTCCTACTACTCGCGCTGAAACGATTACAATCATCGTGGTTGATTATAAACTTGATAAAACCTTCAAACGAGTGACAAAGTGGCTTCAAATTACCCCCGCGGTATATAATACCAGCTCCGCGAGTGGGTATATTTATTTGATAAACTGTATCTTTATACTTTCACAAATTTATAGACCGTACATATGTTAGATCGAACATAAACGTTCCCTGTATATACCTATGTATACCTACTACAGCTATCTATGCGAAGTAATAAGTATCAAACGTCAAGGCGCGGTCAATTCATCATTGTTATTGTCCTGCGTGGCCCCCTCCTCTCGTGTTCGACAAGTATCAATTCAGATCTATTACTATTCGCGTGCTATACATGTATACATAGGTATATAACAATTGTGATAAATAATATAGCTAAATATAATAATTTGCAATTTTTTTTATTTTTCCATCGTATTCTCAAATCTTTTCATCCGACTTTCATATACATACAGTCGCTAACACGTCCCACGTTAACGTGTTAAGAGATAGTATATAGTGGTATGTGATCAGTACCTGGGATCGTATATACCTATACCCGAGTCCCTTATACATATTATTATATGAATCTGTATAATGTATGGGTATACAAGTTAAAGCTTTGAGTTTGATCGATTATCCTTTTGTATCGTGTTCGCAGCTACTCGTCGTACGGTTTCAAATACCACCTGGAGGCACCGATCAGTACTTCCCAGCGTCGTGAGGACGACCGGATCACGTACATCAACAAGGGTCAGTTTTACGGCATCGCACTGGACTACATACCAGACCCTGACAAACCGTTGCTAAAGTCTGGCCAGACGGTTAAGGTACGTGCACTTTTTGTCTTCGCAGAAAGAAAAAAAAAAAAAATTTATTTTCAAGAAGTATCTACCTGTATCTGTACCATTTGGAGACTATATAATTTCCTGCAGGTATTAAAGAAATTATATAGGGAGAAACGTGTATAAAGCTGAGTATATATGTATATAGTAGACGCGTATGCTGGTATTGAACGAATAACTAAAAACATTTTTATAAGTGGCTAAAAATCGATTTGAATTAATGAACACATTAGATCGAGTCCCCGGTGCGAGGCCAGCCATATAACATGCGTTGACATAGAGTTTGTATATTAATATCTATCGTATTATAACGTGTAAAGTTTAGAAGTAAGTCAATCATTTCAGCCATATAGGTATATATATATATATATATATATCTATAAATAAATAGGTTTACAAATATACCCGCTTATGTATATAGATATACATAGGTATATGTATATATAAAAAGATCTATAAATTATCGAAAAAGTATTTCCGTATATAAATATATAAGTGTGCGGGCCGAGGAACAGAACCGTTGGTCATAAGATTCCATTATAAGAACTGTTATACACGGACATTCACGTCTCTTAGTGACACGCATGGCATCGAGGTATATTGGTGCGATGTCAAAGAATCCTATTTCAATCCCAATTCCTCTGATCAACCTAATTTCTATGTACGAATATATAAAATCGAATTATATGTGCGTATATAGGTATGTGTGTTATTTTGCGGACCGCTATAGATTACGGCTATTACATCTACGCGTATATAATATATATATATAGTATATAATGTATCTATAGGTATATCTGTACAACATTTGCTACATCTCGACGCATAACTCGCTCTCGGTCCGCAATAAGACGTAGATCGTAAAGCTCCTTGGCGGAGAAATGCTCAAGTTTGAATATGTGTGCGTGGATATGTATATAGATATATGTATATATAGGCACAACGCGTGTCCGTTCGCCCATTCACCCGAATCACGAAAAATCACTTCTATAACCTCTCAGTCTATCTACCATACAGCCATGATGCATTCAACGTTTACGTGTACGTGTGCATGTGCATGTACGTACGTACGTAGGTATAACATGCATTCGCTCTCTCCCCCCGACCACCTCGTGTTAACCATGTCTAGGTATATACCTTCTCGCGTGCGGATCGTACATTAGGAACTGTATCACTATATTATCCGACCAATGCACGGGTATATAGATACTCATAGTTATAGGTATACGTCTCGGGCGTGACCAATGACTTTGTTGGCACTATCGTAGGTAGGTTATATTATACCTTATACTCGATCGGGTATTTCGTTATCGTCGGATCTTATCGAGTCCCGGGTTGTCCTGTAGGACCTTTTTATGACTCTATACTATTGTAGGTATACCTATATAGGAGAACGGTTTCATTCATCATTTAATCATATAGTAATCGGGGAAACAATTTCAGTTTTATACTATAATCAAGGTGTTGAATGAAGAAAAAAACGACAAGTAACGTCATTCACTCTATTCAATCACTTCTTATTCAGTTTTTTTTTTTTTCTTTTTTTTTTTTTGTTTCTCAAGTACCCGCAGATCAGAACCGAATCGCGATGCATCGATCAATGTAAGAAAACACTCCGGTAAATTATATATGTACGCACGCATGCTATCTATACGTATACGTATATATATATATATCTCCACTGCAGCTGGACGTAATGATCTCTTTGTATTTAACGTCGTCGGGGTATCCATATATGTTACGATATGCACATATAATACCTATACGAGGCGCATCTACGCGGTTTGTATAGGTACAATGTATATAGTGTAATGGAATATAATAATATAACGTGATATACCCAGTCGCGGTATAGAAGCATAAAACACGCGATATGTGCACATAAGTATATGCCTATACACTACACGCGTAGGTATATGTGTCCAGAATATATGAGAGATAGATGTGATGAAACTTGAGGTGTTTCCTTACCTCGAGTCGTCACTTACACATATTGCCCTCCCTGTCCATATCATGACTATACAGGATTTTTCAAAATATGTATATATATATTGCGAATTGAACGGATCGAATCGGTCAGCTATCTGGGAATATATTCGATGTTAATTATATACATGCGTATAGTATTCCTAATTAAAAATACATGGAGCGATTCCTAATTCAAGTGCCGTAAAACTGATCGTTCGCCGAAACCGGCCTGACCTTCCAAATCGTAAAGAAAAAAAAAAAAAAAAAAGAAATCAAATATTTCTTACACGAGATTCCAAATAAGATTTGAAATATGTCACGGCTCTGACGTAGCAGAGGATATATCTCGCAACCCGAGCTGCCGAAAGAGTATATAAATTTGCACATTATACATATACCTATATACCTATACCATGTATACATATATTTTGCAAACTTAAAATTATACATGAAAACTTTTAGAACGGAAAGTTTTTCTAAATTTTAATTGTAACTTTCAGAGCGTTGTGATGCTGATGTTCCGTGAAGAGAAAAGTCCCGAAGATGAAATCAAGGCGTGGCAGTTTTGGCACGGCAGGCAGCACTCTGTAAAACAGCGCATACTCGACGCCGGTAAGTTCTCTTTGCTCGTTGAGCCTATTTGCACAGACTGCAGCACACGCACTCGAACCCCGAGACCGAGCTCTGGTCTTAGGTACTTGTAGTTCGTATTATGTAGGTACCCACTTCATTCCTTTTCAATTGCCACTCTTGGTGCTCAACAAACTTTCAAAAATTATACTATCCTAAGATTTTTCATCAGATCTCTTAAACGTTATGGGTCAGTAGTAGCAATTCGAAGCTGACCGAACACTGGCAACGTTCAAAAAAAAAAAATAAAAGTTACCACAGAAAGCAAAATCTTCCAATAATGATTGTGTAGCATACCTACGTAAGTCTGTTAGAGAGTAAACATTTTTTGTCATTTCTGTACAAGCTTTCGGGACCCAGAGACCACTGCTTAACAGGTGGGTGAAACTGTTCCTAGACTCGAAAGGGCGAGCCAAATTCCATCATTAATTTGTTTAGCGATAAGTGGAACGACAGTTACATTCAAAATTCTAATAAATTTGAAACTTTTTTTCAGACACAAAGAACAGCGTTGGTTTGGTCGGATGCATCGAGGAGGTAGCGCACAATGCTATCGCCGTTTACTGGAACCCTGTTGAATCCTCTGCAAAGGTAACCAGGATTTCGTACATTTAATTCCGGTTCAGGTCTCTGTCAGACATGATTAACAGTTTTTTTCTTCTTTCAACTTTTTGTAGATCAATGTGGCGGTCCAGTGTCTAAGCACAGATTTCTCAAGTCAAAAGGGCGTCAAGGGTCTGCCTCTTCATATCCAGGTTGATACCTACGAGGAGCCTCCTCCCCATACCCACACTCACACACCACCCTCACATCGGGGCTACTGTCAGATAAAAGTTTTCTGCGATAAGGTAAGCGCGCGGGTACAATTTTATCCATATCAAAACTCCTTGTCTTTCCGACCCATATTCTCGTGACTTTCGTCTTGATTAACTTTTATACGTTAGTATTTCACACCGTGGGTAACATTAGACGCATTGTTCATATCTCACAGGGAGCAGAACGAAAGACGAGAGACGAGGAACGGAGAGCAGCGAAAAGGAAGATGACCGCAACCGGAAGGAAGAAGCTAGACGAACTCTACCACTCCGTTACGGAACGAAGCGAGTTCTACTCGATGGTCGATCTCCACAAACCGCCAGTCCTCTTCTCACCACCCGCCGAACACACCATCGACAAAGTAAACGTCGCAATAAATTGCCCGCTCTTTTTCCTCAACAACTGACTCAATTTGGTCTCGATATTAACCCCCAAAAAACTCGTCTTCGTCATTACAGTTCTCCACGATGGAACTCTCTGGGTTCTACGGAGGTGGCGGTGGCGGTACGACCGGCGGTGACACGGACACCTCGTCTCTAAGTAACGGGGAAGGTGGCGGAGTTAAAGCGGGAGCAAGCAGCCCTTACCCGACCTGTGGAAGGCCGAGTTTGCCGGCGCTAAAGTTCCACAATCACTTTCCACCGGACAACCTCACATCCCTCCATGACAAGAAGGACTCCTTGCTGATGCAGGTCCAGGAACTTCAGGGGTCCGTACTTCAGGGTGTTCAACAAACCGGACTTAGCCCTGGCGTCGCTGTTGGGAACAGGCTTCATCTCCAACAGCAACATCTACGCGGCTCCGACTCCGAGGAACGCGTAATGCTCTACGTCCGTCAGGAGTCCGAAGACGTCTACACACCGCTTCACGTAGCACCACCGTCCGTTCAAGGACTCCTAAATGCTGTAAGAACCCTCCCACCCTTGAGTCCTTGCATTGCGATATCATCGCAGAACCACTTTTACTAACAGTTTTTAACCGTTAACCCGCTCTTCTAATCATTGCTATTGCTGCTGCTGCTGCTGCTGTTGCTGTTGCTGTTGATGTTGATGTTGATGTTGATGTGTTGGTGTTTGTTGCTGTGTTTTATAACATATTGTATAAATATAAATCAGTGGGATCATCGTTCAATTATCCATCACACGATCGTCGAATCGATAGATCGTACAGTGTCCGATCTTAAGAACGTGACACGTCAGATGTAATACGTCTACATGCATTACTCAGATCCTACAGATCGGGGAATAATTAAGGTGGTTTATGAAAGTGGATTTTTCTATGCTTGTGATTGCTATCGATCTGAAAAAAAAAAATAAAAATAAACTACGTGAGAAAGTATCGTGATGGGATCATTGTGACACACGAAGTCAAAATTCGAAATGGTGTGTGCGCTGTTTGAACGAAAATTAGCTCTATATTGCGAACCTAATGAAACGGAGGAAATTCCAACGAAATGAAATTGAGAATGTTAAAACGAATTTAAAGATTAATGAAATATTTGTCATTGCATGTTCCCCGTTGAAATGCACTGTCTGCTCGAAACTCCGCGTCCCCACTGACCATGGAGCGGTTTTGATCGTCGAGGCAGGAATAACTACCGTACTGCTCAACCCGTAATTACACGGACAGTTAATATAATTAATGTAAATTCGAAGATACTTACTAGTTCAATAAAAACTTGTTAAATAATTTCTTACACGCATTATTATTCAGTCCACCGTTTCATTGGGTTAAACTTCGTATTTATTATTCTTTATTCGATAATACAAACTTCAGCACTTGATGGCCAGAGTAAATAAAGACATACATAGGTGGTTACGATATAGTAACACACGATGTCCACCTCTTCGAACCGGCAAAACCGTGCCGAGCACTGTACAAGGTTCTTTCTTATTGCTTTTATTTTTTTTTTTGTTAATTTTTTTTTCATATCTGACCACACGTTGTATACGCATATCCTACCCCTCACTCGACCACCAAGCACCAATAAAACTCAACACACGATTTATATACCAACACAGCATATAGTCGATGTAAAATTGGGAAACACACAAGCATCGCATCGGTTCATATATACGCTAATTAATATTCATGTTAAATGTAATTCTGCATGCGCCCTGCCAAAGCCTCGGGTACCTACGTAACCTGCCAACATTTAATTTACAACATTTGTTATCGGGATGAAGACGATAAAGAAAAGCAAGCTTGTCCCCATTCAACGATAATTATATCCGCGGGGTGGAGTAAATTAATAATCTACACGGTGGGATTGTTGAGCTTCTTCGCTGATCTCGTCATTTCTTATCGTTTCGTTATCATAGTTTCGGATTGTAAAGAAAAAAGTGGAAGTTTATTATAATTATCACATATTCTGGATAAAATCAAAAACTAAAATGGAAAATAGAAGAAAAAAAAAAAAAAATTTCATTGATCCTCACATATCTTTAGTCTGTCTCTTTCGTTTCTGTCTTTCTTTTCTCAGCTCTTTAATTATTTCGCACAATGTACAAATTATAGTTTCTTCTTGAACAGCGTGTTAATATCTGTACACGATGCATTGTATAGATTATTTATCACGATGACTTATTGAATTTAATTTAAAGAGAACAAACAAAAAAAAAACAAAAAAGAAAAGAAAATACAAAAAAAAAAGAAAGATGAAACCACTGTCAAAATTCTAATATTCTACTTTTTTCTATTTTACAGATTGAGTCAAAGTACAAAATTGCATCCTCGAGTATTAATAACCTCTATCGCAAAAACACAAAGGGGTAAGTTTAGTAGAGTGTCATCTTTACTTGCATGCTCGACTACAACATTTGCATCACTGCACGTACGCACGCACGCACGCACGCACGCACGCACTATTTCTCAATCAAATGACTAATTCCGTATCGCATCACACTCGTCCGATCCCCACGTTTTATCTCCCGCCTCTCCAAATCATTGGCTGTACTTTTTATCGTTGGTTTTCGGCACTGGTTGCAGTGTTTATGGTAATGGTCACGGTCACGGTTACGGTTACGATTATACTCCTGGCTATTATGTGCTTGATAATATCGTTCGTCTCGCCACTTTGAATCGCACGCATTTTTCTCACACTGCATGAATATTATATCTATACTATAACACACCCATATACGAACACGCATTATTCACTATACTTAAACGATGTACACTCTGCAGCTGAATCAGTATCTGCTTATTTTCCCCTGCAATTAGTAACCCTGTACTTACACCAATCTGTACGTTCCGAATTCAATTCTCAATTTCGTTTCTATACGTATTTTCTATTTCGCCTATAGGTATATAGCGTATACGGGGATGAATTCGCGCAAGCAGCCATCTTCGATAGCATAAAAAAAAAATTTTAAGAATATTTAAACGAACTTATTTTCTTCAAATTTCAGATTGGCCCGCCCACAATATTCAATTCTCTTTACCTCATCTCAGTGGATTGACTCATACATGATCGTTTTATATATATTATCAAACGAATTATCCGCTCGTTAACTATATGAAACGTTGTGATCGATTCATTCCAATTCGTAATGATTTTCATTCATTGAAATCGCTTTTTTTGCTAAAAAGCAAAAAGATGATGCGCCGAAAGGTTCGATACTACGTCTATAATCTTCGAGGCAAAAAAATAATGATCTTAGCTAAACATCGATCCTTGATGGCTGCTTACGACTCCTCATCTCCGCCTTCGTCTTCTATAATATCATCGTATATCTGTCCATATCTGTAATCGTTCTGTTTCTCGATTCAAGTCGAACAATCAGACTATAATAACTCGTGTCTAATCGATGAAAGTTTATGATTTATGGTGTTTTCAAATATGCTAGAAAAAAAAAAAGAAAGAAATGTCACCCCATTGCAGGGACGTGTGAATTACAGCCTTGGAACCATACCGATCTGACCTCTCCTTATTTTTTTTACATTGTTACAGAATTACGGCGAAAATTGATGACGATATGGTACGATACTACGTCGACGAAGACCTCTTCTTACTTGAGGTAAGCCACACGCCGGTCACGAACTCATCAGATCCAAACTCCGAGCATGACCCATCATCGCCTGGTGACGTTCGTAACGGCGCCGGCGGTGGCTACGACGTGACCTTAATCGAGCTTTCTTCATCCGCCGAACCACCCCCGGTACCAGTATCTGGACCACTTTCGCCACATTCTCACTCTCATCAGCACCAGCACGGTCATCCGCACGATAACAATAACACGTGAAGATCGATCTTGTAACCGATCGGTCTTCAAGAGCGAAGAGAAAATGAAGAGAGAGCTGGGGAGTAAAGATTTCAAAAAAGGGTTTCGAGGACGAGCCTTCTCCTTCCCTGCCGCGGCACGAGGTACTTGTTAAAATTGGTACTTAAAGATATATACGATAGGTGTATAAAAAAAAAAAAAAGTTAGTTATACGAAGTTGAACAAACCACGTGACTTTTATTATTTTTTTTCTGCTCTTTCTCTCTCTCTCTCTCTCTCTCCACTTTCTCGTTATCTCGTTAAGAGATTAAGGCACAGTCGAGACCTCCGAAAGAGTAATTAATCTTATAATTTATTATCAAAGTAGAGATTTCGCACTGTTCCTTAATACATATACGATTAAATATATAATATTGTAAATAGTTATTTTATAAATATTATTATAATTATTATAATATACAGTTATGACCCGAGTATTTTAGCCTCGATTAAAATGAAACCTACGCAGGGGGTATAATAGGGTTACAGGTTATATATCTACGCTAAGCGTAGCCTATACATATATACATATATATATATTATATATTATATAATATCCCAGAAATAAAGTCAGAGTCATTGATCAAAATAATAA
The DNA here is from genome assembly GCA_949628255.1 of Macrophya alboannulata. NCBI lineage: Eukaryota > Metazoa > Arthropoda > Insecta > Hymenoptera > Tenthredinidae > Macrophya > Macrophya alboannulata. The sequence goes on along the minus strand of OX451207.1, from coordinate 486,042 downwards.
GAAACTAAAAAAATATGGACGAAAAAAAAAAAAAAAAAAAAAAACAAAAAACAAAAGAGAAAAAAAAAATAAAATAGAACCGATCTTAATCTATACATCTTATCATACCTATATACTTACTATATACGTATAAAATATCTATACACAGGTATACGTATATGTATGTATATGTATATGTACATACATATTATACTTATACATACCCCGTAAGAATATGTATATATTTAAACGCACATTTCTATATAATTAGTCCGAAATAATAATATTCGCTGGTATATGCTTATAAGGCAGTTCTCATTTCACGTACCTATGTATGTAGGTACATATATTATACAAACGATTATTTATTTTTTTTCATTTTTTTCTAATAGTTATTAATATACCGTGCACACAGGCATATATATTTACAGGTACATATATTTTCTTGGTGACCTTTTAATTGGCCTTCGGAACAGCAGCACGCTCAAGTTCTAGAGACAGCTGTATACTATATATACATAGAATGAAAAAATGAAAAAATAAAAAAAATAGTAAAAAAGGAAAAGTTTTACATGTACAAAAATTTATAAAAAAGGGTGGGGGGGGGAGACTGCCTGCGTACGCAACGCGATGCAATCACCAGCGCGTTATTAATGGATAAATCACACTTATATATGTATATAGATATACGTGGGTATACATCTACATACCTATCTGTATATACCTATGTATAGTGGTTGAAAAAAAAAAACGCGAATTTAATAGAATCAGTTGTACATCCGTAGTTTTATACGTTTTCACAAAAAAAAAAAAAAAAAAAAAAAAATAGAAAAAAGTTCTTGCGGAGGCTTCAGCTGCCCGTACGAGCAATTTTACATAGTACTGTTTCATTGACGATAAAATTTTGCCGAAATCGCAATTTTCGGTAATTGTTGATTTCAAGGATTGTCAACTGCTCGCTGAGACACTTGTTCCTTTCCCTAAAAATAACAAAAAAAAAAATAAAAATTTGCGAAAGAAGAGATCGATTATAGGAGAATATTTACTACTATAATTTTCTTTCAGCCTCATCGAGGTTGAAATTTTGAAAAAATGAAAAATTCAAAATCATGAATGGTCAGATATAACGCTGCTCATCTGGAAGTCACTTCCTTTTTACATAAATAAAATCTTCCTGTGAAATCCGGTCTCTGTATAGTAATATTTTATATCTGCCCTCGTCGATCTCAACCATCCGAAAAATTCGAAAAAAAAAAATACAAATTTAATTTTGAGACATATCATGCACCTCTTTCGTTTTCCGTCGAAGTGAAAACCGGGGGCCAGGAAGTGATTTCAAGATGAACATCGCTATACCTAACCATTTATTTATCACGTACAGAACTATACGAATGAGCAACCGATTCTAGCAAATTCGTGTTTTTTTTTTAACCATCCTACACACATACGCGCACACTATGTTCGACGTGTAATTTTTATTCACCGCATATTACACATATTATAGTTATATATTACTGCACTCATTGTCAGCTGATCAATCGTCTACTGATTTTATTAAAAAAAAAAAAAAAAAAAAAGAAAAAAAAATACATACATAGGCAAATCGCAAATAGCATATACTTATATGATGTACAATCGTTTATAATCAAAAGTTTCTGTACGAGCATGATATGATATAGGATGATACGATACGATATGAAATATGCATGATATGTATGTATGTGTGTATATTTAGGGTGGTCCTTATTTACGGTGTTTTTGAAATTTCCTGCGGACAAGGTGGAGAAAGTTTGCAAATAAATTCGAAAAAAAAACTACCCAAAACTTGGAGTCTGTAGGTCAACTCAAAGTACTGCCTACAAGGCAGCGAAATTTGGCGTACTTTTTTTTTGAATTTATTTGCGAACTTCTTTCACCTTGTCCGCGGGAAATTTCAGAAACACCGTAAATAAGGACCAGCCTAGTGTATATGTTTAAAAACAAGGTACGAACGCTTCGAGGGATACGTAATACATATTATTATAGACTTGAATAATATTAGAGAATTAACGATGAAAAAAAAAAGGAAAAAAAATCGTCCAAAATTCTGTGATCATTTATAGCTCTACATGTACTTATAAATACAACTAACAGACAGTGAATATAATCAATAAACGAATAACGTTTTTACGTGAAAACGAAGAGACTAAAAAAAATTTTTTTTTTTTTTGCATTGTTGTACACTTTGAATTATTATTATTATTTTTTTTTTTTTTGTCTATATCAAAGATTTCTTCAAACAATTAATTCTGAAATATACTTATATGTATATAATTTATAAAACGAAAACGGTCGACTGTCGTAAAACTGAACAGTATTATTTAGGTAAAAAAAAAAAAAATCTTAAATCCAATTATACAAATCCAGAACAATAAGATAGATTTTTCGATACTATTTGAATGTGTATCCTGCGTATCCTGTGAGCCGTACAGTATGTGTATGTAGGGACCCCTTCCTTCGCCCCTTGTAAGTATATCTCCGTGATTTTGGTGCAAAATGAGGATCGAAAGAATAGACTCGTTGATTTTTTATTTTATTTTTATTTTGACTTTTTTTTTTGTTTGTTTGTTTTTTTTTTTTTTTTTTTTTTTTATAGACATATACATAGTTATATATAAATATACATATATATATATATATTTTTTTTTATATTCACCTGGCTCCCTGTGCGTCCCACCGCGGTTCCTTCAGGTTGTTAATTTATCGGATTATAAAATGATCGGATTACCGGGGAAATCGTGCAGTGGACCAGTGTTATAGTATAGTATATATGGGGCATTCCACGTGAAATCGACCAGGCCAAAATCATCACCCTCTCAGAACTGGTTCAAACTTTGTGAAACGTTGTTGTTAGTTGATAAGACTATGCGTGATTTTTTGTAGATTTTTATTCGAAGACGTTTAGACGTTAGCAGTCGATGGAATATTATACCTAGGTATATGCGAAAATCGGCAATGTCCGAAGTTTCGATCGAGTATAACTGAAAATAAATTCAGTGAAAAATTCATAACTTCTAAACGAAATCTGGCCCCAAGATAAAATTTGTACACGTTATTTTTACACTGAGGAGGAACATTCTGTGAAATTTTGAGCGATAAGAAACGTATGGTTTTTGAGAAATTTGAAAAACTAATTTTTTGTTTTGTTTTTTTAGAACTTTTCGGAGTCGCCATATTTTTTTGAATATCATTACTTTGAAGTTCGCTTCAAACTGAAACTTTTTGATAATCAACATTTTTTTTGTATGATGTATAGTTTTTGAGTTATACTCAATTGTAACTCGGACATTGTCGATTTTCGCATTATATGTATATTACATCGACTGTTGACGTCTAAACGTCTTCGAATAAAAATCTACAAAAAATCACGAATACTCTTATCAACTAACAACAACGTTTTATAAAGTTTGAACCAGTTTCTGAGAGAGTGAGAGTTTTGGCCTGGTCGATTTCACGTGGAATGCCACATATATGTGTAGAGTTATAGTATATATGTATATAGCATGTATTAGCGGCGGAGCATATGATGCTCGATGTTAAAAATTGATATTAATAATGTGAGAAGCCATATGTGTGAAAAAAGATTTTTAGAAATTCTTGTTTTTTTTTTTATTCCTTTTTTTTTTTTTTTTTTTTTTTGATTTGGGATAGTGGTTACTGGTTATTGGTTATTAATTATACATATATTATGCGGTATACAAATATAAACCGCTCACAGCGGCTTCAAGCCACCCGATTGTCTTGTTATTACGAAACCTGCGTAACTTTATAATTTTCTGTTATATTTATAGATATAATATTATCAATAGATATTAGAAATAGGTTGTATTAGCTTACAATTAGACATGCATGATATTGATTAATATGTAACATTATTATCATTATTATTACAATAATTATTATTATTATTATTATCATTATACGTTACGTTACGTTACGTTAAACTATATTTTATATTTTCTCATTCAAACGATTATACATATATACATTATATGTATAGTATATACCATATGTATATGATGGGTATATATAATGTTATAATCGAACGTACATACATACATACCTACACTAATATCGTACCCACGTCACATATTCAAAGCAACGATCAAAATACGCTTGTAAAAATGAATGTTATTAATTTGCTACTATATTTTGTTATACATTTATTATATTATACATATACATATACATATAAATATATATAATCTATATATATATATATATTATAGTATAAAGTATATAGTATATAGGTATAGATGATACAATCGAAATATAGATATTATTACTACATTTATAATCATATATATTATGTATTATATTATTATTATCATTCTTATATAATTATCATTAGATGTTATTGTTATTGTTATTGTTATTATTACGATTAATGCTATTACAACTATTATAATTATCGGGACTTAGGATTACGTACGTATATTATTATTATCATTATTATTATTATTATTATTATTATTATTATCACATATACATGGTATATATTATATTTCGAGAATAATAATTGTTCCATATCATACATATATACCTATAGTATGTATAATGGTATAGATCATATATGTATGGATCAATTGTTAAAGATATTATTGAAATTGGACCATGACATAATGATAATATTTAAGATAGAAGCTCAAATTGAATGAGCCTAAAATAAGTTGACCAAGGGTATAAAAAGATTGAATTTATAGGGATAGAGTTTTTTTTTTCCCCTCGTCACACCTAAGCACCCTGTACCCTAGGCAGCCAGCCGTAGTAACTTGCCATATATACTATATATTTAGAAAACGAAATGTTGGTATATATGTATATTATATACTTCGAATTGAATTTAAGGCCAAACAGCCAAAATTTTCTTGCCTATAGGTATCGTATTTTCAATTATACATATACACAAACATATTTACATATACAGTGTGTAGATATAATATATATATACCTATATATAGTAAGTAAAACGCTGCTATTATAGTGGCGAGGGGAAAGATATGAAGAGATGAATAAAAATGAATGAATAAAAAAAAATTAAAAAAAAAAAAAAAAAAAAAAAAAAGCTACTCGGTATATAACGCGAGTTAAAAAGCTTCGTGTAAGTGCAGCTTTTGTTGTTTTTCTTTTTCTTGTCTTTTTTTTTTAATTTTTTTCTTACTTATTGATATTTCTATAAAAAGAATACCTGCATATAGCAGGTATACATATACATATAATAGTATATATATATACGCATAGGTATATACGTTATACTTATAAGAGGATAGTGCGAGTCGTTATACAGGGGGATATAATTATTCCGAAGATATGCAGCAATGCGGTTGAAAGAAAAAAAAAAAAAAAAAAAAAAACCCTGCAGCGACTGCAGCAGCGCGCGATTATACATAGGTATATTAGCGGAGTTTGCGAATATTGATTTGATTTAATATTTGATATATATGATTTGATAATTGTCGCGCGACATATCTTGCCATCGTGAGATTGTGCCAGAGGTGATATTATATATTATTATTATTATCATTATTATTATTATTATTATTATTATTATTATTATTATTATTATTATTATTATTATTATTATTATTAATTATTAATATTATTATTATTATTATTATTATTTTTATTTTATTTTATTTTTTTTTGTTTAATATAACACAATAAAATATTATATTAGTACGTTTTATAAAAAAAACAAAGAATTATCATAATTATTATTGTTATTATGACACTTGTTATGTTATACAGGCCTATCTGATCCTATATATTATATATAATAACTACGTGTACTCATTTTTATTCACACATATAATTATTCCAAGAAAAAATTTAACTAACACCATTCATATATTATAGGAAAAGAAAAAAAAAAAACACATAAGGATTAAAACTATACGAATACACATCGGATTTTCAATAGAGCTAGGTCCTATCATTGCCTATACTATAATACCTACCTATCTGCTTGCGCCACGGATTAATATGCCGTACTATTAAATAAATGACATATATTAGGTGTGTGCGTGTGTGTGAAGACGCAATTCGTGTCTATTATGCGTGGTTAACAGTAAAAATCGCAAATTAATTAATTGCCTTTAATTGAGGTATTTGTAAATCAGTTATACACATATACCTACACCTATAATTGACGTTTGATTATACGACCATTGAAAGCTCTCGTACATTCGTACACTCGTATATACATATATACATATACCTATACAGCGTCAAGGATATATTATTCAAATTTGAAAAGCATAAAAATTGCAGACTTTAAAGGATAGACTAGGAGAATTATTATCATCATACCGTAATAAATCACTTTTCAAAATCGAGATTATTACCTATATACGTATAGGTATATTATACACATAGAAACTTCAAGATCTGAATCACTACATATACACATATAAAATATAAACCCACAATTATAATATATACCATTCGCGGAACCCATTCGATATGTTAATACGCCATTTAAAATGACAAAAAAAAAAAAAAAACAGAAACAAAATCAATTTATATTCTCGCAGATAGATTTTTTTTGTTTTTTTGTTTTTCACGATTAAGAATACTCCGACAAACACTCAGGGGGTGTCCGCAGCCTTTAAGAGTAGTTATCGCTATCCACGTACTAAATTTCTATCTATCGCATGTAATATTTTAGTTCATTTAGATACCATTTTTGTTCTTTCTTTTCTTTTTTTTATGTTCCATTGTTAATATTATTATTATTATTATTATTATTATTATTATTAGTATTATTATTATTATTATTATTATTATTATTATTATTATTATTATTATTATTAATATTATTATTACTATTATCGCTATTATTATTATTATTATTATTATTATTATTATTATTATTATTATTATTATTATTATTATTATTATTAATATTAATTACTTTTACAGACGAATGCAGATATTATAGGTATAATTGGATATACACATACAATAATATAGGTATAGTGGATTAGTTGAATGCGTACGTGTTGTTTGCTATATATATTATGCGAAATGCAATTTTTTTTTAGCTGCGATTCAAAGAGGGCAACCGATTCAAAGAATCATGATTTCACAAATATACGCATGGTATATGATTAGCAGGTATATAAATGTTGTTCGAAGTAGGAGAGCGAAGAATGATGTTATATCTTATATTATATCATGATATTATATTATATGTTGATTGATTTTGTTTCTATGCAAAATATATAAGTACCTGAAATATAATCGCTTTATCGATAAGTATATAATGCTGCACAAGGATAGGTAGGCACAATATGTTAATAGGTATTAAGTGATATCGATATATGTAATATACATGAACAGAAGAAAAAAAAAAAAAACAATATCTATAAATCTATATACAATAATATCATGTATACCTACCTATATACCTATACAGTATATGTATGTTGTCTATTCGTTGGTACGTTCAATTATATTTTTCACACACCTATTCATTCAATTCTTACATAGGTATACGTATATACAATATACATATACCTATAATATACTTTTTTTTCTTCTTTTTATCCTATTAGACCGTAAGAGAAATATTTTATATTCATCCGAGTTCTCCGAGATAATAAATTGCCGAATTTAGAGGTAAGTATAATATCTATAAGGTATAGTAACTTGCATTTCAATAGTAAGCGTTAACTACAAAAGATATTGAAATGATCTTTCAAAACGATATTGATCCCACGAATTTCCAACCATTCAACAATTTATTTTTTATTGAAAAATTATAACTTAACGCAATTACGAATACCTACCTGACTATACGCATTGCGCCCGTTTCGCATTGTCCCGCAATACAGTTAGCCAGCTATGGTCGTCATTAACTAGGAGCCGAAGCTACCGCTATAGTTTATGCCCCGGGAATTGCTGGTCGAATACAAACATATCTTGTATTACATAGGTATAAATTTAAATTATCCAATGACAGATCCGGCAGAGTGTAATACCAATGAGACATACCCGGACTGCTAATGCACCAAGCACGATCGGTTCCAATAAAAGAAAAACTAATGGAGGCAATAAACTGATAAGCCATCTCCAGAGTCTGGCCATTAAAGTGGTCAGATAAAAGGCTAGTTCGATCCACTCGTCACGTCAGCAGCACAAGGATTGACGGATATGAAAAGTAATCGAGACGACGAGAGGTTTTGACTTGTGAGTTATAGACATCTACATAATAAGGATTATACCTACTATATTTATTACTGCGATAGAACTGTTACAGGAACAGCGAAACAGGATTCGATCGAGTCGAGAATCTTTCGCGCGGTTATCCTCATGGTGCGAGTTCATGAACAGCTTATGAATATTATTCAAAGTATACATACACAGGTAGGTATAGTATAGATACATACGTATACTCGTGTGCAAATTTATTAAGAGCTCACACCTTGAACTGCAACTTTAACAAATGGATGTGTGATATATTATATTCATGTATATAGGTATGTACGATTCATTCTATAAATAAAAATTACTGAATTATTTAAAATTGATCTGGGTTGTAACGAAGAAATATTTCACCGTTGCTGGAGTTGAATCCTCTTTAATGTTTTCGTTATATACTGCGCACATTATTGAGATTTTATTATACCTTATACTCTTATACGAGACCAATATGATGATTATCGATATTTATTTCTTTCACGTTCGTCGGAACGGGCGTGAATTAACTGTGGTAACGTTGATCAAACAATTACGAATAAACTTAGGTCATAGAATAACGTTAGTTTATTTCACTGTGGTAAAAAGCCTATTTAACTTTATGAGGCACCGCTATGATTGCTCTAACACTTCAATTAGCCGTGGACCGTATAATGACGCGTATATTTGTCCAAACACGACATGTATGAATATAATATGAAGCTCATCTTACTCCACGACACAAATTCTCAATTCGTCGAACTTGCTTTTTTTCCCCGCGTTAGCACAAGTAAAAGCAAATAAATAATTTATTCCCAGAATTGATTAAAAATTCCGCCTAGACCAACGAGCGGATCAAGACACTCTGCAGTATCTGCGACCATGATCGGTATACAATTCATATTGAATGCAGTCGGCGTACAACTCAACGCCGATTTTCCGATCGGAGTGAGTAATCGAGAGAATTCCTTTAGGTGCGTATAGTACCAACGTGTGCTCGTGTATATACCGCGATCCGTACGAAGACGAAGACGGAGACGGAGACGGAGACACGTACGCGTCCGTATAAGCGTCGGATGAGGTGGTGTGCCTCACCCCAGTGGGTGTATCGGCCTTGAGGGGGCCGATGGCCCGATCGTCGTAATGTCATATTATGTATGTACTTTAATGTCGCTCGTGTTCCAGAGGTTTGTGACACTTCGAAGATCATGCCCACTCTGCGGCGATTCGCGAACTGCGAGCTTCGAGTTGCGAATACGCGAATGTCCTGTCAAGAGGATCATGACGCCTCGAAGCAACGAATATATCCTTCAGATTTAATTAACTGTATCCTCATCCCAACGATTTAGTCCGCAGCGCAAGGTCAATGGCACATCACATCTATTAGCGATACATAAAATCGTACCGATCAATACTGCTTATACGTATGTGAGTGCTCGAAACTGGTATCTGCGACGCAACAAATCGTAACGGATTCTTCTAACCCGGAGAGAAATGTTTAACTCGAGTCCTAGAATATCTATTAGTAAGTTGACAGAGCAAATTAATCGAAGAGGTTAAGCTTTATGAAAAGATTTATGACAGGTCCTGTAACGGAGCCTGACAGTGTTCGATATATTGATATAGGTAGGTATAGCACAGCGCAGCTGTGTGGGATAAGAAATTTTAATGTATTCGCAACTATGACTGAGCAGTGTCATTTTCGATTGCTCGAGTTATCGGATTAGCTCCGGTTTAAACGGTACTTTTAGATACGTCAGCTTTTATGTGACTGTTAATTTTGGCGGGTACCACTCGAATCGCAATATCATGGTACGAAAAATTTCATACCACGCTGCTGCTATTTTGTCTCGCAAGTGTTGATGCTAAAAAAAAGAAACGAAAGAGGAGTAAAAAAAATAAAAATCGAATTAAAGAAAGATACACATCGAGTTGATCTTTTACGACTCCGGAGGGTTCAACGAACCGCATCGGACCCCGAGTGATAAACCGCGGAATCCGATTTCGGACTCATCCGCCTGCATCGGGCAATTTTGGGCGCCCTCAAGTCCGGTTTGACGGGTTGCACTCTGTGGTTATCATCGCCCTTCTCTTTCAAGGTTCGCCATATTATACCTGAACGAATACCTTTACAAGTTATGACGATTTGATATCGCGTTTGACCTCTACCTTTACCTCTGCCTCTGCTTCTCCGCGAGCAACGGCATCCCGACCTTCAGACGATGCCCCGTGGGCTTAGCACACAATTAGGGATCGATGATACGAGCGAAAGGGTCAAGTTCGGATTTCTATGAGGACTGTACACGGATCGGAGGAAACCTCGGTCCGAGTTAAACGCAGCCGACTAGCAGCTAGACACACCAGTATCTCGTATGCTCTGGCGATCCAGTTTTGCAGCTACAAAGACTAATTGGTGCACCACCGCTTAACGATCCCGCGGCGTACAAGTTCATGGCCACTCCAAGGACAGCTGCCGATCGCCTCGTGTTCTTTATGCTAATAAAAAAAACAACAACAAAAAATGCTCAGCGTTTTAATAATGCGGCCGAAACCGCTCCTGTTTTAATGATTTATCTAAACTGTACCTACGATTTGCATATCCCCAGCTCAGTGATGACTCGGCCTAATCCGAGAAGATTGAAGACCGATTCTCTTCACGAGATGAAGGAACCACGACGTAGTGGATGGACGCGTCGGAGGCATCGAAGTGAGGACGATGTGGGCCGGGGAGCTTGTTGCGGGCCGCGGACCCCGTCCTCCCGGGACGAAGAGGAGGGCGCGCCCGTTATAAACTCGAGTGTCGACTGGTTCCTTAGCTTAGTGACGGCCTGCACGTTACCCAGGCCCTAATTCGCTTCGTGCTCGTCTGTTGTTACGGTGGTTACAAGGAACACGGACGTGATTTCTGGATTTTCTAGATCATCGTAGCCAACGAATACCAGCCACAAAAAAAGTGTAGTAAGTCGACGATAATCGTACTTGAAAAGATGCGGCAGCGCCGACTGGAACCGGCACTGGCCGCTGTGGGGTGTCTTCTGTTCGCGCTTCTTTGTCGTGCGGAAACTGGTGCAGAGACAGAGGCTCTTGAGGACGACTCAATCGTTGTCGAAGGTAAGTCTCAACTGCAGATAAACAGCGGACCGCCACGGAAGGGTTCACCGAACTCATTTCTTCATATTTATTTATGCGAACCGCGTACACACGGCTTGCGGAATTCGCGGTTAGCGACTTGTACGCGTGAAACTGATAATCTCCAACTTAGCTGTTTCATCCATTGGCACGAAGATCCTTCAAGTGCTCATTATTCTTTCATGACACAATGTCAGGATACGCTTCGATATACGTATAAGTCGCAGGCAATAAAAAAATCTAAGCACATTCGTCACCCCCCCAATAATTCTGGATACAATTGCTAAACTCATTTCCTTTTCCACAACCTTGGAAGAAGGTTGAATAGATTTGTTGCCAGCCCTTTTTTTGACAGAGTCCTTTAAATGATGCATGCCTGCACGCAGATTACTTGAGACTTCTTGATTCCGTATGCAAACAAGGAATCGGTTGATAACGTTTTTGATTTCACAACCGACGAGCAGCAGCATCAGTGACCGATCTGCAGGAGCGATCAAGCCGCTCATTGGCTTGGAAACCCGAAGGAGCAACTTTCCGGAATGGAGGCCCTTGTCTGACTTCGCGAGGTGAAGTTGGGCACTGTGCAACCTTCAAAGAGTGCTATCCCTACTTCAAGGTTCCTGACCTCAGCGCCTTCGACGGTTGGATCCTTGGTGTTTACGACACTTGTAGCTTCGTAGATGCCGATGGTCGAATGACCTACGGTGTTTGCTGCTCTAACCCACCACTCATACCCGGAGTACCAACGGACCCCGACAGTATCGTATCTATCGAAGAAGCTCAGGTACAATTAACACTCATCCTCTTGCGTCTAGGTCATGGGCACAGAACATTCCAACGCGTGCGACTTCGTAACCCTGTACCCGGATGGACTCCGTACTTGGGCACCGTGCCCATATTATCAAATACAAAGAGAGAGTGTTTCGTCTTTCTTTTCAAATAAGTACTTTAGTATGTATGTATGTATGTTACATACATACATACATACGATATATGATTGGCGATATACATAATTAGCCCGCGTACGAAAAAACGTAGTGCGAGTAGTTCGATTTGTACAATATTGCTGCATAACATGAAAATATTGTATCAAATACAGTAATCAAAGATATTTCTTAAATTCTTCTTACGATTTCCACGTCGGCAGTTTACAACCATCACTCCTCACTTTCAGGAAGTTTTCCTGGATAAGCCGCATTACCCTTCGTGGCCACCGGCGATCCCTACACATGGACCCGATAACACGATTCCACCACTTCCCACTCATCCACCATCTCCCGGCTACCCGGGGATCTACCCGAACCCAACAACCACGACAAAAAGACCCACGGGGGGTACAACCTGGCCGACGAAAAAGCCGACCTGGTGGCCCACGACCCCGGCCACAGCCACTAAACCACCCGCAACACCGCCGACCGATATACCGGCTCCGGGAGGAGGCGGAAGTCAGGCAATCTGCGGATCTAAGAACGGAAATCAGGACCAGGAACGAATTGTTGGCGGGCATAACGCGGATCTAGGAGAATGGCCATGGATAGCTGCTCTCTTCAACAGAAACCAACAGTTCTGTGGTGGATCTCTCATAGACGACTCTCACATTCTTACCGCTGCGCATTGCGTCGCTCAGTAAGTCATTACAGCTTTATTACTTTTTGGAAAAACCGTTAATCATTTCGGGACTGAATAGACTGACAATAAGGTAATGTTCAATCGATATAAGCAGCGGGTAAATTTTCCATCCAATTCCCACTCAGATGACCTATTCAAAAGTTTAATAATTGATTTACACTATATACTTTGAGCTTGACGGCATATCCAAACCTGTTGATTTTCAGAATGAGCTCATGGGATGTTGCCTCACTTACGGTTCGTCTTGGGGACCATAACATCAAGACAAACAACGAGGTACGTCATGTGGAAAGACGTGTACGCCGCGTTGTACGACATCGAGGTTTCGACACACGGACCCTTTACAACGACGTCGCAATCTTGACTCTCGACAAGCCCGTAACATTCACAGAGCAAATTCGACCAGTTTGTCTACCGACCGGGTCGCAGTTGTACAATGGAAAAACGGCTACAGTCATCGGCTGGGGCTCGTTGCGGGAAAGTAAGTACATACATAAACCCATGATTTCGATACGAGAATGATCGAGTGGATAGTACAGAGCATCTTCACACAATTTCTAACTGTTCCTGGTATTTGCATATACATTTTCTAACAATACGTCTCACTAACTCTCTTTTTCATACGAATGAAATAGTGGGACCTCAGCCAGCAGTTCTACAAGAAGTCTCCATACCTGTGTGGACTAACACCGAATGTAGGTCCAAGTACGGCGCAGCTGCACCTGGAGGAATTATCGAGAGTTTCTTATGCGCGGGTCGAGCCTCGATGGATTCTTGTTCCGTGCGTATTTCATAGAAATTTATCACATATCGATGAGTACTCGTGGAAAAAGAAAATTAGTTATAATCTTCATATCGCGGTTTTATTTACACAGGGCGACAGTGGGGGCCCACTTATGATCAACGACGGTAGATGGACCCAGGTTGGTATCGTTAGCTGGGGAATCGGATGCGGCAAGGGTCAATACCCGGGTGTCTACACGAGAGTAACTCACTTCCTGGCTTGGATCAACAAGAATCTCAAGTAAAATAAAAACGGGAGAAATTAATCACACTTCGTTTGTTTCATCAAAGCTCAATACATACCACATACCACATACCTATACATGTTATAACCCGTCGCGAATATACGGAACCGAATCATCTTTTTTCCATTTACAATTATGTATGTATGTATACCTCATTGTACGCACGATTAAAAAGATGCTTGATCGTGATCCTTCGCATAAAAGTAGTGAAAAGACTAGCCTGTAAGTCGTAACTAGATACTTTATTATATCATTATGCATACTCGCATACATTAAAAAAAATAAAATTGTACATCTCAAATATTATTTATAACTAGTTAGATCCCTCATTTTCTCCCTGTCCTCTATACCTATAGGCTGCAGCAAACACGATCGGCGTCCTATACGTCGCAGTTACTAACGTTTAAATGCTGCAGTATATTCCGAGCTGGAAACCGAAAGAAAGTAAGTCTTATTATACCAGACTATAAAGTAAGTAGCTAAAAAAAAAAAAAAAAACTTCTGAAACAGCAAAAACGAACCTTGGAAATAACACGTATCGTAATTATCATCTGGTTGCGGTATGAACGGTGGTGTGGCACTCTGCGGTTGATCCCACGGAAATTCACTGAAAAGACTCATCGACCGTACCTCAGCAGCGGAAGGTCTTGCCGCGGGATCTAGGGTGAGAAGAGAATCGACGGCTTCCATCGCGGCGGGAGATAAAGCCTCAGATTCCGTTGGCCACGGGACATCTCGAGCCAAAATATTAGCGAACACCGCCTGCGGTGTATCGTCGTTAAAAGGCGGAACTCCCGTGCAAAATTCGAAGAGACAGACGCCCAAAGCCCACCAATCAACGGCGGAGCCATGTCCCTGCCGTAGTAATAATTCCGGTGCTAAATAGTCCGGTGTACCGAGAATCCGATCGTCAGACCGAGACAATGACTTTCCTCCTCTCCGCACGGACTTTGGGGTTCTATACGGCGTATGACTTCCGGCTGAAGTTCCCGGTGTTTTTATCGGCGATATTCCCGGCTGGTCATCGTCCGTGCCTAGCCGTATGTCGGGGGCAGACCTCGACGTCGATTGCGGTAACTCAAACCTCGTTGCCTTGACTAGAATTGGCTTGTCGCTCTCGCTTACTTGCCGCTGATCATCTGGCCGATGATGATGACGACGATCGTGATTATCATGATTATTACGGTTGTTATCATCATTGTTTTCCTCGCCACGATTCCGCCTTTGCTTTATTGACGATACCGGAGTACTGAACGCTACACCGCCTCCACCACTGCCAGCCTCGTCGCCGTTGATTGCTTTTACATGGGCCAAAACTGGATGTGGAGGACTGTTACAAGAGAAAGAAGTTCCCCGATTCTTTCTCTTGGGTGTCGAATCGCCATCCAGTCCAAGCAGATGAATTTCCCTTGTTAAGCCGGTCGGTACAGCACCCTTATTCCTCTTGCGTTTGGTTCCTCGAGTAAAAGAAACACCGCTACTGCTCAATGGGCTTGTATGGTCAAGCCTGCGGTTTGGCCAGTCCGCCTCAAGCGTAGAATCGTCCTCCTCAGTCTCTCCTTTGCTACTGTCAACTCGCACGACCGAATTCGAGGCTTCGCAGGTGTGAAAACTGCTGCCAGTGCTGTTCTCATCACCCTCATCCTTCTCCTTGCCATTAATGCTTTCTGCCGTATCATTTCCATCGACAAATCGTAGATCTTCTGCAGATTGGAATGGAGTAATGCCTGAGACCCGGGAATAATCGGCTGAAGCTGTTGTAGAAGATGCAAAGGAAGCACCAGAAAGCCCAGTCGTTTTCCTAGAGCTCTGACGCAGTATGGAGAGGAGATTCGTTGCAGGATTACTCCTTTCGCTAGTATCTGAGAGGTTTGCCTCCAAGTTAGATTTCTGGCCGGATCCAAAAGACAGGTGGGATGTTAGAGACAGGAGTTGGCCAGGAGTTCTGGCTAGAAGACTCGGTGTACAGTTAACCAAATCAGATATCTCAAGGTCTCTTTGCATCGCGGGTATCCTGCTGAGGCCAAAGTCTGTGAGTTTGACGTGTCCCTCACGAGACAGAAGCATGTTATCCGGCTTCAAGTCTCGGTGGACTATGCCATGGGAATGGAGGTATTCCAGGGCCAGGCAAACTTCGGCTGTGTAAAAAGCTGCCATTGATTCTTCCATATAACCGCAATTACCTAATAAACTTTTAAGGTCACCACCAACCATGTATTCCATGACCAGATAAACACTGCTAATCGATTGTAGAGAATAAAATAACTGTACACAGTAAGGACTGCGCGTTATAGCCAAGGCATTTCTCTCTATCACCACCTGCGAAGCCATGTTCTTGTTTATCATCTCGATTTTCTTCATTACTTTTATGGCATACATTTGCTCCGGGTTTGTCTTTTTGTAGCCAAGAAAAACTTTGCCAAATGCACCTCTGCTGATGGGCTTAACAATTTTAAAATCTTGGATCTCTGGGACCTGAAAGAAACATTGGAAAAATTAAAATCGGATAATAAAGACTAGTTTATTCTTTCGAAGTAAATAAACTAGTATGAATTTTTATCTGTTAAAAAGAGAGGAGATAGAAAAATTCATTATATTTTTGATAACATCTATGTCTTACCTTGGCAGTGCGATTGACAAGCTTTCCGATCGTGTTAAAAATTGAATTATCTATTTGCTTGAGGTCCGATATGGGAGTACAGCCACCAGCCAGATTTTCGGAGTCTTCGAGGATCTCTGGACCCGCGGTTTGGTCAGTGTCAACTTCTCCGCTGGACAGTTGATCCGACATCTCCGTCGTAGTGTTTTCCATTTATTAATTTATTTGATGATTTATTTATTTATTTATTCGAAAACCGCCTAAGATATGATATGTCTAGACGTTGTTTCACATGCGGAAACTTCGTTGTGTATGTATTTAACATTTCTATAGAAAGTTAAGATCCATATGTCGATAGTCATGGAGTAATCATGACTAAAAACACATTAAATTGGCTAATTTATTCGCAACTTGTTGATGGCAACATACATACATGAGGAATCGCAGGTGGCACCGGCGATCTGTGCAAACCACACACATAAACACATTCAAAAAGTATAATCATAGACTTAAGAGTCACATTCTAGATGTCCATGCGACATAAGTACGTGATGTGACGTAAAGGAAAATGTGCCAAATTATCAAACTACATCGGTGAGAAATTCTGTCCAAGCCTGTTTCTTATAACGAATCTTGACCGAAGAAGATGAAATACGATATTTTAATCGATCGGAAGTTTATGAAATTTGTGGGCAGTCAATCGAGTCACAAATTTCATCTGTTATTTACAATTTTTGGTGAAATGAGATTCTTAATTTTATCTTCAGTCGCCAGGTTCGCATCAGATTGAAATCCGTAGTCTAGATAATCTACAGCGATCTACATAGTCTATGTGACGAATCGAGAAGTGGTTATAGCGTCGTGATTATGTTAAAGTTGTAAATAGTATCACAGGTTATGAAAAAATGAATTCAGTAACGTTACACCGCTATCTTTGTACTTGACGAAAGATAATAAAAAATAATGTAATCTTTCCAACTATCAAACAAAACCTCGACAACTGTCACAAATTATCGTATAGGTTAGGGTGTGGCTATCACTTAATTAAAATGAGCATCATGCATCAATTATCATGTTACGCTTTGGCGGCGATTATAAGATTGCTGTTGATATGTTCCGAATATCAAAAAATCATCGCCGACAGAGTTGAAGTATCAACGGCATTAAATTCGTGGAAAAAAGGTAAGGATTTTTCATTTCTTACATTATCTCCTCATCTCACCTAACCTCTCTTTTATTTTTTTCTTCTTACAAGTTACCGAAGGAGTATATCTTCGAGATGCTGGGATCGATCCATATGCCGGAGATTTGTTCCATGAGAGTCCAATAGGCCTCGTTATCTTTAGTTTTATGCAAAAGTACCTGGCATCATACGTAATATGCGGTATATTCATCATCACAGATCTAGCCACTGCTTGGATCCTTGGTGCCACTGCATATCGCTACACAACGGAGCTAGTAAATTGATTTATCAATAAATTCTGATGTCATATCGTACCTCTAGCAAGGTAGAGGTCAATTGAGATCAACTGATTGACTATCAATCTGTTCTAGATCACCAAAGAAGAAAAGGAGATGAAAGAACGCGAAAAGGAGTCCAACGATAAAGATATATCAGCTTCATCTATAAAGAGGAACTCTACAGTCACCACTTCAGTTCTTCTTGTACCCTCGGCTTACCTATTAAACCCATATGTAGTTTTCAACTGTGTAGGATACACTACAACAGTTTTTACCAATTTCTTACTATCAGCCGCTCTCTACTCTATGATAAACAAGTCGAGAATATGGAGTTGCTTAACTATAGCCTTGCTAACTCTGCAAGGACTTTACCCCGTCACTCTTATGGTGCCTGCGACAATTTATTTAGTGCGAAGCGCTGATGGTGAAAACAGAAATATCCCTTATGGAAATATCGGTAAAACGATAGCAACTTTTTGCGGAATCTTGGCCGTGTTGTACTGCATGTCTTACAAAGTAACCGGAAGCTGGTCCTTCTTGGAGAGTACCGTTGGCTTCATTTTAACTGTACCAGATCTGAGACCCAATATAGGTCTTTACTGGTACTTCTTTACCGAAATGTTTGAACACTTCAGATGGCTTTTTGTGGCTTCGTTTCAAATAAATGTAGGACTTCTGTACGTCGCGCCTTTGGCGCTTAGATTTCGCCGAGATCCGATGCTCCTGGCTTTTTCTTATCTCGCTATAGCCGCGATTTTTAAATCTTATCCATGTCTTGGAGAAGTAGGATTTTACATGGCTCTTCTACCGATGTGGAAGCATTTGTTTCCCCGTAAGTCAATGTTTAACCTTCATCATCTTTCCGCGCCAATTCAACATCCAATAATATTCTCAGAATTCATTTTATTCTTTCAGATATGCAACAAGGATTCATCGTCGGCTGCTTCCTACTATCCTGCACAGTATTTGCCCCGACGGTTTGGCACCTATGGATCTACTCCCGATCAGCAAATGCCAATTTTTATTTTGGAGTAACACTCGCCTTTGCAATTGCTCAAATATTTTTGGTCACCGACGTCCTATTTGCTAGTGTGAAACGTGAATTTTCTTTACGGCACGGCCTGTCCAGAGAAATTCACGGAAATACCGCGAAACTTTTACTAGAGTAAACGCCTCAAAGTAGATAAGTACGTATGGTGTACATTTCTGTACGAGATTGCAATAATACGTATATGCGAGGTCAGAAAATTGAAAAGCAATCAACAGTACTGAACCTTTGAACATTCGTTCAATAATAGAATATAGATGTAATTATAATAAATTACAATGGGCATGTTCTCTACCATCCGTTAAGCTGTTCATATTTTGTAAGCATTGAACCTGTTCCATGGTTCAGACCTTAATTTATTTACAATAAAAGAGCCCGGCAGCCCGGCTAAAAACCATTTTACGTCTTTATTTCTGATCATTTATTTTACCACCAGCTGCTATCCGTCCTTCTCTATCGGTAACGAACCAAACAACGCTAGTTGATTGGACTTAACCAGATGTCTCCCCTCGTGCATCTTTTCAATTATTGCGGCGTCGCTTACGCGGCTAAGTTTCAAAATTCGAAATATGATGTCCAAAGACCGCTGACAAAACAAATGTAATAGAATTTTCTAATTTAGCCTTTATAATCTGACACCTATATTAATGCATGTGTTCAATTAATCATCCAGCCGCAAATTCTGCAAATCTTCTTTCATCCATTTCTCCATTGAAATAAAAACAAATAATAAATACAGATATTCCGGCGTATGCAATTATGTCTGTACCGACCATCTATAGATATGAAGCAGCTTCTTCGAATCACTTTCTCCGGACGCGTGGGTCTACGCACTCGCGATTTCTGCACGCTCGTTTCGTTATATATTCTTGTAGAGCTATATGATGTATTATGTTTCGGAGTTTTCACGGAAAAGCCATTTATCTACTCAGACACTGTTTGAAATCAGGATAACAAGACATTCGCGTATTTAATTGCTGACGGATTAGAATTTTACACATACCTACAGAAATAAAAAAGTACTGTACAACATAATGACGGACCGTATTTTTACGCGATGCAGCTGCAGATATTCGATTACACAACATAACTGAATAGCGACACCGAAGTATGTCAAAGTTGCTATGCAGCTAGCATACTTTATATTTAATCAGATTTCATTACTAGAAATATTGAGGATCTAATTAGCTAAATTAAACAGATGATCTCGATTTCATTATTTTAAATATACCTATTATTGTTGTCGTTATTTTGAATGTTATCAAAATAACGATTCAACCTATAATAATGTCAGGTAATAAAACATTAGGGAATGCTTGCATTTGGCTCAGAAAAAAGGACTCATTACAACTAACTGTTATTGTCGAGCCAGGTGAAAGAGAAAATGAGTTGAAATAAGAAATCCCATTGTCAAAAAAGGGCACAGCTCTATTGCACGCATGCAATATACCATGCTCATATAATAGGTTGTGGTTTCACGTAAGTTTTATCATAGTCTCAATCTGCAGACGCATGCTCGTAACAAAACCAAAAATAAAAAAAAAATAATAAAAAATACAGTTTCCGCGAGAGATCTACCTAGTCTCCAAAAAAACATTAAAAAAAATTACTAAAAAGAGAAAAGTACGTAAAAAGTTCCGTCTTCGTTACAGTAGAAGAACGGTTGACCACTCCGGTACTACCTCCTTCTTAACATTCACCCGGACGTCATAGTTCTCCACACTTACTTAAGCCATGCCACCTTTTCGTAATATAAAAGGAGACCCCCGCGAAGCAATCGCACTTAGGTGCCCCAACTTTGATCAGAGTCAACGCAGAGCGCTTAAACTCTTCGATTTTAGACCTGCGTATATAAATTTTTCTCTCATTTTCTATTGTCTTCTGTTAATCGAAATTTACTTCGAGGGAGTGCAAGTCGAGGTCGAATTTTGGAAATCGCTAATCAACTCCAGCTTAACACAATGAAGGTGTGCGTGATTTTTTTAACTCTACTAGCCGTCGTTCTCGCCGATAAATACTCCAGCAAATACGATGACGTGAATGTAGAGAAAATCCTCAGTAACGACCGCGTTCTTACTAATTACATACGATGTCTGATGGATGAAGGATCCTGCACTGCGGAAGGTCGGGAGTTGAAAAGTAAGTTGAATGAGATATTTGACCCTTTTATAATTATTGTTAGGTTCCACCATCCGCAAAAATAATCGCTATAAACCGTTGCATATCGATAAATTATAAGCCCATCGGATTTATTTCGCAATACATTCATGTCTTTGACTGTCGAAGAACGCCGGAATGCATCTCATATTGCAACAGAGTTCAACACACTCCCCTCATTGCATAAGACTCGATGCAAACTTTCACGATTGCCATTACACTCAGTAGCTATAATATACACTCGTTGAGTCATATCACACTATACATACATACATACATACGTATGCAATACGGAAGCTAAATCCGGATTTGTATGATATACTAATCGAGGAAATAGCTTTACAGGATGTGATATTTTACGCAATTTCTTCGCTAACCAATTAATTTCATACATTCAACTGTTAAAACTACAAAAACTCAGTCCTATTTCGAAATTTCATTGTGTGTGGTCCGTGCCGTAACGGTCAGCGCAAATAAGGTTCGCCGGATGTTTATGAATCCAATGTTAATACGTGTGAGAATACAGATAATGTCACCTCTCGCACATATAGGGACTCAACGATCAATAACTGATAATACAAAAGGCATATTTAACCGGCGATTAAAAAGTCTACGCGTCCAAGTGCGTAATAAACTACTCGAATAACGTGTAGAAATTTTTAATACAACTCATTGCGAATGAAACGTACGTAGGTATGTACGTGATGACTCGCGCCTTGGATTACTTGATTCAATTTTTATAACTCGTTTTATTACACCGTTTCGAATTTAAGAATGTTTCGACGAATCAGCTGCTGCGATTAAACTATGTATTGTGATTGCCTATTCGTCTTGATTGACCCTTAGATAATCCCCGTTTTTTCTCTCTATCTTAATACCCCCCCCCCCCCCCCCCCCCCCACCAATTCTATTGCTATCGACTTTAAAAACAGTAATCGAGAGCTGACGACCAAAAGGGCGAATAACGCATTGGGCATACACGTTTTTGTTTCTTGGCTATGGATATATGTATTTGGAATTATATCATATTAATATGTATATCATTTTCCGCCCGCCAGAGACCTTGCCCGACGCCTTATCTTCGGGATGCAGCAAGTGCAACGATAGGCAAAAATCCGTTGCTGAAAAGGTGATTGACCATCTGAAAGCCAAGAGAGTAAGAGACTGGGACAGGCTGACTGCAAAATACGATCCTCAGGGGGATTATAAGAAACGCTATGAAGCAACAGCCGCGTCCAAACAGGCCTAGATTCATCAGACATTGTAAAGTCTAAAAGTTTCGTTGAATTAAACGAAATAACTATTGATTTTGTATCAAATGTGTTATTTAACTATTTCTAACATTGAGCATTATTCTAATAAATAAGTATCTTCTAAATATTGCCTGTGACGGTGTTGAAGTCGAAGAAAAGTTACCGAAATATTATTCTATAACGTTACTATAAGTCGATGTTACAATGTTAAATTGATCTGTATCTAAGGAAAAATTAATTAGCCAATTATTACGTGGAATTGAATTTTCGATATTTATTACAAAACCTAAGGTAAATTCGTTTACACCGATACACGTTCCGTGACGTAATAAAGGTCAGATTTTATCGTGCTCATTGTCAGTTTGGAAACTGAGACTTTCAGGAGTGCTTCATACTTTTGCAGACCATATTTTGTATGAGTCACAAATTTTCGAGATTATTATCAATAAGAATTAGTAGGTAGGAGGAACAGTCATCTGGCTAGCCACTCATTCCACTCGCCTTTTTTTGACCAGAGATCCAAGCTGGAAGACGAAATACAATGAAAGTGTGAAACAATGTGAGAATGAATACAATAAAATCCGAAATCAAGATCTAGGTATTAAACATTGCGATATTGATTCATTGTATCATAATGAAAGGATTTTCAACGTTGTACTTACAAGATCTGAAATAGCTGGCAAATTATTAGTTTGATCAGTGACCGGATTTTCGGGTTCACGAACTTCTTTAGCCTGAGTAGACTTCTTCATATTTCTATGCTGCGGAAATGTGGGCATCAATTTCGGGTCACAAGCTGTAACCACGAAACATCAAATATAATTATACCTCCAACAGTGAATTAAGCTCTTTTCACAACCAGCATTAATCTTGTTTGAATGTATACTAACGTAAGGGAGCTTCTTTGAAGTAGCTACTCTGCAAACACTCCTCAGCAGTGGCTCTTTTCTTCGGATCATACATGAATAAAAAGTTCAACAGTCTCAATCCCGCAGCACTGAGCCATGGAAATCTCTGTTTTAAATTATTGTACGGTTGCTGCTTCAAGGTAAAGTTTTGTAAAGCTGGTAAGGAGTTGAATTCGGGCCATATTGCCTCGCTGGGAGTTCCTAATAAATCAACAATCAGTTCTAGCTGAGCTATTTCCGATCTTCCAGGCAGTAGTGGTCTGTGACCAAGCAGTTCACCTTGAATAAACACAAAAATCAGATCCCATCAGTAACTAGCCTAAAAAAATTCAATTTTCATTCGTGGAAAGAACATGAGAAAATATATGACCTACCTAAAATGCATCCTGCTGCCCACATGTCTACCGAAGTCGTTTGAGTCTTGGCCTGAAGCAATAATTCAGGAGCTCTGTACCACAATGTGACGACTCTAGGAGTCATTGGGTTTAGTGGAAGCCCAAACCACCTAGCCAAGCCAAAATCAGCAATTTTGACACAACCCTTATCGGTCATAAGTAAATTTGAAACCTTCAAGTCTCTATGAACGACAAAATTATGATGCAGATATCGCAGTCCCTTCAAAACTTGAAGCACGATACATTTGACTTGACTCTCGGAGAACGGTGCCTGCATATTGTCCAATAAACTGGCTAAATCTTGCTCGCAATATTCCATAGCCAGAAATATACTCTCCAGACTTCTTCCTACCACAACTTCTTTAAGGTGAACTATATTCTCATGTCTACATGATAAAAGGACGCTAATTTCCCTCAATCCGCTGACCGGTAGCCCATCTTTTTCATGCTCCATTCTGACCTTTTTTAGCGCAACAACTTTGTCGGTTTTGGTGTCTCTGGCCCTGTAAACTATCCCATAAGTTCCTTCGCCAATTCTATTAAGCTTCTCAAATTCAGACACAAATCTGCACTTTCCTAGCTGTAGGTGCAAAAAAGAAATACTCGCATTAGGAATCAAGAGAAAAGAAAATTCATAATATTAACAGGGCAGTAAAAATATCGTACGATATCTTGCTCAGGAATCTCCATAGGCTTTCCAGTTAAAAACGAGGTAAGCACACCTCTCCGAGTGATTGGAGCTGAGGGATCTGGTCCAGCTTCAGAAGCAACTTTTTTATCAGAGTCATTGTTGTCTACAGACTTTTTGCCCATACTTTCCTCTGAAATTAATGAAACTTGTAATCTTTTATTCGCGACGACTTATTGTCTGTAAAACATTGCATACACACGCCCAAGCATACCCATGCTGTGATTCGTGTTGTTTCGATATACAATATTAGGCTTTTGAATGATTGTAGTATTTTATCCGTAAGAGTATGAACTGAACTGAAACATGCTTTGCAAAGAGTCAACTCTGGGGATTCAAAAACAAACTAATCAATATTAATGTATAGGTAATACAAAACATTCAGAGAAACCATTTGCTATAGGCAACTTTTAGATGAAATTGAAACAACACTTTAACTGCCTTTCTGAAGTATATATGAAGCTTTTTTTTGCGTTTAACAATTGATTTCTGCGCATTCGTTGTTTCATCACTTGCTCCGTGCAGGACATAATAGTGTTTAAATTCGTAAAATATAACCTCTTTTGCCGGTATCGGGCGTGCAAGCTTCGTCACTTAGAAAATTACCTTTCGTCATTTCGGGTGGTTATTTCCAGGGAAACCCGCGTCAGTTGTATATTGATATACTTGCCGTATTTATATTCTGTTTATATTATTTAATAACTCGCTTCATTTACTGCCCACATTTGCTATATTATGTTTTCTATTTCTTTTCTCTTTCTTCGTTTATTATTTATCGTCAATAGATATACATTGACGAAGTGACGTCACTAACAACACTTGACTTGAACCGCGAGTAGCAAATAGCCACGAAGCTAACTAAATCCACCAGAGTTCACCACTGTCGAGAATCTCCCCGATTGGTTACTCACCTTGATCAAACATGGCGGATAATGTGTACGATGAATGTAGTTGTGTGCATACACATAAAGGTCAGCTACGTCGGCATAGCATACATGCTAGCATTCAATAGTGGATTTAAATATACACACATACTCGTTCGGTTGATTGTGGGTGGGGTAGTACGCTTTGTATCTAAATAAATAAAGTATTTTGATGATATTATAAGTTGCAACCGAACGATAATTAACTGCTTTGCTTAACCGTTTCAAAAGCTAATCAGATTGAGAATACGTGTCTCCTAACAAACGTGTCAAATTCTTCTTATTTATTTAATTCCACCGATGCAGAGAATAAGAATATATTCTCAAGTGTAATAATATCAGTTTTGTTTTCCCTATAAAAATAATTGACGGCGATAATAAAAACATAAATAATTGACGTATCGTTAAAAATGGAAGGAGTCGTTAGGTTAATCGTAAAGGCCCCGAATCAACAGATCGAAGATCAAATTATAAAATGCGAAATAGGGTGGACTATTGGATTGCTCAAAGCTCATCTCGCCGAAGTCTATCCTAGCAAACCAGTAAGCTGAATTCTGAAAACACATCACTAACCACCTTAGATACATAAATACGTATAATAATATATTCGCTGCTAATATCGTTATCAATCTATTCTGAGAATTGTCCATTAACATCAATAATCAGATATTTTCACTATTGTTTTACGATTTGTGAAAGTCCCTTTCATCCCGACCAACTTTATAGAGAAAGTCATCTCTGTTTTCTTTTTATTATGTACATTTCTTACTCAGATCCTCATAGACTTAGGATATTTTCAAAATTATTATACATACTTGATGTTCATTTAAAATAATATGATAAATAACAATCAATCTCTTATCTCAGACACGTAAGAATTCACGCCATATACTTAACTGATACCGTGTTTCGTCTGGTGATTTTTGACCCTCGTATCTATTTACATTTTTATCACTCCTCGTATCTCTTCATTTTTAACTGACTTGAACAACAGATTTACAGATATTTATAATACCAAACCATACCGAGACAACGCATTTGTTAAAATCATTTTTACGTATGTGTAAGACATGTTGATCATTTACCAACAGAAGACTACCGACCAAAAGCTGATTTACTCTGGTCAGTTATTGAGCGATTCAGTTATTCTGAGGGATGTGTTACACCATTACGGAAGTGGAGATCAAATTGATCAGTCCTATACACTGCATCTAGTCTGTGCTCCAACGATGCCATTTTACACTGACAAAGATCGCAGTGCTGCTGCGAACGGTCAAGAACAAGGTACAGAGGTTACAAGTCCAGAAACAACTCCTGACCCGGTCAGAGTAGACAGACTCCAAAGTGAGAGCACGGAAAATGACGAGACTGATAATCCAGAATCGTCACCTGCACAGTTATACTCCGCTCAGAGATACTACAATCAGTTGAACAGCCAGCAGATGGCATGGATGCAGCAGGCTTATACCCATTATTTAACACAGTATATGCAGCTGTGAGTAATTATAGCGTAGATTTTCGTACTCGTATTTTAGTTATTTCATTACCAATGCTACTACTTGAAACTATTTATATTCATTGTTATCATTTGAATACCTCTTATCTTTGACTGTATGACATCAAAGAGTTATTTTGTGCTTCACAACGTGAACAAATTTTCTGATATGAGTGAAAAATTAGGTATACAATAAATAACAAAGCCTGACGTCGATCGGTATTTGATTATTGCTTGTGTATTCCAGCATGGCAGCTCAAGGCATTCAACTACAGAGCAGCATTCCATACATACAGCCGTTAAATGCTAACGCAAACGAACCGACGAGCAATAATAATCGTGACGAGCAACAACGAGTAGCAGCGCAAGGTTTGGGGGCTGGAGTTGATCCAGCAGAAGCAAATAATGCCAATAATAACGCTGTGGCACCCGAGGATAGAGCCGACGGTGGAATGGGACTGAACCGCGATTGGCTAGACTTCTTTTATATGCTGTCCAGGGTTATAGTATTGTTTAGCATAGTGTACTTCTACTCATCTCCACTCAGGTTTCTCATCGTCACATTCTTGGGATTTGCTGTCTATCTGTAAGTCTTATATGTAAGCCGTTGAGAGAGTAGACTATTTGTTTAGAATTCTAGAGAAAAAAAATCATTTGGATTCAATATCATCTCTTTGTTTAACAATATACAATTTACGAATCCTCAAGGTACCAGGGTGGCTTCTTTCGGGTGCAGCCAATACTCTTAGTGGACAATAACAACGGCCGTGTAGACAACAATAATCAGATTCTACAAAATGAAGCCGTCGGAGCCCAGGCTTTGCCCCCTCAGCAACCACCGCCAGCTCCTCAAACAAACACACAAGTTAATCCAAATGAAGAAAACGAGGCCCAAAGGCCTGGGGCCTTGGCATTTGCCTGGACATTCTTCAGTTCATTTTTTGCCTCTCTAATACCCGATCAACCAAACGTTGTTTAACTTAATGCAATTCTTTCCATATTATTAAATTGTAAATTGATATTATTCTTTAAAAGCGAATTAAAACTGTGCGTAAACGTAAGAGAAATCGTCTCGTTAAAACGTTATAGGTATGCGGCTACCTTGACTTTCAGTAAAGTATTGTTTCTCGATCAGTGAGTAGAGCAGGTAAACCTGTGATGGCCGGAATACAGAGGCAGCCAATCAGCGATGAAAATTCATTACTGTAATATAGGAAAGCGAGTTCAAACGACTTCTGAAGTTTGTATAAAACTGACATTGGTATATGAATCTGCTGTATCTGTAAAGGAACATTGGATCGATCTAATCCACTGTGTCAAACGCGATATTCAGATAAGGGTGTTGCTTCTGTATATGCTGTTTATTATTAAAAACATGTACAGAACATGTTATGTAATTATTCAATTATTTTTCCAACCAAGTATAGAAACCCTAGAAGCTGAGCACAAATTTCTAATAAATGCGAATAGAACAACGCGTGAATCGTGATTATAAGCTGATCCCTTGTAGAAATAGTCCAATCCAATTTTTAGGCGTTTTTTTTCACTGCTTTTTCTTGTTGCTGCAAGCCTATAAGCAACGAGGAGGAAAAAAGTTATGGCTTCATGGAGCGAAGTAACATCTAACTGACTCTTAGTTTAGCCTGTTCGCAATTTTTCAATAAGACCATAACGAGATTGTCTCCGCGTTACTGTTATTCAGTAATAATCATTGTAACACTCAATGCGCTTATAATTAATGTATTAAAATGTTTATTAAGTATCATTTGGTTCCAAAGCTAGCATTATGGCAAATATAGTATACATACATACATAAATTTAAAAAAAATATAAATATATTATTTTTTTTTCAATTCAGTAGTAATAAAGCAGCAATAGAGTGTTAGAAAATCTGTACATACATACATACAAAATAATATTATAAAAAATATACATGCATAAATAAATACATACAAATATATATATACATATAGTAGGTATGTATATACATATATATATGGGTATTAACAGCTTTATAATAAATGTTAAATAGTTTAAATGTATAAAATTTCTAACGTAGATAATATAATAACGACCGAGTGATGATAAACGTGACGTTATATTGAAAAAGTAAATTATTAATATGAATGAAAAATATCAGTCATAGGGATGAAAGTTATGCAGGCATATAAATATAGCTGCTACTATCATACATATACATATATATATACATAACAAATAGGCAACCTTGCGCTGTGTGTAATTTTGTCAAATCTGATCGAATACATATTTAACAAAAAGAAATTAAAACTTTTATCTGCTTCTTAACTGCTCCATCCATAGTAGAAACATAAGTATATTTTATAACAAATTTCAAGGATCAAACGAAACTACATATCTATGCAACAAGAGCTGAAGATCTTTTTATATCGTACCAGGACCAACTGCAGTATATTTTATAAGTAAAAACACATAAGATAGGTGGTTCTACTATTAGATAAGCTACCTCCACATTCGGATTTGTTATAAAAATTAATCCTAACTGTGGAGTTATTTGGAAATCGTGCATATTAAGTTAAGTATTTCACTACCTGCAGGCATACTACAATAGTTCTGTATAAGCGGGAAAGAGATAAGAATACAAAATAGTATATTTAGGGTAAATTTTTTAGTAACTTTCTTCCTGGGTGTGGTCTGATTGACATAACAGATGTGACGTATTATTTTTTGGAACGTACTTTGAACTCATTTTTTAATTCAAGCATTTATTTCATATTTTGGCATTCATGCGTTGCAGTTAGACATTGCTCTGTTGACTGTCCATAGCATAGAAATCTGATAATCAGTGCTTATAAAATGTTCATTATTATAATTAATAAATAAATTGGTTTAATATAATATCGTATTATAGATATGAACTGCACTGCTATTGCGAGATAGACAGTGATATTCTAACATAACGATTACGCGCTTGAGTTTATTTCATTAACAGCTGTTGTAATCACAGTGATAATAGTGAGAACAAATCAAGATAAGACCGCAACGATTATTCAGGAATTAAATCAGCCGATTAATTTCTCTAATCGAAAATAAAAAATGATATAAAATCACTGTTAAATTGTATACTGCCACAATTGTGACTCAATGTATTTCGTTTATGATAGATTCGTTGGATTATTATACAGCTATTGAATTAAAGAGAGGAATAACGTAAGTGAATTCTAGATCGAATATGATTTCTTCGCTTTGTGAAAGCTCGCGCGGTTTCAAACGATCTCGTACGCACTTGTGCCGCCCTTCAAGCAGGTGCCTCATAAAAACCATGGTGCACGATCGAATAGTAGTAAAGACGAGATGACGCGATAATGAACGAGAGTCGAGATCAGTCGTGTCGAGACACTCGAGATTGTTAGAGATACTATATTTGTACGTTGTGCTTTAATTTGAGTTAATCCAGTGGTTTGTGGCTCCAATCACGTTCTCTAAAGTGTCATGAAGAGGCATGTGTATGAAATGAGTGGATACAAAGTGTCAAATAAAATTGCAGAACAATTAAAACACTCGGATAATGCAATATTAAAATCGTTACGATATTTTTTGTGTAAAAAATAAGCTTTCCTAGTAAGTAGCGTTAGCCGAACCTAACCTAACCTACCCATAACCCCTCGATCTCACGTTGTGTGTCTAAAAATAATGCATGGGATCTCAGAGGAGGTCTAACGATGCTAACTCAATTTATGTTCAATATATTGCTAGATATTCACCCTGCCTTTATCAAATCGCGTAATATAAAACGGGAGACGTTTTACCGAATGTAGATCCCATATGGTCAGGTTATAAAGTGTCTTAAATCCGATCGTCAACTGTCGCTGGACCATCATTATGCGTGAATGAACAATACAATAAGCCGTATCTTATTATACTTCAAAAACGTAAAATCATCTCCCCGTTTATCGTGCTTTTACCGACTTTTTAGAAAATACAAGCCTTATAATCGAATTACGCAATCAATCTATAACAAATCATCATGCTATGTATTACTTAGTTTTTATACATGACTCCACACACAGGCACTAAACGACAAGAATTATTTTCAATTTTTTTTTTTATAATTCCTGAGTAGATGTAGTACTTTAACTGATTTTTCTATCCACAATTGACTCTGGGAATACCTGATTAAATACTTCGCATTTTTTATTTAATTAATTTCACACAGTTCTTCTGTTAATTTTGTTTTAACAATAAACAGAACATCTCACAGCTCAGATATTTTCAGTTTTTTTACAGCTCGACATCTAGTCCATTGAAATTGGTAAATCAACGTCATGCGGCGTGCTAGAATAAAAGCCGTAGCTAATGTACCATTAAGACGAAAAGCTACACAAGATGTTGCTGCGCCATCGCCATCTCAACCTTCAACACCACATGAAAATAATGATAAAGTCACAGCAGAATCCACCCCGGAAATTCCAATTACTACTGTTATAACAAAAGATACTAATCCTGTGAACGTTGAAAACACTGCATCACAAGAGATAATAGAAAAACCAGAGGAGCAGATCATTCCTTCAAATGATAAAAGTGATAATAATGAGATAAACAAATTGCAACAGATCCCGGTGCCCCAATCTCCTGATAATACTTTCGCAGTCTTAGGATCGCCGCCTTACCGTTCAGAGTCCTTCAAGTCGGATCCCATTTCTATAAAGTCACCTGCATCACCATCAAAACTTTTACAAAATCGTTCAAGATTTGTTAGACCAGTTCCAAGACTAGATGGTAGCGGTAGAATTAGGAGAAATAGTATACAAGGTAGCGGAGCCAGTGCAAGCGAGTCTGAAGATGATGGCAGAAGATCAAATTCAACAGTTCCTAGCCGGATTAGAAATGACTCGTGCTGTTCTGTGCAAAGCAATAAAGAACCTACCACTAATGTCACTGTCAATAACCCTCCGGAATCTAGACCGATACCCAAAAGACGAATGGTCATTTCTGAATCTGCTAGAAAATTGGCGGAGGCCAGAAGAGAGTTCCTTCATAAACATGGGAACAAAACACCAGATAGAAATAAACTTACTATGTATGATCTGATCTACTACAATCCTGTCACAAATCCTATGAAAACTCATGATGAGTCAGCACCGAGATCAAGAAGAGACTCTCTTTGTTCGTGAGTATAAGTATAAACAGTTAGACCTATGAGCAGCAACTGAATAGATGAAAAATGACCTGTGTCATCAGATGAATTTGTTGTATGAGCAATCCTGAAAATTATAAGATTCTCTCCTCCTTTAGTAATAATAAAAATTGATTTCAGATTGAATGAAAACGTTGAACAAGAAGAAGAAAACGTCGATGAACCAACAGCAATGCCTGTACCGCAGGTCAAAGTCGGTCCAGATGGTCAATTAATTATCGATGAACAAAGTCTTGTGATAGAGCAAACTGGAACAAAAAAGGGTAGAGAAGCATTGGCTAATTCTGAGGTAGTAGTAGATGAAGGGCGGGTTGGGCATGGATTTTATAAACGACCTAGGAAGAGTAAGGATTGGCCTAAATGGGAAACATTGAGATTTTATACAGCTCTGAATACAATTGGCACGGATTTTCTCCTGATGCAAAGCTTGTTTCCCAATCGATCGAGGCAGGAAATAAAATTGAAGTTTAAAAAGGAAGAAAAAACAAACAGGCCATTGGTGGAAAAGGCGTTGAAGTATCACCAAGAGTTTGATACGGATGCTTTGGAGGAAGAACTTGGTAAGATTAAAATCAATATTTGGTATACATTGACTTTGAACCATGTGAATCAAAGATGAAAGAATTCTGTTGAGATATCGTGAATCAGCATGAATATAAACTTTGTTTGTTTTATTGATTGCAGCTATATTTGAGGAACGCGAAAAATTGGAACTGGAGGAAAAAAGAAAGGCAAAAGAAGACAAGACTAAGGATAAGGAGAGATCTAAGACTAAAAGAAAGGCAAAAAAATGTGGCAAGTTTTTTCATCACGTTGTTCTTGGATTAGTAGAACACTAGAAAGCCAAGAAAGTGGCATCTGAAGGCCTTGGCGTTTAGGTTTTAGAATTAACTCTGAAACTAATGCTTAAAGTTTATGGCTTCGAATAATTTTCTAATTTTTTTCCAGCATTTGTTACTTCAAGTATCGAACAAGGAGAGGAATCTGAGGATGAAGAAGCAGGTGAAGTTGATGATCCTGTTCCTGAAGATCCAGATAAATCTGAAACTAACAATAACTGTGAAAAACCAAAAACGCGTAGAAAACGTAAAACTAATGTATCAATCGACGAAGCTTTGGATGGTTTAATGCAAGGTGCAGGTATCTTCAGCGACTCAGAAAGTGACACAGAAATTTATGAAGTTAAACCAACACGTTCCGGTAGATGTCCAAAGAAAAGGAAATTGCAAGCTCCGGACATAAATAAGTTTGATAAACTTCAAACAGAGGAAATTTCTAAAGAAAATAGCAGACTTGAGGAAAATAGTGTTGGACTAGAAGTTCAAAAATCAGAAAAAATCCCTGATGCCTCTTGCAAAG
The DNA here is from genome assembly GCA_949628255.1 of Macrophya alboannulata. NCBI lineage: Eukaryota > Metazoa > Arthropoda > Insecta > Hymenoptera > Tenthredinidae > Macrophya > Macrophya alboannulata. The sequence continues at coordinate 452,598 of OX451207.1, read as the reverse complement.
AGAGTAATATAACTGAAAATCCTCCACAAATTGTACAACGTACGATTCCGGATATGAGTAAAGTAGAACCTGGTTCTTTGGTCATATTGTCCAGCGAATCCCCAGGTGAACCGGGAAAAACAATGCTCCAAGTTTACATGGTCAGCCCAAATCCCGAGCCAATGGATATCAGTAGTAAGCAGAATATGACACCTGTTGATTTATCTTCGGAACTCTTAGCAACGGTCACAACAAAGATATCAAAAATCGAACCACCGAACGTGGATGGGAAACAGTCTGTTAACTCTGTGTAGCATTGTTTATCCAACTTTGATAGTAGTACATATAGGTATATCTATTTCCAAGCAGCTGTAGCTCTAGCTCAATTATCTTTACGAATCGCGTTAGAGATAGGAACAAATTATTTTGCTAACATTTGTTTTACATTTTACTTCAGTTATGAATGATGTGTATTTTTTTTTTTTTTTTTTCTTCATTTATTTATAGTATAGATAATTGAGAGCATCGAAATGCTCACAGCATTTAGGAATAAATGAAATTTTAAAAAATCCCGGTATGTACGCTACATACAGCTTGTAAAATTTAGGTATGCGCGAAAGAATTTGCCACTGTTCTAGAGACTGAAGTACCTAAGTTTTATGGACGATCGGTTATAGTGATGATTTCAGTATCTAATAGATTCATCGAAGTAGCCCGTTTCCCGCCTGTGGTTAATATTGCAGTATTTGGCAGTTTTCTTGCTCAAATCACTGACTAATTAATTTATCACAAACGAATAGCATTAATCTGTTTTTCTTCTCATGCTATTTATTGATATTAAATAAGTACCTATTATTAGATTGTGATAAATTCGTTTTTAAATAAATTAAGCTTCGATTGCACAGTGTTTCGTTTAACTGGTACTGCATTTGTATTATTTGTAAATATCATTGGTTTTCTCTTTTTTTTTTATCCCTTTTTTTTATACCTATGTGCAAAAATCTATTTCGAGCACTCAGCTCATTAGTAATTATGTAATCTATACATACAACATGTTATCAACTTTTAAGTCCGTTTAGTCCCTACTTTATGAATATCAAGTTTGCCTTTGTTTTCATGTAATCAGGGTTACAGTAATTTTGCGTAATGCATTTAGGAGAAGATCTATCTAGTGCCTAGATACACGTAACTATAGATGTTTACTCGTACCTTTAAGTAATACTATATGAATACACGAAATCGAAAAAATTTAAAAAAAGTAATATACAAGGAAAGTGTAACAAATGCAATGGAAACTGGCTTTAGCTAATAGTAATGGCCACTCATTAAAATGATAGTGGGAGATGTATGTACTACATGTAAAATTTATTCAGCCTGCAATCTCTGATCTATATCCAAGTTTCTTTTTTAATACTTTTATATGATTATTACAGATGTTCTTTTTCTCTCTGGTTTAACGCATTTATTACGATATTGTACATACATGGTTACTCCTTGATCCACAATAGTTCTTAGATTACAGACCTGTTTTAGAGGTATTTATTTATTTCTTGTATCAAAACTTTAGTAATTGTAGATTTTATATAACAAAGGAATACGTAAGATAAATGTAGGATAAACAAACAGCCAAGTATGTGTCATCTTGAATTTGAAAAATTCTCAATAAATGATGCAACAGTTAACGACAGTTATGATATCAAACATTTATCCAAATCACATTAGATCCTACATTATTGTACATACCTACATATGTGTAGTAAAACATAACGCATATTTCTTTATAGGCAAACCAGAACATTAGGTCGCTGAATGTTCGAAAAATCGCCCGTAATTATACACATCAATAACACAATTCAATCGTATCGCAGGGTATCCATTTAGAACTCTCCAAAGCATCCCACATGTTGTAATCCTGCTCAATCGCATCTCTGTTATATTTATCGACATCGACTGGAACAGAATGTTCTGAAAAAGATTAAAACAATATTTAAAAATAAATGAATTACAACTCCAATTTATAGAATATAAATTTCAACGGATAAGTTTCGTCAATTACCAATCAATTCCAAGTCGTCTTCTTCTGGTTTTTGGTCTGAAACATAATTGTTGTAGTTGTCTGATGTTGGTTCACTTTCGTAGTATCCCTGTTGCCAAGCACTGTAACTGTTCCAGTATGAAGAGGTGTCGTAATAGTTATATGGTTCCGAATTCATATTGGACATAGCGTAGTCTGAAGATGACTGTTGAGCTGCTGATCTAAGGGACATAAGTGAGGAATGGCGTAAGAATTGCAAAGGAATAAAATCTTGCCAAGCATAAATAGAGGCTCCATTGTTACCCTGTTATTTTATTCCATGGTCGAGGAACGGCGTTACAAATTTTCAATGATTTTGTTCCAAGTCCTCTGTACCCATTCATAGTAACCAGACTGTTTTTCTGTTCCTCTTCATTGGCGAATCTAACAAATCCGTAACCTTTGCTAAATCCGGAACTATCCAAAATTACCTTGGCTGTTCTTATGGAATTATACTTAGCAGCGAAAGCTCTGTACAATGAGTAATCATCGACATCTGTGGATAGGTCGCCAACCCATATACTGAATTCTCTGTCTGTTGCTGGTTTGCCTGTTGTGCTAGCATGATTCAAGCGAAATCTGACTGTCTGAGAAAGATAAAGTGATTATACTTTTTTGCACAACATATTTCAATGGACAAAAGAGGAAATAAAAGTAATAAAAGATCTGCTTACAGGGTTCGAGCCTGGTATAGCTTTCCCATTCAATTTGTGCATTGCATCAAGGGCCATTTCGTCTGTTGGAAAATGAACAAAACAATAGCCGGCTGGTTCACCGGTGTAACGATTTCGCATTACTTTGACAGTTTGCGGCTGCTCGTTCATTTTGTGAAAAGCATTCATGATGAAACTCTCAGTCATGTATGGCTCAAGCTGGGAATAAACACAGATATATGATAATATTATTGTTGAACAATTCAAGTATAATATGACTGAAAAACAAGATATTGAAATTTTTCAATACACTACAACCATGAATCAATAAAAAATTTGAAAACTTTCATGACTACAGGTCGTCGGTAATCCACAAGTTATTGGTAAATGTTTACCGAATTTCCATAATCCAATGAGGGATAAAGTACTTATAAAAGTTTTTATCGTCGTGAGTAACGAGAACGCACGTCGGCAGTTTTAATCTTGTTCAAAATTCATTAACCGTGTAGAATAGAGTGTGTATTTTAGAGGTTAGGATATTGTTTATGTGGTAAACGTGGTGTAAAAATTGTACTTACACCTCCCATCCATAACTGGCACAGAACCATGGGGCCTGACATGCTTACAGATGAAAAAAAAATTATATTTTATCTAAAAATTAATAATCTTTTACGATTTATTAGACAATTTAGTCCACACACAGTCACGAGTAATCAGATGTCAAAAATGACGCTACGGGGCGCGCGCTACGATTCGTAAATCTTAGGCTACTTTTCAGGAACGTCACCTCACCACGTGGTACCAGCCCCTCGCCTACGGCCGATTTAATTAATTTTTTTTTTCTACCGTTTTTTGATCGTTTGTAGACCTAGCTTAAAGACAAACTAGCCTAGGGAAATTCCTAATCCCTAGCCAAGATTGTTTTAATTGTAACAGATAATCCGTAGACTATTAATTAAACGTTGGAAAAGCGCTATCAAACACCTACAAAACGATTCCGCATAGGCAGATTTGAATTTGATCTAAAAATACAGTTGTGACGCGCCAACCCTGAACTGAAAATGTTCATGTGTTTAATCATATAATGTTATGACAGAATCCTGTATGTAATTTATTATATGATTCATCTTGTAGATACAATATACACACAAAAAACCACATAATAAAACACATAAGCAGTAATCATCAGATATACGTCTATATCACAAATCATATCGTCAACCGTATATAGTTTATCATATACAATTTGTGTTGTATTATAGGTATCTGATGATTCGTGCTTATGTGATTTCTTATATATTTTATCAAATTCAAGAGACAAATCATATAATGAATTACATTCAGAATTCTTTCATAACAGTATGTGATTTATCACATGAACATTTTTAGTAGAGAAGAGTCACCTAAATTCCCACAACGAATTTGTTTTATTATTTATAAATAAACATTATTGTTACGTCTTGAATAGACTATCGATCACTACAGTCGATTAAAACAAGAATTAAATCAATCGGGGGGAAACGATTGAATCCGCGGTGTTCAATAAACTTTGATTTCAAAATCGAAAGAATGTTCAAATTCGGGAAAGTACCGATAATTATACGCGTGGTTTCCGCAACTCAATCCAAATACCGCTTCCGTAATGCCAAACCCGAATATTCAAATAGAATATTCAAAGGCAGATTTCTCTCAGGCTGTCTTTATTATACTATAAAACAATGTATAAGATGATCAATATGACTCAACCTGTAATGAAATGTTATCATAAAGCTAATTATTTGTTGAAGGCATAGTGTAAACCAGACTAAACGAGCTGAGAAAACAGATGTACGCAGCATGTTAAGCTCTATCAGCAAAATGATTTCTCTGATCTTTCCTGGAAGTAAGAATGTTTTAATTTTCTATGAGGAAGAAAAAAAGAATAACAAACAAAAATTATGTCAGTATGAATCAGTTTTTTTTTTTTTTTTTTTAATAAACAATTATCTCATGATCATTTATTAGACAATTTTTGAGTGTAATAAAATGACGCTCATCCGCGGACCGCACAATAAAATTACATACATGTATTAATACAAAATTGCGAATTCTGTGTTTCACTAGAATCAAATTAAACGAATGTCATTTAGATATAACAATGGAATAAATCTTTGTTAGAAACGTAACTATACTTACAAACAATTATCTAACAATGTGAAAATTTAGTTTGGCTTGACTGTTATCATTGTATATGTATAATTGAAATAGGTCAATTTTACCCAGTTAACACCAGTTACAGGTCAATCCAGCTACATACAGTAGCTGAATGATTTCAATAAATTCTTTTGTTGTTCTCAAACAACGGTTTGACCCATAACCCACGTGACGACAGCCAGCCATTGTCATTCTATTGTGAAATATAATATTCCATAAATATGAATGGAATGAAACCCGAAATTTCATCATTTGTCTACAATCTATGTACGATCTGTTGCTATTTTTACACTTTTGTTGTACAACGTATTTATGACATTAATTACCTATTACCAACGACTGTATTTTTGATTTAAAATACTGGCCCCTAGACGTCATAATGTGTTGACGAAATAGTTAAAACTGCAAGAAAGAAAGTTAATGGAGTGAATATAACTGTAGACTCCATCAATGAAGATTACTGTACAAGCGTATAAAATTTTATTCAAATTCTTCATTATTACATATAATTTATTTGATGCTGCAATTCGTTAGATGTGAAGCTAACTTCTCAATGACTGATGGAAATCAAAGCGAGAACGATTTGAATATCTGACGCGAATAGCTGCCCAAAAATTGTACACATCCAAAAATGGGAAAAAAAAAAAAAATTTTGTACGTTTTGATATGAATATATCAATAAAAAATATTTATTTACAGGTAGAAATTCTGAAACGTGATTAACAAATATCTCACGACTCTCCAAGCCCCTCATTCTAATTTGATCATAATAATTATTCATTACTAATAATAAATTATTAGCAATAAATAATGATTATCTTTGTCTTAAACATTATTACACCATGATAAAAATATTGTCATTCAATATACTATTTAAACTAGCACAAGCTGCTTACCGTAGTCAACAATGATAATTGATAAATAAATTGTTTTTGTTTTCATTTTATATATGTATATATATAATTTTTCTTTAAGGCATAAATATAATACTATTTGCTTTTAGTTACTTTTCCGTAAGTTCTTCGATACTTGTCATCAATACTCTCTAGATAATAAGTTCCATCAAACATATCATCGACGTTACTCTCAGGCTGATACGGAGCTTTGTGACAATTCTTTTCCCTAAGTTCCAAGACTTGGGTGTATTCTTCAGGTGATACACGCCGTCTGGATTCCAATTGCAATTTAACATATGATAATTTGGAGACTAATTTTTCTAAATCAGATTTAACAGATGCATCTTTGGCAATCGTTAACGAATACATGCTGGAAGCTAGGCCAGACCCATAAGAAAAAATGCCAACTTTGGTACCAGCGAGTTGATCAGTCGGTTTACTAATAAGGAAAGAAATAAGACCCGAATAAACAGATGGTGTGTACATATTTCCTACTAGATTAGAGATCAACAAACTTGGATTAGTCTTCTCTAAAAAATCGTTTTTGCTCAACGTCATAAAAGCCTTCTCTACATCCCTATCAAAATAAGTATCCTCCAATCTTAATTCAGCAAATTTCTCCAGCCCTGAATACTTGTTGTCTTTAATACCTTTTGAACTGTTCAAAAAATCATTAAAAGCCAAACGAGCGAATGACTTCTGTACAAGTTTACCATATGGAGAATGAAACAATACCGCCCCAAAGCTAGCCAGGGATATAGATTCTCCAGAATTTTTCTTCTTAGCCTTCTCACAATATTTTACATAACAATTATCAAGTGCACTAAGGTAGCATTGAATTGAAAGTTTTCCATCTACCACAGGGTATTCAGAATTCAAGTCAGGTTTATAAAAATCGTAGGCATGTCTCATGTAAGAAGCTCTCAATCCTCGTTCAAAAACTATCGGTGCATCCGGCCCAATCAGCATGGCTATAGCTCCGGCACCTCCGGTTGGCCTAGCATTGCCATTGGCATAAACTGCATTGTCTCCAGTCACCACAAGGGCCAATCTCCCATCGTAGGCGCTGCTTTCGACCCAGGCAACAGCGTTGAATAAGGCAGCAGTCCCTCCGTAACAAGCATTGGTTGAGTCTACGCCCTCGATATCGGTGCAGCCAAATGGCTCAAATAATTGCATCAGCACAGACTTGACAGATTTGCTTTTATCCAGAATTGTTTCAGTCCCAACTTCCAACCTTCCAATGTCTTCTGGTTTGATATCAAAGCGATCCATAAGACGATTGACCACTGTCAGACACAGGGAATTTATGTCCTCTCTATCGTTGCAAAATCCCATTCTTGACTGACCCAGACCAATGGTGTACTTGCCTGGTGAAACTTTGTCAAATTGTTCAAGATCTGTTTGATCCACATACTGAGCAGGGAAGTAGACTTCGATAGCTTTGATCCCCACATTACTTGGCCAGGACATGTTTAATTTAATGCAAATCTATTTTTGTATTGAGTTAAAAAGATTCTCTCATGGAATTTAGCAATCAGGTGGAGGGGCTCACTTTGTCGATATTTTCTGCAGAGGAAAACTTAATACTTTTGGTATTTATTTACGTAATTAACGTATATTATATATGATACGACGTATTATTTCCAAATACTTTATATAACACGACAGAAATAGGTTATGATTGTGTTAGATATTTCAGTTTAACTTTGAAATTAACTTATGTATGTTGAGTTTAAAAGTGGCGAACAATCGTGTGCCTCGCTATGCGTGAAGAAAATGTGATGAGACTCTAGCCTCCGTATACACTTAATAATTTATCCAGAACGTTTAGCGGTAATCGAGGTAGATTTAGGTTAGAAGTGAAATCTGATAGTGAAAATCACGGTCAGGCACACTGCGAAGTTTATGTTCGTCGATTGACGTCTGCCGGGTTAGCAAATAGCAATTATATGAATTTTTCAGTCAGGCTAGCGGAGCTCTCGTCCCTTCCGTTCGTCGACGCTCTACGTTCTTTACTAAACCCAACGAAAGTCTGCCGGCCAGTTTCAATATCCTCATCGCCTCATAGCCCCATCACCACTTCCCTCTCCGAATTCTTCGGGACAGTTCGGTCAATCGTTTACTATAAGCTCGGGCTGCCAGGGCGACCGCGACTCTAGGGGGACACGCATACCTCGCGATCCGTGCCCCCCTGGCTCATAGAAGCCACGTGGTTTGAAAAGCCACGATGACTACCACTTGGACTTGAAGCCCGATGCTGAAGGTCGCCGCCTATCCACGTTCGGTTACTATACGGAGTTTGAAAATAGAGTAACTACGAACACTGAGAACGCTAAAAGATACGCGTTTCATCAAATTCCGCTTTGCAATTAAACTCAAAGGAAGATATAAATATTATCACGAATCCATACAGATTGATATCAAAGTCCACCGACTGATCCATACTGTGAGCGTATTTCTACTGATTGTAAGTGATAAACATCACGTTGGTAGTTCCGTGACGCCGCCTCTTTCGAGGTCAACGATTTAGGTCAAATTTTAGGTCAACGTACGTTTAGGCACTTTCAGGGCCGTGTCTAGCTATTTAAGCCCTGGTCATGCTACGTGAATGGAGTCGATGGATAAGCCGGGAATAATTTTTTCTGACCTTGCGGCGTTTAGTTTGGGAGGTAGCACATTCTTTTAGCTTATTATTGTTCACTGTGAATAATTTTTGTTTTCCTTCTAGTTTCGGAGAACTGTATTTTTTGATTGTTTATAAAGACTGCAACATGGGAACATGGGTCGGCTAAAGATGAACCGCTGATCAGTTCCCTAAACTCCGATTAACTGAATCTCTATGACTCGTGATCATAGCGAACTGATTATCAGCTTTACAGTAGAAAGACAATCGTAACAAACTTTTTTGTTTTTAAATATAAATTACGGAGACGCGCCTAATGCAGTATAGAAAAAAAAAATTGTTTTCAAAATTATCCAATGATCCCATTATTTATCCATTCGAATTGCTGATAATCCGTAATTCTCATTCGCTTAGACAATTTTTACGAGCTTCCTATAGTAAACTTAAGAACTAGAATATGGTCAATGCAATGTTTAAAAAGATTTCGGATGAAAATAAATAAAGGATTTATTTTACGTCGGAATAAATTATTTTCAAGGCATATTTTAATTGGAAATCTTTTGAATTTTGAGTCCTGCTACAGTTTTGCAGGCTTGATAAAAGCGTATCTGCGAGTCACGGATACTAAGACCGGCATGAGATAGTGTTTTTACCTTTCATCGTTAGTTTAGATAATGCTTGACCGTGGTACCCTGTGAAATATGAGTAAGCCGTCGTATAATTCCATCGACTTTTGTAGTGGAAGAAATTTCTCACCCCTTCTGCTCCCCTCGAAAACAGGTCTGGGTACTTTCATTGATGACGCCCGATGCCGTTATTCAAATTTTCGAATTCCTCATTCTATACGTAAACCAGTTTGTCCTAGAATTATGCTCGAAAATTCGTTTCAAAATTATGTCGCATTTCTACACACATATACTAGGACCTATAATTCTATTATATTCGTATAGGCATGGTTGTATATGCGTGTCTACTATCGTCCTTGTCATTTATTTTTAATTCACTACACTAACTCATCTGATAAAACTAGTTACATATGGAACCAATATCACTCGACACCGTAATATTTTTTCGGCATGAAATCTCATTAAAATGTATAATGACTAAAGGCAATATTTTCAAATCCTAAGATCTTTCTTCCACTCCTTTAGTTTTATAGACGAATAATTATTATAATCCTCGCGATCGCGCCTTCAACATTTTCCTTTGAATTTGCTGCACTAGTTGCGTCGACCATTACACGTAGATATTAATATTTATGTATACTATACTAGAGGCAGAAAAAAAAATAAAGAATAAATATATCTACATACATATATCGGTTATCACTTTTATCAACTCACGTGACTGCACGCGGAACTTCAAATAAACTAATGATAATTGGATGGAGGTTTTTTTTTCCATGTATAATTTAAAAATAAAAGAATGTAATAAAAAAATCATTTGATTGTCTTTTTTTTATACATAATTTACTTGATACATAATTATAATATTACTATCATATAATTACGAGTTTAATTATTACAATTTATCTATAAATAGCGTCGGCAGCGTTGTTTACCTCTGGCACGGCAAATTATAATCTTTTAATGTTTTTTTTTTTAATTAATTTATTTTTTTTTTATTAATAAACAATAATTTTAATTCATTCCAATATTATTACATATTGTATTATATCGAGTAGAAGCCTGGCTGATAAAATACACATATGCATCTGCAATTGACGCTTTATTTTTTTTTCTTTTTGTCTGTAACATTCTACAGCTAGACTCTACATATAATGTCAATTGATCTCTTCGACCGTAAATTAAATGTCTCATCGCTGTATGCATTTTTATATGTATAAGTAACTAATAATTCCTTAAGTGTAAAATAAATTGCATTATGCAAGTTTAACGAACTTCGTACGTTTTCAATTTTCATTTCTCTCTCTCTCCCTAGCTTTCTCTCCTTCTCTTTCTCTTTATAATCTCCGGTACATATAATGTATATATTTGTGTTTCTTTTTCTAAATATTTTAACGGAGTGAAGTCATAACTTCAAATACAGTTCGAAAAAACTAAAAAAGATAAGCTTAAGACCCAGTTTGAATTAATTGCTATTGAAATACCCAGCCAGTGTGAAGCACATTAGCTATTAATTGCAGAGAAAAAATTCTAGTGCTGTGATTTTATAATTTGTAATCTGATAATTGGAACAAACCCGTTTTTTCGTAGAAAATAATTCTTTAGCCTCGAGTGATCATGACGAAAGGATCGTCGAATACAGCACATCTAGTTTTCTACAAAATCTGTGACCAACTCTCGGAGTTCGGTGTTGAAATGAAGTTAAAGAAATTCTCGGTATTAATGTATTTGTTTCGTTACAGGAGATTCTCTTTTCCAATCCATCCAATTCCATTGAAAATTACACCCGCCAATAAAATAAGATGATAGATTGAAATAAATTGTCTTAGAATAATGATCATTTGACCAATTGTACAGAATACATTGTACGGTATCAGAGTTCCGACTTGCATTGAATTCCTTGCAAATAGTCTTATCACGGAGTAAGAATATTTCCATTATTTTTTTCTTTTTTTCTCTTTCTTGTTAAAATATGGCATCGATTCGATGGAAATGGCGATTGCTAGAAAATGCGTACAAAATAGGAATGTAGCGCGGGGCTTTTTTTATCAAATAAATTATGAATTTCGCGTAAGGAATTTCATGACTTGCTCAATAAATGTGAAAAACCGCTCGCTTGCGTTACAAAATTTTCTTTTCTCAATTTTCATCTTGGCACAAAAGTAGCTTAATTATTTTAACTAGGTACACTTGACGTTTTAAGCAGTGTGCTAGGCTTGAGTGAACTACATATTTTAATTTTTTAACTGCGGATATAAATTTACTGTCACATTATAAAAATTAAATAGGCAACTGAAAATAATTTTTTTTTTTACTACATACCGGAAATTGTGAAAATAAGAGAAAAAAAAAAGATTGTCAAGGAGAGTTTATTTAAGTACGCCGTTTTTTTATTTTTAATATGACAGTAAATTGATATTACGGAATGAACACACTGTCCGAAAACGTGAAATCTATTACACTAATTTTATTACATAGGTATTTTCCAACTCGTCTGACTCTCTTTGATATATCTTACGTTCACACGATTAAATTTATCATTTATACATAAATATATATGGCCACTATTTTGGCTACGAAGATTGAAATCAAATTGTACAATTTATCATTTCGCCGTTATTTTCATCAAATAATGAAATTGACTCGCAAGTAAATGCCCTAAAGCTGGTAGCAGTAATCCTCGTACCAATGAATGCGATAAATAAATTTCTTTAATTTATAATATGTAGAATCGTACTTTGTACAAATGCAAAGATTATCGATTAGACAGAAAAGTAACTACACACACGAATGATTTTATAAACAAAAACTCAATTCGGGCAGCTATTCAATAGCGTGGAATTCCATGAATATCATATTTCAGTGTTGTTCAGTTGATAACATTCACACGCTGCAGTAAAAGGTACGTTGAAAAAATATTGGCTTCCAGATCGAATGACCTACTTGAGATATTTTTTTAGTATCTTCGTAGTATCGCCCAATAAAAAAAAACAGAAAAAAATGAAAATAAAAAAAAAGACATCTTTCTTTAATTTGTCATGAAAATCATTTTTCACCAGTTTTTTTAATAAAAAATATTTAATGCACAGCAATACTGAATATTCATCTCACCTTCCATTATCAGTAGTTGGCGACAGTTTTTTTTTTTTTTTTTCTTTTCATTCGCCAATAAGTATATATAACTTACGCAAAATGTCGGACGTATTTAAGGAGTGATGATTAATTATACTTTTACATTCCAATACCTCAAAGTTACAAAATTCCAGACTCCGCTATTTTACTATTCCGACTAAAAAATAAGGGGCTCTTTATTGGCAGGACAATGACCATATTCTAAGTACGTTGAAACTAGATCCTTCCGACAATTCAAGAGTCAAGTCTTGCAATAATAGTAAAAAGAAATTTACAAGATATAGAATATTTCGTGAAAAATAATATATAAACGGTTGAAGGAATGTTAAAAGTTCAAAGTCTCGATAGATTGTATCTCAGAGGTAAGGATTTATATATTCACTATTTACTTAAGCATATAGTTCTATGTTTGTTGTGGCATGATTAGAAGAGGCCTTTCTTCTTGTTCTTTTTGTCCTTGCCATCGACGGCCCTGAAAGGAAAGAACATGTAAAACGCACACCATTGATAAGTGTTAAATGTGTCAGATATACTATGATCCATGTATGTTTGCAAGGTGGGAACTTGGGAACATAGCCGTTACACTGTCCCTATATTTTGAAAAGAAACAATTGCATCCACGATAAGTAGAAATTTCATTGCGATACTTTGATGCACGTGACCATTTTCAGATAACACGTCAATATGCAACATTATAGATAATGAAAGCCACCTGACTACAATATTAAAATATACTCGTGCCTCAGGGTCGAAATAGTATGATATAACTATATCTGACTGATACACTATCGACGACTTTGTATATAGTTCTTCAGGGGAAGCCTAATTAGTGGATAAGCCGAATAGTGGACGTTGATAAAAAAAACATTTTTTTTTTCCTTTTTGGAATGACAAAGGTACAACATAACATAATCTAAATATTATAAAAGAGAATGTTCCATTAGATTGTCTTATTTTGGTAATTTTAAAAACGAAAACATGACTTTTGTCAAAATTTCACTGAATGTTGATCCAAGATTTGTATAGTTATCACTGAATTGAATTCCATGTTGACATGTTACCTGGGCAAGGGTATGCTAGACGGACTCTATGATTCTGTTAGATCTAAAAGCTTTGAATTATAAATTAAAAATGAAAGCTATTTAACGATATATTATCAATTTATCTCTTATATCTAGTCATGCAAATTGATACCACTCTCGCATGCTTAGATAGGTAGGTATGCGTTTTGTACACGGACTGACCATTAAGCCACATTGCGCATGCTACCTGAATAATAACTGAGCATATACAACAATGTTTAAAATTTGTGCGCGACCAATCTGTATTAATGGACAAAGTTCGATTGTCATTAGATTTGATATATTAAGTAACAGATTTGTTGAATTTTTAATAAATAAAAAACGTAAATAATTATCACAGTAATATACAGGGAAAGGTATTGCTCTTACAAATCTATGGCAAAAATTAAGATTCCGTGATTACATTCAACTAGGTCGAATGAGTTGACGTATTGGTAATAATGTACTAATAAAAGAAGTCGGTTATTCTGATTTAGAGCTAACTGAACTTAGCAATAGGAAATGATTGGTTAGTAAAATGATATAACGAAGCATTATGTTTGCTGGCGAAACGAAGCTTTAATGATGAAATCAACAATTTATAATCAATTATTACTATAAAGTAATTAGTAAATGTTAAGAAATAAGCCCCTGTCAAGCTGTCTCAACTACTTTAAACGTAGAATGACATGAATACATGTTTCAAGTTACTTGGATACTAGGAAATAAGAGATTTACATAAGTTTGCAATTTAACATGAGTCACAGGGTAGACAGCTTGTGCAGTTCACAATAACAATAATTTGCGTTATATATCCGTCACTAAGAGATGTATAATCTGTGCTAAACTATTTATGGTACAAGAGAAAATTGTATCGTAAATCACAAAAAGAGAGAAAGAAAAATAAGAAAGAATATACCGCTTTTCTAGCTAATTATTGTTATCACGATATATCCTTGGTTTGTAATATCATCATCAATATGTAAAGCACTGGCGATATAAACTGATTCTAAATCTGTGACTAATAGTAAGAAAATGTTTTTATATTTTTATTCCTAAAACAGCCATTGAGATTCTAATCATTTCCACTCACTATGCATAAAAGGTACAGTCCAGTCCGACCATAACATTACCAAAAATTTCTTTTAAATAAATAATTTCTCTTCAATTTCAATGTTTTCTGGATAAATCGTACATTTCTATTGATGTGATGGTTTTTTCATTTTTTTGTTTCAAATTAAGGAAAATATATTTCTATTATTTGAAAGGTACCTCTCTGTACGTGGGAGTATTTTAATCGAAATTTTTATTTTTCATCGCCACTTTGTCACAGGTCAAACTATTGCATCTTTCCTCTCTGCGCATAATCAATTTAGTAGTACCGAGTCTCAGCTGAGCTTTGTGACTTTTAGTTATTTTCATTAAGGCGGCAATCTGTTTCTCGACATGGTGTTAAGACACTTTTACGAATTGTCAAATCTAGTAAAGGACGATTTGCATAGCTGATTAACCGTTACTCTCTCCCATCTACAGAATAATAGAAAGAGCCCTGTAACTTAGAAAACGACTTGATTTATCAAGGGTGTTCGGGATGCTGTATGACAAGATGAATCTGTGTGGGACTCTCTTGAGGTGATTTGAAACTGGTGTGACGACGTAGGAGACTTCCTATTCCTCGGGAACCTCGCAATGTACCCCCGCCGCCTCCGGATCCCTCCGAAGATACAGATCCCGTCCTAAATCAGGGACACCCCGACATCGTATACACACAAGCACAAGCAAGGCACGCGCGCGTCTAAATTCAACTTTACCGTTAATACCAGAGTAATTATTTTATGTCACCGTTCAAGCTGACTAAAATATTAAACGGGTTAGTGAATGAGCCCAAAATTACTCTCATGAAGAGCAGAGAATACAGACAGATATATAAATATGCCTAAGAGGGCTGCCAATGAGATTATAAACTATACAACTTGTTATCGATACTTAGAACTGACCAATCATCTGTACTGCTCTTAATATATGGAATTTATGCTCGTATCAAATGATCATATGGTATAGGTAACTACTCTGGCATTAATAGTCCTGTTACATAACATAATGCTCAATTTATTTCATCCACTTACTATAATTACTATGATTCGAATTTAGACCTTTTTAATTTATGAATCAATTGAAAAAAAAAAAATTTCTGTAATCGATTGTAGTGTTAGTTAGAAAGTTAGAAATTATTTTTTTTTTTTATGCTCATATTACATCCACTTTGAATAATGAGCCAAAAGAGAACCAGATCTTATTTATCATCATGTCTGTTAATCTATAATCTTTATTTCCCTACGCGTCACATTGCCCGTACAAGATTGTAAATGGTTTGAGCAAACTTCAATGTTACCTGAAAAGCTAAAGTTTTACAAAAACTTTTATAATATCCAATATAATATCTTGCTCCACATTGTGGGATTTAAAGTGTTGAAGTGAATTTAAGTCTATTTCTTAACTGACGTATGTACAACTTGCCTTGTGAGGAACCAAAAATAACTGCTGCATGCGTTAGAAATATTCAAGTAGTAAATAGTATTAATAAATACAAAAATATTTATCCGTGTATTTATCAAGTTTTTTGATCAAGTTAAACAGAAGTATTATAAGTGCGTATGTATAATAGTGTCGTTATAGATACTATCTTCTAAACATACTCTCAAAGATATGGTGAAATTCCTATCTGCCTGCCAAGCCAACAATGGAAAATGGTTAACAATTTTATGCATATGGTACGTGACATCAATATTGAACAGCCAATCTTTTACAATCTTGTATTTCAAGCAGTGGTGCCGCGTTCTTATAGCATAATGAAAGCGTGATGAAGGACTAAAAATGTATTTTATAAATGTATAATAGTGTATACTGATTTGTGATAAAAAAGCATGGTTCCATGTGTAAAAAAAAAATTAACATATTATATACGTATACATGTACAGGTATTGATTAATTATTTGATATGCTGTGAATTGAGGGACAAAATGCTTTTGATATTTACTGAATGATTTAGGTAGTTCGTGCACATTTAGAACAGGTGGCTTTTACGACACAATTGACATATTACTAAAATGTGATGAATGATGATATACCAAATGTGAAACACTGTAACAAGACAACAGACAGACAGAGGTGACATTTCTCGTGAACTTTATAAAGGCCACAATATTAATCCCTGGGGAATTTTAAGGTGAACTGCAGACTAAGATAGATCAAATCTGATTAATATAAATGAGTGATCTCGCGATCTAGCTAAATTTCCATAAATCCTTTGAGTGGTTCAAAAGATATTCTAAGTTTAGAAAAACTTTGCCTGGGACTTTATCTTCTTGCAATATTTTTTTTTTTTATTCAGAAGATTTCTACAACAGGGTGCTTACAAACATCAAGCAAGGCGTAATTGAGCTTGATTTATCAATGGTATTAGACAAATCAATAATACTTCAAGAAATAGTGTATTTAAGGTCTTAGCAAACGGGATCTAACTATTGAAGAAAATATAAACTGTTTCTTAGCATAGGAATGAAGCTTAGGATACACGAATGAAACCACTCAAAGCTTGGATAATTTTTTTATATTTAATAATATATTAGTTTTTTTTTTTAAACGGAAATCAGCTCGCCAGGGATAATAATCAATACTAACAATAAATAATGTATAATTCGTTTGTGAAAAGCACACCTAATCGTCCTGAATTAATTTCATTATTTTGATAATTCAGTCCATTGACTATCACATCCTAGCTTTGTTAGGATAACGACGACTATTATTACCATATTAACATTAATAATTAATACACAAGAGAAATGAGAACTACTTAATTACCACTGATTAGCAATTTCCTATGAATATATGCCCAACCCTATCAATGTACTATAGAGTGAATTTCTGTTTACATAAGTTAATGTGGTTCAAGAACGAACAGCTACTAAAGTTTCTCCAAGAAAAAAAAAAAATCATATATATCTATGTTTAACTGTACAACAAAATTAATGGACAAGGGAGACAAATGTATTTCGAAATATCACGTCTACTTATGGTACTTGAAACGCTAAATTAGATTATAATGAACTACCACTTTCAAAGTCTCCAGCCTTCTTTGTTAACGTTCAAGCTTTCATTACAGGATAATTGCTGACTCAATATTCCATTTTAGTAGCTAAAGCGGTTCACACTTTTCAGAACTTGTCCGAATTAAATCAAAGCGTATTTCTAGTCAGCAAGCGTATCAAAGTTTGCAAGAAAGCTAAAGTCATTTTTTTTTTTCAACATTTAGCTACTCTGCATGGATAATTCTCGTCTCATTGTTCAATATATATAAGAGAAGAAAAAAAAGGTACATTACATACTTAAAAAACGGTGTAAAAATAAAGTACTTACTCTTTGGAGTTAGCTTCTAAACTGCGTCTGCGTAGTTCTTCGATGCTATGTCCAGTCTGTTGCTCCCAAGTTATTTTTTCCGACTCAAATACTCTTCTCTTTTCTTCAAGTTCCCGAACCTGTTGTTCTAACGAACGTCGCATTTGTTCGTGTCGTCGTTGTAGCTGGATATAGATACGGAAGGAAAGATAAAAATTCAACTTACAAACTCAGTCATTTTAATGTATTAAAAAAAAAATTAACCGAGGTAATGTTATTGAAAAAAAAAAATAGAAAAAAAATACGGTTTTTTAGATTAAAACCATTATAATCTCTCAAAAAAAGTCTTACGTCTGTCTCTGAATCCTTGAGCTTTTGTTTTTTCTCGCGAACCTTCATCTCAAACACCTGTTCCATCTCAGTTTCCATTTTTTTCATTTTATTGTCATGTTCTCGCTTTTCCTCTTCCATTTGGGCCAGAGGGTTCCTACAATAGTAAAAAAGTTTTATTGAATTAAAGAAATTGCTCACTTCAGTTCGGTATTCAAAGTATTCAATAATCAATTTTCATTCACAATAATTGCCTGCCTCGCAATACGAGTAAATTTAAATAAAAGATGAACAATTAAAAAAAAAAAAAAAAATAGATAAATATCTGGAAAGATACGGTAATATTACAAAAATATTATATTAATCATATGTAACTGTTATATGTAAAATATTATGCCGGTATTTATCAGTTTCCGTTGCACATTGAGATTGTGAAAGAGAATAAAATAAATAGGAAAATAACATACAGAAAGAGGAGACCTTCGAAAATATTTTTTCTCCGCAGCTAAAAAGTTTCATGATTAACTCCATGGTATCAGTGTGAACCTAATATCTATATAGGCTAAAATTACGCTATTACGTATTACAGAGTTTTCAAAGATGAACAAGACTTGTGCACACAAAACGGTATTACATAATTTTGAGCCTTAGTTAAGGACTTACCACACCGTCATGAAACTGTTCATCACTCCTTGCGGGCATAAACTGACCAATAAGAAACCATCATTAAAATTTAGTCAACGAAATGAAAGATTAAAGAAAAAAATATTTCAAATAAATTCAAATCCGATAGAGATATATGTATACATTTTTTTTCTCCTCCAGAATAATAATCATTCGGTATTACACTACATAATTAATTCTCTACCTAGATTAATAATTATAGTTTGCATGCACAAGCTTTTTTTTTTCTCCTCAATAAACTTGACAAATGATATTTAAACTAATAGAAATATCGTCACGATAGGCTCAATAAAATAATATTGATGATTAATTCCTTGTTGCTTCTTACTGGAAAAAAAACAGCTGTTCGAAAATAGCCCCTTCTCGGTTTAACTTTTCTTATATATATATTTTCTATTCAAATTCGCAGGAATTATTTACAGAGGGACAGAATTTAAGAAGATTGCTGCGATGATCCTGTAGTGTAAGGAATTTCCTTTGGTGCGTTTTTCAAGGTATAGATGATATAGGTGGTTGGTGATTGTTATTAATAATCTTTTCATTTCTAATGCACAAAGTTAGACTTACTTGTTTGAAATTCTTGTTGGTTTTCCGTCAACACCAATACCGGCTAAAGTTCGACACCTAAAGTTCTCATAGTGAACGTTATTTGTCACATCTTTAAGATCCTGAAGATGCGTCCGTATTACCATATTTCGCAAGGCTATGAAGTCGCAATGCTCAAGATTTTCAACTGTAACAAGTTGAGAAATGAAAAAAAAAAGTGAGTAAAGGACACAGAGAAATGAAGATTCACGGAAACGATGAAGCTATAATCAAAAGTACCTTCGGCAACTCCCCACGGGTACTTTCGTCCTCGAACCTTCTTCCCGTCTTGTTCAACGACTGTATTTGCCCCAACAACAGCAAACGGTACCCTGTCCCTTAATACTTTATGTGATTTGCTGTCTTCCTCTTCTTCATCTTCTGGAAATTCGTAGATTTTTATCTTGTGCTGGGCGATCTCGTTCAATATCTGAAAATAACGAGTTTAAAATACAGCCACGTAATTAGATGATTTCTTTGCTTGGTTTCTACAAGATTTTAGTAACATTCATAAATTAGACATTATATAAAACGTGTATGATGGACTAACTTGTTTCTTGAAATGTGCGCATTCATCTAACGTCATGGTATCTGCCTTTGCGATAACAGGAATAATGTTAACTTTGTCATGTAGACGCTGCATAAACTCAACATCCAATGGTTTTAGTCCGTGTCCAGATGGAGCGACGAAATAAAGACAACAGTGAACTCTACTGTCTGCAATTTGTTTCCTTGTAACACGAGATTCGGCGTTCAAAAATTCCTCATACTTTGACTCAATGTACTCGATGACTGGCACCCAGCTAAAACACCAGATACAATTAACGATACAATACGATAATGGTAATAATTAATTTCAATAAAAAAAAACTTCAAGGCATCAGAAAATGGATAGAAATTTAGACCGATAGAAAGTAAACGAATTAAAATGCTGACCAATTGCTGTTGTCTACAGCATCGCCAAATCCTGGAGTATCAACAACGGTCAGAGTGAGATTAACACCGTTTTCTTTAAGAAGAACTTTGCTGGTTTCAACGGCAACAGTTTTCTTCACTCTAAGACTCGGCCCAGGATATTCAGAGCTGTATATATCAGCCAGGAACATGGAGTTTATAAGAGTAGATTTTCCGAGTCCGGATTCGCCTGTGCATAAGAGAAGAATACACAATAAGAATTGCCTCATAATTGCGAGTGCTGTTCAAATCTGACGAGAATTTACTCCTCAAGACACACGATCCCTAAAGTTTTTAGCTTGGTTGACCTTGAGCGACGAAATACCAGCCGTATGTCTTTAGTGGGAGGGCACGGGCAACAGCTTCAATTATTCTATTTATGGTACAAAGATGAGTCGCCCGTGCATATTGCAACTAAATATATATATCACAGAGACAAGGAATCTTGAAACAAGATCCGCAAGTTAATTTTCTTGATGAACTTTTAATCACAAGCACAAAAACGGTGTGTAAATTTGCACCAAAATTTTCTGTTGATTAATTTTATACAATTTAATGGTGTTTATTGAGAAGCTCGCTCGCAGGTAAACAGGAATCATTATTTAAAACACAAAAAACTGTGATTATATACTCAGGGACCAAAATTAACAGCGGGCTTGGTACTCCGCAAAAAAATTCCCAAATCCAAAATGCTGTACCTCAATGAAAAAAAGTCGGAAAAATCCATTTCGAGTAGCATTTTAAAGGTTGAACCTTCATCTTCGAGATGGTTTTTTTTTTGTATTTTCTACGGTCATTTGTAACTTCGTGGCGTAGGTTTGAACGCAGAGTTGCGAATCGCGGAGAGAACCAAGTTTTTGAAAGTTCTCTGTGGAGCGTTAAAAAAAATCGCAGAGAATTTGTTAGATAGCCAGTTTTTAGCCTGGAATCACCTCTTCGAAATGTTTGTTTCGTAAACTTTTTACGCGATTTTTTTTTCACGGTGTTATCTAAATTTATGTGTACACACTCACGCCCAGGGTGCATGGTGCCTATACGCATAACTTGACTCAATTATGAATAACTCCGTGAAAAAAAATTGCGTACGAAAGTTGAAAAAAGAACATTCTGAAGAGAAGATTTCTGCAGTCTACAAAATGGCTATTTCGAAAGTTCTCTGCAAGTTTCGTAACGCTCCATAGAGAACTTTGAAGAAACTTAGTTTTATCTGCGTTTCGCGATTCTGCGCTCGGACCTGCGCCACGAGGTCAGACATGGCGGTAGAAAAAAGGTCAAAAAACCATCCTAAAGCTGAAATTTTAACCTTCAAAATGCTTTTCGAAATGATTTTTTTCGACTTTTTTTCATCGAGTTACAGCATTTTAGAAATGGGCATTTTTTTCGCGGAATACCAGGCGCTCCGTTAATTTTGGTCCCTCAGTGTAATTCTATTTCATTTCTTTTTTTTTTTTTCGTAGTCGAATGAGAAGCACTGCTATCAGGTTGTTATAGCCCAATCCGGCAGCTGGCTGAATAAGAAGAATACGCACGTGTTCGGCAAATGTAAAGAAACCATTTGCTCAATCGTATTCACGGGACAATTAAAACTAGTCCCTTTATTACATATATAACCGTATTTTTTTTTTTTTTTTTCTTGATTGTCAAAATTTAGAAAAGATATAGTAAAACGGCGTAAAAGTTCCGCAGTGTTTCTCTTCTCGAAACGACGTGTGACACGTCCATATCGTTCTCCTTGAAAACCATTGATTATCGTTTTATGTAACTCACCGACAACCATAAGCGTGAAGTCGAATCCCTTTTTAACAGCTTTTCGATAAACTTGATTTGGAAGATTAGCGAATCCTACGTATCCGTCGAGTTCCTTGGGTTTTGTGGGTGGAGCTGGCCTCGATTCTTTGTTGTCTGACCTGTTGTTGGCAGACTCACGTTTGTTGCTGTCCTCCGAATCATTTTGATTCTGAGAAACGGCGGTTTGAGGTAGCCTGGGTTTAACCGGGGCTGCAGGTGGCGCTACGCCAGGGGGTAGGTTGGACGTCAACGTTGTACCGCTCGACGGGGCTGTCGGTGGTTGAGGCGGAGGTACAGACGGCGACGAGGGGATGCTGCCGCTATCCGCTTTGAAGAAAAGCTCGCGTTTCGTTTGAATCTGTTCAAATGAATAATAAACATTGGATGTAATGCGATATTAAAAGTACAAAGAGGGAAAGAGAAAATATAGATAATTTGTACATATTAAAAGCGTTTTTGTATTTTATTTCAATTTTTTATCATACTTTTAATACAAGTATAAAGAAATACGAAAAATTATTATTTTATTTCATTTTATTTTTTTTTTCAATTGGAAAACAAAATGTTAGTTCACGCCTTGCTCACAAAACAGTCAAATTCCATAACCGTCTGCAATTGTATACTAATATGCAAGAAATTCTACCTTTGAAATTGTCTATAATCTATAATACGAATAAATTCTGGATGCATGTGCGATCCGTAGTTGAAATTAGTCAGTTCGAAATAATTTCAGAATCATTAACTCGCTGCGTCCCGGAAAAGCTTTCATCTTATAATGAATAAAGAAAAAATCCGATTAAGGGTGTTCCGTTTCCTCTTAGAAATTTCAGCTGAGTTAAAAGAGGCTTAAAATTGCGAAGAAGATTTATATTATCGTCCCGAAGTCCTGGCCCCATAATAACTTGAAATCGGAAACGGACCGTGGCGCAGAACCTCTCTGAATCTGTTGAGATAGATTCAGTGAGGTAGAGGTAGTGAGGCAGGCTGTAAGAAGGGAGGCTCTGCTACTCAACATACATAAGCATACGACTATATATGTATGTATACATATAGTCCCACGGTAGAGTCGAGGAACCGGTCCATCGCGTATACCCATGTAGTACTATATTTCTATATAAGTTGCCGGTTCGTTCCGTTCGTTGTGAGGATCGCGGTTAGGACCAGCACCTCCTCTACCATCCTTCGTCGGCCGGCTGCCCTCTCCGCGTATAATACGAGTATGTTATAGGTATACCTCGATCGGTCAGCCGACAACCCGCAAAAGATATAATACACCGCCGCCACCGCCGCAAGCAGCAGCATATGGGCATCAAAAGTCGACTTACAACGCGCGAGGCGCCCTATAGTATAACATAGCTATTATATGATGACGATGATTAAATAGAATATTATACTGAGGTTGGGTTGTGCCATATTTTTTTTGTTTTTTTTCTACGCGTATCTCCTCACATCTCGTATCACTTTTATTCCTCGTTATATCCGGAAGTAGTTAAAGTCGTGGCTTGAAAAAAAGATTTTTTTTTTTTTTTTTTATAAACTTACAATCTGTACATACATGGACGGACGTATGTTGAAAAAATTCACACGTTGTCTTCTTCAAATAAACTACATATAAACGATATTGACACAGTTAGTTTAAGCATATACCTTATAGTTACATATACTGTTAATTTAATCTGTATACATCAAATTTGATGACACATTCATGTTTGACACTTTCGAAGCTCACCGTGTAGTCAAACGATTATAATATTAACAGATAATAATGTTAGTAACATGTGTGTATATATGTATAATGTATATATATGTATATGTACGTTAAACCTACAAGATAGGTATAAGATATCATCGCGGTGCGTGATATCGGATAAAGTGTGGAGTTAGACGCAGATAGGATATATACTAATCCATTTCGTTTTTAGATAAGGAAAGTCTGGATAGCGATATTCCCCGTGTAGAATGATACACGCTATCCGGGAAAACCGGCCGCAGAAACCATTGTATAATCATTATGGAAAATCGTCGAGATTATTCAACGATCAGAAATTCCACCATATACATATACATATAGGTAAATAAGTGTAAAAGTACCTTTTCTTCAAATGTACAAATAATAGCTGATAGACGTTGTACAGCCACTGTATACGATACGTAGTTATTTTAGAGGTATAATATGTATTTTTGCACCTGCATGACTATACGTATCATTGTCATATTAATACTATACACTATAGCAGCATGGGCATTGACTCGCGATCAGCTGTGTCATTGTTGATTGCAATAATCGCATATCTCATCAATTTCTCAGAACTTAGGTATATGTATGTATAGGACACGTTTGCAATCTGAAAAACTTCGCAACAATTACTTACATAGTATATTGACTCGGTGACGAATGTTACAACGAATGTATGTACACACGTCACCCTATACAACTGATATTAAAGAATTTCTGTACCAATATGTATAATACAGAAAACCACGTGATTTCCCAGATACGAACAATTGTTATGTATGTTAGATGTACTATAATACCTATATGTATACATATACGGTACATACATATTTAGGAATGCTATTCCCGTCAGCGAGTTAATCTCATCGATTCCATTGTCAGATATACTCGAAATTTTTTTTTTTCATCTATTCATTTTATTCGTCAATCGAATGAATGACCCTTAATTCTTGGCATGAGATCTTGGACCCCGATGCTGTATGCTCGAAGATAGTAGTCGGTGCTCGTTCGTTCGCCCTTGGTTCGAAGAAGTCCCTCGAGTCCCTCGAGCCGTATACATCCGTCCGTACTAAAGAGTATTGACCTACACGACGCCAGTAGCACGGGGTCTTCGTCTCGGTAGCTGATCCTATTCGTGTCATGTGTTCTCTTAGTTTCGACGTATATGTGCCGGGAAATTGAGCTGACCTAACCCACCGGACGAGATCGACGCAAAAAAGAATCATTTTCAAACTAGCTTAACGATAGGTATACTTAATCGTGTACATATTTGTACAGACCGATATAGTAAAGCAACTGAATTCCAATAATAATAATAATAATAATAATAATAATAATAATAATAATAATAATAATGATAATAATAATGATAATAATAATAATAATAATAATAATAATAATAATAATAATAATAATAATAATAATAATAATAATAATAATAATAATAATAATAATAATAATAATAATAATAAT
Source organism: Macrophya alboannulata (assembly GCA_949628255.1). NCBI lineage: Eukaryota > Metazoa > Arthropoda > Insecta > Hymenoptera > Tenthredinidae > Macrophya > Macrophya alboannulata. Next base: position 427,414 of record OX451207.1, on the reverse strand, counting down.
AATGATTTCTGCAATTTCAAAAACTCAATGATTATATACCATTTTTTTTTTTTTTTACTTTATGTCAACGTTTGTAATTTACTTGCGAAATTGATATCAAACGAAGATTGAGATCCTCACGAGCGTATGAAAAATAAAAACGAATCCCCCCCCCCCCCCCCCCGCGCTTTATGCTTTTGCCGCATATGTATAGGTATATGTATATCGGTGTATACCGTACGCATTATGTCATCCCACCAGAGGTGATTCCGCACCGAAGCAACGCAATCCAAGTAGGTATTATCCTTTCTGTGTGCACACCTTCGTTCTCATTTATACCCACTCTGAGAAAAAATATATGAGACCTGCCCCCTCGTCGAGTTGTGGAACCAAGTATAGTATGTATAGGTATATGTATATACCGAACTTAAACCGCGCGTTCGTATTGATTTCAAGTCCCCAAATAGATTTGTTACGTCAAATATTCAAATTGCATCGGGAATATATTATACCTATATATATTGTAGAGCAAAACTAGCGCGGAGAAAAGTGTCCCGTGTCGTTCGACTTGTCCGCCCAACCCCAGCTAAAACTATATTGTTCAGCGATTTGAAAAGAACAATTTTTTCTGTATTATAATTGAACGGGAAAAATAGATTTTCGTTACTTTCTTATATGAAGAAACTTTTCGCTTTTTGAAAGGTACCAACGTGGTGTCAGCCTGTATTACACGTATTGCACCGGTATAGCATTATTTAATTGTTATATAGGTGTACAAAAGAGCGATATGTTTAAATGGCTATAAACTATATAAACAAACCGACGATTAAATATACTGCGAAATTCGCATTGACCGTGAATAATATAACGTTGAAGAGAGAATCGTGATTCGGGATTGCGGGCGTGGGCACGTCGCACCGTGATTATCGATAACTCGTGTCCTTATCGGAGCTATAACGGCGAGGCGTTGCACCGCGACAGAAAACATTGGTGATCCGTGCAAAAGCACGGGTTCGCAACAAATCCCAGCTTTGTTTGAACGTATACATATGTATGTATATGTATATATTTACGATATGATTAGGTTAATTCCATTTGAACTATGTACATATACACCGCGCTTGATATATAACATATACGTGCGTACGTGTTATTGCGAGATAAAGTATGCTTATAACGTACATCGCTATATTGCAAACTTCTTTATTTCTTCTTTTAACAACTCCACTAATTTTTTTTTTTTTTTTTTTTTTTTTACATCACTTTCGTTTATTATAGAATTGGTGGTAAAATTTCGAACTCTGAACTGTTTTATACACGTTAACACTCGCGCGTGGGATAATCGCCATCTGCGGCGTACCTATGCTTCAGCTTAATCGGAGGAACGTGATTAATAACGTATATGTTGTAAACAGACACAGGAGCCAGAGTCTTTGCTTGTTTCTCTTATACGGTCATTCGTATGTATGTACATACACACGTATGTACAATGCATACATACGTGTATCAGATATACAAACCTAGCTATATTTTATACAAGCGCCGTGTGCGCGGTGAATGAATCGTGATCCAGCAGCATATAACCTATACGGTTTATTTTGAATGAAAAGTCGGAAAAAATAAAAAATTCTCTCCCGAATTGAAAAATTTCCACAGAATTTATACATAAATTTCGGAACGAGTGTAATCAAACGGTTTGAAATTTCTTCGACGAGACTGCAGGGAGAGAGAATCGAGGTTCTGCTATTATACGTCCTGTTTCCGATCTTCGCCTGTGAGTCCTTCACCTATAACCCTATAACCTATTATATCGGGTATAATAATATGCACTTTGTTAAAAACAGTTATTTTATCGTTGTAACGATGGACTTTAGATCCATTTTTTTTTTTTTTTTTTTTTTTTTTTTTTTTTAATTCTTCGAAAATTTTTCGGACAAAAATCAGAAATTACTGGTGAAGAGGGAACGAACGGGACGTCGGCAAGGCGCCCCGGTAATCAATAGGGAACTAGCAGCGTACCCGAGTCCTGCCTGCCTGTGCGTATTGTGTATACGAAATACGCATACGTATTCACACACGTATATACGCGAATGCTGACATTGTACTGTATACTGAAAAAAATTGGAAAAAAATAATTAAGAAAATATAGCTAGAAAAACATTCAATTAATATTTCCTATCGCATTAGAATATTCTGTATGGTGTACATATATCGTATATGTACATCGTTACCCTGCACGTATACACTACCGTGTCTCGGAAATTGAACTAGGAAGGCTTGAAAAGCGTTTAATCTGTTCGTATGAGGGAAAGATTGAAGATGATCGTCACGTAGGGGACCCTGTAACCTAGTTTAGTTCATAGGTGGTTCTCCTCTCGTCTTCTTGACGGAAGAACGGAGACGGGGATACGAAAAGTTTGTTCCGACATGCGTCATACCATGGAAAAGAACCCCTTCCCTCTGTATGTGTACTGCACTCACGATCAAATCTCTCTCCCTTTTCACCTCCTTTCACATAATAATCGATTTGTACGTTCCGATTAAATAAACGGTCCCGTGTGGTGCGTTGTAATAATTTCATTGCGCCTATCATATTGCAAATTTTTCTCATATTAATGATATACATACAAAAATCAAATTTTTTATTTACAATTAGAAAATCACGCGGTAACAAATTTACGTGTATAATATCTTATACATACGAGCATTGGGAAATAAAACTGGTATAGGGTTATAGGATGTCGCGCGGCTTGCCGCACGCTGAGCACTAAAATGATGAAGAAAATGTGACAAAAACCAGAATGAGGTTAAAAAAAAGTAAAAAGTTGGAAAGACGCCCTGATTCGGTGAAAGGGTGCCTTGTCGACTCTCTCGAACGCGTATGTATGTATGTACATACATATGCAACACAGCACTGGGTTCTCTCGTATCGTAATATCAAGTAGAACTCACGAAGAACCTCGGGTTCCTTATACATATTCATAAAATTTCACCGCGATTATACTCCATAGCCGCGAGGGCATCCTGCAATTGCATATCTTGATCATTGACCGCCAATTAAAAAAAAAACTTGAATATTTACCACAAATGACGGTGAGTGGGTCAAAATAAAGAAAGAATTCATTATCTTTATTCTCTCTTAATCTCTCTCTCTCGAGTTACAAAACAATAATGTTTTGAGGTTGAAATCCTTTTCACGCACGGCGCCCCCTCCGTCTTCAAAGTTCGGGATGAGCACCCCTGTTCGAAACACATGGCCGACGTCGGGCAGTGAGGCAGCAGGGTACCGAGGGACGCAGGGTGCACCCTTGTCTCTATACATGTGTATGTGTTCAAGCGTATTATATATGTGCGTATGTATGTATGTATGTACGTTACGGAAGATAATTTCGGCGGCGAACTAGCATAGCGTCCCGTACCCCGTACGCTGGAGGGGGGCTTGCCTTTCCTTTTTCGTTTACAAGGAGGGTTCGTCGCCTCCACCCTCTTACATACTCTACTCTGCGTCACGGACGATCGGAAGATATATACTGTTGCCGCTACTCTAGGTGACTCATAGACCTCGGGAGCAATGTATACACACGATTCCTTCCCCGCTGCAGTGAAGCTCCATATACTCATGCTTATGTATGCATGTGAAAACTGTACACCTACTACTCCGAATCTAACGGGTGTCCGAAAAATTTTTTACTTCTCGCTAATTAATTTGGTAGAAAAACGCATTCAAAATTCAATTTCAACTGTGAGACAAGATGGCTAAAGAAGAATCGTGAGTTTCTGCACGTAATACTTCAAATCATTATACTTTCGAAAAACATTTCCGAAGCATTATTTTGTTTTGTATAATATTCAAAAAATAATAAAAATAAAATGGAACCTCTAAGGGCGACCGTGATCGTGAAACAAGAGGCGTACGATCGTAATTCATCATATTATGTATGAAAAAAAAAAAACGAAATAAACTAGAACTTCTCGACTCCCGGACTTTTTTTTCCTCTCTCTCTCTCTCTCTCTCTCTCTCTGTCTCTCTTGACTCTCGAGTGCGCGCAGCGAGACGAGATGAAGATCCGCGGGGCAGACTAACATAAACTAAACAGTGGGGAAATGCGACGAACGAGTGTTCTCTGTATCCTTCTACTACGTACGTAGCACATAGCTAAGTACAGTCAGATATTTTTTTTTTTCTTTTAACCCTTACCGTAGCTGCAACATCACCGTTGGGCTTCCCATCACCCTCCAATATTCTTTGTCTGAGAGCCAACCTGTCCAAACTGGCGAGCCGATAACTACCACCAGATTCACGTTCTCTGGCCAATCTTTCTGCATTACCATTAGTACCGGCGTTAAAACTCGACGTATATTTAGGTAGTGTCGGTGGCGCCTGTCGTGTTTTATCACGATTCAATACTGAACTTGTACTGTACAGGTACGACGAATTGTTAGGTATTGTACGACCGACGGATGCCACCGACGACGTTGTCGATATACTAGTTATGGACGATTTAATCCCGTTAGTTTGCGGAGGGACCGTTGCTGTACCGTTTTGGTTTTCCACCGACATTTTACTTTTTCTTTCTCTTTATTTATTATTTTTTTCTCAACTCTTTTTCAACCAACCCCACGCGTATCTCGTATCTTCCTATATGTATATCTAATCAAAAATCAGGTCTTATCACTCGTTCACTTCTTCCAATCGCGTAAACAATCATTAATATATTAAACCCGGTCGATTTATTATTATTATCATCATTATTATTATCACACACACGTTATCTATTTATTTTTTTCTTTTATGTGTAAAATTATTCACTGTTGTTGAACGATTCTTAACCTCAAAAATTCCCGATTTTATGAATTTTTTTTTTTATTTTACCGTCGAACGTTTTATGTGCGCGTTTGTTATCCAATCAAAGGGAAACTATCACTTTGGAGAATAGGGTATACGAGACGTATTTATTGACTCTTGTTTAACTTTCGATTAGGGTTTTGAGTTATGACCCCAGAGTCTATTAAACGCTAACAACACCTCGCACACAAATTGACGTAAGAAGAAGTAGAAGAAGAAAATATATCGAATGTATGTATATTTTTCCAGTGTCTAAATGAGCGTATGAGATCGTAGTTGAATAAAAACAGCCTTGCTCTCTGTGCGTAGTAAGATAAACTTGTTTGAAAAATGGTAGAGATCGTAACGCTTCTTCACAATTTACGAACGCCGGGTTGCGATGCGATGTGATGATGATTCACGTTTACGAACCGGCCGAACGGAACGCAGACGAAAACGACGATACCACTCTCACTTTTCGTTCCATTGTTATCACCACGTATTATATACCTATATACACATGTATACGTATAATGTATATAGAGATCAGTTTCTACAGAGAGTTAACAGTCTAATTACAGTGTACGAACTACGAATGATGAAAACTGAAAGATCTTCGGTGGAACTTTTGACTCAGAATGATGATTTAACCACATAAACTTTATGACAAATAATATCCTCTGTTAATTATATATGTTATAATTATGACCGTAAATCTCTCCTGTAATCGTTTGTTATTTATTCTTATTTGAACACACAAACCTTTCGTCAACGCATACAATTATGGAAAAATTAATTCGCTCAAAGACTGACAGGAGAGACCAAGCGGCGACTCGAGCAGTGCCGACTCACTCGCGAACACGACCACGCCTGACGCAGCTGCTGCGCGCGGTGGGGGCTAAACTACGACAGCCCCCCCACCACAACCCTCCGCACCCCACGGAACCCCTGGTTCCGATGTACCCCATAGGCGCAGGACCAACGACTGCCAACCAGTCGGACTTGGAGCATAGAGATATGTGTCTAATATGCGGCATACCCTTGTTCTCATCGGCAGTGGGACAGTATACATTAATGCTCCGAGTATGTAATCGTATTGTATGCTCGAGTTATATTTTACTAAGTATCTGTAATAACGAAGAGCACACACAATTTTGTGTGTGTCCTTTAGACGTAAGTATATATAAGTATGCTATTGTAATGAGTTCCTCAAAATACAGATAGTACGTATATTTCTGGGAGGTTTGGAGATAAACGAAAGTTTTGTAGAGATAAATTTGATGGTGCATAAATACTAAAACGGCAACGATATATCGCAAGAAGCGTTATCGTTTCGGGGAAAAAGATCTTAGGCCGCGGGTATACCTAGACAGCAAAACTTAAACTTCTAAATTCCCTGAAGGTTTCTATTGGTTTTCCGATAGCGGAATTCGGTTTATTTTTCTTCTGACCCCATGTACTCATATAAGTATGTATTTCACGATGAAAATTTTTGTACGTATACATTTAGAAATTGGAAATTAGGATTTCAGTCTAATTCTTTCTACTTTTTTTTCCCTATATCGATTCCGTACAAATAGACACATCCACCTCACATATTCGCCAAGAAGATTCCTTACATTTGCGAGTTTTATGGAGCCACCTTTTTGGAGTTTCCTCACGCTATCATAAATTAGAAAAAATAAAATAAAATAAAACTAAACTACCTCGACTACATTCTGGTCGCTTCGCTCTACGTTATCACGCGCAGGCTTCAATGGTTTCAGACTTTTGACTTCCACCTATGCACTTTTGTTTGTTTCACAAGCGACCGAACGACGTTTAAACGATTGTTAGTCAAATGAGTAATTTTGCGTATAGTAGGTATAGAAGAATGCAGTTTGTACTGCGGCGAGTTTTCTATACAAAAGTTTGTTATTCTTCATTTTCTTTTTTTTTTTTTTTTTTTTTTTTTTTTCTCCTCTTAGCTGTGGCCATTGAAGCGTAGGTACGAGAACTTGGCAAGAAGACCTTCAACGTTGTAAAACTTGTACGTATATAATTACGTATGTAAAAAATAAGTAACTCTTTCTATTGTCTCATTAGTCAGAGCTGCAGTGAGTGTATTTACGTACACATAGATGGATACGAGCCGTATATCGAGGAATATCTTCCGGAAAGTATGTATAGGTATAATACGTACGGAGAGAGTCACTTGACGTTTCTGCCAGTCAACCTCAACGGGCTCAAGTACCACAGAATGTTACAACAAAGGAGGTTTCAATTCTCACGTCTCAAAGATCACAAGGCTCCATTATTCCTCACCGCGTCAGGGGGCGCGCCGATTTACTTTTCAAAGGCAAACCGTATAAGGTTTTGAACAGGAAAAATAATTACTCAATTTATTTACCCTGAAAAGAAAATTTTCAATCTATGGATTGAAGGGGGAAGAAAAAACAAAACCGAAATTGTAAATTGCGAAAGTAGACGAATATAAAAGAGAGAATAAAGAAGAATTTATATGACGGCATTTCTGCTTTTTTTGTACTTTAACGATAAGGTCATATCTAGAGAAACGATCCGACTAAAAGAGAAAAGGAAGTAATAATATTAGTGGATAAAAAATTGAGCCCCGAAACCTGGCCCAACCTCAACTAGGATCCGGTCCGTCGTTGGATCGTTATAGGTATAGACGACGAGGAGGTGGATCATATATCCACCCACGTGTCATACATACAAATGTATGTTATCGAATGCAGGTGGCGTTTGAAAACATAACAGTAGATAGATAAAACCACGTCTGGTTTACAGGCCGTTCTTTATATACGTTCAATGGTCTCCAGAAGCACCAATTACGGCGTCTTATGCTTTCAACGCATCGCCTTTATCCCTTCTTTCCTTCACCTCGCCTCGCCTCGCCATGAGGGGCATTCTGTTAGATACTTCCTATTATCGTATCTAGCATACCAATTAATCGAGACACTCCATGCTTGACTAATATACTATACACGCATAACGATTTCGTTTACCCCTACCGCAACACACGTCGTATTAGGATCAACCAATCATAATCCCTTAATGAAATATGCTGTGATCTATTTTATGAAACATATTATAACATTACTTTCGATCGAAAAGATATCGATAAAAAAAAAAATTTCACAAACCGAATTAATTGTTGAAAAAAATTGTAAAAATTAATTATAAGAAAAAAATCAACGTGAAAGACAGAAAAAAAATGCGAATACGACACACAAAATATCAAAAAAAAAAAAAAAAAGTGAAAAAGAATTAGTCACCAGATTGCCATATGTATTCCTTTCAAGTGACCAATATTAATATCATTTAATTGTAACAAAATATACATATAAATGTATGTATAATATGCATACACGATTATACCCACGCACTGCCATGTTAAGTGCTTAAAAGCTTGAAAAATATAGAATTTGTGATAGTTCGAACTACCTGTTGAGAAGAAGGTTGGCTCTGTCCTTGCTGGTTGTATTTAGCGAGCATCGCAGGACTCAAACGGCGTCTCGTAGCAGCAACAGGCGTCGACATTTTATGAAATTTTTTTTTATCCAGATTTTCTTTGATTTATTAAATTTTTTTTTTTTTTTTTCTTTTGAATTTCGTTTCTCAATCGTTTTATTCCTCTCAGTTTTTATTATTCGCACTCACCACGTGCCCCCGAATCGTATGAACAAAAAAAAAGTTCACTTGGCTAAGAATTTCTTCTGCACTATAATATTAATTCATCGCAGTAATCGGTAAATCATAATGAGAATCTAACACAAAAAAAATACATGCACTATTTCTTTCTGTCTGTCTCGGAGAGAAGTGAGAAAGGGAGAAAAAAGATACAGCGTTTTTTTTTTAGGATCCCGATAAAAAATTTTCAAGATCACTATTCATTCTAGTCTCACTGAAATATATACCTATATACCGAACGTAGTTCATTCTGTTTTAAATACTGTTGACAGAATGTATTAATTTTTCAATTTAAAAAATTACTTGCATCCTATAATTATATACGTATATTACACTGCTCTAATAAACCGTTGCCGCGACATCCTCGCAGTGAGTCTCTGATTGTGGTTTATGTATAAATCTGTAGTCTCTCGGTTCTGATTCTGATTTATACCGCAACAGTATATAGCTGATTGTGAGCGAATTGAAATAACTAAAGGTTTTTGCCAGCTCCGTATGAATATAATTGCGTTAGCCAATTGCTGATATAACAGTACGCTAAAAATTTCGATCTTCTAATAAAACTGCACTGCAGCGTGAATATAATAGGCAATATAAAAAAAATATATATATACATATATATAATATATATACTGGGTGGAGTATTGCAGGTCAACTTAGGTTTTTCAAATAGAAACTTATTTCTTTTATTTTTGCAGATTCGTGTTCTGCATGAGAAAATAAGAAACTTTTGTTCGAAACATTTTTTTTTTTTTTTAATCACAATTTTTCGTGGTACTTTTTTTTTTTTTTTTTTTGAAAATTCAAATTTAAATTTCGAAAATAATTATTTTTCATAAATTTTTTTATATTAATAATATTTGATTGTTTGCATCAATTTTAATTTTAATTCAAATTCAAGTTAGGTCAAATTTAGAAAAAAAATCAAATTGAAAACCAAGTAACACGAAGAGTTGACATGTTCAAAAAAAAAAAAAAAAAAAAAAATGTTTCGAACAAAAGTTTCTTATTTTTTGTGTCAAACACGAATCTGCAAAAGAAAAAAGGTTTCCATTCGAGAAACCAAAGTTGACCTTGAATTCAAATGACCTTGATACTTCGACTTTGGAAACAATTCAAAAACACTATCTTGTGTCCTCCTTGAAACCATGATACTAATGTCTAGAACATTTTTTCATATCTCGCCTCGTTTGAGAGAAAATTGCCTAGGTCACTATGAATGCCCCACCCTGTACATATTCCTAAAAATAGTTTTTTTTTTTTTTTCTCAACGACGTGTTCGTGATATATATAAAAGTACAAAGTAAAGGAAACCTAGATATACGAGAAAATACAAATTGTACCATGATTTTATCAAACCACGCCCACGGGTCTTTTCATAACCGCATGGATATATGAACTCGATGCATATAGGAATTTTATGAAATTATTCAAATGACTGTGCAATAATGAACTGACTCAGTAATAATCCAAACTATGTATACATGTATACGTCTTGAAAATCAGAAATAAGTCGATGCGCGTTGATTTATTCGAATCGCGAAAGTATTATTATATTTTATCATACAGGTTACATGGCTATATAAAGTACGTGTGATTAATAAAGACATGGTCAGATTTTAGAATTTGATATGATAAAGAAATTTTAATTATACTAAAAGGAAAAAAAAAAAAATTTCAACAGATATGATAGGCGAAATGAATATTCGATTTATCGTTGCACTATACAATGCGAATACTACTATTGAACAATTAACGATGCAACTGCAGAACACTAAACGACGACGTGGTGTAATAACGCGCTCACACATACAGTAAATAATATATTCCAATAGCACTCTCGACGAATATAATTTATAACTGAAATATAGATAAAATATGAATTTTGTTTATATGTACCCACAATTACACTGAATAGCTAATGCTAAATTGGCTAAAAAATCTGCCAATCCTATCAACAAATATAATCACCGACGTACAGTGAACGAGACGCGAGTTGACTGGTTTGTAAGTTTATCAAGACTGAAGTGTAAAAGTGTACATATAACCGAACGTATGTCCCGTGTCTCTTATCAGTGTTGGAGCTGTTGGTGACTTACCGCTGCCGTGGTGACCGCGATGACGTTGACGTAGTCGTAGTCGTCGTCGTCGTCGTCGTCGTCGTCGTCGTCGTCGTCGTCGTCGGTGTTGAACGACCGGTGGACCAACATCCGCGAAGAACCGGAAACAAAGTGGCAGGGAGTGGGGAGGTGGAGGGACAAGCGCGGGCAGAAGAGAAAAGGATAAATAACGAAAGAAAGAAATTAAGGGAGGGGGAGAAGTTGGACAAAACGTCGAGTGGGATGCAGTAATCGCGTTATGAGGGAATGTGGAGAGAGTGGGAAGGAGCCAGGAACAACAGAGCATTAAAAAATGACAATTATAATGAGAGGGTGATTTCATTAAGCATATAATATTTCCGATGTGTGATCACTGTTTCAACACCTATAATTGCGGTAAGAATTAACCAGCGATTGCAGTCGCCGCCATACATCGCATGTTATATATTTATATGCTCAACCAGATTAGCATAAAATTCGCATTCCTTTAATCACAGAAACGATAGACTTGAATATATAAGGGATTCAAAAATTGCTTACGAGGGTTCTGAGGCACGAGTACAACGGTGGTGGTTTCCATATTGTTGAAACACAGCGAAGAACTATGATCGAATTCTAAATGTTTTTTTTTTTTTTTGTTTTCACGATGTAATCCTTCCGTGGAATATCGGCAATACACTATTTCAATAACTTGTTAATCATCTAAATTGCGAATCGCTGCACTAACGCGCGGGATAATTCTCCATACCGTACGTACGTATACCTATACGACGATATATGTATGTAGATGTAGATGGAGACGCGCGAATGAGCTGCAGTGCCTACCTGACTGAAATAGATTTTTGAAAAGAGTTGAGAGAGAAAAAAAAACCCACGAGAATTCCAAACCGATCTAAACTGCAGGCAAGCGAGCTGCGACCAATGTCAGTTATATTTAGAATTCAAACTGCACCCTAATCTCATTCGTAGTAGGTATGTATATAATGTATAGTACGTATACGCGATGACGAATTTTTCAATTCAAAATCCGCTCTTCTATATTCATATAATCTATAACTCAACTCAATAAATCACAAAAGTTTATTCGCTGTTATTTTCACACGTTTCAAATATTTATTCGACGATAGTTGGTTTGTGCAGGTATTAATTAACACTTATATAATATTATCACTTGTATAAGATATAACCCAGACGTATTATTATTTTTATTCGGTATATGTATATAAAAGTTTTAATGTCTGCCTGCAACTGCTGCAGTAATTGGACTGCTATTCGTAAAACCGAATATTAAAGTTTGTTATAGTTCACTGTTTAAAAAACAAAATAAAAACAATTTTTAAACACGTCTTTGTCCCCGCAACAGTACGCGGTGCTTATTGTACAGTGATCTGAATAAGACTTCAGTGAATTAGAAGAACAGATATATATCGTGTGTTCAAGGGAAATATTAAATGTAACATGTATATGAAGAAATCAATTTTCTTCAACAATTGGAAATTACTGGAGTAGTCACGTCTGTTGCGGAATTTTGTTCTTATTTATCGAGGAAAAGAAGAGAAGAAAAAAAAAATTCAGGATATGACGACCGACGATCCGTATACTCCTAAGTTTAAAGTAACGTCCAAAGAAGTCGACCGCAGGCTGAAGACCTCTACTACACACTACACACCACCACCACGTCCTGCTGCCACACTAGTCGTGCTCGACTGAACATAATCCAATGGAATTTATAAGGCTTCAGTTTATACAGAAATGTAATAAATAAAGGGGATTTTTTTTTCCTTCAAAATTGGATCGTATTATGCGGCTGCCCAGTCATCGTTATGAGCCGCAATATATACAAAGGACAAATGCTGCAGCTCAGCGTGCGGCAAAAAAACACAAATAGAAAAAAGGAAAAAAAAAAAGGAAAAAATAATTTCACATATTATGTACGTAAACTGCAAGCGTGGTTTCACTTTTAAATTTATACATAATAATGTTGTTGTTTATATATATTTTTTTTCAAGTTGACACTTTGCAGTAACGAATTTGAAAAATTGTTTATCAGAGTCTCGGTAATTGCTACAGCGATTATGAAACGCGTGCGCGTATGTGATAAAAATGTATCAGCTATGGGTGACCATATACATGTGTTTTTTTATTATATTTCCCGCACAAATTTTGTAAACTGCAATAATGAAATTCTCCACTGTTATATTTATACTGTTCAATTGATATCTTTATATGTTTCCGTAACTGTATAAGAACGTGGTTATAGGTAACAAATATTTTCAGATCGATTGATTGGAAAAATTGTCTTATCGCTATATATGGTATATAACCACGATTATAACCAGAAATTGAATATTAAATTTATTTCAATTATATATAAATGAATAAAATTTCGACCACTAACAATTGTCACTGTTCTTTTATTTAACACACGATATGTTTCTATAATTTGATTGTTCAACTTGACTGTAAAAATTCTTTTATTATACGTTAAATATATGTATACGGATTATATTAATATAATCATCAACGAATTATTGCGAATAAAATGAAATAATCTTGAAATTTATTGTATCACTCATTATAAGATGTACGACGATCTAGATTCCTCCAGTATGCAGTGCAGTTGCAGCCACGAATAAACACCAGACACGAACTTAACGTACCGAATACAGAGACTGTACTAAGGTTCTATCCTGTGGTTCGCTATTGCTTACTTATAGGTATGTATATACGTATACGTGTGCGTGAGTGAGTGTCACGCGACGCGACCATTGCGAGCACATATATGTATATACGTACGTGGTGTCACTACACATACACGTATATGTATATACCTCTAGTCCTTATGCATACCTACTGCACATATTGATACAAATCTGGATAAATATGCTTATATATGTATAGGTAGATTAGTTCACAGTATATGACTATTTATGTACCTATACGTATGCCGATATATGTATATACGGTTAGTATATAATGTATAGAATATATATGAATACACGTAGGTATATGTATGTATATATGGACCTACATGAACTTTGAAGTGCAATACAATTAAAATTTCAGAGGCCACATATCGCGCCGGGCCGAACTCTCTCGGACTCCGCGTCTCTCCAGCCAAGTGCAGTGGTATGTATGTATGTATGTACATACATACCTATGTACGCTGCGAGGCAGTATAAGCGTAGTGCAGCGCGTGAGATTTTTTCTCCCTCACATCCCAACTTATACTTATATGCTGTGTACATACATATATACGTGAGTAGCTTTGATTTAACGCCGGTATATGTATATATGGTAGATGGTTCGTAAATTTTGAGGGGGTATTTATGAAGTTAATTATTTTACGTTGAGAGTTTCTGAAGCACATCACTCTGAAGCCATAGCAGCAGCAGCCCTACCGTGTAATGATAACCGAATTACACTACGCGGTACTCTCATAGGTACTTGCAACTGCCTCATGCAGCCTGCAGTGCAGGATACAGGCCAACGCGGACGATTTTAAAGTTTTCCGAGGTGTGGAGAAGGAAGATTTATATAAGCAAACGAGTAATTGCATTTTATCGTCTTTTTTTTTTCAACACTTATTTAATTTATTTGGTTTTACAAACGAATAGAATGTCTGCGTAGTCCTTGAAATATGGAGAATTCGGAAATTCCATTATAATCAGTCATAAAGATACGTGTGGAATCTTTCATTTTAGTGTACTATTACATATACATTCATGGTATGTACCTAAATAAAGACTTTCTTATATGATGAACGATTAAACATTCTTTTAATAATCGTATAACCAGACCAGCAAAAATGCAGACATAAGAAGAAGAGCTGCATTCCATAATACGAGATATCATAGAGAGATAGAGAAAGAGAGACAAACGCGTACATCAAGACTAAATTCGACTGTGAAATTCCATCCACTTATATGCCTTACTTACGGTCTATTTAGTTACTTAAATCTTGAATCGTGCGGTATGCCTGCCTCGGATTCCCGGTTCCCAACTTATGAGATAACAAGTCGGTAATTAAAAAAAAAAAAAAAAAAAAAAAAAAAAAACAACAAGTTCCGTAAACGGATTGAAGAACTACGAATATCACATGCATATGAAATCGATAGAAGATGATAGAAATTTAATATTTTATTTTATTTTTCGTTTTTTCGAATGTTAAAACACGAGCAGTCCAATAAAAATCACGTAATTAATAAATTAGACAAATTTTCCCATCCTGTTGAGTCACTTGTGATTTCATACAATTTGGTATCAAAACAAGACTTTATACCTATACGTGTACAGTCATAATAAATAGGTGCAGTTAACTAAACAATTTACTTTCGGTCGTTCGGCACGTCCCGTGGTAGTTTTTATTGGCATAACGAGTTAGTAGAAAATAAAGGTCTGAGACAAAATTCTGGTCCGTAAGTAGTGACGATGACGTGTATGCAGTCTGGAGTAGTGACGTTGAAGGTATAAAAATAGATCGACAGACTGCAATCGATAGCTAGGTATGTACTGGATAAAAGTGAGAGAGAAAGATATAACAAAGCGAAACCACAAAAAAAAAAAAAAAAAAAAGAGACACGGATGGTTTCTCCTCTTTGCGATTATATGCGTATACGCGAGAAGAGAAGACAGTGATGACATATAAATTGTGAGTGTGCGTATCGATGATAAACGCATATACTAAGAAACAGAGATAGCCTATAGATATTAGAGAGCGGTATATAACGAGCTCTCGTATTGCATTATCTCTCCTTTTTCCGTTCTGCCTTCTACGAAGGCTTCAGATAATAACAGTCATTCAAACATTCACTAGACTTGATACTATAAAACTTGATTTATATTTCCATTTAATATATAAATTTTATAATTATATATCAATTTTTGCGCTTCCGAATGAATAATAATATATGTAGCGCAAATCTGTCAAGCCGCAATCTGCTTGCTAATTGCTGTGTATATAGGAAAAAAAAAAAAAAAAAAAAAAAAAAAAACGTCGTCTCTTCGGTTCTAAACTCCCCCTGCAATAAATTTCAATTACAATCGCGTTAACATTAACCTCCGCGCAATAAGCTTTGGAAAACAAAAGCATCACCCCGGTTACTTTGTATAATTATTCTCGTTTCATGCAGCCTCGATACTTGTAATATACGCATTGCAGGTACGGAATTACCGGACCGTGTACGCGGTGTAGGTGTAGTGCGTGTCTAAAGATATAACGTTTCGTTAGCATGAAAAGATGTGACGGTAGACCGAGAACAATGTACCAACAAGAAGGCAGGCATGGGCACCGAGCTCGACTCATACACGAGGAGCACTAGAATCTCAAGTGTGAAAACAAACCTACCATTAATTAAATGGGAAGCACGTGGTCAGTGCGTCTCATTCCACGCCACGTTAACGCGAGGCGAAACGTCGTCTCGTTTAACGTTATCAGTTCGTTATCGGTTTAAACGGGCGTTGGCGCATTCCGAAACGAATAAAAAAAAGCTATAGAGAGATAACCGGGCGTTTACCGTATCGTGTTGTTTCCTAAATATTTGAAAGACAGCCGGGTTTGAGAACCGCTGTTATCTATCGTCCTTTTTTTCTTTCTTGTTTCAAGTTTTTGCCCCAAAACGGATCTTTAATGAATTCCATCGAATCTACGACACGCTGCATTTATACAGAGCCAGACGGGTTTTTGAGTCGTTAAAATTAGAACGTAGGAACTTGACACAATCATCATCTCTGCTACTAACGAAGAGAGTGTCAAATTTCATATTTTAACCCAGTTTCGGTCTAACTTGGTCATATGCTGTATTGGTCTTATAATTTACCAAGCCTATAATTAAATGCAGCGTAATGTGTCCGTTGTATGCACACACGGGCGCCAACTGCAACATGGATGTGTCAGTGAATGGAGCGACTTTAAAAATGGTCCCC
This sequence comes from Macrophya alboannulata, assembly GCA_949628255.1. NCBI lineage: Eukaryota > Metazoa > Arthropoda > Insecta > Hymenoptera > Tenthredinidae > Macrophya > Macrophya alboannulata. Next base: position 410,893 of record OX451207.1, on the reverse strand, counting down.
ATCGAGTTTGTTTGCGGACTTATTTTCGGCCTTCCCGTGTTTACCTTGAGATAATACCGTGAAAGGTATGTCGCGTATATACTACTTCACTCCCGCCTCGGTATAAACAAAAAGTGTAACTAACTTATAAACAGTCACGGACTGCAGAGATGCGGATTATTTGTTTATCCAACTAAATATATCAAACATTTGCCATCCTAAGAACTGAAATTATTAGTTTTTTCCGTAAAACTTCGACCCCTTCAGATAAACAGTGTATTTGTATGATGTTATTGTTTGGAATAAATAAATTCACGTATCTAAAATTCTTTGTTACTTTGATCTGGAAAACACGTGCCATTATTACCCTACTTTTGTGTTTTCCTATTCCAGCGTTACTCGCAGGAAACAGTAGTAACAGGTGTCTTGAAGCAGGTTGAGGCAAACGAGCCGAACCAATTCCCTATACTGTAGGTGAAAAGTTGTTTATGCCATTTATGGTGTTAGCACAATGCAGATATTGTAAGGAATTCCAAGGCCGGCGTGCGTATTCGGACGACAAAAATCAACACGTATAGTCGTTTATCATTGATAAACATGGCGATCAAATTCGATGGGGAAAGGCTACAGTATAATAAAAATGAATTTCTTCGTCAGTTCGAGGAAGTAATAATAGCAGATATAAAGATTGATAGGATAGGTTAGGTCCGCAACGTATTGACCGGCCGCGGCCGTGTAGCAGTGCCAGCTCTGCGTATTGACGCAAATATTTGGCGCCCTCAAAATGGTCGTCGGTTGAGTTGACGTGAGGCAAGGGATATTCGCATGTTTCGTAGACCGTGTAACCAAACTTTAATAGAGCCAATGATACATACCACTTCTCTGCATTTTTCCGTTAATCATATATCAATAATTCTCAGTCATCACTTCACTATGTCATAAAATACACGATTTAATTTTAACAAATACCCGGAGACCCTAGGGAACACCGACACATGAACGCGAAACAGCGCGACGTAGCTCCCGGACGTGTGTTTTCAAATTTTCTCGAACTACGATCGAGAACTGCGCGCGCATCATGACAGCGGCGTAGGAGGTGTTCGATTTTTGAAACTGAGAAAATTGTTACGTTAAATAGGAAATGGGTATCGCATAAGAACAATTTCTATTAAAAGTTGTTGGTTTTTCAACTAAAGTTGCGTATATTATACATGGAAAAAAAGGCAGAGCTCGAAACGCACGATAACTTCCTGAAATAGAAAAATACTGCACAAAATTCGTTCAACGCACCACCAAATTATACAGATCTGAAATTGGTAGATTCAAACGTTTTTAACAGTGTGTACTAATGTATTTTCTTCCGAAACATGCATTACGTCGAACAAAAGGGTTCCGAGTATGTTTTTGTCGGTAATTGGTATCGAATTTAATCATCAGATGGCAGTAGGCGGCAGTAGTTTCTTCTATTATAGTACGTTATAGTCTAAAAAATCGACCGAGCACGAATCGAGTTGTCGATTAATTGCCGGACAACCAGATTTCCCGCCAAACATAACAGCCAATTGGAAGATCGATAGTTGTTTACAAATGGCGTTTCGCGCAAATAATATTGAAATGCGATATACATTGATCAGAGGATAAGTTTGTGATAATGAATCCCAAGAAGTGGTTCTGCTTGAAAAAAACATCCCATAGCTACACGCTAGATCCTTCGTTGAATGAAATAAAATCGAGTAGTCGGCTCTGTCACAAATCAAAAACCCAACTAACACACCTTGCCTTTGATCAAATTGGAGAACGCTTACTGGCCGTTGATGCTGAGGGACTTGTTACCCTGATTGAACTTGAGCAATGCATGCGATACTGCAAACTTGGCACGGTACAATCTTGTACATTTATAGCTTTTAATCCGACAAATAAAATTGAAATACTGGTCGGATCGATGGACGGTGGTATCCAAATCATTAAAATAAATGGAGATACGAAGGATCATTGTTCAATAAAGGGCCACAAGTTTCCTGTGACACATGTATCCTGTTACAAAGGCTACACCTTGTCTTCTTCTTCCAAAGAAGTTATAATCTGGGATCTTTCCACCTGTACCAAGGTCCATCAGCTCAGATTTTCAACAACTAATATCAGTCTGCGAAAGGCCAGTTTTTCATCTACAGGATCGATAGCTGCGCTCTATAGCGACTGCACCATGCAGGTCTGGGAATTTCAAAAATTGGAACAGGATGTCAGAATTGACCCCAGATCTCTGGGACTAAGAGCCGTTAGAGACTATGAATTCACAAAAGATGGAAGAGCAATGATATTGGCAGGAATTCCCAACATTGTACTCATCCTAAATACGTTTAAATGGGACTTGATAAAACGTCTTGAGTTACCAGATGGGTTGGCCTCTATAAAAGAACTTGGCATTCTGCCCCAGCCACTGGATGGAGGGGCGAATAAAATTTTAGCAATATTATCCTCCAATCGTACTTTGCATTTCTTAGATCTAGGCACATCTAGTTTTGTCCCACTAGCATCGAACGAGCCTATTGTTGGGGCTAGCCGAATCAGTATATCTCCAAATGGGCGATACATAGCGTTCATTGATATTACTGGAAGTTTGAGATTGGAAGTAGCCGACACACTGTTATCCCTGGGGTTGAAACCGAAGACAAAAGTCAGAGGACCAGGCCGACCACTATCTCATGGAGCAGAGGCTCATTTGAGGTGTGTCAGGCAGTTCATCAAAGAAGAATTGAATTTAGAACGGCTCATGCCTATCCTGAAAGAGTTTGGAGAGTATCCCAGTAAACATCGTTCCCTGATTTGGACTTCGATCTTGGCATTGCCCAGAAATCGTAACGCCTATGCAGCTCTCGCCAACAAGACGCCTCATCAGGGACTTACAGAAAAGATTCTGGCTAACTACCCCTTGGCGGATAGAAGCAAAGCCTTGTTTTTGGCCACAATTGTTAACTGCTTAGTTCACTGGTGTCCTTTACTTTCGCAGAGTACTTTCCTGCCACGTCTGGTTTTTCCATTCCTCATTGTGTTTCAGGTAGTAAATGTCCATGCTGAGAATTGCATACGTTGAATAACGAATTTTTTTACGAAATGATTAATAATCGGAATTGCTGTTTCAGGGAAACCACGTTCTAGCTTTTGAAATCATCATCTTCCTCTTGTCAAACTATTGTCAACGATGGTTCGAATACCATCCATTGCCTCCGTTAAACGTACTAGCTATGCTTGAAAACGTTTTATCCGAAGCTGACCCTGTGCTTCTTAATTATTTTTGCGAAAAAGGAATAACATCGAGCGACTATGTCTGGCCGTTATTGCAAACTATGATGAGCGAAGTACTTTCCGGAGATGAGTGGTTGATTCTGTGGGATCATCTCTTCTCATATGGTCGTTCATTTCCATTACTTATGAGCGCGCTTGCCTACAGTATTTGCTCCCGTGAAGTTATTATGTCTCAATTACGATCTCGTGAGGATTTCACACGTTTTTACCATGCTCAGGGTCATGTCAGAGTCATTGATCTACTCAGAGTAGCCGATCGGCTGGATCACAACACACCGTATCATCTCCACCCTGCCAGATATTTTAGGTCTGAGATTCCCATTCCATAAATTAGCTGGTATATAAGGGAATATCTTTATGATAAAATTTATCGGCAATTTTTTAATTTAACGTAATTTTTATACAGAACCACTATGTCTCCTTTACCTAAAACGGGGCCATACCCCTCGTTTCTGTATGACCAGTATCCAAAGTTCCTTGCAGAAGGTTCACAATCAGAGTTGCTGAAATTACACCGAGAGGAGGAGCAAGCGACGATACTCAGACAGCATGAACGTTGCAAGTTGAGATTTCTCGAGGAAAAGAGATTACGTATGGAGAGAGAGAAGTTCCTGAAAGAGGTGGATGCCGCTAGAATTGATGGTGAATAAACAAATGATTACGCAATTAATATTTTGAAAATCGAATTACATTGATATCTTGAATACCGAGGTTTCCTATTTGTCATTTACAGAGCTGCGTCAATGTTATGCAGCAAAAATTCGCAACGACGAACTTGGTTTGAAGAACATCTACATACAAAAGGAAAATTTAAAACGCCATCCTCCCCACAATTCTAAAGAATTCAATGACGATGTTGAAGAAAAATCTTCAGACGAACAATGGCAAGATAAAAATTGCCAAAAGTTACAGGATCAAGTACAAAAACTAGAATTCGAAGTCCAATCGTTATTGAAAGGAGTAGATTGCAGTACTACTACACAAACTACGATCTGCAAATAATTGCAAGCTTTTTACCAAAAGGACTCTCAGCTGTACAATACATATGTAGCATTATACATCAGGGAAAGTATGTGGTGATTCTTATTCGCAAAACTGCACAGTGGTCCAACATTGTTTGTAAATAATTGTAGATACATATTAAGTAATTTGAGTCGCTCTAAGAATGGGAATATTGCTACGAACGTTATCGAAATATAAAATGCGGATAACAATATGTATGTTGTATTTACACAAATATTATACAAAATATTAAAACGTGAGAATAAATTCTACATTTGTACAAAGTTTTGGGAATGTTCCATTATTTGTCATTTCATTATCCTTTATTGATAAATTCAACTAGTCATATTGTACAAGAGAGTGTACAGGGGCTGACAACTTGCTGCGACCGTTGAGCAAGGGCAACTCTATGACCACCAGGCATTCTACAACTTCTGCTTTAGCCACTTTCAGTAATTGAATAGCTGCCTCCATGGTTCCTAGAATTTAAAACAATGTTTAAAATTAGAATCTTCATTCACACACTCTGTTCGCAGACTTGATCATTTAGTCAAATGTAACTCGCCACGAACAGTATGTGTCTGCCAGAGAAAAACTAAAACTGTATATTATATATAGAAGCTGGACAAAAATCTGAGTTTCTGAGGCTGCTGATTACAAGATGAATCTTATAGCTAAAAATTCTTTTTGCTAATCATCTACACAGAATAATTCTTGACTGAATATAAAGAAAACAAGCCTAAGAAAATTATGTTTTATGATTCATATAGCACCTCCGGTAGCCAGGAGATCGTCGACGATTAGCACCCGTTTACCTCTGATCTGATCGTTTTCTTGAATTTCTAGGGTATCCTGAAAGTATTAAATGTTTTATAGAATATAATTAATTTTGAATAACGAAAAAAACAAAATAAATATTCACCTCTCCATATTCAAGTTTGTAAGTTTGCGATACAACCCTGCCAGGTAATTTGCCTTTCTTTCTTATTGGTACGAATGGTTTCTTCAACTCAGCGGCTAGTAATGGTCCGACGAGAAAACCTCTGGCATCCAAGCCTACGATTGCATCCACTTTCAGAGACCTGGTATGCTCTATCATGAGATCCAGAAGCGCTTGTGTTGCAGCAACGTTGCTAAAAACTCCAAAAACGTCTCTGAAAATAAAATATTGATTGTTTACCCAACAGATAATAATTCGCTACTTAATTAGATAATTATATCGTCCTTGTAGCACTTGCCTGAAGACAATTCCCGGCTTGGGAAAGTCCGGGTAATAGCCGATGGAATTTTTTACGATTTCTATCTTTTCTGCATTGTCCATTATCGTTATTTTGAAAGCAAATTAATCGGAAAAGTGGTTGAATTTACGGAATTCGGTATACTCACTATATTATTTCAAGCGTTTAGACTAACCTATACAAGACACGTAACAGTTAAGCAACAGTTGTACGTATACATCCACGACACAACAGCCACGCGTATGATAATTACGATATATTCCTCAAAATTGCGAAACGTTTCTGAGTTGTTGTGTATTACGGTAAAGATGAAAGCAGTAACGACATGCAACATACAATACGTATCTGAAGTGGCGGATATAGCCTCTCCGTGTGATCACACATTGTTTTTTTTTCTTTTTTATTTTGAACACGTTGGATATAATAGGAAGGGATAGAGCAAAGGTTAAAACAAATGTCAAAATAGATCCCAATTTATCAATCTAATCTACTATCCGCTTCTAATCTCACATATCGACTGTAAAAATGTGTTATCTTATAACTTAAATGACGGGTTGATCGAACGATGATTATAAACTTCGCGCCACCGAGTGCGAAAAGCGGAAACGATGAAGCTACGTTGGACAAATCCGATAGATCTAGATTTGAAATTGGAACTTGCGGCATTTCGGAGTTCGGATTTTAACTCACGACCGGAGACTCGACTGTTCGTAACTCTTTATTCATAGTAAAACTCTCTACCTGGACGAGGTCTCGTTGATTACTAATGAGAATTGGTAAATATTATTGACACGTCTTGTGCTCTAGACGTCGGCCATCCCGATCCCGCCCTACTTCGTAATTTGGACATTGTCGTCTCCCTCCTTAGATCGCGAGGTAGTACCAGCAATAGAAAATGGCCGGCGGCGCGCCGTGATAGTGTTGTCAAAGAGCCCTGTCAATACTATATTGTGTTTATTTACAAGGAATACGTGATAAATTTTTCTTCAAATGGAACTCGAAAGTTTAACTAACGTTTGGTACGTATTATGAATATAATGAAATCGAATCACGAGTGTTAATTATTAGTGAATAACAAATATTTAAGAAGCAACTGTACCCCCTGTCAATACGGCTTTCCCTGGCAACAGGACTCACGCGCAGTCGTGTGCCGTTCCCCTTTTCGTCTTTCTCAACTTTCCCAAATATATAAACTAAACATATTGTTCTGAAGCTACTACAGGTTTCTCACCCTCATATTTCACGGCCTACAAATTCCAATTCACTTGCACCACTGTTCTTTCGTTTCTGGTATTTGTAAAAAACATGAATCTCTTTATTCCACAGTGCAATATACTTATTAATTTCCACATTAGCGAGACAGTCATTCGTACAATTGCTCCTTATTTTTTGAATCAATGATCAAACTTCTTTCAAATTTTGGAGCCTGAATGATTTTGAAAAATCTTGGCTCAAGAGCCAGAAATATTAGCACGCAGAAGACTGTCAAGATACAGAGATAAACAGAAATGGCAAAGTGAAATTTTTTTTAAATTTCCCACCACTTTTCTTGGGTGTATGACAACAAGTAGCTATGACACAATTGTAGCTGTAACTATTTTCAGATTATAAGCTTTGGACATTGCCAAAGACTGAAGCGGAGGGCATAGAGATGGATAAACGACCCGAAAACCTCGCTCCTTTCTCCTCCGGTAAGTCGATTTCTGTTATTCCGACACTATGGAACATTGTTTAGTATGAAACATGAATGATTTCATGATCCAAAAAGATTAATAAAAGGTCATCATCTTTCTTCCAACTTCAATCTTAAGCCTATGGCAGTCCGTCAACCGAATGATTACAATCTTTGAATATTAACTCCTTGAATTTAGATCCCGTTTCCACCCACCTTCGAAAATGAAACAAAACAAAAAATGATCTGTTGAGTCATGAATACGTAGCCATCGCTAGATCAGACTCTAAGAATAGTGACCGTTTCCTCTTTGGTTGTGGTTTCTGGTCATCTTTGTTTGTGAATTTATTTAACTTGTAGAAAGATCTGATGAGATTCCTTTTCAATAATAGACAAACACAACTCCCATGTTTCTTACTGCCTATATACATTGTATTCTGAATAAGTTTGATTATTCATCTTGGAGTATTTCAATCCATCAATCGTTCATGTTAGTATATAGTAATTTTCATTGAAACTATGAAAAGCTTAAGCATCATAATAATACCAATAGATGCCATTACTAGTGCTACACTCACTCTATCGACCGGATTTTACCTACACCTCAACCACACTATGAAATCTAGATCATGATTCCAGTCAGTTGATTGAGATTAGAAACGGTTGCCTTTTTGTAGGTATAACACCTGCTAGATGGAGTAGTTTACTTCAGATAGTATCCGTTCCAAGCCCGTTGGTTAGTTTGCGACAATCGCCATTCTGGGTGTAACGGATAAAATTTGCAAAAATTTCTTCGAATTAGCGATATATCTCCGATATCTCTCAACGGCGCAGCTTCATCCCTACCCCTTTCCTCGCCCTCCCGCCCCCCTCCCCGCGTACTTCCGTCAGGGGCGGGTGCACGCAGAGCTCACGAGAGGATAGGTATATACATGTAGCTGTTCGCTATATACAATGTAATATACAGATAGACGGGATGGAAGAAGCGGAGAGGACAAGGTGGGAAGGAGGGTTTTTAGAGGAACGTAGACGGAGTTGTTTGAGGGTTGGGGAGCAAAAGGTGGGGTTAGTATCGGGGTTGGTGGTGGTTGGTCGTTCGGGGCTCGGGGTCGGTCGAGCTCGCGGATCAATTCCCGGTGGCAAGTTACGGGAAAAGCAACAGTCAGTCATTTGATCGGTCGGTCGGTCGGTTGGTGGTGGTGGTCGTGGTGGTGGTGGCGGTGGTGGTGGTGGTGGTGGTTGTGGTGGTAGGTGGTGGCAGTGGTGGTGGTGGTGGTCGGTTCAACCGTCTCGTACCTGAGAAACAGCAAGACTGCAGTTGCCGCGTATACTGACTATACCATTCGTTGTGGAACGGCGTAACGAATCGTACGAGAAACATGTCGAGGGCGAAGTGAGGGTGATACTCTCACACCCGTATTATCCCTAAGCCCCGGATTATCTACGCGAGTTAATTCCTCGTCGAGAGTTTCGCGCAGCGAATGGCAATGCCGGTGCGTTATGTTCCCTCTTATCTCATACTCTTAACTCTAAATTCACCCCCCGTATGTGCCTAGATATTTACAACCCTGGACAGAGAATTGATGGGTTTCATTATTTCGTGTATATTGCATGTATAATATGTAATTCTTTTAATGCCTAGGTACAGATGCGCGGGGAATATTCGATTTAGGGTTTTTTATGCGGAACATCAATCGCGACAAATCTCATATTACGGACTGCGAATTGAACAAGCGGTTTGCGCGGATGATCGAATGTCGGGATGAATACCTAATTGTTGTTATACATATAGTGATTATTTTAATCGCGACGTTAGAAGGGCTTCGTAATTCCAGATCTGAATTTTTATGACTTCTGCCTCCAGGTATTTACCACTGAGGATTTACCTAGTCCTCATTTACGCAGAGCCATCGAACGTGGCGATTCTTTGTTATTGGTAACAGAAGACATTATACCTTGACGGTCTTTCGTCGGATGTTAGGTAGTGCCACGATCGCGACCTCGCGAGAAACGCCGCCTCCTCGTTTTCATCGGTTTTGTATTCTCGCACGCGCGTTCGATAATAAGCTGTGTTGACAGTTAACGCGGATAATCCTGCAGTGAGATCTCTACGAGAGCTTGAAGAATACTAGGGGATGAATCAAGGGGCGCATTATAGCTGAAGATACTAATCCACAGAGCAGTTTCGTCCCGCACTACGTACTTTGAATGAAAAGCATTTCGCGGTTTTGAATATATGAACTCATGGTTTCAAAAAAGAACTGAAAACTTTTCAATATACACATATCTATACATACGTATACAAAATATCACGTGCAGGTTTTGAAAATGGTGCGGAAATATATACGATAGATTTACTTCGTATCATCGTACACACTGTCTGAGGTGACGTAACTCATATTTATTTATAACGCTGAACATGTCCAACGGAATGTTTACATCGCGTTTCGTAATTCGATAGTGTAAACGAATTTCTTCATTATTACATCCGAATATGTTCGTTAAAAAAAGGTGGAAACTTAACTCGCGAGTGCTTAATGTCATGCAAACTTTCAGGCGATTTAATAAAACAGGTAAATTAAGTAAACTGATCGATCAACATGTATGTAACGTATTATACGTATATGTTCACCCGATTCCCGAGAAACCGCGAAACTTATTTTACGAAAGAAGGCGATCGACGAGCGGCGAAAATGTCAAGGAAAAATTCTCTTAACAAGTTTCAGTCAAACGATAAAGAGTCTTGAAATCACATGTATTGTAACGACGAAGTCTCCAGCCATTCTGAATAATAGCATAAACAGCGTTGATAGTCATGCGAAGTTTTGGTAATTCGAATTTCCGACGATTATTATTCGCGCGGCAAAGCTGCGGCCTGTCGTAAGTTATTCTACCCCCTTTTATAACACCTGATGAGAAACGGGAGGATTCGTGTGACCTTTGGAAGGTTTACGAAAGCGCGTATTCAGGCATTTTTCATCCCCTCTTGCGTTGGCGTCGTTGAAATTTTCTGAAGGTTACGATGTTACTTTGATCATCGCTCCCCTTTATTCGTTAATCGTTTATATCCACCCCTCTGATTCTCACATACGAAACACGAGCTTCGCTCGTCAATTTCGTTCGCGAAACGCGGCCACGTGCGAATTCTTACTCATATAAGTGAAGATCGCGTATCTTAGGCGCGTGAGTGAGATAATTTAATAATACACAGTGTCGTATAGGATTTTAATAAACAATGTCGGAAGTTTTTTTTCCCAATTTATCAGGGTCTTTGTATCAGTACAAGCGATTGATTAGTTCTGCCTCTCTCGATACAGAAAATAATTTGACCTGGTTCCTATTGAATGTGCATACCATTATTACACCCCCACCCCCCACCTATACATCGGGATTCGCGTCTCTTTGACTTTGGACTACGAAACGTTCCACGGTAGAAGTAAAGGGGGAGAAAGTCATTTGTTCCCATTGTTCTCTGTCTTCTCTCCTCGTTATCAGTTTTCCTATATCACCTATACCGCGAGAGCTAGGGGAATCGAACACCAGATACATGGAGACGAACCTATTGTATATGTATCTACCTGTAGCCGATCCGATAACAATTTGACGTGCGACGAAGTCTTTTCAGTCATGATTATTACGATCAAATGTATTGGATCATATATAAATGTGTCTCAAAAAACTGAGACACTTATAAATCGAATAAATTTCGACTTTACCAAAAAGACCCCCTGAATCTGTCCTTATGTAAAAGTGGTTTCAGTCGAATTTTCATGAAATTGTAGTATGTTGAATTTCAAACCATACTGCGTGAAAGTCTCCATAGACCAAACCCCGTAAAGTTAAGGGTTTTTAAGATATTTTTTAGGTATGAAGGTCGAATAACTTGGTTAATAACCATGAATAACTTGTAATAAGGTAGATTCATCGAAAAGGACCTTGCCTGCTGCAATTTTCGAACTTTATACTTAAATATTTTGGAAACCCTTAACTTTAGGGGGTTTGTCCCATGGAGACTTTTAATCAGCATGGTTTGAAATGCATCATACTCCAGTTTCATGGAATTTGACTGCGACCGCTTCTACATGAGGACAGATGCGGAGTCCTTTGATATAGAAATACGTGAATTTGAGGAAAATGGGTCGAGGAATTTGCTAATCGGAATAAAGAAAATGTATGTTCAAAAAAGTATCAAGAGCTCGACGATCGTTCGAAAGAGTTAACTGAAGCTTGCTTCTTCGTTGTTAGTTCTTGAGACACTCAGCTTTTTCCCAGATGGAACACAATTTGAAAACTTATTGCTGCAATATAGCACCACAACTGTTGGATCGATTTCAGCGAAATTCTTTGTATGGAATCGCATTTCACCATAGGCAGCAAATTTTATCACACATGAACTACACCCACTTTCTCACCCCACGTTTTCTTAATCACCTTAAAAACTATAGTGAGAACTGAAATTCCTGAATAATAATAAAGATAACAACATAATGATCAAATATTTAAAACAAATCAACAATGCAGATATAAATGTCCATAAATAATTATCAAATACATTAATTCTTGTCTCTGAATCCTCAGATGAGTGTCCAAACAGTGGGGAGGATAGCGACGAGGATGTAATAACAGATTACTTGAGTTCCGCACACCCAGACTGCACTCGTGTCCCGAGAAGAGCTACTGAGGTGCTGGACGGTCTCACATTAGACGGAGCCTCAGAGTCTGACTATTCCAAGGACGGATCTTCTGTAATCGTAATGTCTGACAGAGGTCTTGACCAGCTTAAACAACAACCGACAGGAGTTGGTTCGCAGTTACGGTCAACAGGACCGCTGGTACCAATTATTAGCGTAACTCCACATTCCCCGGGATTTGCTAAGCATTATCCTATTCTGGGTGAGTTAGGAATTTGCAGTGGGAAAAGAGACATAAAAGACATAAGAAAAATATAGTATTCCATGTATTCCACATGAATCGACCTTTTGGCCAAAGATCACCGAATTTGACGCCAGTGCCGATTCGGGTTCTTTGTCTTCATTTGAAACGCCCCCAGGCATTATATATCCTCAAAAAATTGTTACCAGAAATATCATAATAGTCATTATAGCGAAGTATCACATTTTCAACACCGTTTTTTTTCAGTAAAAATTTTTTGGGGATCTGTAACTGCTGGGAGCGTTTCATGAAAAGACAAAGAACCCGGATCTGCACTGGCGTCAAATTCCGTGATCCTCGGCCATAAGCCGACCCGTTTCACATGGAATACCCCATACCCTGCTCTGTAGACTTCCCTTCTAATGCTGATCATTTTCCAGATGACAATTTACGGCAGTTGCACGAGATACATGAGAGCATACAGCGAATACGTGAGCTGACGCTGACCACTCCAGGTCACAGCAATCGTTCACGTTTGCATCACGTCCAGAGTCAGAGATTGAGTTCCTCTTGTCCTTCGCTATGTCCATTGAATTCAACCGCCTTCAGTAACCATGATAATCCGGACGCTGGTTCGGACCCGGATCTCTTGGTAGATTGCTCAGCAAACAGTTCCCCAACTCATTTCCCCCCGTCAAATCGACATCTGCCTCATGGTATTCAAGGGGTTGATAGAAGAAGGAGCTGGACTGGTCTCGAGGACTCGAGGCGAGGCTCCAGACAGTCTGGACAAGATCATCACCTTCATCTTCAGGCTCGATCAATGGTATTGATAAATTTTATCTTTTCAGGGTCGATATGTCATATCGAGTGTTTATGTTGTTATTTATTGAAGTAACTATGTAAATTATTATTATGATTGAATTAAAGTTAACCGGTTCATTTCTTGTCCTTTCAGCGTCAGCGCAGCATTAGTCTTAGCAGCTTGGACAGTGAATTAGATTTAGAATTGGACAACAAACCTCATCCCGCAGGAACGGGAGTTGGAAGCAAGGCATCCAGAGCGCAAGCCAGTACTCACTCGCTCAACGAAGCAGACCTTATTCAGGTGCTTATTTTCCATAGAAATTTGTGAAAAAATCAATTTTTAATGATTAATCAATGCATCTCAGACTCCTGATCTTATTCAAGACTCCTCAACCTTTTTTTGAGAATAGAAAGAATGACGAATTTTAGTATTTTTTGGAAAATTTTCAGGGTGACTTCCAAAAAATTGTAACAAAGAGAGAAAGGCTGGGAGAGAGCGCAGGTCTGATGCCTGGGGTCACTGGCTCTCGTCTACCTCTACAAAAGTCCATTTCAACTCCGTCGATTGTTACACCCCCAGTTCACGCTCATCTTGTGGACTCTGGGACTCGAACTACTCCGTTGCTTACCGCGTAAGTTATCTATAACAAGGAAAAAGACAAGCTGCAAACTGCAAAGCTAGATTGCGAATCATCATTACATGATTGAAGACGTAGTTGCAGAAATACTAACTTGTCAGCTGCTTATGTTTTTCCCCTTTTATTGGAAATACGCGAAGAGACGTGTGTTAAGTTTCTGTAAGAATTTGCAATCTGGCTGTTGCTTCATGTTTGTACATCTTATAATCTTGGTATCCAAAGATGTTGTAATTTCCGTATTAGATGCACCAAATATCAAAATTCTTGATCTAACTCGAGCATGGTCAAATTGTATGACAAAAATGGGGGCAATCGAACTCTATCAATCTCAATCGAATCTGGATTCTACTATTTGGAATAATCAGGAAATTTTTATTGAGCCAAGACAATTACTTGAGAAATTCCTTAATGTAATTTCAATTTCAAGCTTAGCATTCAGAAGATTGAAGTATGACAAATTTTCATCACATTTCATAATTCACATAAAATTCTGAATGATTGATATTTGATTACGACGAGTTACATCCTGAACGCTTATAGGTATGTTGCGCGACATCTTTCATTTTGCATTTTACAACTGATCCTAGATTCCACTTAATATATTGCAAAATGCATGGCTACAGATTTTTAAAACACCACATATTACACTAGATCTTTGGAACAATTTCCTTATACATATTATGCTAGTATAGTAGCTTGAAGCAAAGCCAGATGGTTTAACGAATGCTTGGTAGGTAGGTAGGTAGGTAGGTCAGATGTTCGACATATTACATTAGCTAAAGTTGAAGCTTTCTCAATTTTTTGAACAATCCATTATAAACAAGAAAAAAAATTAAAAAAGACATGGAAAGAATTTGAGACAGGCTCTAGCTTCAGTTCTGTGGTCTTGCCACTTGCTTGAATATTAAACCGCGAATACAGTACCCGGGAGCTTCTAAGTGGGAGGAATCGTCACGAAAGAGGAAGCGGAAGTGAGACGGAAACCGAGGACCTTATTCCTCCCAGAAGCCATGGTTTCCATGGGGATTTGGCCAGAGAAGGTACACCTAATGCCCAAGCCGCCCTTGACGAATTACTCGCCGAGTGAGTATTTTATTTCTCTTTTGCATCTTGCCGCTTATTTATTATTTGCTCGTATCGTAAATCTATGAGTAACATGTTAACTTGTGTATACAAATGTATATTAGATATATCATAATTCCCCAGTCTGTGATTCAAAGAGATATGTTGAACTTTTTCTCTGTTTGCACCATGCGAGCATATTAAAGGGATCTATATACCTTGGAAATAATTTTTTTTGTATAAATCACTAGTACGTTGTGAAGAAATATTCTATTCGCACAGTTTTTGTACAACTGATCACTGGTATTTTGAGACATGATTTAAAATTATTTGAGATTTTATGTAATTCGTCTGAAACAGATTGCTTGCACAGAAGAAAAAGTGATTGACGATAATTCTTCATGAATCACCTATCCGATGAATTATTATTAAAGTTTAATAATTAACTTTGTTTATTTCTTATTCCAGCGGAGTTGTATACGACGATAGTCACTCGGAGAAGACGCGTCGAAAGCGAGGCTCTCTGTTTTTCCGTAAGAAAAAGGTGAGTCTTTATTCATGTTGTGTATCAAAAAAACAAAAAAGAAATATCAAAAAAGCATGACTATTTTTAACCCAATGGGAATATGAGGAAGTATTTCTTATTCTATTATCAATCTTGTTAAAGGACAAGAGTGGGAAAAAATCAAACCAAAGTCAACAGCACCAGTGGGTGACAGCAGCTGCAGCAAATCATCAAGCTGGAGCTACGTGCGATTTTTGCACCAAACAATTGGCCAACAAGCCAGCCCTACATTGCGAAAGTCAGTTTACTAACTCTCTCTCATTCACGCTTACTTTCGTTCTATTTTTCACTTGGAAACTATTATTCTGGTTAAATTCACTTCAGTTCAATTAATCTTCGAACTTTAAAAATTGCAGCCTGCGGGGCGACAGTTCACCAGAGTCAAGGATGCAAAGATCAACTAGTAGCGGAATGCGTTAAGCAGAAGCAACATCAGTCCAAATCCGTCGCCAAGTCAGTTTCAGGTGCTTCAGCCGCGTCAACGACGGCAAAGAGAGGCTCGACGTCTTCTTTACCTCCGCCTTTGTCTACGAGTAGCGGGAGGTACGTCGAATTATTAATAATTTATTTTCTTCCATGGTTCGTCGTTAGTTGCTGCATTGGTTCTGGTTCTACAGCTTCAGATTAGGCCGCACGTCAGTACATTCCCAGGCTTTAAGTATTTTTCGCGGGCATGAATTCCAAGGCGTCACGCTTGTGGTCTAATTTATTTAAAATTTGCGATAATTTTATTGAATATAGAAAGACACACAAATGGTGCAAACGTATTACAGAACTGAAAAAAGGGTTTTGATCGAAGGATAAAATTGTCAAAATCCTCTGTTAATTTTTCACCGCAATACTCAAATAATACGAATTTGTCAATTCTATGAGAGTAGATAATAGTTGGGCAATTTAATTAGGAATGCTGTACCAAAACTTGGTCGTTTTACCAAGCGCTTCAATCGATTTGGGTAAAGGCAAGTATTCGGCATGCCTGGGCTCAGGATCGACGATGTCATGGCTATCGTATCTATATTTGTATATATTTCAGTGTTCATTAAATAGTGACGCAAATTTTCTCCATGGAGCATGTTTGATTAATCAAATTAATTAGCTTTTTGCTTATGGAAAGGATGTACATACAAACGTAAGCTTAACGTCTGACGTACCCCTAATGCGTGTAAATACCGTCATTTCGTGATTGAAGACTTTCTTACTAGTCAGTTGTAGTCGAGAGCATAATTCTCGTGAACAATTCAATTGGGGCAAACCGTTAGGCTGGAAGATGATGTAGTAGATATTTATTTTGCTGAATAAAGCTAAAGTTCAAAAAGAGAGAAAAGATGGAGAAGAAACAGATTATGTTGTTGTGAATCAGTTGAATAAATGAATAAATAAATAAATAAATGGGAGGGAGGAGGAGAAACGGCATAGAAAATTAAGTGGCGCTAATGCAGTGTGTGCTTTTTCCTTCCCCCGTGCATTCCTTCCCGTGCAACCGCAACAAACCAATCGGAAATTAATGGTACCGATCGATCGGCGATAAAAGGGAGATTAGCAACAAGAAAACTGCAACGGGATACAGTCCTTGGCGGCGAGTCGCCACCAAGCTAGGAGTCAAGTAAGTCTCGGATATCTGATATCTATCCTAATCCTAAACCTGAACCTGAACCTGAACCTGAACCTGAACCTGAACCTGAACCTGAACCTTCACCTGTACCATGTACCGTGTAACCTGTACCTATACCTGTGCCTCCCAAACTCGTCGCCACCTTTATTGATTCCCACCTTACAGAGTTTTACCATTCATTCGTTTATTGTTATTCTTCTTGTTGTTGTTTTACCGTCATTTCAACACCGTGTAAAATAATTATCCTAACGACTTTTATCCATCTTAAAACGAAAAGTTGCTCTGCACCTTCTGCATGATCGTTATTTTGGTTGCTCAGGATCAAACGCAGATCTTTCCAAAGAATATCAATGGCAAAATAATGAATTATGTTGCCAACTACCCTAACTTTGTCTTCAAAATTTGGAAAAGACTTGACATTACAAAAATTCAACTGCATAAATATTTCTTTGCAAGAAATTGATATGCTTTTTTCAATCCCGCCCACTCTGAATGTTGATAATAAAGTAAAGTGCCCGATGTATCTGAGACCGCTTGCTTCTCCTATCATTTCCATTTGTTTATTGTTTTCTTGAATCACTTCTTGGTCCACATGTATACATTATCTACCTACTATAGCCAGTACTAATGTCGTTGTTATTGCAAACGCATCTACAAATTGAACCCGATATATCAATTTGTTCATCTACGATGCACGTCTGTTCTTTCTCTCTCTCTTGGTCTCTTTTCAATATTTGTTTTATAATACGAGAGTAGCATCCGTGAGATGCCATCAGCTCCAATTGTTGCGACGCCATCGTCTGTTATTCATAAGTATCAGATCTGTGCAATGATTGAGAATAATGCATTTCAGACAATGCTCTGACCTCTATACAGTATAGGAGTCTATGTCTGCTACCTTTTAGAGTGAAAAATTCACCTTGGTTTAATCATTCAGGAATTAAGTTGTGGAACGACAAGCGTTGTGTTTCTTATTGAGTAAAAAGCCTGATAAAATGGAGGTATGGAATAATATTAGATGACATAATTTAACGAAAGTGCCTGAAATTTGTTCGCGTAACAATATGGTTTGTAAAAATTTGCTGGGTTTTATGCGGTGGCAAGAAGGCAAGGTGATAAATACGACTAGACATCCATCTGCACTCTGCGATGATCAGTATAGATCATTGTTCGGCTGTGCTATAGACAAGTAAGGAATTGGTACAGGGAAATCTAGTTACTTTTTTTTATTAGCTTCAAAGAACACTAACTCTTTTTATTTCAGTCAAACGATCAACGAGGAAAGAGACGGGGAGAGTGGCGGACATCATCGGGAAGCACCGAGGTAAGCGAAATTGTAGAAAAAAATTTACAGAAGTTGCGCAAAACTTCTGATTTTTATGCCAATGCATAAAAATGATAAAATTGAATCTTACAATAAGATTTGAGATTTGGAATTTTTCTTCCAGTATTGCGTTTAGTTTTATAAGGATAATAAGGATACCGATGAGGTGCAGACCTCTGTCAGTCAAGTCTTTCCCATATTCTATTCCCAGACACTCTGCAGCATGACGAAACGCTACGAGTATTTGAATTTTTTGCTTATCGAATGTTAGTATTAGAACATTGCTTAATTTTGATATAGTTTTTTGCTGTGTCTACGTGCACTCTCATATTTGTTTGCTATTGAAAAATTTGTATAACTTAGTATATTTATGCTATACTTCATATTCTATTGATAAACCAAAGTAATACGATCTTAGAACCGTCTTTATATACATTATTCTTTAAATGTTATCTACAGGTGGCAAAAAATAAACATGAATTTCTTTTTTCTCAAATAAAGAGACCAGAAAACAAATATTTTCAACTTTTACCTGAAATGAAACGCGAACATTAGTCGAATTTCATTAAAAGTTCACTTATTCATGACCCACAAACAATAATCTCAATCATCTCATTCGCAGTAGCTGGGAAGAGCATGAGTTTGCAGAGGAAACTCATCAGTTCAACGTTGGCGACTTGGAGGGCTTGGACCCCGAGCTTGGCCTGGGTAAAGAAGAACCAGATTCCTGGACAGCAGCCATTGGACGTAACATTGCCCGGGGTCTTGTGAACGGTTGCGAGCGTGAGGTCAAGCGGCAGGAACACATATACGAGTTTGTTTTAACAGAGAAACATCACTGTCTAGTACTGCTGGCGATGGAGCGAATATTCGCAGACGGACTTAGGCGCCACTTTGGCTTACCGCCTACTGATCTTGAAAGAATGTTCCCGCGTCTAAGAGACCTTACAGATATTCATCTCAGGTTTTTGTTAAAATTGAGGAGACGCCAACAATCCAACTCCGTTGTACCAACCATCACCGATATCTTGATAGAACAATTTTCAGGGGCTAATGCAACGTCCATGAAAAGTGCTTACGGTGATTTTTGTAGCAGACATCGCGAAGCCGTTAATGCATACAAGTACTACTACCGCAGTGAGCCCAGATTCGTCAGATTTGTACGGCATTGCCAGGTAGGTAAAAGCTACAGAATTAGAATTGCGAATAAACATCGAAATCGTGATAATTTCTTACTTTATGTGAACGCTTTAAGTTTTTGATATATAAATCGTTAAAGTCGGCTCTGTTATTCGATTGGAGATCGTGTGATTTAAATTAGGACTCAATCAACAGGCAAATCCCCTCTTGAAGAAGAAGGGAATCCCTGAGTGCATTCTCTTTGTTACTCAACGTTTGACTAAATACCCGCTACTCGTGGAACCGTTAATTAAAACAGGGGTAGTGCCCCAAGAGGTGGAAGACTTACGTCAGGCTCTGCTCCTTGTGAAGCAAATATTGGGAGATGTTGACGCCCAAGTGGCAGACAAGGAGCGAGCAGATCGCAAGCTGGAGATTTATCACAGGTTCGTTATTCAATGAAGAATAAACGTGCGAATTTTTGTTAAATTTCGGTTTTTCATGTTCTTTCTATTCAACAGAATTGAGGCAAAGTCATTTGCCACTCATCGAGGATTAAAGTTTAAAAAGTCAGATGTCCTGGGAAGCAACCGTGCCCTCAAGTTCGAGGGTACAGCGTTCTTGATGCAGGGACGTAGCAAAATGGCACCTGTGGTGGTGGTCGTCTTATCGGATGTATTGTTTTTCCTTGCCGAAACTAGGGATCAGAAATACGCATTTTTCGCACCAGACAATAAGGCTGGAGTTGTATCGCTCCAGAAGCTACTCGTCAGGGAAAAGGCAGGACAGGAATCCAGAGGTACATATTAATCGAAACATATATAACATCCAGAAAAATAGGACCGGTTGGTGATTGTTGTAGGATGATTAATTAATTACCTTTGTTACACTTTTCAGGGATTTATTTGATCAGCAGTAACCCTTCAGACCCAGAAATGTTTGAGTTGAAGGTACAAAAACCAAAAGACAAGCAATTATGGATACAGGCAATAAGAGCAGCGGTTGAGATGTGCCCCCAGGACCTAGAGAACGACACTGACGATCATTTAGGCAATAATGGAGAGAACGAACATCGTGACAATCGCTCATCTTCGGTATCAACAATATCGGCCGAAGAAAGACAACGCATCGTTGACGCTAAACAATCGCATATTCGCGATATTGTTGGTAAGAACGTCTGCATTCTCGCGCCTAATAACGTTAAATTGTCCAAAATTACGCTTGATATCAATCAGAGATCTTCATCACTCTGATAATCAGGGCTTCAACTTTACCTAAGTTTAATACGATTTCATAATTGTAGGTCCTGAGTCTGAAAATAATTTTAGAATATATTCAAACCCCTACTAAATAATAATCTCAGTAATTTGAATCAAGCTATTCTTACTTACAGATGAATTGCGCAAAAAAGATGTGGAGCAAGCAACTTTACTTGAAGAAAAGATGGGATTACAGCTGAGACTTCGATCGGCGACTGGTATTTGGGACACGAATGAAAGTGACATAGAACGTGAGAGCAGGGAGGACAGAGAGCTACCTGACTACAGTCGATTAGTGCCTGATTACAGGCGACTAGTTCGCGCAGACATAGCCTCGGTCTGGAGCGAGGTAATTTATTGTCGCCATGTTAAAATAGCTTTATGTTAATTTATCCACAGATCAACAAAATGAAGGAACAATCGTTATTTCAGGCTGTAGTTGCGGTTCAAAAAGCAACTCGGCTCGCTAGTTCACTCTCCTTCAGTACAGGAAGTGCGACTCTTTCACGTAGCTTGAGTTCAGCTGGTGAAAGGCACAGCGAGGCCTATGTACCTCCTGCTCTGTGCGTCCCAAGACGTGCCGAGACTTTTGCGGGATTTGATCACAACAAGGTGAGCAAGACTATGCAAGCAGGTCAATCAATCCTCCAAAGTTCAAAATCTAATAGTGTAATATTGTATTTTTAGGAGCGTTCTCCGTGGCGTGACAACGCGACTTTAAACTCTGTCATACCGCCGGCAAAGATCGGTAATTTATTAGGCGAGCTGGGGGAAGGAAGAGAAGATGACGAAGCAGGAAATGAGCCGGACGGAAACCGAGATCAGCAGTTGGCGGCCGTTCAATTATCTCACTACGTGTACAGGCTGTTTTGTATAGTCGCTATTCAAATGACGACTATAACAAGTTTGCAAGCGCAACTGGCAGCTTATAAAGATGGAGGAGGAAAGACGACGAATAATCGGCCAAATCCAAACCGGCAACTCGAGGAGCTGCGCAATCTCCAGGACCAGCTCAGCCGTGAGAAAGCTGCGTGGCGTGCGACTACTCAACAAGAACGAACCCAGCTGGACGAACAGCGGGCACAACTCTCGAGGCTTAGGGATCAGCTCACAGCCGAACAACGCGATGTCACTCAGCAACGAGATCAGCTGTATCGACGGCTGGAGGCACTGGAGAGACAAGGAGTCTCCCTAGTCGCACCGGCTACTGCTGGAACTGCACCTGCCCATGGTAGCCAAAGCACTGACACTCTACCAGGCCGGAAATCTCAGGACAGCAAACGGATACCACTTAATCTAATCAGCGCAACCAATCAACAGAAAGTTCAAAGCAGCCTTCCCCCAGTAAAACAACAGCTGCCACTGAAACTTGCTAGCGGCAGCAACAACAACAATTCTAGGTAAATTCGATGGGGCAGAATTGGGGGTGTTCTTTGAATTTGGGTTTACTAACTAAGAGTTAAGTTATTGAATCAATAAGATTTTTCAAAGAATCGTACTGCTTGAGGAAAGAAACGTATCAATTCATCACTCTTCCAGCGGTTCGAATGATTTTCTGAAACATTTTCAATGGGGTAGACTTTGGAATGAAATTCGGTCAGTTTCTAAAGTTTCACACTAAAATATATACTGATATTTGTAACAGAGGGTCCAGCATCATTACAAACAACAGTCCAGATCGACATTCAAGAACGGGTAGCAGTCCAGCGATTGTTACTAGCTCCTCATTCTCTTCACCAGACTTGAGTAGTGGAAACAGTTCATCAAATATTAACACAAATTCACAGACTCGATTAAGAGCGACTCGTTCACCTCCTGAACAACTGCATCAACATCAACAGCAGCAGCAGCAGCACCATCAACAACAACAGCAACAACAACAACAACAACAACAGCAAAGGACGGAACAGCAGCCCCTAGAAGAAGAGGTCATATTTTTCTGACGGCTCTTTAGATTCGGGCGTAAACATCATAGGCCGCCACGCGCGCCCGCCTCGCCTCCAGCAATTATACCCACAACAACGGCAAGTACACCGACACCATCACGCAGCCAACAAAGACAGTCGCAACCATCTAGAAGTAGAGTAAAGTCATTTTGACTCTTGAGTTGAGACACCCTTTCCTCGTATCTTTCTCAATTATTTTCGAGGTGATCTGCGATTGCTTAACGGGTGTCCAAAATAAAGGAAATAATGATAACTTCTGTTAGAACTGTTTTGGATTTATAATGATCCGGGTGTTAAATAACTGCAGATTTTTTTATACGTTGGTATAGTCTATCGGTTGAATAATAAACTGCCTGGGTAATAATATGGGGAAGTAAAAAAAAAAAAATTCGAGTAGCAAAATAAGTAATAACGAGACGATATAAAATGATTAATCAATTAATTAATTAATTAATTGATTAATCAAGTCAGTTCTATACCGAAGTTTATCTTCGGTTTAAGAAACTTGACGAATGATTATTAGCTGTTAATTTCTTGTTAACGTGTAAAGTGTAATTAATGAATTCGAAGCAAAACAACGTTTCGTTAAAATGATTTTTGGGAACCTTTTCAAATTGGCAAAGGTCCCAATGCGACGTATTAAACGTGAAGGATTTTACAGCACAGCAGTCATCTGATCGTTGTACTCTTCCAGATGAAAACATAAACAAAAAACAAAGAAAAAAAATACTAATAAATCAATAAAATAAAATAAAAAAAAAAAACAAAGTATTACAGGTCGAAAAATTAAAAATCATCGGCCAATCTTGTTAACTCTTCGTTCGTTATATATTATTATGTCGACTGACGATTCTAGACAAGGTTTTAGACGAATCTTTTAAGCAAATACCTGTTGTCGTTTGCTAGTATTAAACAAATATTAAACATATTATGACTATAGTATATATATACATATATACAATATATATTCTTATGGTAGGTATTCTTATACCGTAAAGTTTGAATATTTGACTAGATTTTAAGACTTCCAGGGGCAGATTTGTTACGCCTTGTGTATTGGTACGCGTTTCCGTTGATTAACATCAAAATGCCAATTAAACTGCTAAGCGAGTGCCAATCGATCGCAGCATGCCAATTTCTAACTACCTATTATTGTTATTTCTAACTAAAAATTAATCAATATTCAATTGCATCCCCTCTTCGATAAATTTTCTTGCTCCATTTTGCATTTTATATTTTACATTTACCTATACTTACATACATATACTTACAAGTATTAGCGTACGCAACGTACAAACGTTACGCATTTATTTTGAAAATAACTATTTCCATTATTAACGAACATTCCCTTTTGACAACTAGTTTTCAAGTCTCATATACAATCTTTCTTTTTTCCCTCCCTTCCAGCCTCCCTTACTCCCACCTTACTACATTCTTACTGGTTTAGTACCATTTGATAATGAGTATTATTGTTATAAAAAAAAAATTTAATCATTCCTTCGCTAATCGGTTTTTTCGAATAAAATAAAACTTAATTATTACGTAGATCAAGTTGAAACTAAGGTTCGATGAAAAACGGTTTGTGGTAACTTATGTCTTGTTAATATTCTCAGGCTTATTTGCCGAAGAGAAAGTTCTTCGCTAGTGATATAACATATGTTGTTGTTCGATTAACTTATTCCAGACAGATGAGCTAACTACCTATTATACATACATATATCCGGAGATATAACAATACCAATATTTATATCAATCAAGCGAGCAACTACTCTTTTAGAAATTTTCACATTGCAAAGAAACTTGTGAGAATTTCTTCTACCAATATCTGATATTCGTTGAAGAAACATGTTAACCATCTTTCTGGAATACATGTGAAACATTCGATCAATCTGGTCTTAATAATTATCAAACTAGCGTCAATAATAAACCATGACGTTAGCGACGAACTGTTGATTGATCGACGTTACACTTTATCTGATAATTAATAATTATTAATAGGATAAGGAACAGAAGAAACTTAAGTAATATTAGCAACTATCTTTTCTCAATCAATCGTGGTGACAATAGACTGTAAAGGTATGATTGGATTGGATCGAGCGCAAGATTGTCGAGTATCGCCAGTGCAAGTATAACTCGATGTTGCGGGTTTATACAAAGTGTTGATATATCTAATAATTGTTAGCTGGTAGCGACGTAGCTGAGTTTAGAACTATTACACTTAACTTTCATTCCGACTACCATACAATATGTGTGTATAGGTGCTTGGTCATTCCCGTTTTGGAGGATTCAAATTTCAATTCACTTTTGGAGAATTCAGTCAAAATTGCCGACGTAGGACGTTCAGCATTCACATTTCATATAGACTAATCACCAATACAGCCAAAGTGCAATAAAGATACGTATGATGTGTGTATGAAGGTTTGCATCATTTTCTGTCTTTTCGTTTTCTATGTTTCTTCACCTATTTATCGGGAGAAAAAAAAATTGTTCGCAATTCTTAATGTGCGAAAATATTTCGTAGTTTTTTTTTTTTCGTCGACTTGTAATTCTTCCGTTTTATTCTATAAAATTAATTCATTTCATAATATTAGTAGTTCATCACGTGAAAGTAGATCGAGAAATTGGTACATTGTCATCCTGTTTCAAATGCATTTAGTACTTTGGTATGGAACCACAATAGTTTGTATTCGCAATCTGGTCTAGTAAAAGACATTTTTCAAATTAAATCAATTTTCTAATACAGAGTGCAAACAAATATACGCATTATATAAAATCACAATAAGGAGAACGTTCAGGTATTTCATTTATTCTCAATCGCCGAATTTATTAATTTATTATTGATTATGATTTTTAGATGAGTATACAATCGCATGGCTCACCCGGGTAGTCTATTATGAGTTTGAAACGATGTTTGTATGCTTGTATATTGTAATGATCAAGAGCGAATGAATTTCCCGTTTTTTTTCTTTTGTTGTTTGGGTCAAGATTTACCCGTTGATAAACATCAACTCAGGATACAAGCCCCATCTCAACTCGTTTAGTACATAAATTAAAAACGGAATAACTAATTGTTTGATTGAAGGAAAAGTCTCGTTCAGTCAAAATGCTTGCAACAGAGAGATAGATAGAGAGAAAAAGAGAGAGATAAAAAGAGTGTGAATGAAAGAACAGAAGACGTGAAATAAAACTATATTTATCTACAATTTTCGATTTACATATTGCTAGAGACGACGCCGACAGACTGAAATTATTTATATATATATATTTTTTTTTATCAAAACTACAATCGCTCTCTACGTACTTTCTGGATTAAGTGCATAAGATTTTGTTTTTTTAATCAGACTATAACTTTTGGTAATGAAGGTAATAATTATGTAGTTATACGAGAGCTTGTACTTTATGAAAGTTCAACCGAATGTAAATTTTAAAGGACAGATTATTTATTTTTTTTTTTTACAAATTAAATACAGAGGAAATGAAATCTCATTAACTGTTTAATACATTAATTGTATACATACTATCGATCAACAGTTATCAAAAAAATACTTTCATGTTTAAATAGCTGCCTTTAATTCTCTGTAATGTCCTACTAAAGTGTCAATATTGTGATGTACATACCCGTCGAATGTATTACTTAGAAAACATTTATTAGGTTCCATTAATTATAGAATTTTTGGAATACCTTGGCACAACAGGGCCGCAACACTTAGAAAGTACTAAACTTACGTCAGATATTAATACTGTACTTAAATTAAACGAATTTATTATTTACCAATGGTCCAATCATATATTTTGCAGAATCAATCGTCAATTATTATCCACTCTTTGTTATAAACAAATTCTTATCAATTGGGTCGTTATACTTAGCTTATATTACATTCACATAAACAAACATAATGTTCTACCATTAGCACAGCGGCCTATGTTCATTTTATCAATCTTTAAATCATTGACATGGTTCACATTCCATAGTTCCCTCGGAAAACTTGCTATCTTTTTAAAATTTCAAACTGAACAAGCATACGTCGCTGTTACCTGGCGTGATACTAGAAGCATCATGTTAACGATCGTTCAAAAGATAACAATTTTTCTTATGATTCTCGCCGATTAATTTGGCACAGCTCTGTTTTTATTGACTTATTACAATTTACATATGTACTATACACTCCACCTCCTCGTAGGGAGTAAGTATTTTTGTACGTTTACTCTTTACTAATTTACTCTAAATCTGCATTTAACTATTTACTGTTATTATTGTGATACTGGCAGTATTTAATCGGCGCCACTATATTAATTGATAATTATATTTTATTATCGTATTTACATATACACCATACATACATATTATATATTTGTCTATTTTATAACACATCTTCCGAATAATTTAAGCCATTCAACCAGATGAGTTTTTTTTTTTTTTATTTCAATTTTTTTGTATTTTTTTTTTTTAGAAACTAAACTGTAAACCGTAAAAGTATCGTCAGAATTTTTATTATAAAAAAATAATGAAATGATTAATTGTAATAATAATACTACTACTAAATTTCAACAGACAACTGTTTGCACGAGATGTTAATGTTTACTCGTGACGGGCAGATATTTGTTTTTTGTACCGAATCTACATTTATTAATTAGGTATATACCTGTTATTACAAAACCGTTTTTAAAACTTTATCCTTGTTGAATTATGTATAAATAAATAAAATAATAGTGGCTAGTAAGGTATTTCAGTATCAAAGAATACCGGATGGTATTATGACTTAGGGAAGAGTGCTGAATACCAAAATGATTACGGGTCAAGCAAGTAAAATTATTTAAGATCATTCCTGTGTGTTTACATGGAAATAACACTATTTGAAAAATATAAAATAAAAATAGAATAAAAAAAAAAAGATTAAACTCGAGCTTTCGATGATATGAAGCACATAGATACATAACTACATGATAAATACTGTTACCCTTTTGACTGCTCTTTCGAACACTGATGAGTTTAACTGTTTACCTGTTTAACACGACACTCCCAATTTGTAAGACTACAATTGAGCCTATGCTAACGATTACTCGTAATGCCAAACCGATTGCTAGATGATATTGGTTGGCTAAATTTCCATCCTATCGTCATCTCATACGCCTTAACTCATTTGCATTTCTTACTACTATAGTTACTACTTAACTTACTACGCTACGCTATCGAATCATCCACCATCGAATAAACAGCCAACTAAGGAAATCATACCTATTTATTGTAAATGTACATACAATTGTTATTGTAATAAAGGAGAACGTGAGGATAATAAATAATAATAAGCATACATTAAAAGGAATACATTCTCATCTTTTTTCCTTTTTGAGCTTTGTAAGTTTCTTATTTATTTTCCTTATCGATAAAGGATAGTGAGGTGTTTCAGGGAAGATGCGTATACTACATTGAAGAAGACCAACAAATGCGTGAAAATACGGATTCGTTTATTGAACATTTATTACAAAATCAGTTTAAAATTCAAAGGCTTGGGGAACAACTTGTTTCTCCTCCCATTATACACAATTTATTATTTATCAAGTTTTACGGTATATCATAAAATTAGTACGGCTTAGCCTTGTGCGGCTTGTCCCGTCCTTTAAATTTATTCATTTTAGAATGCAATTTATGATTTGAATTCGATCGTGACAATACCGATTCCTCTTTCCTCCAAATGCTGACAATACCACTTTCACCACCAGTCACTAGACAGTCGTTCTGTTGAAAATTAAAACCAACAAGTTACTCATGTCTCACTACAAACTGTGGGGAGCATGAATTCTGCAGTATTTAAGACTCTTCACAATGAGATAATTACGATTATTCAAATATATCTACAATTAAAAGTTACCTTTTCATGAAACCAGCTATCTCTAACGATTTGTTTGTTTTCTGACATCACACAGCATACATCTAAGTTGTTATCTTTCGCTGTCAGACATCTCAAGCTCTCTCTGTGCAATTAATACTTGAATAAACAAAAACGTAATGTTGTGAGGCCACTATAATCTGTTAAAAGTTTATAGTTTTTACCGTTTATTAGTACTGCAACCAGCTAGGAGAAAATTGCTTCCTGTTGAAGTTTCGGTGTGCATTCTCACTAAATAACAATTCTCTGGATCCTCGTTCTAAGAAATGAAAATCGTTAAAAATCTTGATGACAAGAATTTTTGTGCAGAATTCTAAACAATCTGTTACGATTCATTCCGCTGAATCTTTGATATTAATGACTAAACCGTACATAGCTTAGTTTTCAAGAAACTCTTTGCTTAGAATTACAAAAACGGTTGAAGCTTACCTGACTACTTGCTAGTCTTTCTCGGTCAAATTTTGCGTATGGTGCAGCGCCTTCACACTCCCAGAGCTGGAGAGAATTAGTGTGCGTTCCGCACCATAGTTTTTCCTCTCCAAGCCAACCGAGTCTATCCTTTGTGTAAAATGAAAGAAAGGTTTAAAGGTATTGTATTTTCAAAGCTGAATAGAATGTCGTTTTTATAAATTGTACAAGGTGGCCCATTTTAGACGAAGCAGGCTAATATTTTCGAAACGAAGCAAGATATAGGAAAATACTTCAGACGAAAGTTGTATGGTTTCGAGGTGAACATTTGATAATCCTATGGGTTTTGAATTTTTATAGGATTTTTACGAGATACCTTTTGTTTTTTAAATGGGAACCTTATTATTTAGTGCAAATTGATAATCTACATAAAAAAAATACTTACTTAGTTACAAGAATATTAGCTTGTTCAAAATGGGCCACCCTGTATAGTACAATTTGCGAATTACATGAATAATTTTTGAAATTAAATAGAAAATGGAGGTAAAACTAACGACTGAAGACTCAGTATTGAGAGAATGCATAAGCGCTG
Organism: Macrophya alboannulata; assembly: GCA_949628255.1. Classification (NCBI taxonomy): domain Eukaryota; kingdom Metazoa; phylum Arthropoda; class Insecta; order Hymenoptera; family Tenthredinidae; genus Macrophya; species Macrophya alboannulata. The sequence goes on along the minus strand of OX451207.1, from coordinate 381,607 downwards.
TGTCTTCATTTGGTTGGGTCAAATCAAAAATATTAAGAAGGCCGTCTGTACTTCCGGAAGCCAGTATATCTCTTCTAGAAGGGTGAAATGCTAGCGTGGTGACATCGTCGGTATGAGACTCCCAATATCCACCAAGTAAGGTTTTTCTGCCATGGGTTTTGCTCGTAGAATACCTAGTGTCCCAGAACAAAATGAAAGAATCACCGTCTATTAGCTCTGTTCCTCCAGCCATTGCCCTTTCGTCTGGTCCGATATCAAAACTTGCAAGATTCTTCATTTTTCCATTGGTGCCTGGATCGTCAGCTGAAATAATTCTCTAGTTCTAAATATATTCAAAAATGTGTCCATTGATTGGCTTATGATGTCAAGGGGCTTTTAAGCTACCTTTAAATTGCGTCACCATCCTTCCCTTAGCACGTAAATCATATAGTATAATGTAACCGTCGCTAGAGGCACAATACAATAGATTTTGATGAGTAGGACTGAACCTAATCCCCACAATTGAGGCCTGATTGTCTTTTAGTGTAGCAACTTTAGTCAGGTTTTCGCCGACGGTATAAACATTGCAGGAATAGTCCGACAGCGCAGCTCCTATCCTGAATTCCGGATCACTGAAAAAGTAGTGATTTTGGTGGTAACGAAGACGTGGCGAAAAATAGAGGAAAACATCGAAGAATTCGTTCTTATGTGCGTGTGTGTGTGTACGTAGATCCATACCTGGTAGCGCATATGCCTAGGATATAATTTTTCTCCAAAGATACGGCTTCTTCCGCAGCGAGAACAAAATTGAATTTAGTTTTATGACTTTCGGTGTTTATTAATTCCTGGCGATTCGAACTGTTGATTGATTTTTCGTCATGATTTTTCATGGTTAATTGCTCCAAGGACTCTAGCACCTCGCACATTTCAAATTCCAATTTATCTGGCAGATATAACTATGATGAACTTCAAAATACATAGGGCGGTTATTCTGTAAGTAATATCAGCGTAACGCGAGGATTGGAGGTTATGTTAAATGTTCAACGATCATGAAAAACACTTCAAAAGCGGAACACGTGTTGGTCTAGTTTCGCGCAATTTTTCACTGCGTCGGTATTCTTCGTTAAAATCCGTTCTGAATTTCGGCGCGTGCGCCTAGCCAGAGCAATCGCGAAACCGATAAATATTTACCCAAAGGTTTAGTGGGGTTAGCTCTTTCATTTTAAGCTGTTATCTCCATACAATATTTTCTTATAAAGTATCGGCGCAATAATCGTGTGCACAACATTTGTGTAAATAATTTGCGGTCCACTGGCATGGCGGACAATCTTGCCGCTAAGCTTTGTTCTTTCCTACAGGATAAAGCGGTCAAAGGTATGTGTATGTGGTGTTACACACAATTCTCTTCCACCATCAACCCTTTAAACTTCGACGTTTCAACGTCTCATATGAAAAATCAGAAATACCATATGTATGTTCACATCTGTACATGAATTGCGACACGCTACTACTTGTCCCTATTACGTCAAATTATGTACACCGCATTCGTCAACCGCAAATTATCGATCGTACATATTTTGACAGGTGGTAAAAACAAGATATTGACGTCTGTTTGCATTCCTTTTTTCCTTCTACTATCACCGAACATGTGATGCTTTATGCGCGCGCATACGAATTTCGCGGTCTAAATATACGAATTTGAAACTTCATAATATCTGTTCACTTATGATTATGTATACGAAAAAATTGATCAATTATGATTGATTATAGCCGAACAATGGAAGCTATTGGGACAGGAGAAAGATGGATCGCTAGTCGTTGGATGGATAGAAGAAAGTTATACAGAAGACGAGCCAATGCGATCATATTCTGTCATTGGACATTACGATAGAGTCGCAGATAACTTGCAGGTTCGACATGCACAGAATTGTCTTACTGTACAGGGGAAGGGCGGACAAAACGGGGTACCCCAAAAATTTGGTAAATTTTTTTTTTCCAAACAGTTCAAAACCGTCATTCATTACTCTTATTATAATTTTTGCACAGTTTGGGATGTCCAGAAATTTTTCTTCCATAATATGTTTGCAAAATTTTGTGGGTATTTTGTTTTTCTCAATTTTTTTATTAAAATTAAAATCTATTTTTTTTACAATCATTTTGAATGATTTCATTTTGGTTGAATTGGAGTAACTTGAAATTTTTGTCGCTTTTTCTGGGGGGTACCCCATTTTGCCCACCAAAGAAAAAGAAATTTTTTTTTTTCATGGCAACTGAAAATTTGTTTTATTTACTTCAGATAGAACTAAAAAAAAAGAAGAATCTATGTGTTTGAGTTCACGAAAATCCATTATTTCCTTGGCGTCCCCATTCTGCCCGCCCTTCCCCTACATATTGTATACATATGTATGTTTCATTATGATAGATTGACTCGTTTTTCCAGATAATCTATGAGTTTTCTCAAGTAATGAATATTGTCCAAGCAACGATAAATCAGTCTCACACACTGCTCGGTTACGTTACAAAGTCCAATGTTATAGTCGATAGTCAAAAGACAGAAGATGACACTGAAACTGAGAACGAAAAATCACAGTTAACCGATACCATTGAGGTTTATAGAGTTTATGTGATAGAACTTTGCTCAAATGATAAAAAAATCCGAAATTTGGATCTAGAGAGAAGTAAACAAGCGCGGATTCAGTTCCTGTATAAAGAACGACTGCAAAGAGATTCCGACAAGTTCTTAGTCCTTATTCATCAGGAATGTAAGTGTAGTGAATTTGTTTTACTCTCAAATGTTTTGAAATTTCTTTCCCATCTTCAGATTCACGAGGATTTACCTTCGCAAAATTATTACATCAAATTTTTTCCTGCAGCTGTAACATTGTACACAGCCTACTTTGACAAATCCGAGGACGGACTGAGCCCCGTGAAGGAATTGAAAACAGAATCTTTAGTTAGGACATTTATCTGGGCTCAATGGGACTCTGTGAACCAAGTTTTATATCATATACATCATCGGAGGTCTACGACAAGCTTAGTAACTGAAGAAGCTAGTGATAGTCAGCCAAAAACACCTGGATCTTGTCCAACGTTGAGCGGTCTTCAGTTCCATGATGATCTACCCCACGAAACAGTCGTGAGTCACGTCTCTTTCTGCATTATTTCCTCTCCCAGTTCTTATAATCTCACAATCATTTTCTCTCTATTTCAGTTGAATATACCATTGAATCTACCTCAACTGCCTGGAAGTGATCACTGTGGAACCTATGAGGACGACGTGATTCCTTTGCGAGTACACGACTGTTCGTTAGATCTAATTGTAGTTTCAGATCCAAAAGGGATGGTGTGCATATGCCATCATTATCTCTATCGTCCTGAGAACCACTTGAAAGATCCGATAGATGACGGTTGTCTTTCGGACAGTAATACAGTGCATTTTGCATACTCTGTTACCGTTCTGCATCACAGTTGCGTTATCCATTGTGTAGTGCCAGGAATTCCTTGGGTTCGCGCTAAATTGATGAGGCCAACTTTTGCTATATACGGGGATCACCACATGGTTGTATTTGTGCAAGGAGCGTTCACGCATTTGTTGGAAATTGGGGTAACCCACGAACCATGTTGTCATATTCTAGCCAGTCCTCTGACTTGCGTACCGCTGCACTCTTCCTATTTAGTACCTCTCCTAGACTTGAGCAATAATCAGAATGGGAATAATAGCAATAACAATAATGTCGAGAAGTCGCGGAGTATTAGAGCTGGAGAAAGTCGTACGGCCGGAAATAGCGGGAAGACAGGAAATTCTGCGAATATGGAAAACTGTTGTACTCTGGTGAACTCAAATGCTAACCCATTGACTGTAGACCTTCCGACGTTGGATCTGGTGCCGCTCACCATATCTGCTGACTTCTTGATAGATGTTTTTCGTAAAGAAACATCGGTTGACGTGCGTCTTGGGATACTACACTATTTTTTGATCCATCGCAATGATCCTGAAGTAGTTATGGAACTAGTTTCTATAATAGCTGAAAAGCCTAGACTGTTGAGTGTCGCTAAAATTTTCGAAGAAATTTTAATTTCCGGATCTTATGCAGCAGTGCAAAAAAATTTACCTCCAGATGCGCTACAACTTATATCTCTACTGCCTTTTACCAGCATGCAAAATACTGTTACCACAGAGGTAAAGGTGAACGATTTATTCGTTACCCTTAGTCATGAGAAATTATGGAATACTTCTGTCATGCTGTTGTCTCCGCAACAACGATTGGTTCCGTACTGCAGCGATCTTTGGACAAGACTTTGGGATCAGCTCGGTAGATGTAACGGGGATAAACCAAGATTTAAGCCTAGTCAAGTTGCTGAAAAGCTTATGGTTTCTTTGGCCTGTTATCAGCCGGAAGCACTTTCCAGATCTAGCACACCTATGTCCCCCAGCGGAGGGTGAGTTAGAAAGTTATTTTCATTCATTTTCAATCATCAATTAAACCACTTGATACAATGCTGAAAATTTCCATACCTGATTTATTCCATGTAGACAATTGAATAAACAGAAAACCAATAATTATTAATGGTAAAAAACAAAATTGTCTGCTGAAGAAAGCTTGCATCAATACCTGAACAAATCTGATATACTTGCAGATTAGCAGTGACTGCAGCTTCCTTAGGGGAACTGATGGGCTGTCGTGGAAACAACAAGATGATGGATTTTAGTTTGCCCTTTGTCGAGATGGAGAGTTGTACAGCTTCCAAACAGGAGCATGTTGTATCTGTGAATTTGCGTGAACTTTCGATGCACCTTTTGAAACATGGGACCCAGACTTCGACGATGCGATTACAAGGAATTTGTACGCCTTTACATTTGCACGCGATGGCAACCAGACATGTGGCTGCTCAATTAGAAACATCCCGATCTCTTTGTCAGATGATATGTCGAGCCTCCAATGTTGACTCGAAAACTGAACAGGAACGGGGATTTGTTCTTATGTAAGATATCTCAAGTGGCTTTTTTGTTCATAAGTGTAGCTCACACGTCATGCTTTTTAAATTCGAAAGAGGGATATGAAAAGTAACAAAACTTTGAACCAATATTTCAGTGACCAGCTTGATGAATCAAGGCGTTCTTTATTGTTTACCCTACTGGAACGGTACCGTTACGCAATAGAAAGTACCGCATTCCCATTGCCCCAAGGATTTACGTCTTTCTTTACTTACTTAGGATATCGAAGTCTGAAGTATCCAACATTCTTGCAGTACGTTCAGCGAAATGTATTTGAACTGCAAGTCGATGTAATGAAAGTAATCATGGCTGGTAAGTTTGTTATGTTTTCCGAGTATACTTAACAACATTAGTTTGAGAGAGATTTAATGCGTAGAGCTTATGATCTGTAGTTAACTAAACTAATGCCTTGATCGAGTTTTAGGAGGCTTTCATTGAGTTTTCGATTGTTGATTGCAGTTAAATTTTCTTTCTAAATTCGTATGATTTCTGATTATTTTTCCGATCGTTTATTAACCATTCTTTGTTATTTTTGCTATTAACTATAATAACACCAAGAATACCTCAAGATTCAGGTGACACTAAAGACGGAGTCTGTAGAAAATTAGGCTTGCTATCGTTACTACCGAGATCTAGAGCAAAAAGACTGCTTAATCAGTGGTTACATCCTGTTAGTTTGATGTTACGAGCTCGAGAACATGCAACTAACATATTATCTGGGGAACTCAGTCAATGTCGCGGGAGAATATCGCAGCATCACATGAATCATAATGGTAGGTAGAAGAGACCTTGTTTTAATAACGACTTACTAACAAAACAAATCCTCTGTGCGAAATCCTGTGAAATTTCGATTACCATCTCTGAAATTTGTATAATGAATTCGAAACGAATTTTACTACATTACTTTGAACAGTCTACCTCGTTTGCAGCGATTGACATAGCTAGATGTAAAAAATATTTTTTACCCTTTTCAAGGATTGGCAGCTTTTCCATCAGCAGATCGTCTTTCGCCGTTGGACACCTTCCTCGATTTGCTAACTGCAAAAGGTAGGAATGAACTATTTTCGTGTTATAAAATGCTATTTTTTATAAATGACTGCGTATAAGCATTTGGCAATCATTATAACTATTCGCAATACTTTCAATGCAAAAGTTATATTGAATTAAAAAACAAAAGCAGTCTGACTTTTAAAAATTGCAGAAAGAAGTAGGCCGTTAACACTTTTCTAATGATACATATCAATGTCTTAATTTTTCAGCTAGTCTGACGGAGTTGGACTTCGGTTTACTGATAGAGGCGACGGTGACGTCAACAGAAGACTTTCTATAATTATAAAATAGTATTAGCTAAATGGCAGCCAATTTTGAGGCCAATTTCTCGTCAAATACAAGGAGAATTGGTTATTCCCAGCCAACATTCTCCCGAATCTTAATAATTTCTTATTAAAAGTGAATCCACGATAGCAGACTGTTTTCTGTATTCCTCCACATATTGCCATACAGTATTGTAACATACCTATAGCCTATATAATTATGTTTGAATTGTCAAGAAATTTTAGCAGATAAGTGTTGATTTCTGTTTATATTGTGACAGATATTGTCTTCCTATATAGAAAATATTATTTCAATGTCAGAAGGTGTGCTATAATATTACATGGTGTAATTCTATACAAATAGTTTTAATTATACAAAGTAAACTGCTATAGTTTATAAGTTGATGATCATTCGTCATAATGGGATATTGTGCAATGAGGTTTTTGTAATTTAGAAATAGGTATTATCTTGTGCAATCAAAATGATTTTGGGCTGTTTTATTTCTTTAGTACAAAGTTAAAAATTGATACCAAACTTGGAACGGTGTTTCGCATTCAATTTTTTTAGCAACACTTAGAATTAGTTGAACGATAGAATAGGCGTCTGAACGAAATATTAGTAATTTCAATCAATTACTAAGACATGGCATTGGGAGAAGTTGGTAAACGCTATTTGCCTGTAGTCTCCGATCATCAGGTTAAATCCTGAAGTCAAAACCAAACACCGTCAAGCCTCTTAGAAGTTAAAAACAAACCCCATCCAAGCTTAATATAATTCTTATACAATAATCAATTGTACTCAACTATTAGTTAGTAAAGTTACATATCGTTCAATAGTATTATTCATAAGTGTATAATGTGTTATAAAACTTATAGTTCGCCGACATAGCTATCATCAAAAACATGTCAAACACTACTATAAATGAGAAATCTTCAGCAAATAAAATTAACAAATGTGGGGAGGTGCAGGGACGAACCAATTATCAGGAACTTTGATATCCTTGCGCCACGACTCACTGTATGTTGTACGCAAAGGTCGGATAATCCAGTTATGCCAATGTGTTGTTCTGTGAAAGAAATTAGAAATTTAATCCACTCCAGCAGTTGTATTTGTTGAAAAAAAAAGCTCAATGTTCATAAAAAAATTCTCATTATTTCACCCTAAAGTAAAGTGCAATACATTTAAGGTAAAATTGTAAATAATTACGCCTGTATATACTGTAACAAATTCCGTTATCCGTTTAAAACCTGTTACATAAATCGTATGTAACATACCTATTGCCAGGTATGTTCAGAACACGTTTTTCTGGCATAGGAAGTCGTTCTCTGAAGAATTTATACTTGTCCGTATTAAAGGCAAGCAGAGATGACCTGAAAGCGCATTCAAGAAATTGATGCATATGAACGTCTCTGCAAATGAGATCATAATTTTCGACGAGACTAGATGCAGGATCTGTGGAATAATAAGCATTGTCGACAAATAGTCTAGTGCCTGGTGGAAAGGCATAAGCTTGGTGCTCATCCGTAAGCTTGTCCAAGTGTGTCTGCATCTCTTTTCTACGATGTGTAATCTGATATGGAAAATGAACAGTTCATCAATCGTCATGAATGAAAGAATGACATTTTTTGCTTCACAAACCTCGAACAACTCAAAGAATTCTTTATGATTACTATACACACCTGAAGAGGATGTCTAATGCCTTGCTTTAGAGTACTCAGCATCTCGGGTGGTTCAGGGAGTCGGGGTCTGCGACTCCAATCTGTGGGTGGGTGGAAATGCACATATTCTGGGACACAGGGTTTACCTGGATTTGGGTCCCCGACTGGCACTGCAAACGCATACAGTTTATACTTTGTTGTGAAGTAGATTTATTATTGACTGATACTATGATTACACTCAAAGTTTTCTATCCTTTATTGACTGACGATATTTAATGCAGTCTTTTCTTGTGTTATTATTTGAAAAAGGTAGAAATGTAAACCATAATTATGTGTTTATTACAATCTTGAGTATTGATCAATCTTGAGTACTAACACATGCCCATCCCATCAAAGCAACTCTCCTTCTTACATCCTTGCACAAGGCAGTTCAACCATTCGGGTTTCTCATATTGTGGTTCTACCAATTGTCCTGCAGTTCCTGTTCCTAATTTCGGGCCGTTTTTTGGTTGGAATGGAAGAGGGCGACTGCAAGGCGTCTCTTCTCGTTTCGTATCTTTAATTCTATCATCAGTCTCTGATCTTGGATGAGTCTCATTTGAATACTTGCAGACATGTACATTGCCTGTATTATTGTAAAGAGTTTTCAAGTAAAACAGTGAATTGAAAGACCAATAATGAGAGTATTTTGTGAGAGGAATATAGTTGTTTATTTCAGTATTCTCTGGTATTGAAGTAAAGCAAATGTAGAAGCAAGTCGCATTGAACCTTTAACGTCCGCATTTTTCGTTGGTGTCTGTATAACAGAAACTGCTTTGTTGGTCCCTGAACTTGACGAGGTTTGGATACACATTTTGCTGCCATTTTTGCCGTTCATACCAAAAACAATAATAATAAAAAAAAAGTCTATCAAAGATATGCACACGGTGAATGAATTTTCTGTCAAACAGCTACAAGTACGACATGTATGTTGCTCAAACAATTGGGTGTATACAACGAACAGAGCGCTGAGTGAGACTGCTGATTGACAAATATTAGAAAGAATAGATACCTACGCTACCAACTCTGTCCAAGGCATATGGAAATCTGATATACCTTTCGTGCTACGATTTTAGTATTATCTCAGGCGCGGATCAAACTGATTAAAGTTCAATTTGATCAATGCGTTTATTATGTGGCTGATGTAGGTATGCTTCAAAGGGACTCCGGGGGCTACTAGAAGTACACGAAATGCATGTGATACTGATTGTCAGACAAACAGTGAATTAAGTAGTTCCAAAATATCGTCGAGGCGAATTTGAATCTGATACTTATAAACTTGCAGCCAATTCTTTTGTTTTCTTTTTCCCTATGCTTATACCATTGAGTAAAGATGTATAATCAGGGCAGCTTCATCCCTGCAAGAATTTCTCCCAATTATTTCTAGGTTATTTCATTCATATTCATTCAACTGGCAGCTAGATATGGCAGGTTGCATTCATCGTTGACTGGAGAAATGTATTCATTGAGAATTTAAAATCGTTTAACTATTGGGCTTTTACTATCTCTCGATCGCGGAGATGGGACGCATAACCCCACCGCATCCGTAATTTGACGTATGTCTACATAACGTCATGTCATAACCTCGCTTACATAACCTCGAATCTCGAGGTACGGCACGCGTGTCCTTCACGGGCCGAAACTTTAGTTATTTTCAGTATTTCGCAGTGCGTTGCAGTTAGAAATCTATTTAAAAAAACATCAAAATCTTGTATTCTACCTATATAACAGTATTCTGCAGGTAACATGTCCAAGCTCTATCATAGATCATTTTCTTCGCAATTTAACTTTTCCTTTCTAAGTCTGAGCCTTAGCTAAAAATTATTCATCTCCATAACGGACGCACTGTCCTTGGTCTCGTCGGTATTACAGTCATTTCATCATTTCACTAACCATACCGTCGTTGAGTCCCTAACAAAAATTTCAAACCTACATCACATTCTCTGAAGAAAAACATCTTCAATATATTGTCTTAGTTTTGTCAATAAGCAGAGCTTTTCTTATAGTCTAAAATCATTCTGTATCGCACTCATTATTCAAATCTTTATATATCCATTAAACAATTAAAATACATCTTTCCAAAGATTGAAATGGCACGACCATGGGCCTCAGATCTCCTCGGTGTTGTACGCGGAGCTCAAGCGGTCGCTAACGCTGCATTAAAGATTCAAGAAGACTGTATAAAACAAGCCGTAACTAATTCTAGTTTAAAAAACGTGGCTGAGGATGGTCTGAAGGCAGTAGGAAACCAGCTGGGCAACATAAATCCAAGTAAGGTTCCCGTAAGTTTCAAAAATTTTAAAACCAGTTGTATTAATTATTTTTACAACCACACTACCGTAACAATAATTATTGATTTTATTTCAGCCCTAACTAAATGAACACGGACTCACACTTAATCAATAACACAAATTTCAGCTAACAAATACTCCTTATTTCTCATAAATAAAAAGTCAGGAATCTCAACTGTTTATCATTCGGTTTTCGATAAATTTCAAAAAATATACTCTTATCCCATCATCTTTCATCAACTGTTATATTCATTCAATTTAACAGGGTGATGTTACTGCAAGTATGAAGGAGACCTTTGAACGTATGTCCATGCTTGGCGTAGGCATTACAAGATATGTAACTTTCAAAGCAAGCGAAGTCTCAGGTTTCCGGGACGTTTCTGACCAGCAGAATGATACTAATAGTACATCAAGTAATGCCGCACAAACCTTAGCTGAGGATGTTAACAAGAGTGAAACACATTCAGCATCGAATACCAGAGATAGCGAAGCTACAGGGGGAACAGGAGCACGGGTAGTAGAGAAAAAGTTTGCTAGTGTGAAAGAAAAGATAGAAACTATTGCTACTTCAGGTAGAGCTATTCCGAAGATAGAATTGTCTAACAAGGATAAGGAGTTGTTGAGAAAATTGGAGCTTGAACATGAGGAAAATATCAGAAAACTGAAAACAGAGAGAAATATAATAGCTGATAAAACTGTGGATACAAAAGCAGCCCCTGAGAATAAGATAAATGAATCAACTGCACAAGTTCGTACCACAATGCCCTCTGTTAGGCCTAGGCAAACTGTGAGTCAAATTTCTTGTACATATGTATTTATATTGGAAATAGCGTTTTTATGATTACACAGCTGAAAATCGAATGAATTCATACTCTTGGATAATTGAATTGTCATTAAAGCTTTCAGCGAATGCAAAACAACGGAAGGTCCCATCCACTAGATTGCAGCGTGTCGTTAGTTTCGGAACACTGGGTATTGGACTGGGAATAGGAACAATGGCTGAATACACGCGACGTACTCTAGGACTCAAGGATCAAAGTGTTTCGCAGTCTTTGGACAGCATGTTTCTTACCAAAGCCAACACAGAGAGAATCGTTTCTACATTATGTAAAGTTAGAGGTTTGTTCAAAGACCTTGTGACCTTATGATTAACACTTTCGTAACTATCCTAGTGGAAAAAAAAAAGTGCAATACTATTTTGTATAAATTTTTAGATTCCCAACGGAATGTGTGATGTGAATCTGCCATCAAATTAATAGCACTTTCATAGAAGAACCTGTTTAATGTTCAACATGCTTTTACAGGTGCCGGATTAAAAATTGGCCAGATTCTAAGCATCCAGGACAACAGCGTTATAAGTCCTGAATTACAGAAGGCTTTTGAAAGAGTCAGGCAAAGTGCAGACTTCATGCCAACATGGCAAGTCGAGGTATTACACATTCTGTAGGGTATTTTTGTACATTCGGGAGTCTTTCGCCGTTTCAAAAATAACATAAGATACCACGTATTTCAGAGAGTACTGAGCAATGAGCTGGGGTCTGATTGGAGGAGTAAATTATCCAATTTTGAGAGTAGACCATTCGCCGCAGCATCTATTGGTAAAACTTTAATATTCGAATCCACTTGCTCTGATTATTAAAAAATTAACGATAATAGATATGTTGCAGGTCAGGTACATCTCGCTACTTTGTTGGACGGAACTCCGGTAGCAATGAAAATACAGTATCCAGGTGTGGCTGAGGGCATTCAAAGTGATATAGATAATTTGGTTGGCGTACTTAAGGTAGAGTATTAATGAACTTGGATGATATGATTGAGCTGATTTTACCGAGTTACCAAAATTCTGAATGTTAATTATTCATTTCAGATATGGAACATATTTCCAGAGGGAATGTTCATCGATAATGTAGTCGAGGTAGCAAAAAGGGAACTTTCTTGGGAAGTGGATTATATTAGAGAAGCTGAATGCACGAAAAAATACAAAGAGCTAATTTATCCATATAAGGATTACTACGTGCCCACAGTTATCGGTAATCGCCGTTGAATGATACGATTTGAATTGTCGAGTTGAATTAATCCAAGATCTTTGAATGGCTGACTATAATATGAATACCTTACTTTATTGAAGTATCGAGAAAGCAGTTCTCTGCTCTTATATTTAAACGGAATATTTGTTCACAGACGAGTTCAGCACAAAACAAATCTTTACAACTGAATTGATCGACGGTGTACCAGTCGACAAATGCGCAGATATGGATAACGAGACCAGAGAACATATTTGTAGGATGGTGATGCGCCTTTGCCTATTAGAATTATTCGTGTTTCGTTACATGCAGACGGATCCAAACTGGGCAAATTTCTTCTATAATTCCGAGACTAAACAGGTGTGAAATTTCGCAACCATTCTGCCGTTAATTTACCTTAATCATTTTGCAATAAAATTTACTCGTTTTTTTTTTAGCTCATGTTATTGGATTTTGGTGCTTGTAGAGCTTATGACAAAGGATTCATGGACAAATATATTGAAATAATAAAGGGTGCCAGCAATGGTGATCGAGGCAAGGTCTTGAAATTGTCCCGTGAAATGGGATTCCTAACTGGATACGAGTCTAAAGTACGCCGATATTAATCCGTTAATTAAGTACGTTTCAATTGCTATTTGTTTAAATTAAATTTATACACAATTTTTAGGTCATGGACGAAGCTCATGTTGATGCTGTCATGATTTTGGGGCAAGTTTTCAGTAAAGATCATGAATATTTCGACTTTGGCGGTCAAGATGTTACTAAAAGGTAATTTATAAGCACTTAAAAGTCATAAGATACTACTCACATTGGACCACGTGCAATATAATGTTGTTACTGAGTTGTAACTGTATGTAGTACGTGGTACTTGCTTGCGTTTTGACCAAGAGCTATTTAATCATACCAGAACTCATGTATTACAGAATTCAAACCCTTGTACCTACGATTCTGAGCCACAGACTATGCCCACCGCCTGAAGAGATATACAGTCTTCACCGAAAATTGTCGGGAGTATTTTTACTCTGTGCAAAACTTAAAGTAAAAATAAACTGCAGGGATTTGTTCCACGAGATATATAGAAACTATCAATTTGATTAATTCGATGTAGGTAATTTATTAGTGAGTATTTTAGCGACGAGAATTATACAGCTATGTATATTGAATGTAGAATAATTAAAAAGTGAATTATTTTCATCTATTTCTGCTTGTAACAAGAATCCTCATCATTTACCTCTATCGGAAGATGAATAACTCAAAGATAATTATCGCCTCCGAGAACCAGCTATGGATTAAGACTATGTGAGGAATTGTTACTTTTATTTTCATTTTTATATAGCTCAAATAGACGTTTGCGTAAAATTGCTTTGGAATAAGTTTGAGACTAATTATTTCTTTGTGTCGTTACCCTTCTTTAGAATATATTTCGATTTGGTTTTGGCTTCGTTTTTATTTCTCGAAATATATTTAAATCTTCACCCGTGATGGGTAAACGTCCTACGCCATCATACTTTGGTCCAGTTTGCATCTTGTATCTAAACTCATTTTTCATTTCATCTGGTGCGTATCTTAAGTAGTGTCTCCAGCGCCAAAATCTGTAACAATAACTTGCTAATCTTTGCTCAAAGAAAATATGATTTATAATTCTTTTAAATTATAAAACTATCTTTTCCTAGATTTTAGCTTTGCGTAGAAACTTTTACTACCATATCAGTCACAATAGTAATCGTAAACAATGAATCATGAAGGCGTTTTTTCGTGTCCGATACATCTGCAATGACTCACCTATCGTCTGGATAGGCTGGTAATTCCAATTCGCTGTTTGGTAATTTGTATAAAAAGTCTTTCCATTTTTCCTTAATATCTAGATTGTCGATAGATAGAGCACACATTTCCTGGTATCTTAGTCTGTCCATGAAAGGCAGAGGAAGTAAATCGAAGGTGTGGACTTCATTTCGATTTTGATAATACTGATAGAATAGTGCTGTTGGATATTGGCCTGCAAGATCCAAGATGCAGCATTAGGAGATCAGTTATAAATGAGGCGTAGGACTATACGTTAGTGGAATCTCATCGTCCATCACTGTTATCAACATTTATTCCTGCTCTTTGTTACACTTCAGAACATTCAACACGGCTTTATTCATTATAATTATAAAATTGAAATGGAATGAAAAACTGAAAAATCACGAGCAGGAGGCTGTTTCATAACAACGATGGAGCTCTGTAACAAACCAGTATCCATTCCTTGGGGTGGTACAAAACTTCGTTCTTTCGGAGGTTCTGCTTCTGCTGAGCACCTGTCATTCTTTGAGGAATCCAGGTTCGTGGCAACATTAATTATCTCTGGAAGCTGCGTGTGGCGCATCTTTTGGGGGCAATGAGATACTAAGCCATGACTGTCCAAGTTTGTGTTTGGAGAGTTTGAACTGTTGTATAAAGAGTAGAAAATATTCAATTTGATGTATGACAGCAGGGTGCTTCCAAAAAAGGAATATCATTCAATACATAAGATTATTGAGGTAATTTGCTAAGTCAATAATTCAGATTGGATGAATATAGGTGATCTATATCTCTGAGACCTATATCTTTAGACCATTCGGAACTCAAATCGTTGAGTCCAAAGCTGATTTCTAGATTCAGTAATTAGACAGATGAAACAGTATAATAATGAAGTACTAAATGACAGAGAACTTTCGTAATGTGTGTGAGCGAAGATCATCATAAGAAATTTCACTTGTAATATGGAGAAAGTTCATCACATTGGCAGCCTCGTAATCCATTTGGCCGCACTTGAATGCTACCAATTTTAGGCAGGCGACACAGACGACATAATATATGCTTTGCGCTCAAGGGATCAGTGGCATCTTTCTTTATAATATCGTTCTCATTTTTAATCCCGTTTGGATTCCCAGATTCATACTGATTTTGCAGCATATTTTCAAGTTTAGATAAGGGTCTCGTTCAGTTTAAGCGAGTGTATAGTACGAGATTGAAAATTCGCACAAGCTATATTGTATAATAAGAAGGTAAAAAGACAAATTGCAACCACACGCAACTGTAGTTTTTTGTATATAAAATTTTAATTTCAAATGTCAAATTTCATACCTGACTGGGGTGAAGTTAAACTGTTATAAAATTATAATTATGTATTTCAGCGACAATTATAACGATGTTGGATAAAAATTTGAAGAGTTATAAATAATAATTCGGTTGTTGAATTGTATTTCTAGTGTATTTATAATAATATACATACATGTATACCTATAATATATATACAGTAATAAAATAATAGCTCTAGTTTCAAAATTAATTATTAAAAATACTGTTTACCAAACGTTTATTGCTTAAAATATAATTATACTGTAATATAAATTAATCGGTGATATTTTATTATTGTTTCTAAGTATTTACAAATCACTAGCTACGTGATGCATTTTAACGAGTATAGGTAAGATTAATCAATTAATCCAGCAAATGCATTTGAGCATTGCTGACAGACAACTTGGTTGATACAAGGTTCTCTAGTGGAAAAACTTGCAAGGAATTCATTATATTAATATTCTTTCGCACTTACATATAATTGACTCGTTCATGTGCATGCGGCACATAGATATCTAACCAGGCTCACACAAATGCGCACCCAAGGTAAAACGCATAAATTCTTGACGGTGGAACGTGCATTTTAAATAACGCACGCAACTTTTGAATCATGATGTCAAAACACAACTATCCCTTTGGTTCTCAACCTAAGAACTTTAAAGTAGGAGTGCACATGTATACCTTACATACTAGCATACTTGTATGTAAAATACGATCAGTCATTCACACACACATTTAACAAAGATAACAATAATTACAATAATTTACGATTACATCTTGATTACTAGATGTCGAAAAATCTCAATTCACTCTTTCCACGTCGTTACTACATCGTTCATTTCCCGATTCTCTACACTAGCGTTACTTAATAATTTCCTAACACTTTGATGCTTTTGACTGTCGTAACCATGACGTCCGTTCTCTACAGGATCAATGTGTGGCCATCCTGTTCCAACATCCTTAAGAATGAATCCCTTGCAGTTTACTTTAACACAGTAAATACTAGCGAATATTCCGATAAAAATACCAGCAAGCACGTCCCACCAGTGATGCCTGTGGTCTGTTATTCTTGTTAAGGAACAGACGATGCCCCAGCAGAGAATTATACACTGCATCCACGGCTTCAACAAAGCGGTGGTCACTCTTCGGGAAAGACGATTCTGGATGTACCACTGTGGACAATGATTGAATCAAAGAATATTTCCTCTGCTAGCTACGAATTGAGTTAACTGTAAGATGTACAAGAAAGCCAAACTTACAATCAGATAAATTGAAGTAAACATTGACAGAGCGGAATGTCCTGAAGGAAAAGACTTGCTGGCATCCATCACAAACCAAAAAGGCTGTGTTGTGTTGGTACACCTGTAAGACTGGACGTATCTGCAGAAAAAAAACGTTTCCACAGTTATAGCAATATGCAGTAATATGTAAAGTCTTCAATTTCTATTCTCTGCTATAAATTAACCGAGAATGGCTAGATGGGACGAATTTTTCAGTGCGAATCTCTGTAGTTCCGTGATGAAACAATATCTGTTCACCTTCTTTGAATTTACAAATAATATGCAAGATATGGAGAACAGACTTACTCATTCGCGCTGCAGTTTTGCCGTTCGTGTGGAGCACAAGTCTCAAGGAAATGGGGTCTTGGGGCACCGATTAAAATCTTGGCAAAATCACATATGCAGGTCACAGCGACAATCCCTATCGTGTAGTGCCCATACCATGACCATATCTGCTTCGATCTAGTCCCTGCACATCCTTGCCTTGAGCTTCTGTAGCTGTCAGCTTTATGGCACGTCCATTCCGCGGTCCACATCTGAAATAGAAGAAATCTTTAAGTAAGCCTTAATTGTGAAATAGATTGAATCAGACCTCGTCCTTGACTATGGCTTTTCCTCAAAATTTTAGCAATTCATATCATAATCTGTTCGAGTCATATGATAATGGATAAACAGAACTCACCACTATCAATGGTAAAAGGATGCTACCTCCCAGTAGAATACTGATAGATATCGTGTCTCCAGTGAATGGAAAAGATATTCGTGGATCATTGCAGTAGAAGCCTATCTGCTGATGTGGTAAGTATCCAAGTTCTATCACACCCATGAAGACGACCACTGTAATGTGAAAAAGTACAGAAATTAATACAGGAATAAAGTGAAAGTAATCGAAATCGTTAGAGATTCCTAATTGCCTAATGCTTGTGTTGTTTAGAAACTGAATGGAAAACCAATTCCCGATGGCATTCTTTCAAGAACTTTGAAGGAAGTCTATTTTTTCAAGTGCATACTTCAAGATTAGGCATGTGTATGTATACATCTACATATACGTATACACACACTCAAACTGTACTCTGACTAATTGACGTTGACGGGTTGTCACTTACTCACGCCGTACTTATGACGTCTGCGCACATTTTGCAACAGGAACTTTCGCGCCGCAATATTCTCAGCTTCCTTATTACCGTTATCACCAACCGACCCGCCCATGACTGAGTGAGTGATAATACATACACAGTGTGAATTCAGGATTTTATTACGACTATTTCCCGTTCATTTGGGCCAAACGAGTCGGTCACGTTGGACACGTTTTATTAAGAACAGTTAGGAACATTTGCAAATTCTGATTCGAAACAGTGTACAAAAGTGAAATATTCGAGCACCGCGCGCTGCATGGCAATCGCGCGATGCACCAGGATCATCCGAGTGTCGCGTGACAACTGGTGACAACTGTGTGACTGACCAGCGATGTATTACGACATCGTTCTTGAGGCGATTAATGACAATTGCGCATGCGCACTGGATCAACTGATCATATGGCGACCTTGATGGTGACTATTCGCATTACGCGCGGCGAATATCAGTGTTTTTAAACTGGGAGCCGCGGCCGACGAGCCCGAACAGATCCAATGCACTCTACTGAACAGTAAAGACCTGAAGAAGAAAATCAATGAGGGATATTATACATTAGACTGCCTAAAAAAACCTTAATTTTTTTTCTTTTTCGATCTCCCACTTCATGAAACCATAGTTTATAACATCATATTGAACCTCGTGAAAGGAAATCGGCGTGCGATTTTTTTAAGCGGTGCCGCATTGAGTTTTTGTATTCCCCATTTGATTAACACGTAAGAAATCGAATTCTGACGGTTGGAGGACGATAATAATTTTTCTATACAACAGACGGAACTCTGTATGGTAGCATTTGACAACTTATATGTTTTCTTCGAATCGGCGCGTCGTAGAGAATTCTTAACCGCACGATCTTTGAGATATTCAAGATTGCGTGAAAACGTGGTTTTTCACCTTTTCGAAAAATGGGTACCTAGGATAATCGCCCAGCTTCCTCGACTGGGCCACAGTAAAATGTTGAATAACATCTGTCAAATACATTAAATACATTAAATTTATTCAATTTAACCGAACTCGATGTGCCTGTCTATCCGGAAAATAAAATTATCAAAAATTTTTAATAGAATCTTGCCTGTAGAAAAAAATATTTTGTTTTGATAAATACTATTTTTACATTGAACATTTTCATGCGTCAGGTTTTGATCCTTTAAAAATAGTGTTTATTCATTACTACTACCCTACTACTGACAGTACTACGGTATTTCATGTATTTGACGGATATTATTCAACATTTTACTGTGACTTAGTCGAGGAAGCTGGGAGTTTATCCTAGGTACCCATTTTTCGAAAAGGCGAAAAACCACATTCTACGCAATGTTGAGTACCTCGAAAATCGTGCGATTAAAAATTTTCTACGACGCGCCGATTCGAAGAAAATATATAAGTTGTCAAATGCTACCATACAGAGTTCCGTCCGTGGTATAGAACTATTATTATTTTCCTCCAAACGTCAGAATTGTATTTCTTACGTGTTAATTAAATGGCGAATACAAAATCTCGATGCGACAGCGTTTAAAAAAATAGATGAGACAATGGAGTCAAGTAAGGCAACGGTATTTTTTTGATAGGTGCATCGACTCGTTGCTGGCCTTTTATCATTTCGTAATATGTTTCAATTATGCAGACCTTGTCTGTGTCAATGTTTTTTAGGGGATATTGAATTTTATAGCTCTCAAGTTAAAAGACCCACATGTGCGGAGGACAGACTGATCAGACATGTGGAGACTGGCTAGTGATGTATAGGGCCCCTCGCAAGGTTTCAACAGAAACAACCATGATTCATATCGAAATATATGAAAAAGAATTAATGAGATATCTCGTGACAAGCTTTTTGCTGCAGTTCACCTCTAATAATCCTACAAATCTTTCAACTTTGTGTATATCTACCCGGCGATGTAGAGTAGCTACGGATTATCATTTTTTTCCCTTTATGATAATAAGTACGGAAACTATGAAGAGACTGTTAGCATTTTACCGCACAGTGAGTAATAGCAGTCCGCAGCTGAAGATTTTTTACCATGATGGAAGCGTTTGCGTATAGGTTTTATACCGATGAATCAATCATTGATTGCTGCGCAGGTAAATTGTATTATTCAATTTTCTTGTTAATCAACAGATATACGGTGAGTAAATGAGACTATACCGAGCCTTGATTATCGAATTACACGGCTCAACTTTTTGCGGTTGTGCGGCTTTCCATTACCTCGTCAAGTTTCATTAATTTTTATACACGCGACCACAGTGACGGGTTCTATGACCATGCTGGAGCCATTTTTATCTTCATTACTAGCAATAAAGATCTTAAGTGTCGTTTTTATGGTTTCGGTGGCTGCGCAGAGACAGTAATTATTAGATACAAGCACTTAAGGTACGCGTGGCACGGTATTGATTCTCGACGACAACAAATCTCTGTCTTTTATAGTCCTAATGCAGGATTGATTACATAAGTTACATAATCAGTCAAGGGACACTCGATCAATTGTTGGTACACCTATAAGAATAAGTATCGACTGTTAAGGATTGTACACTCGGAAGCGTTGATCCCGAGGTTGAACGACTCTACTTATTACGTTTTCCTGATAAAAAAAAATCTGGTCAATGCAATTTGTACAACGAGCACTGTAAGTTTTTATCTTGAAATAAACCAAGTCCCTATATTACGTAATTGATAATACGAGTAACAGGAGCAGAAAGACTAAAGAGGTCTAATCGAGAACAACACAATTAGATTTAGCGGATGTCAGTCATTAATAAATTTGCGGTTGGTGCGCGACTTATTAACTCTCGTTATTATTCTCCGGCGTTTCACGCTGGCCGTTGGTCAGCCGTTAACCGATTGCAACCATATTATGTAGGTATAGTAGTAGAACGCTCCCTACCATAGGCAACTCTTCGTACATTACCGCATAACCGACAGTCTCACCCCTAGGTATATTAATTGGCAAGCAAAATTTGTTTAATTTATTTTTTGGTTTCTTCTCTTCACGAACGATGCAATTTAGATTCCCCCCCACGATAATAGTCCCTACTTCGTCGAACGCCCGTGGCAGCTGGCGAAAGAAAATACGCAGCTGAAGTGAAAGAGAAATATGTATTATAGTTATAACTACGAACTATAATAGCGCAAGTAATTAGATAATTAGTGGTACGTATATGTATACAAATTTGGCTGTATAAACTCAGCTGCAGTGAACGCAGTATGTATGTACTACAAGTTACGAGTTGCGGCTCTGCAAGTTTAACTGCCGGTTTTTCGAGTAGTGTTGTAAACGAGTAAACACATTGTCGCCACGTGGCCTTTACGCTGAATCATACCAACCAACGCCTTAATTGCTCAGTTCTGACACTCGAAGGTGTAACTTGATAAACTTCACGCGCTTGCAGCAAAGCTTGCGACGTTCAACTTATGTCAACCGACTGTACCCGTGTAACCGTTTAACTTTCTATCAGATAATGTATTTCGTAGAAAACTGGAAAACCGTTACTCAAACTTCTTGCAACGTCGATTTCTTAAACGTTTCTTATAATGCGAAGTGAAATAGAATTCTAGAGATAAATTGATAGTCTCCAGGATGTTACAGAATACGATGAAATATTGAAAACATTATACTATTATTATCCCCACTCAACCGGAATTCAGTGTCTGCGGTATAGTGAGTCGGTCGAGCCTCATCCCGCGCGCTTGAAAATTCTTTTTAATGTACTTGGCGCGAGACTCTACCGAGTCTCTTGATAAATTATGCTAATACTACAACTGACATTGGCCAAGACTACTTTTCCTACCAACAGAAGTATGCATGTATGCATGTGACTATACACATACAAGTAACAGCAGACAATGAATCAGAAAGATTCGCCATGATTTGTTGTTTCCTCAATTGATCATTAAAAATTTGGGTAGGTATAATTGATTTCTGGGAAGTGCGATTACCGTTTCGGATTAAAAGATATTCCAGACAACTTTGAGGTGTATGTCATTTCACTTTGGTAGCATATCACTTTTCTGATAAACCGAAGATTCGTTTCACGATCTAATATACCTAATAATTTACATTTTTTTTGCGAAAGCTATTATAGAGGAAGATCTATTCTCTGACATTTACCCTTGTTCGTTGAAAACTAGCCTTCAAAATTGCGAAAGAATAGTACGTTGCCACGTTATACTATTGTATTAGCCAAAAAGGAAAGTGTGTAGAGAGAAGTCTGGTCACCAGTAACAGCAGCGGCAGCGACAGCCAGGCATTCGTCGTGGAGCATTATTAAGTTACGCTTTTGACGGGGTCAATTGAATTCTGAGTTGCAGGGCCTCTTAAGCCTCGTGCAGAACTGTATAGGGTTACATGGGGTTAGCAGAGGTACATACTTGGAGTGTGCTAACGGTTGAACAAAATTCTTAAGAAACGTGTCATTACCACCGCTATAGTATAGCTCGCCTTCGACCCTATCCATTCGATGTACCTACTACCTGTGACCCAGTCGATCGCGGTGAATCCATTTCCACAATATTCATTTTTAAAGCAGAATTATGGCAGAAACTCATTCGTACGAGATAAATTGCAAAACTCGAAGAGATATTTGATATTTATAATGGACCATCTTTTATTCCTTATTTTTCCGGCGGTCGTTTAAACTCAATTGTTCTCATTTCCATGTATACCGAAGTTAATTTGCTCTCGTATACTAGCACATACATACAACAAGACTTTGTCGAAAGATTAATAGAGATGTCGAGCCAATGTTGTAAACACATAACTCTGAATTAATCAGTACGTCTAGATTGAGACAGAAAAAAAACCTAACGAATCAGGTTTATCTAGTTGCGGTTAAGGGCGAATGATTAGTAGCGTGTTCCAGATTTGAAAGAAGCATCATTTAAAGCCCAAAGAAGAGTAACCGACATTTCTTGCGAATGAGTCAGAAACAACATACACGATAATATATTATAATCGCGAGACGGGTCAGTAAATTAAAAGATCCTCAACTAATTCGGCAAAAGTAATTCTCTACCTGCGGGGCAGCATATTTCTTTTTACTTTCATTTTATTTTATTTTATTTATTTCTTCTCTCATACCGAAGGCGGGATAAATTCTTCGGCGTCCAATTCAAGGTCGAGCCTGGGTTCAACTCAAGTCAGCAGATGTATCTCTTGAGCTTGAACCGCAGTCAAGTGACCAACGTACAGGGAGCGTCTGTGTGGTATACCTATATACCTTCAAGGTATATATGTATGTATTAACCAGTTGCCAGTAGGGTAACTGGGCGAGCGAGGGTGTTGAGGACATTTTGCGGTTCCTGAGGGTAGTAAAACAACCTGATCTGTTGTTTTCTTGATCTCTAAAAATACCAGCCAAGGCATGTGTCATGTGCCATGTAACATGTGCCATGTGCCATATGTGCCCTTCGTCGTGTGCCGCAGCTTACATATTTTCGCTGGCTTCGTCGCCGTCCCCTCTAGCGTGTTTACTAAACCATCTTCTGCGACAGAGAAATTTACTCCATCACGGATAGATATGTACCATATATGAACGCACGTCATATAATGCAATGCTATCAGCGAACCACTTACGGCAATTGCAATTCTATGCAAATATGCACTCCTTAGATCACAAAAGGTGACCGCAGGTACCACGTTTTTTTTTTCTTCTTCACGGCGTTGGGCAACGGTATACTTAATCATAGTGTTTGAGTTTCGCTAATTTCCATAGAGTTGCGTTGAGAGATGGAATTTAATACCACGACGAGAGCTGCCTTCGGTATCGAGGGGAACGGCTGTAGATGATAATATTCCACTGCATAATGTGGTTACAGGGGTCTCTTGCTTATATGCGCGCGTCGAATCGTATCCCTCTTTGAGGACGTGGATAGATTCAACGCTACAGCAGAAGAGTCTAGAAGGAGGCACCTTGTATCGTGTGAACTATATCTAGGTCAAATTGAACCACTAATTGACCAGCCGTAATACTATATCAGCAAAACAAACGAACTGCGAGTACGCAACAACGTTTTATACATTACAGTATAGAAATGTAAGGCATTGCGATTTTTGCGTTGCGAAAATATTAGAGAGGAATGAATATGATAATATGCCGGTCAATGGTCGAGTGCAAGAGTAAGAAATAGATCATCCTTCGCGGTAGCTGTGAATGACTGTTCTGCTTCGTGTACCCTGAACGATAAGCTGGAAGCTGTAGTATTTTACAGAGTTCAAGGACCGGCGACGCGTGACGTGCTGCAAAGCGAAGAGAACAGGACTCCGCACCCTAAGGGGTACACGTAAATAAAATGTAATCGCTCACGTGCTTCAGAATCTCAAAGAGCCAGCGAGCACTTTAGACAGAAGCGGGTCTGGCCAATGTTGAAGTGCTCGGAAACAGAAGGAACGTGAAGAGATCTCAAGAAGAAAAGAGCCCCGAGTCTATAAAATTGCACATGGTAATGTGCATATGCTGCAGCTTCTGAAGATGAGTGGGTACATACCTATACCTATCTCCATAGCTCAATGAAAATCTACTTTACCATATAATTCTTGGGAATATTATACATAGGTATATGCCTTACAGTGTATCTTCGGGAGAAGTCAATTTCAATTCCGTCTTTACAGTAAATCTCTTGACAATTCCTAGTCCGCGTATAGATATACCGAACTCCTAAAATTCGAATACCCGCACGTATGTATAATAATTCATTCGTAAATTCCTACTTGACCTAAAGTTGTTAGTTGTTAGACGCTGTGATTTCAGGTATAATTAGGCGAACGCCTGAGACCAGATGTAAGAATATAGTAAACGAGTCGCTGAAGCAGACAATTACACCGTAATGACGGAGGAGACTATAAAGTCTTGTAGGCTTCGTTCGAACCCTCCCTTCATTCGTCTTTCTTTCACTGTGTATACGTAAATACATTTACATGCCTAGGAGGCATCTAACGTAGCACGTGTCCTTACGTACGGTAAAGTGTTGCCCACCTGTAGTCGAAACGTACTTCGAACGCACGAACAGGTACTGGTGGGCATAAAATCTATTACAGAACTTTAGGGTCTATACTTCCGGCATAATTATATCGTAAAAGTCTCCTCGCGTTCGCCCACCTAAAACCCTAAACGCCCAAATGCCCTAGCTTTGCATGGGAATTGAAATTTACTGCAAAAGTATACCTAGTCGACGCGATTTATTCTAAACAGTTCCAAAGCTCTTCTAGCTCAATTTATTCCCCTTTAGAATTCCCTCCCTTTTTCCTGCACGTTAAATTCCTGCTAGGGCTGGATGAGATATAGATACACCGCATAGCTATGTCAACTGAATACCCAATTCTGCTTCCCATGAAAGGTAAACCAGGTTCGAAAACTATCAACACGAAAGAATGTTCAATAGCGACGGAGACCCGCGAGCATTGACCTTCCTGTAATTCCATACGTTATCCGTCGAGATTTAATCGGCTAATTACTATTGTAACATGACGTGCCTCACTGCATCTCGAAACTTTCATCTCTAAACAATAAAAGAGTCCGTTCAGCCTTCCATACCTTTCCACATAGTCACCTAGATCTTTAAGACATCACACTTGACAGTTCTCTAGCCGCAGATATTCAGGTTGCACCCGCATAACTTATTACGACCACAACAACTCGTGGTGAGCTTACATGTTTTGGCCTTTCATATTACGGATCCGGCTTATAGGTATGTACTCAAAAGGATTTAATAATCCATCTGGTAAAATTGGTTTCCAGTCTAGATCTGATAACAGACGCTAATAGAAAGCGGAGATTGGTACGGCTTGCCATGCCCTGCGCGTTCGAGTGCGCATCCCTTTATTTATTCAGTCGCACCGTCAAAGGTGCATCGAACTAATAAACGGACCAAGTTTTGGGATACACTATCTTGTACATATATGTATACATACATACAAATTTCTACACTTGTACAGAACATATTATTTCGATACCACCACCTGCTTATAACCGCAGCTGATATGTTAGATTTTTATTACACCCTAGACAGACAATTCACTTTTATTACATCATCACATGTAATGATCATGAGGACTCTAATGAGTTCCAAGAAAGTATCACAGCTTGAAACAATTTATCTTATATCACCGTGTAGATTTTTCAAGGTAGTACATATACATACATACATACATGCATAGCCTGCACGGGCATGATAAACCTATACTAATAAATTCGACAATTTATATAGAAGTAACGAGAATTATCCATAGCGCATATTGCATCCGATACTTGTGATGCACAGAGATTTGGAAATGTGGACACGGAATAATACCACGCGGTGGATGTTCCGGCGCGCAATCGTTATGTTAATAATTTATAGTAAAAAAAATCGATGAGAAGGTGAAAAGGGGACACGATTGCGGGTCTCCGCGGGCCATCGATGAACCGGAGGGCGAGGCATCGAATGCAGGTAATGGAAAAAAAAAACAAGGTAATAATACCGATCGGTACCTGCAGCGACGAATGGATCGGAGTTCGTTACGAGCAAAAAGAGAGAAAAAAAAAGAACTGGCTTTTGAACAATGAAAGCTAACATAAGGCGTGTTTACTGCAGCCTTCTTAAGTCTGGACACAAGATAGGTATATCTATTCCAGAATAGGTCCCAAAGCAATCTGTGTGATAAATTTTCTTCCGTAGAGAAACATCGAAATAACGCATTACAGGGTGGAATTATTACCATTTTTAATCAACCAAGGACGGGCTGTCTCGATGGAGTAAAACGTCACCGTTAAGATTACGAGCAGCTGAGACAGAAAAAGCGTTTGAAATTTATGTACTCAGGGCAGCGACCGTAAAACCTCGCCTCCTCAGCGCAAGAACTTGCCCAATATCTCTGGGCCTTGTAAAACACATAAAACCAGTCGCGGAAATTTAATTAAACAGCCGAAAATCTTGAATATAAATCGACTAGCTATTTCAAGGTTCAAGGTTCACGTGGTTCGAGTTTGACGGACTAAAAACTTTTTATGGATATTCATTTTATGACCGATTTGGAGCTTTGCTCGTTGGATTATGACGCCATTCGTCAACTCTGTGATAAATAATATAGTGCGTTCCATTCGTAAGCTGCGCGATACGGCGCCACAGCGGATATTTATTACCGAGGGTGTGTACCCGACAGAAAAAAATTAAAAATTTGAATCACTAACAGGAAATTGACTTTGAATGATTGATTAGAACTCTCCTTATATACTCTTCGGTCCAGTAGATATAACTGTCAATAACTTAAGTCTTCAACGACGATAAAAGCCGCATCTATTTTGCAACGTAATGAAGTTGTTTACCCTGCAGCTCCAACCTCATCGGACCCCGAAGTTCGGTATTTTTATTGCCATGGTGCCATTGTCGAAAATATACTCCAAGGTGAATAACGGAAAATGGGACGAAAGTGCAGGTATCGCGTAATTTTACCTGCAGTATAAGGTTGTCGCTGTGTTATCCGGTCTCAATCTCACGTGGGGCTAATGACATTTATTGTCCAAACGGAAAGAAATCTAAATGGTGAATCCCCATCAAACCTCTACCGATTCTTATAGGTAGTTATAGAACGCAAAAGAAAAATTGATTTTTTTTTTTTTGTAATTATTGGGCCTGCTAACGACAGCTGTCGGTTAAATGTCGAATGGTTTAAAAGTAAAGTAATGGCGTAGAACGTCTGTCTGGACATTTTTCAGTCCCGTGTGGATGACTTGTGACCATTCAACCTTGTCAGAAGGCTGCAGTTACAAATTGCTCATAAAACAAAAAAAAAAAAACAAAAAAAAAAAAAACAAACTAGGCAATGACCGACCACCTGACTCACGACTGGATGGATATGCCCTGAATCAACAAAAATTTTTCCAAGTGTAACCCATGGGTTGGTATATATATTATACTCGGTGTTACTGTATAGCTGTTAACTGAAACTCGACCGCTACTATTAATCATCATAGTTTTTGTTCATTTTGAATTCTATTTTCGAAAAAAAAAAAGAAAAAAAGAAATAAAACAGAAGAATGCAAGAGAGTCCGAAGTCTTCGGGCCAGTCCGACTTCTGGAATTAAACGAAACTTGATCGAGGCATTAATCATCGAACCTTTTTTTCCTTCAAGTTTCAAATAACCTTTACTAGAACAAGTATATAGAGAGTATCACATTCGTGAAAGTACATACATACATAGATACACATAAGCATACGTGTACGTTGTACATACATACGTACAGTAGGTATGTACAAGTTTTAATGATTAATAAACACAGATTTCTTGTGATTGTCTAAAGCCACTGCACACGCCACTAAAAATTATTGTTTGTTGTTATAGAAGCATCTGCAGTGAAATGTTCCAGACAAAACATTATAATATTTATATGAATCCTTTCTGGGACCCGTATAGGTATATACATCCAATAGGAAGTCTACTTTAGAGCCAGTTATCCAATGATACTGGTCCTCCTACGAGCCAGGCCCGACCCACGCACGGAGCCTTACAGGGTGTCTTCTTCTTCCTGGGCCCACACCATCCCTCAATTTCCGTTCTAAGTTCCACCTAGGAGTGGCTCGTTTCCGTTGTCGCTATGGAAGGAAAATATTATCCATTTCGCACCTTTGGCATGTATTCTTATTTCATCCTGTGCAGTTGTTTGTTATCGGACCCAACGCCAAGCCCATATTAGTATAAAAACTCGTTGACTTTTATCCGAACAAATATGAACCAACTGCAGTTCTAAATGATTTTCCGACAGTGAACCTTCAAGTTCGCAGTGCGTTACACGCTCGCGCGCTCGGCACGTTTAGGTTAAAACTAATCATTCTTCATTGTATTCGCTGGGAGGTTCAACATGTCTCTGGCGATAAACGCGGTAAGTCAGCCGACGACCTGCAAGTCGTGGGATGTGGTGGTGGGCGGACTGCCGTTCCGCAGCCTGCACGCCCCGCCACGAGTCGTGCAGATCTTTTGGCTCGGTGTCCCGATTCCCGTAGACTGCACCAGACTGACAAAATATATTACCTCGGTCGTTGAACTGTTTATATCGATTTCTACCTGTGCTTATATAGGGTGCGTTCTGCAGATTTGGTTATCGACCAGTAAGCGTCATTTATGTATATACAAACTATAAAGAAAAGCCAAAGTTCACGATTCGGAGATGGAGCAGGAACGAAGCCTGATAGATGT
This sequence comes from Macrophya alboannulata, assembly GCA_949628255.1. Lineage (NCBI taxonomy): Eukaryota > Metazoa > Arthropoda > Insecta > Hymenoptera > Tenthredinidae > Macrophya > Macrophya alboannulata. The sequence continues at coordinate 352,633 of OX451207.1, read as the reverse complement.
ATAGCCGAAGCGTTTCTATCCAAATTACGTTCCAACGCGTAGTCTGCAGTCTACTTCTAGCCCTTGAAAAAATTCTAAGTCATTCACCAAAACGAAAAATTGAAACGACGGAATGTAATTCTGCGTGAGGCAGCCCGCGGCCAAAGGGTATTAAAAAAAAAAAGACCCGGTAGCTTTTGGGTCAAGCTTTTCTTTCTCACTAAGTTTCTTGGGAGGGATGAATATGCAGCTCAAACTGATGCATCATAACGAGGGTTTCCCTCCGCAGCTCCAGGAACACGAAACCAATTGAAACAAAAAACCGTAGTAACGAAGACTAATATACCTACCATAGGTTATACTTCGTCTCGTCCCTACGTCGGACCCAAATCCCTTCACTCAATCCTACTGCACCCGTGACCCAGGCGGTCGCGGTTTGTCGGTCCTGATGGTATTAGAACGGCAGAAAAGGTGACTAGACATTTCTTTGGCCCATCGTCAAACAACCCACGATCGATTACACATCCGTATAGAGAAACACCCCAGTCAGGAGGATGCCAAACAAAAGGTTGGAGGCTTTGAATTTTGACTTTTCTAACCCTCGGCTTTCCTCCTTTGCAACCGCTTGCCCTAGTCGCCCCTTGAGCCAGGGGTAGTTTATTATCAGCCTCACACTTCCCGGGAGTGTATACTTTCGTATTTTTTTCACAGCTATTAGTGTCTGTAGGGCTGCGATATCGCGGGTAAATGGTAAGATGTAAGGCGTACGTAGGGCGAAGTGAGGACTCGCTGCAGCGCGTTGAAAAAGTACGCCACTGCCTTTTTTTTTTTTTACTGACATTTCAAAATCAGCGGAAATTTTTTCCGCTTTATCTCAAACCTTCAATACGAGGGTTGCCTCCTGCAGCGAGTGTCTGGTGAAATTCTAAACGGTCTGGTAGAAGCTGGATAAGAGTGAAACGTGATAACAACCAGAAGGATGACGACAAAGGATGATACGGGCGCAAACTACTTCGGATAAAGAGAGACGAGGGAATGTAAGCCCCGAGTCTTGATGTCCAAAGACAAACCTTCGAAGTTTCAAGTAGCCGATAACTGTCTGTCGTATACCTTACTTTGCAGTTTCTAAAGGTATCATGTTTGAATGTTTGTTTTAACATCGAATGATCACGCGTCTGCACATAATATAGGTACACCTCTCACAACGTCAATTTATCATGAAAATCTCATTGAAGGTCAAATTAATTTCAGATTATAGCCGTTATTGCTTATCTTCGGATGGATTAAATCCGACCTCCATACACGCCACCACAATTCATGCCACGCTTGAATATACTCTGCCGTATAGCTGACGCCATTAGAAACCCGATTTTTCCGTTGATGAAGACGCTCGTAGTGCGAAAGGCAGCGGTATCATTGGAGATAATGGTCTCAATTTGTACTTTGAATAGTTTCTCTTATCATGCAATATATGAGATCAGTTTAAACAGCGCCTTTGTATACATATACATATTTGTACACATGTATATCATTTGGAACGGCGATAACGAATATGTTTCGTTATTGTAACAATTGTCTCTAATCTTGTTGTACATTTTTTTATTACATGCGTGAATTGCAAAAAGAATCAATAAATTTCTCGACGATAAACATGATGCCACATTTATATATGTGTTGTATGTACCTGTATCGATGTTCGATTGAAATTCGCAACAACATCGGCGCCTTTACATTCAATTGATCGAGGAAAGATTAGCTTATCGCATCGCTTTGTCGTCTGTGGACTAATACAGACGTGTGTGGGGCAATCTGGCATTAAAATAAATACGTATTTAGGGTCAGGCCAGTAGGTAACATTCCGACGCCGACGATGAGATAGATACAAGCTATACCTACGCAAACTATCGCCTCGATATTTTATAGAGGTCACCGATTTTTACCCTCTAAAAAAACTTCCAGATTCTCGTGTTCAAGTTTTTGTGGGGAAAGAAAAAAAATCACGAAACGAGTAAAAATCAGAATATCAATCGCAGTTTGGGGGCCCCTTAAACGTGGTCATAATGGGCGGACCAGTTTAAAACCTGCAAGGCCTGCAGTCTCCGAATCATGGGAGCGTCTGGAGGACTCGGAACTCATTACAGGGTATTGTGTTATAGGTGTCGTTATATAGCCAGTATGGCTAATGTATGTACTGTGAACGGTTAGAATCTGGCTTAAATTGACGATAAAATATAAATAATCAGAAGTTATGGCACAAGCAAAATAAATTCGGCGTCGAATGATGTATCAAAATTATGAAATTAAAAATTATCGTATCTCAAAAGTAATTACACGGGTGCGTTGTGTTTATAACGACAGGCAGTATAACACGAATGAATTATGATATTTATGTATGTATATGTATACGTACAAGCTGGTACAAGTGACGTACATATCTACTAATGGATTGAATTGTTTTTTTCGCGGAATCATCAACCTCAATTACATATACCTATAGGTATATGTTCCAAAAACTTCCGCGACATACATCATATTATCATCCATGTATATTATATAAAATTGATAATCACGTAGAAGAAAATTACGTGAAATGTGAAAATAAATTTTGAACCACATGAATATGATAATTCGAGAATATAAACCAGAATTAAAAATTATTTGTTCGCAAACGGGGCCAATATAGGTAAAAAAGAAATATGTATGTTATAGCCAAACATAACAGATCAGCGATTTGACCATCTGGTTTCAACTTGCGATATATGTTGTGCGGTCAAACAGTTTTGGTGTCCATAGAGCCGAGGTCGTATCACGATTTATTGTGCGCTAATACCAATGGAAAAAAAAACTGCGCGTGACTTGGTTTTAACGAAACGTCGATAAAACTATTTCGGCGAATTTTTAATCATAAATTTTTTGTTTTTTTTTTTTCCCCCGTTAACATGTATAGTCAATCGGTTACAGTCGAGTCATATTCAAGCACTCGTAAATCTTTTAATTTATGAGACAATCGGCAGCGTTGGCATTCAATTAGCCCGTTAGTATATCATGTTTTTACAATCTAATCTAGGCGCTAGAATTTTTTTTTTTTCCAAGATCGTCAACAAAGAATCACTCACGTCTCGGACCACCCAAAAGATATTTTCAGAAATAAGTATATATATAATATACCTATATATGTATACATATAAACATACACACATGCAAACTGATATGCGACGATATATAGGTATAAGTATATAAGCGATATCAAGCATTACAGGCGGCGCATAAATTCCGCGATGCGTTGATCGATCTAAATTCACGATACATATAAGAATGACGTATATTATATGTATAGGTATGTTAAAAATGTACTTGAATATTTTTCAATCTCGTATAATTAAATTTACTTGAAAATTTTTTTTAATTTTTCTTTAACACGCATGCGTGCAGTCTGTAGATGTACATATACCATAATTTTGTACACATTTATCATTCTCGTTCTTCTATCTCTATCTGTCCCTATATAAAGAGATCCCATCGTTGTTTGAAACTGCATCTCGTTAGAGCTTACTGCATACATATCTCCCCTTTTTTTTAACGCATCTAACGCATCTAACGCGTGTCAGTCGGGACTGGGGGATCAGGTTGTGGTCGTCGTCCCCCTCACATTATCCCCCACCATCCCCGTCAGAGCGCTAATAGATCTACGGGTCTACGTACAATGTGGATCGTACACATACGTATACGATGCAGCGTTGCAGCGTTGCAGGCCCTACCCGTACCGCGTTACACGTTAGAACTTCTTCCTCTCTGCCTCTGCGTCGTCCAACGCGGTTACGTAATCAGGAAATTACTGGCGAGCCAACTAATTGACGAGAGGGTGCAGGGCTCAAAACACAAGAACTATAACAGCGTACGTAGGTGTATATCATACGCGATCGATTGCCATTGAATATACGCGTTATACACGTAGTTTATTACTTATACAGGTATATCTGCATTAGGGTGTCCGTTATTTCCCAAATTGACTTTTTCCACTTGGGTATATGGTCCAAATCATTAGTTTATAGTCTAAAAACAATTATGGAAAGAAAAAAAAATTTTTTCAAGTGCCATTAACCCTTGCCTGTATGACGATACTCTTTCTATTTGATTAACACGGGATTTGTAAAAATCTATCCATCTAAATAAGTCAGAACAGTAGTAGAATCAACAATATTTAATGAGGTAATGAATATACAAAGCGAAAAAAAAATTAAAGTCTAAAAAGTGCAAAAATCCCATGTTAATCAAATAGAAAAACTTGAATTTCTTGTTTTTTTGTCTTTCCATAATTGTTTTTAGACTATAAAGTAATGATTTGTACCATATACCCAAGTGAAAAAAGTCAATTTGGGAAATAACGGACACCCTAATCCTCGCCCTAATCTATATCGACGGCAGATAGATTTTTTATTGTAAAAAAAGGATCAGGGCAAGCCTAATTGTGATAAGAGATTCCGCTTTCGATATCGATTTTGATTTCGATCTCACTCGAACCACATGAATAGAATCGTGGGATTTATTCGTAACTCGCGGTGCAAAATAAGTGTTCATCGTAGTTTAAATTTTCGAAACGTGTATTACGATTCCGATATACGCGATGAAATATCCTTCAAAGCTTGTTATTATATAGGTGATTAGGGACCTACCTGTGACGACTATCACAGCATTGACCAGGAGGCGCCAGTGCCATATACTCCGACATGCGTTCATGATTTTTTCGCGGGCGCCCTGAGACCCCGCACTTGTAGTAGTAGGATCCACGGTGTTGCCGACGCCCGTTCCCAGCTCCAGTCTATCCGTGTTCGGAACTGTCAACAACTCTGTTGATCTCTGTAAATAATGAAAAAGAGAGAAAAAAAAAATTAAAATTAAAAAATCAGATTTATTCAAATATCTATACCTATAATACCATCATGACGAAAAGGTGAGCAAATATATAAGCGACATTCTTTGCTCAAAATGTCTGTACTTTTTTTTCTTTAGCGATCTGAAAATAAACTTTTTCGTCATCGTATATATATTCTTTCTTTATTATCAAGTGTTTGTCTTTATGACAGATTTTGGTAGCCACCGAACCTCCGTACATGATAAGAAATTCTTTTGAATTTCATGAATTTAGATTCATAAATCATATCCTATATGCATATACGCATGCATGTATGTACCTTATATATATTGAGACCGTTGCGTTGGCGGAACGGAACGCGCGCGAGTGCGGACAGATCTAATTGTAAGTTTAGCACGTCAAGTACAGGCGTATACGTATATTATACTTATGGATATGTACGTGGAGCGCGCGACGTACAAGTTCAATTAGTCAAGAGGAGTGAATGATACACGTCCACTTCAGATTTCCGAAAGCTTATACGAATACGGTTAATATTATACCAACATCTGCATATACTTGATGCTCTATCCGGCGGGGTCATTTTCACGATTCGTTTTATTGATTATTTATTTATTTATATAAGTTTGTACGTTCATATCATAAAAAGTTCAGAGAACCGTTTAAAGAAAGGCTTTTTCTTTTTCTTAATGAATTTGGGGTAACGTTCGATATAAAAAGAAACAATCTTATACGATTGTAAAATCCATATACAATTTGCCGAATTCGAGACATAAATCTTCAACGATTATGGCATAGAACGATTTTCAACGATCCCTGCGGTCAGTACGAGTGTGAAACTGCCACCGGGGGCAGTCTTATGATATATTTGTCTTCTACTACCGGCACGGCGGGCATTCGAGGATGGTGGTTGTTTAAAAAGGTCAGTTGGTTTAGTTCGTTTGTGGCTGCAGCATATCCAACTCGAATGGTGCAAGCGTGCGACCTTATTCCATTTAAGTGCCAGCCGCGTCCACTTTGGGGTTGAAAAGCAATCGGACAACAAAACTGAATGGAGGAGGGTGCTGGATATATATTACCAAAAGAACGCCTGATCGTTAGCTTATTTCTAAGTGGTATTGTGTATGCGTGATCCTATTCAGCCAGCAATTCAAAGCAATGTCCAGCCATGAATATACAACACCTTCCGTACGTATAAATGAGAATGAAGAATAAGGAAACTAAACAAATTGCGTCCGATTATAGAAGTTATATACCATTAAAGGGGACAATATGCCTGGTGCCGAGGAAATATATGAACATTGTCAAGAGTGAGTGACTTGACTGACTTTGGCGTCGCGTCGCGTCGCGTCGCCTATTTGCTAACGACTGCAGTTGGTGAAGGGTGTAAAAATATATATGTAATGGAAAAGCATGAGGAGGGCGGATCGCCCTCGGGTGTATAACGAAGCCCGTAGGGTGTATAAGGTCAAAGTTCGTGTCAAGATTTGAAAGGGATTTCCCCCGTCCCCCGAAGTAGCAACGAACTAGTCGCAGCATAGGTCTATCTTCTCGGTCAAACGGTACGTAGGTATATGTATACATACGTCACGAGTTCTTTGAATGGGCGCTGCAAGTTTCGCCTCGTCCCTGAATAGATATTTAAAATCTTATTCAAAAGCGAGCCTCTGCAAGAACTGGCTCCAGTAGGGAAAAACAAAACTCAGGGTTCCTGCAAGGCTGAGCGTTCAAAAAACTTACACTGCTGCACTGCAGAGGAGGACTCACACAGAGTTTAAACAGGGCGGGGAAACAGGGGCGGCAACGCTGCTGCTGTAGATTGAAAGATTAAAAATGACGAGGGAAAAATAATTCGAAATGGAAAAGAACGCCTTTTAGGTTTATTAAACCTTCCTGCGCATCTCCGAGACACGACAAGACTCGTCACAGCTTATTGTATACGAACGTACGAACATGCGTTCTGCATTGACTGCTGTGATTATAAGTATTGTCACATGATATGCCTTCACGACCCTTTTGATAGTCAACAGATAGAGGTATAGGGTATACAAAGTGAGTGCATATAGTATACATGGAATGTAATTTCCTTGCGAGGAAATTTAGGTGATAAAAAATTTGTCGTGTAAATTTGTTCAACTTTCGTTCGAATCTTTTATATTTTTAATTTATCGAACATCATCACCTGTAGTAATATATTTAACTGCGGTTTCAACCATGAATTTTCCAGGGCTAGTGGTAACGTACAGTATACATACCTATACCTATATCATGACTACTACAGCTACGTCTGTATCTGTCAATTAGATTCCTATTCTATTCCCGAGGCCAACAAGTCCTCCGCGGTTGATTTAAGTGTTTTCTGTTTAATTAACCCGATATCATTTGCATATTGTCGACCAAGGTTCGGTCTTCAGCTCGCGTCGTCTCATCTTGTTCGGATATAATGAAAAAATAAACGAATTTCAAAATACCATTCGGGCAGTATAGGTATATTCGCAAACTACACATACATATATACAGGCAGATATATATTTGTCACGTAAAGGAGAAAAGTTTATATCGACTATTTATTCCGGCAATAATTAACGACACATATCTTTGCCACCTAGTAAATATTATTCTTAGTTAATAATATCATAGGACATACGTATATCAGTTGGTGAGAACTTTATATACACATAATATACTTACCCGCGTGAATGTGTATAGGTACGGAATTTAAATTATCGATTAACACTTGTAAATCGATGATATATTAAGTATATACATAGCGGGTTGGAAAGTATAATGTATTTTTTGCGAATTAACAATCTCCCCCGAATGTATACGTAATTTTTTTTTTTTTTTTTTCATGTGCTAAATTATAATTTCAAAATTGCAATGAAATTTTGCGCTCGAGCGTACACATAAGTAAGTATAGGTATACCTAAGTATATCTGGTCATCAGTTACAACTGATATTATTACACATTATCTATTATCCAGCGCCAAAAATCTTTTTAAAATCTAATCTAACCGTTATCCGATAACATGCACACCTATAATAGAAACGATCATGTTGTTTGCTTTGATCAATATCAAATCGTTATTCGCCTCTCGCCCCCCGCGTTCTTTCGGAACGACGACGATATCGCGACGGGAAATACATACATATAGGTGTCTCACGATCTGTGCAATCAGCATAGGATTTGATGTAAATGTTTAGTGATCGATCAACGAATGGAAATCTTTGATAGATAAACAGATCGTTCGGAAGTGAAAAGTCACGTATTGTTTATTACAATTTTTCACACGCGCAATTGGCTATATATTCGAGTTAATGGTTCTTTCAGCCTGCTTGCAGTGTCGAGAGCGCCTTTGAAAGCGATCCTTTATAGGTATGTAACGTATGTACATACATACATACCTAAGACCAAATTTCAAGACCCGTAAAGTAAATGCTGCGGTTTATACAATATGCACATATGTTTCGGGTGAAAAAGATTCTCTAATTTATCGTTCAAACATGGCTTTTGACACACCCCTGTCTTTTTATGATATAGGTATGTATGTATGTACGTTATGTACATTGAAAAACTTTATGACCCGAAAATTGTACATGCCACTGTCCTATGTAGCACGTGCAGTACCGGACTGTTTACCAATTATACCGCGAGTCGAAACATCATCAAGCAATAAAATTTTGAAATCGTGTGTAATATTTCGCGAGAGAGGGTGGCACTACTTCACTCTTGATAAGTGCCAATCAATCGGTTGGCAAGATAAAAGTACGAGTCATTTCTTCAGGATGTTAAAATATGAGTTCATTTACGAAGGTACATACATGCATGCATGACAAGATATGATATCATAATATGCTCATTGTCAGATGTAAGAATAGCCAAGAAACCGTAAGATATTTTCGCATACGAAATAAGATATTATCACTTATTACATGCTTGTTTGTACGTAATATATTTAGATATATGTCGCAATCAATACCCTCTATAAAATATTGTCGGTAATAGATACGAAAAATTAGCATTCGATGAAGAAGAATTCCTGCCGTTTGGATCCATTATCTGGGGTATAGGTACGTACGTACATAGATACATACATATCATACACATGTATATAGACGCCTCCAGGGATGTCGAAATTTTTCTTTCCCTATAGTACATACATACATATCATAAATCGTGAAATCTTTTCCGATAATCCGAAGGTCGATAGATTAAAATGAATGTAACTTATCAGATTAAGAATGAATATGTGGTAATCACTTGCCTCTCTGCTGATCTTAGCAGAAAACTTCTTAAGCCGATAGATAAATAAATAAACTGCAGTTCATATACATATAACAATATCGGCACAATTCTCCGCACCAGAAATCACAGTACAAATTAGGTATATATATAAACCGTAATTTCAATTAGTGATTAAAAAAAAACTGCAACCAATTTCTGAATGTACTCGGTTTGTCGGAAAATTTTAGTTGACTTAAAATGCGCGTATAAACTCGTCGGTTTTATCATCCGCTTATAACTAGACCCGGTCTAGTGTACACGCATCTAGGCAATGGGTAGGTGGATGCGTGTACGTCCTGTTAATCAAACGGATATTGGATAAATTAAAAACTTCACTCCAGGAAGAATGGACCCCCATAAAGGCAAAACAAAAGGCTTAGTGTATACATATATTTGATCGATTCGATTTTTTTTTTACTGGTAATTGTATAGGTATCGAAATTTTTTAAGGGAACCAATAATTACGTTTCTCCCCGTAGCGATGTATATAATTATTTCTCAATTGACGATATTTTAATTTATTTATTTACGTACATTACGCGCCTGTATAGAGACGCGCTATGTTTTATATATTGTATAATGAAGAGTGAACGTTGGCTTAACGCGTCGCACCGAACCGCATCGCATCGACCAGCTTAGCCGAGCGCTTAACGGCTACTAACTGGTGTTCTATCGGTTGCTCTCCCTCCGTATAGTAAGCTCGGCTTAACTACCCCCACCAACTTCATAATGCAAGTACGTACACCCACGGCACAATAACCACCACCGGACGAACGGACACTGTCTCATCCATAAACACGAATTACGTACTTGGTATAAGAGCAGCCGTTTCAACTTGACGCCAGACGATCATTCGATATATCGGTTTTTCTCTTTAAGAGTTTCGAATTTATTCCATTTACGAAACGTTGTTACACATTATGTACGGACTCTAGAATATTGCAAAGTTAGTTCCAGTCGAACCGATGTTTATACAATCCGAGTACCTCGTATTTTTTTCTTTTCTTCTGACTAAAACAGCTGTGATACTCGATTTCGTATTTTGGAATATTGAGGTTCGTTACATCAGCTGATCATTGCGAACCGTCATCGATACCTTAACATATACTTATAATGTTAATTGAATTCGAAAATGTCGAAATTTACTTAAAACCGAGCGAGCATGATTGAGTTACAGTTCGCAATTACTTGTTTGAAAGAGATATGCGCAGCTTGCAGGTCCGGCGCGCTATGCATAGCGCAAACTGTGCCGGCTGGACCTGAAGCAGCAAGACTCAACGTCCGCGTCCACCACCCCTATATTTTAATTGCGATTTATGATCGAGCACTGGGGGACCTCGGTTAGATCGTCGCCACAAAGGCAGAAGGTCACACGAATCACGTTTACGATGATATATCAGAGCCCAAACGGGCTCAAATCGTGCCTGCATTTATTCCGATTATATTTTTGAACATTAGATTTGATTGATTAGGTATATACCGATCGGCGATCCTTTGAGAGCAACGCAAAGGTTAAATCAATCCTTCAAAATCAATATTAGTTCCGAATAAACTGTGTCCATGTAGTTTACTGTTTCATATTTCATCACTTTTCGTAGTGTGACATCTAATTTTAATATTCGGGCAAGTCCGCACCGATTATCAACAAATGAACGGGACGTGACACATTTGATTTGTATGAAATTTTCACCTTTTATAGTGTGCTCTAAGATTGGAAAGTTCACAAAGTTAGTACCCCTTTACGACTTACCGTTCACAAGATATACGACATTAAATTTTCGTACTCTGAGCTAAGTGAGAGTTGAATGGGAATTTTTATCGTATCTTGGAAGAATCTCTGCAGCTTTCAGATGAAAATCTCGAAAATATGATAAGACATTCGAGCACACTCAAATGAGCTGTTTCTTTTCAATCAAAAAGCGTGTTGTTCTAATGGATTTTGGAAAGATATTCAATAATAAAAAATATATTCGAAAAGATGAGAATTTTTCACGTAAACAACCTATTTTTTCATATTTGTTTGGTAGCGATAAAGATTCACATTCAATCCTCAGTTACGTCGAAGTACAAAAATTGAACGTCGCATATATCTTAAAGGGTTAAAACTTGGTGAACTTTCCAATCTCAGAGCACACTATAAAAGGTCAAAATTTCAGACAAATCTAATTTTTCACTTCCCGTTCATTCGTCGATAATTGGTGGGCTTGCCCATTTGGAATATTAAAGAATGTGTATTGTGCAGTGTATTGGTACCCTGTTCGAGCGATATACAAAGAATAAGTCTGATCAAAGAACGAACTAACTATAATAGGTTGATATTTCTACTGATTTATTCGAAAGTATGATCACCGAATTGGGTTGTTTTGTCATACCTATGCCTTCAAATTTGTAACAGACTTCGCGATCAGGCATTAATAAGATTCCACTCTCCTCGTGATTGACCACCTGCTCCGAGGAATTGCTTTTCGTCGAACTTCGAGCCAATAAACCGGTTGATAATAGATATACGCTGCCTTTCGTAAATTCAAATTCAGCATTTCCGATTGGAATGACGGTAACAGCTAACGCAAACTAGCACTAAAACGTATTTAATTCTCAATATTGAATTAGTAATTCATTTCTGATTCCCGAGTACAGTTCCGAAAACTCCTTAAACCATCCTCAGTAGTCAAACATAAGCCATACAACAAGCGTATAAATTAACTCAAACGTATCATACGTCTGACATTGAAGAATTGCGCATGCTATAGGTGTGTTGAAGATACGAACAACAACTAGTATATAGGTAGGTCCACATAATACAGACGCTACTCAGATTCAAAATTCGGAAGGCTTGCGAAGTAACCGGGAGGCCAAAGAAAGTCCGCTGAATCGGCCATCGAACTGACAACTTTTTTTTCTACCAGAGTTGGTAAACGATGTTTATGGCCCGGACATTCACGTAACATGGATATACCTATATTTGTGTGTAAGGCGCAAGTCTAATGTCCATCTGCTTGAAGCATCTAGGTGCAGTGTTTAGTTACCTAAATGTACATATACCGATGGATAATATTGGTAAAGTCACGATTTTACAAGTGAGAGCCACATCGTTTAAATATTATATGCCAATGATACAAGTATGTACAATTTACAGGCGTCACTGCAGTCTTAGATGACGGGTATAGATAAACTCGATTTGTTTTACTTAATACCGGAGGTGTGTACATACATACATACCTAGATACGACGCAGTGCAGAGAATTGCGCGGTGAAACACAAATGGTATATTTTTACACTTGAACTGTGATAAGCATAAGTCTAACTCCCGCGATGGCTATGGCGATAATGAATTTGTTAGAGATAAAAAAAGCAGCGTTCATGATGAAATATCAGGTTAAACAGGCATTAAGGCGGTCTGTTATTCCCCGGCTGTATACAACGTGCCATTTTCGAGGTCTTGTAAAGTCTAGGTAGACATATGTATGTACATACGTACGGATGTTGTTATATACTTATCATAATTTACGCCAAGTGAATAAAGATTGAGATAGCAGCAGTTCGGATAGTAGAACAAATCGAGGCTTCGTCAAATATGCAGCTGTCTCAATGTTTGAATTAATTTCACTTTGTAGATTACTCGCACAACATACAGCTGCATTGTGGAACAGCTGTACCTATGTGTATGATGGTCGCAATTCTCTGTCCTCAAACACTCTATATTACCTTCGCTGCCTAAATAATAAATTTCTGAAGTATTTATAATATTATATGTATACGTATCTACCTATATTAGATGTATGCTTAATTTAGGGTGGGCCAAATAAACCGACTATTTTTTTTTTCAAAAGGCCCTTTCGGAAACTTGTTTTTTATGATCAAATAACAAGCCTCAAAAAATCGGAGCTCTTCATTTCAATATTTAGAGGTCGCTCATGGCGTTTTTATATTTCCCATTTGAATAACATGGAAAATGTTCTAATAGCACACTTCGATTTTTATATCTCAAGTACTAATGAACTGGAAAGATTCTGCATAGCTATTTTTGTTCAAAATTGAACGCTCTGCAAAAAAAGGTCTCTTGGTCTTTTTCGATGAAACTAACTGTTTCCAAGATAGTCGTGGTTAATTACCATATTATAATAACCAATAAACAAATTGGAAACAGCTAGATTCAGCGAAAAACATCAAGAGACCTTTTTTGTAAAACGATCAATTTTTAACAAAAGTATCGATGCAGAATCTTTCTGAGTAGATTAGTTCTTGAGATATGAAGATCGAAAAGTGCCGCACTAGAACATTCCCCGTGTAATTTAAATGGAAAATAAAAAATAGCGGAGAGCGATCTGTAAATATTGAAATTAAGAGTTCAGATTTTTCGAGGACTCTTATTTGATCATAAAGAACATGTTTCTGAAAGTGCTTTAAGAAAAATAAATAAATAAAAATAGTCGGTTTATTTAGCCCACCCCAAAGCTTATATGTCAGGCGTCGAGTTCCAAAATTTCTTTCCTCGGGTAAGACTGATTTGCGCGAGTGTCCAAATCGTATTGCTATAATATTTATCACTTAGGGACTGCAAAGTACTCGTATATGCGGAAGTGTGAATCTTATACTTCTGTTGGTTATCCAAAATCTGGACACATGGTTTCGATTCAATTGGTTATTGCACGAAGACCGAAGGTATGCGAACACAAATCAAAATACCTGCAAACCTTTTTGGTTCGGTTCTGCAAGGGTTATTTCCAATAGCGGGAGAGTTCGTCATTAGGGTAGTGGTTTTGTTAGTGGTCCAAGGCTGGTGGATCTTAGTAAAATGATTAGGGATCGAGACTTAAAATGTTCAAATTTTCCGAGTTCCAGGAAAGGCCAAACTAGGATATTTTTATAGCTAGCGGATTCCAAAGCGTCCACATCTAGCGTAATTTATTAGAACATTTTTACGGCAATATTCAAAAGATCGAAAAGATTGTCCACATTGTGAACTTCGTGAGAAAGTGGAAGAGCGGATGTGTTTTATAGTTTTGGGATGGTTAAAGGCAAAACTAACGCTGAAAATGGGGACAGGAAAAATGACCTGGATACAGCTATTTAACAGGACAACAAACTTAAAATCCACCGCTATCCAGATGAACCAGTTTCCTTTCGACAATAACCGACTCAATCACGGAGAATTCTAATGAATGTTCTAGATTCCGTAATCGTCGACTCAACTCCGTTCCGTGAAGATGAATTGTTTAGAAATTTTCTGTACAAAATTTGAGTCCAATATTCGTTTGATTTGATGGTCCAGTAATTCCGCCGAAAAATACTATCCCGAAAAATGTGATCATAAAATACATGAATTATAGGACACGTTGGTTAATAAGGATCTTTCAACCATCAGAAACAGATATCTTTTATTGTTGGCCACTTTCCGTCAATATTCGGTAGCGCTTGCGGCGCCTGCACGGTGGCAACTCTGTTGGCGGTCGTGTAGGTTGCCTGACGTTCGAAGGTTCTCAACTACACCAAAAACAGCTTCGCGCTGCCTTGCGTTTCTCACAATACCAATTTAAGAGGCAGCTGCTAAGTCTCCAAACTATTGTGAATGACTAAGGTTACATTATACGTTGAACATCCGTAAGTAGGCTCGGTCGGTAGTCACTTCCTGTCGCCAATTGTATTAAGTATTAAGTATATGTATACTTGATCTGTGGTATACTTTGATGGATAACTCTTGAAAGTTGAAACCACTATCGAACCCTTACAGCATATTCATGTTCATTAGTTCGTTTTTTAGCTTCCTTCGCAACTGTCGTTGTTATACTCAGAATTTCAGTCAATAATCGTTTTGTTAATTATATGATTATAATTAAAATCCGGATATTTTACTGAATTTTACTTGGCACTAAAATACGTAAAACACAGTCCCATATGGTCTAGTGGCTAGGATACCTGGCTTTCACCCAGGAGGCTCGGGTTCGATTCCCGGTATGGGAAAGTTTTTTTATATTGTTAAAATTCAGTATAATCTGAATGAAACTGCGATTGAACTATAAACGGCAAAATATTTATCTTACTTTTTGACACACATTAACTAAGGTTCAATCAAGCTGATTACGCTTGTAGCTTCAGGCGATAAAATTTCCTAGCACTGACTCTTGTGTTTGATTTTCCACCTCTTCTCCGTAATTTTTGACGACTGAAAATTATATTATAGTGAAGTAAAATCGAGTTGTAGCGAATCACAGCTGCGGATGATTCGAAAAACTCGATTAATCGAAATAATCAGGTCATGAACATGCCGCTCATTGTTCAAGCGCTACGGGAAAATTCAATTCCGAAAATTTCATTGACAAATCATGAAATTGCGAAACCCAGTTTTCGATAAATCACTGTGCTTTTGCCTTCCTATGAGACTACCATAATTGTACAATCATCCTCACTACAGTTTCCGCTCTATAATTTCCTTAGTTCCTGTGGTAATTTAACATCATTACAGCCACGTGAAACTAAGCGTAAATGATGAATCCACATTCAAAATGACGTGTCAAATATATACGTATAATCCCGACGATGAGTCTTGTATATGGCGCTATCACTGACGGGTACGAGAAGCTCAACATGTTCCCTCATGTTTTCGGCTGAATTCGTTTCGAACATCAATAAAAATTATTCAACCGCAAATCTTTGCACAATTTGAATTTATTTTCCGCTGAACTAATTATTCCTGTATAAAAATAAAACTCGGATTCACTTCGTTGCTAAGGATAAATGAAAGGAGATAAGTCATATCACTGTAATAATTTGAGTGGGAGTTTTTATACTTTACAAATGCTGATATTCGCTAGCCAATAAATCAAGGTAGTTGTTAGTTGAACATTATTTTCAGACGTATTGCTGTACAGGTATACCTATAGCAATGATCTCCGGCCGAGAATTTCAATGAATATTCAGGGTCATCCATAGATAGTAAAACGGTGAAAGTAACACGTCTGATCTATTGCCACCATGTGTATACTTGCGGTTAGACTGTGCATATTTGTACACTATAGTAGATATATTTGTGTGTTGTATTTATACGAGTATTCATGGCAAACAATCGCCTCTGTTTTCCGTGTCTCGAAAACGCAAAATCAACGCAACGCAACGAATGTGAGCAGCTGCTGCTGGTCTCGCGTATAGTACACCTGGCTACAGGCATGACTATACCTAAGCAGAATTTCAGGTGAGTAACATCGTCAGAGTGGTATTCGGTGACTCATTCGCTCGTACATACACAGAAGTACAATGTGCGAAGGGGTTTACTTGACGTATGTATACGTATACAGAAGTATATGTATACATATATAACGTACAACAAACGCCGTAGCATCGGCGCCAGCCGTCTTAAAGGTTTATTCACGCTGTCAAGTTTTGTGACCGGACGTCCGCGTCCTGGCGCGCGCTGTCAGGGCGTGAACGAATCCGCAGGAAGCGATCAAGGAAAACTATGGGCATTAATTTGAACTGGTTTACACAATAACAGAAAGCTCCTAAAGATCAATATTTTCAGAGATAACCAAACGCGAAAGACGTGGTCTGTGCACTCCGTAATTCGAAGTTGTGAAATGTACTGAATTCCTGCATTGAATTATATGATACAAAATCAACAACTCTTGAAAGCTGGAAATAGTGTTGGCAGTGCCAATTGTGTGACGTTACGCGACATCACAATTATAATGCCTAACACATGTGGTACTTGGTTATAAGTTTCTCATGAGATTCATCTCCTTGTTATTTTTCCACCTTTATAAGGTGTATGTAGTACGTACACATATACCTTCAATAATAATAGTGTTCAATGACGGAATAACAAACGATAATGGATTGGTAAATCCCATTTATAAAGATTACCGATAAAAAAGAATTATAGATATGGTCAGTGCTTAGAAACTTGGTTAATTAACTTATTGATGAACTGGAAAACAGACATTAACGATTCACCGAGTGACTACGATGCAGGTGACTGAAGAATTTCGAATACAATAGTACGTCACTTTACCGCCCATAAATATACAATTCTGATTGATTTTTATGACAAAAGAACGATAGTTCGGACCAACTGCGGAAATATATCTATCGGGAATAGATATAGTATGTATAGTTGAATACGTAATCACGTTGTGGTTTTCTTGAGTTATTGTCATAGATCTTACTGCAACCGTTACCAAGATCAATTAAGCATATACTAGAATATTGAACTGCACGTGTAAATCTCGAATGGTGAGATCCGGAAATAAAGCTGTGCAGTTGGTTATTCCGTGAGTAAAATTCCGGAAAATTGTTAATATTGCAAAATGTTATGTTACCGAAATAACCGAAGCATTTCATCGTAATTGTATATTTTTTTCCTCGCCACGGCCGCGGTACACATTACTAATGATGGGATACTACGTGAAAAAATTATCATGTATATACTACGGAGTGTATTAAAATGGTACTTTTCTTGCACTGTAAGTGGATTCCTCGTCGAAACGGTCTCTACCTACTCGTATCCGCTCTTGTATTGAGCAATACTTTGAACGGCGGCTACCATTTAAAAATGGTAATATTCTAGATTTTATAGTGTACATTCATCTTCGTGTTAGTTTTTGACGAGGAATCCCGACTGGTGCAAGGAAAGTGTCCCATCCAGCTGATGCACCCCTGGTTAATTAACTCAATAAGTATAATACTGCAGCTAATTTCAAACATAAAACCATCAGCAGTTTACTCAAGACCAGACCACCTGAGATAATTCTCAATCTCTTTCCGTATCCCACATCATATTATATAAATATCCGACGAGACTACAAGCTTTGTGAAAGACTTCTTGGGTGTAGATTTAATAGCTGTTTCCAGCGATGGGAAACATCTACCTGCGACCTTACTCCTCGGCCTGTCCTTGGCGTTTCGTAAGTCAGGCTTCCTCGAAATATGATACCGCGCAATCACGCCTACACCATCAAACGGAAACCGTCTGAATACACTTTGGAGATGATAGATTTACGAATAACGACCTTCGAGTGGGACGACGAGCGAATCCCGCCAAAAAGAAATTAACCTAAGGAGAATGGCTACTTGAAATATTTCGCGACCGGTTTTCCCGCATGGTATTTTATAGTTCCCCTGCGTGCGACGTTTGCGTAGTATAATTCGAAGAATGTAGTTCTTATGGCTTATGTGCTAACGAGGAAAGATGAGCCTTGCAAATGTCGCTATAACGCTTTGGAGATAAACTACAGTGAATTTTTTATTTTTATACTTACATACATCATCGTAATTCCGTCAGGCTTCACTATCAAACACAAACTGACTGGTTAGTCAGTGATTCTGCTCTATATATATGATAAAAAGCCATCGCGAAATCGTATGAACTTAGCGTGACCACAAATGCGCGTAATGACGTCGGGAAAATGTAATATCCCATTTACGTGAGTGTACACATGTTTACATATTTTCTGATAATGTAGGACAGTTATAACCCAATGTGTAACGCACACGGTTCCGAGGAATCCCCATTTCCGACTTCGATTCGTTTCTGATAACCAACAAACTATAAGATGTATGTATGTATGTATGTATGTACATGCGCGTAGATCCGGTTTTGGATCGATCCCCACACTACAAAGTGCAAAGGTAATAGTAGACGCGTAAAGGCCGATTAGTCTCCGGACGTAAGACTTCGCTATCGACTATATATAGGTTTCAAATGGTCGAATGGTAGATATTGTACGTCGATCAGAAAATTTCAGGGCAACGTTTTTCAACTCAATACGAAATATTCTATCTCCATACAAGTTTGCATTCTAATTTTAACTTTCTAAGATTCGAAAATCTCTAATTTTCAATCATGCCCAACATAATATGGGATTCCATTAAGGTGGGCTGAAAAATTAGAGCCAGAACTTCATTCTAAAGTTGTGTGATATACTTACATTAGTAGGTACGTTAATTGATTGGCAGTTTTGCTGCCTTTCGGAGTAGCATGTTTCGTCGAGATCATCTTGACACGCCAGGTTTCGTATGCCACCATCCAGTTCCACGGTGACAGCAATGCTTGGAGTGGGTACGGCTTGCTGCAATAAAATTATGAAAAATCAAATCATTTTTCTTGGCCCTATCGTTTTTTCCCTTCTTTTTTTTCGGTCTGCCGAATACCCTGAGTGCTACGGAGGCTTTTACCACAAAACTTTTAACACAAAGACAGTTGATGATAGGATTTAACAGTATCTGTTAAGCATACAAGATTAACTGGTTGTTTTGTTTATGCGGTTTTTTTTACAGATAAATTACGATTTTTCAGATTGCCAAGCTGCACCAAGCTGCACCTACTGCTATAACTGATAAGGAAAACGTCGGAAAGTCATGCGTAATCAGAATTGTGAATCCATGTACGAAATTAGTTTTTTTGTTGTTTTTTTTTTTGTTTTTTTTTTAATAATTGAAGTATTTACATACTATACGGTGCGTTTTATTGACATTAGTTCGACAGGCATGTCGAGTTATATGCGGCAACGATATTTGAAACTAATCCGGCCTAAACTTGATTTCCAAAGTTATACATTTCAAAGATATCAATACTCTACTAAAGATACATTGTTTTCCATCCTTTCCTAAACCCCTCGACCAATTTTACCTAAATTTGATACCGGGACCTCGGAGACATCCACGGTATTTGTGTACCAAATTTCGTTAAAATACGTTGACTTATCAAAAGCTAATTCAACGGATGGGCGCATGAGCTACGTAAGGAAAGTGTTCCACTTGTTAGGGACGCTGATACTAGAGTTTCGTTGTTGGATCGAAATCAAGTCAACTTGTTTTAACACACGCGCTGCAGTTGACAATACAGTTGTGTCTCCCCGCATGTGTTCTCTCAATCCCATGAGGCCCACTATGTATATCGTAGATGTATAAGTGCATAAGTGTAGTGTAGTAGGATTATAGCGATAAGATCAACAGGTGCTACAGCGCTCGAGTTTCCTCTATTAACTTTGCTCTCTATTATTATAGTCACAATCCGCAGAGTGGGCATTTGAATATCCACCTTGCAATATAAAGTCCCGTGACATGATGTACGTAGAAAAATTTTCTTATGACGTGTAGTGCCTTTTTCATAATCAAGTATTTCCGTATACATAATTAAATATAACGAAATGGGAAAAAAAAAGTATACAACCACAATGTTTTTCATAAGAATCTAATTACAATTAGATATACTCGTATCTATAAATAGTTTCTGACAACGCTGACAGTTTGCCGGAACGTGTACTGCACTATGCATATCCGATACATGATCACTGAATCACCATATATCACTAAAGAACAATTAGGCATTGTGAGTTCTCTCCGACAACCGGATCTAAATCTCTACGCTGTTATAGAGTTTTACAAATGCATCTGATAGAAAAACAGAAAACTGCAACTTGCGGCCAATTCAATCCATTGGTATACATCAAAATTTTACCAAATTATGAATTGATTATTCATTTCATTATTGAAAAACTTTCCTAAGTCACCGCGGTGTGTTACCCTCGCCGATCGACATGCCTTCATGAATAGTACTCAATATATACTAAACAACGATGTATAACGTGCAGTATAGGCACTCAGGTTATTGTACGTAAATCAGAATAAAAAACGAACTATGTATGTAGTACTTACCATCCGAACCATTTTTAACGTCTATGTATTTTCGACACGGGATATATTACCACGATAATACAATGTATCGGACAGAATTGACACACGCACACACTTGGAGATGAACGCGGAAATACTATGAAAAAAAAAAAAAACTCGGTTTATATTAAATGAACACTGAAGAGGAACTTTCTGCAGAATGCCGAGACATGGTTGTTAGCGCACTAGTGCCGAGTATAGACAGTCACGATTAACTGAAACCGTCACTAAAAGGCTGAAGCGTCTGAAGCAACGCTGGGACGTGATGCCTCGCGGAGAGCGGGTTATAGCTTATAGTGGGTGCAGTGCGGAGACCGACCGGTCGCCAACAGGTTGCTGGATTTCCTCGACTCGACGATTCTGTCCCCACTGCCAACAAAAGAGACTACATAAGAGGGGCGAGTTGGATCGACGGCAGGAATCAATAATATTTGTTCGTCAGCGGTCATCGATTCATAAACGATTGAAAGCCTATACACGGAAACTCGGTGATGGCTGATCGGCTATCTCTTTAGATGCGTTCGTACGGGCCAGAGATCTGCTGCACCCTCGAGTCTACCAGAGGTCTTCTATATTGTAAATCGCGTTGATTGTTGAGTCAAGACACATGTAGGATAGATTTAATCGTCTGGGTTCAGTGAATTATTCTGTATTCACTACATCGTCTTTTAATATAGAGATACCTATACCCATTCTCGCGCGCGTATATTCTTGTATTTTTCTCCGACAACGATCAGACTTACAAAACGTGTCAAAGGCATTCAAAATCAAAGAATCAACTGCGTTGTCGAACGGCTGAAAAGACGACCTTCTCTGTACATCGGCTGCTAATGATATTCATGAAGTAACAATCATGCGTCGACTGAAGAATCTCAAGAATAGAATACGAAATGATACAAGCAATCCTCAAGCGTGAAGCGGGTATTTTGACGACTCTGCATTTGACAGACCCCGATGGTATACATGAGTGTGACAGTTGCTTGCTGTTCTGGTAGCTCACATATATCCTGTAAGATGGAATTACCAATCGGGCTTGGAGCTAGCGCCACCACACTACCTTCGCCCCAATGATCACAATCAGACATGTGACGTGCGGGCGGGAATCAGTATGAATCATTTTAATTCCGTATAATGTTGAATTCATTATTCGTTATTCCAAACCGATGAACAATGACTCGAAGAGGTTGTTTAAGACTTTAGGCTACCCAAACGCACTTATAGAATTCTCATACTGGTTCCACGAACTTTATATGTATGTCTCATGCCCGATGTTGTATGTATGTACTAATAGTATGCATAACCCGGTATAACCCGGATTGAACAGAACTCTGGAGTTTAGAAATTAGACTCCCTAAATAAAACTACCTATATTCATATCAATGTTGGCTTATAGATTTACCGGGGCCACAGTTTTACTCATACATTGATCCATGTGTTTCTGCTCGACCCTAGGTATAATACGATTGGCTTGCGATGCGCCTGGATAGTTTCATAACCAGCAGCTCATTCCCATATGATAATCGCAAAAGGTCACGGTAGATAAGAATGTAACCGAAGGTCGAAGCATATTTCATCATAAAGTCCCAGTCAAGAGTTACTTGTAGCCAGAACGAGAACGCGTTCTCTGATCATGGGAAAATACAATATCAAGGTGCGTATCCGAATGGTTCATTTAATATAAAAATTTTCGGAATGCCGGACGAGGTTATAATATCCGATCGACCGGCTACTTGCTTGTCGTTCATCATCTCTATGACGTGAATGCGCGTTATATTATGTTGCGTTAACATACGTATCTAACACCAACTACCTGCTTCATAATGGAAGTTAATTGACGATGACGATTGAAGTCAAACCTCAATTAGTGAATGTCAATTGTTAGATTCTTATTAATATCTATTATTCACCAATTATCAATTGATCAAAATTTCTTAGGTGGGTATAATCGGTGGATCCGGTTTGGACGATCCGGCCAGTAAAATATTGCAAAACCGGACGGAAATATCACGAGAAAATGCTAGAAATGAATTCGGTCTTCCATCAAGTAACCTTTATCATGGACAAATTGGTGGCATAGAAGTCGTGTTACTTTCCCGGTAAGACTTTGCGAGACTCGAAGAACCAAGTACCTCAGCTTCCAGTATCTCATGCAAACCTATACATACATGCATTTCCTGATAGAAGCCTTAGAATTTTTCAAAGAACAACATTTATCTGATCAAAATGCAGATCAAATATCTGAAAATAAAACAGCCTAATCCATTCAGTTGCCTAGTTTATTCCTCATTTCGTGTTCAATACTATACATATCGAATTTATGCAGGCATGGGGTAGGCCACAAGATTAATCCGACAAATGTTAACTATCGTGCGAACATAGAAGCTCTTCGCCTAATTGGCTGTACCCACATATTGGCATCAACTGCTTGCGGCTCACTTCGAGAGTCCTTCCACCGTGGAGATCTTGTTGTACCGGATAGTTTTTTGGACAGAACGACCAAGAGAGCAGGAACTTTCTTTGATGGTACATCCAAAGTGTACGAAGGTATAAAAATATGTCCTTGATTGTAACAGTTTGATATATTCTGTATTCCTGCTAAAATTGATTCTGAAATCTAAATATCTTTTAAAATTATCATTGGTTGATTCCTGAGCACATTTCAGCTCTTGTAAAGCTGATCATATAGACTTTTCATATTAAGAGATAATAATTCAAATTAGAACACAACTAATGACCCTTGGAATATTTGATAATATGACAAACTTGAACAGGTGTATTTCACGTGCCAATGGAACCGGCATTTGATCCCAATGTTAGGAAAGTGATTCTGAAAGCAGCACAGCTTTTGGACATTGAGATAAAGGATGGGGGTACTGTAGTCTGTATAGAAGGTCCCAGGTTTTCATCCAAAGCAGAAAGTCATGCCTTTCAACAATTGGGTGGAGATCTCATCAATATGACTGTTTGTCCTGAGGTATTGATCATGATAAGCTAAATCTTTGCTACTGTTAACGGTACCAGTACTACAGTTATTATCATTATTATGAATTGCTGTATCACAGGTATGTTTAGCGAAAGAAGCAGGTATTCTCTACGGAGCGATCGCCTTAGCTACAGATTATGATTGTTGGAAGGATACGGGAGACAGAGTATGTGTAGCAGACGTGATGGCTGTATTCAAGAAAAACGTTGCTAAAGTAACTCAGCTCCTTATTCAAACTGTCGAGCTTCTTGGCTCCCCTTCAGATCAACAAATGTGGGATGAGAAAATTGATGAACTGAAGGTAAGACCCTAGAGAACCGTGTGACAATGGTGGTTCATTCATTTTTGTGTCTGCAGCCTTTCCACATTTGTTGAAGCTTTGTAAATACGAAAGATTATAAGAAAGATATTTTTCAGGAATTGGTTGCTAGCGGAAACGCATCGTCGGATTAAAACAGTCCAGGCTTTGCAGAGACATCGTTATTGATACATTTGTATAATACACGAACTGCAAAACGTGTACTAATTTTACATATGAATAAAATAATCGCTTTTAATATCTACATGATGCGTTCACTTGAGTTCTTTGACAATAATTAAATATCGTTACGATATTGATGTCTACAGTCTGTAATATCTATGGAAATGGGAGAGAGGAGGAGTTGCCTTGAAGAGAAAAAAAATCTTAAACTGCTATATGAATAATACTTACGATAACGGAACGTGATATTTATTTATAATGTATAATAATATAATATAGATAAAACGACTAATAAATCGTTCCTTCAAATATATCTACAAATTACAATATTTTGCCCTCTGCTGTTTTCTTCATCGATTCCAACTTTGTTACATTACACAATTATAATACATTCACAGAAATAATAACCGAGTGTTTTATATTTTGTCACTCGCCGCTAACTCAATCCATTTGTAAAGTTGGAAGATAGAATAAAAAGGTTACTATTTCAAGTAGCGTCTTTCAAAATTTTTTTTTCTACACAACTGGTATCGATCAATTAATAATAGTATAGTATTTCTTTAAGCTAAATACCTTGCGCTATAATTTCGGTATAAAAATTCTTGGGAGAAAAACGAATTATATTCTCTCAGAAAATATAACGTACATACCATTGAAACTGAGTCACATCCGAGAACGTAAATTCGACAACATCGTTGAATTGAGTTCGAATAATGTTTGGCTCGAAAATTGCGCCAAATTGTGATACAAATTAAAGAAATGTACCAAATATTGTATGTTTTATGATTCGAAATATCTAAATAATGAGAAGATATTATAAAACAGCAAACGGACGAGATAAAAGATATCACCATAATTGTTTCAAGTGTTACCAATGTTAAAACTTTATATTTTTTATTTTTACCATGCAAAGCATTATACTTGGAATGCACAATGTTTCAAATATACGAGGAGTGGTTTGGCCAAATTCATTTTTTAATTTTTAGTCACCCTTTTCCTATCCAATACATCATTTTTAATTGTACGACAAACGTCGGGAGCTGATTGACGTTTGTTGAAAATTAGAAATGTTTTTCTTTTCTTTAAAATACTTGGTACTTAGTTTCCGATAATATTAGTGAGGAGTTTCATATTTCAATTTGAACTTACCAATTGAATGTGTATTATGAAGCTACAATGCAATTAAATACGGAGGTATGGAGCTGAACGCACGATCCGTTGCCTGATGTCTTACGCTATTTTTTATTCGTTTTTATATATAACATGTATATGTATACATATACCTATATACACTACATATACATATATATACACAATATATGCATCTTTTTTCTTTTTATATTTTATTTTTGTGATAACTTTCTATTTAATAATCTTAAACCAACTAAGACCCGCTTTAATTTGTAAACTTAAATTACCACAGAAAAAAGAATAATCAGGCATTTACCCTACCCCGTCTCTCAGCAAACTACTTCAATTTTCCGATAAAATATCGGGAAGAAAACTATAAAAGCAATATGCAATTATGGATATTTCATATAGTTATAGTATAATATAATATTTTTATAACATTAAAATGTATTTACGTCCTCGATGTCTACATTCACCTAGTATAAGATTTATATTTTGCAAGGCAACAAACAACGTATCGTCTTGTGTTCTACCTCCCTATATACAATATGTAATATTAACACGCCACAGTAGCTTCAAGATAATCCCCACTCGGCTAGGTACAATTTTTTTTCATTGACCATAATCGGGATCAAGTGATTTGAAAATGCTCCAAGAACGTTACCCAGTTTCGATGTTCACCAATTCAATTACTTATTAAGGAAATATCAATTGGCATTATTTTTTCTGATTTTCAACATAAAAAAGCTTCTTCTGCGAGTAGATTTGAGTAGATTTTTTATGTTACAATCTAATCAAAATTAATGCGTGAGAAGTAGTCTGGGAATTATTTTATCTAGGCTCAGTTAACGTACTGAATTATTCTCAGGTCTTGTGACTTTTTCCAAAAATAAGCAATCGCACCAATATCACGTCGAAAGGATGAAAAAAAAAAGAAATACCAGAAGAAGTAAGATGGCTCGTGGTATTAGCTGAATCGATTTACATTTATCTAAATAACTAATATAGGAATTCTTCCAAAAAAATGTGTGTTTTAAACCCTCAGCCTGCATTAATTACATTCTCATTTAATAATACTAACGGGGTAGTTACAGTAATCCGATGATAAGATACTGAGGAACACATAATACTGAGCAACATTTTAATAAAAGTTTATTGTCTTGTTAGCCATATTTCATTTTAATTCTAATCCGGATGAGCAACCCAAGTTTATAACGCAATTCATTTGATTATCATTCCAAATCAATAAGTCTGCAGTTTGCGAAACCTGAGTGTTTTCAACCGATGGTTTTATAACAATACCCAAAGGCCCGTATTCAGCAGTCACCTCTAACTTAAGGTCACTTTTAGCCATAAGGTCTAACACAGAGATAAAGGCGCCTCTGAAGTCGATTTTAACTTTGTTAAACCTTATGGCTAAAAGTGACCTTTAGTTATAGAGGCGACTGCTGAATACGGGCCAAAGAGTCTTAGCCAAAACGAAAACAAAAACGTGTCTCAGCATTATTTGGTCCATACGATCCGTCAGTTTTTTTTTGTTTTCTTTCTCTCTTTTTTTCTTTACTTAATATAATTATATTACTTACATATTTTTTCTGTGCTATCGCGACAGGGTACCATGGAATCTTCGGTAAAACGAACACGCAAAGCTACCGAATGAACTTGTGGCTGGGCTCGATTAAACTAACTTTTTTTGTTTTGTTTTCAATTGTCTGCACACAGTATTTACAAATAGACACGTCACATATTATGCCGAACTTTGTAACCAATGATACCAAAAAACTCAATGCCAACTTTTCATTCTATACGTTCTAAATTGTTGCTATTCATAAACAGAGAGGAGTTCTTCAAAAGACGTTGATAACTAAAGCGGTATCTTTCGTCATGGATTCTTCAGGAGAATCGAATTTACTTTTGTTTTTTTGTTTTTTTTCACATCAATAAAAATATCGAACACTCAATCTTGGCAACGGCTCGAAATATATTCGTATATACAGGGGATACAACCTTTTTGGTATAAATGGCCAAAGTTCGGATTGTTATCCACCTGTTGCCCAAAACATACCTTTACGGGCAACGGATTTAGAACGGGATGGATGTACGAAAGATTAGGGGTGTGTGCTGCGGAACAGTGGATCCATTTTTCATTTATTATACCTTGTTGTCGATCATATCCACATTGAACTTGTAGTAGACGTAAGGGTAGTAGTCACTTTGGCCAAAACCCAAACCCGGTATGTCCACGCTCTGTACCAAAAAGCAAAGAAACATCTAGCCAAGGTCTCTTACAAAGATTGAAAGCATTCCATTGACTTAAACTTTTTTATGCGTAAAATGCAAATCATGTCATGTAGTAATATTACAACTCTCAGACTTACGTCCTGGTTGCCGGAATGCGCATTTCCACCAGACGTAGCAGAGGAGTCAAGATGAGCATAGAGCTGGTTCAAAACATCCCGCAGTCTTTTACTGCTCTTTTTATTTGGATGGATTAAAATAGCCTGGAAATTAACTGGCAATCCGTACCTAATTGCCATTTAAGTTTGTTAATTTTCAGCACAACATTGGCTATATTGCAATTCATAATTGACTACAATCAACAATGTTCAATGGACTAAGAAATGTCTTATAGCTTTTATCGATGTTGAACAGCTTGAGAAACCTACCTGAGGACTGATTCGACAAACACGCGCAAAGCTTTTACGTGAATCCAAGCGCAGAAACATTCGCTGAAATTGACCTTGAGCCATCGAACCAAGGGTCCATACTGCTTCTTCTTGTCAGTTGCGAGTTTTGTTATCTCATTCTTGCCTTAAAAATGAGAATATTCATTGTCAGCCCATATTCAATGATGTATCTTTGTAGCATTATTATCCTTCAATAGCCAAATGGTAACATTTATAATATAAATGAATTGATTACCAGCAGCTAGCTCTTCCTCGTTGTACGTGAAATCACGAACAATAAACTTCTTTTCCCGGGCATGCAACTTGAATTCCTCAACGACTTTCTTGAACAGAGTTACAGTGAACAACCCATATTCTTGATCCTGGCTAATCAGCTGTGTGCTTCGAGGTACTATCATATCGGTCAGCTTTTCATATACAGAGTGCCACTCTTGGATGCTTGCCCTGATAATAAATTGTCTAGCGTTACTTTGTGTAGTTTGCAATCTGTGTTTCTTCCCTAGTGCTTCAGTATAAATGTATAGAAAAATATGTATCTCGTTATTTTCTATCAGGCTTACTTGGGTACAATTACAAGCAGCGTTGAAAGATACTCGCTGTCAAGAATGAAGTGTTCCTTTTTTACCAGATCGGCTAGGTTACGAGTTAACAAGCTCCCCCTATTAAAAGAGGAAGAAACAATCATAAATGAAATTAGAAAGATGTTTAGAGAAATGTTAAACATTGATAATAGGAATAAGTATAACTCACGTCTGCTTCTTTTCGAGATTTTGCAAGCTTCCTTTTAGATTATTGTAAGCCGATGACTTGGTTTTAAGATCAGCATCAATTTGTCCCACTTGTTTGCTGATTATATCTGCGATGTTGCGCAGAGACTGCTTTATCGGATATTTGGCCATGTCCCATTGGAATCTTGTTATGTACGATGGCAAATCACCTAATTGCATTGATTTTTTTGGAATGTGTTTGTTTATGGGATTCTTATACTGCACAGTTACCAACATTCTAAACAGAACCCACTGTGCCAAGAAAGTATAGAACAAGGGTAGCACTTTGTTTCAAATGGTACTCAGATTGGCTGGTATGTCAAAACTTTAGTGCAGAAAAGAAGCTGTGGCAACATCAAAAAATGAAATTTTTTATTTTTTAAATTATGTTATTTGAGTGCAGCTGCTGATGTGACAAGCGAATTATTTTTCAAATTCTGCTGTAGAGTTATCGAACTTGTAATGATAGTTTAGGGTTAACATCTTATGATTAGTAAGTTTTGACTTTGAAAATTTTTTTCTTTGCTACACATTCTGGGCTCTGATTGGAATGTAAAATAATGCAGAGGTGAACCAAATGTACGGCGTGACGTAACGTTGCAAATAATTTTTTCAAGCATCATTTTCTGCAAACAATGTGCAGTAATGTAAAGTACAAATTTCTACAATACAACAATGAACGTAAAGAATGAGTATGGGAAACAAGAGCCAAAACACATTTTTTATTCATTTCTCTTGCGCGGTTTATCAAAATAAAATTGCAATTTATTAACATTAACAAAATGTGGGTTCAGCGTTCAAAGTATCCAACACGCGCGTCAGGATTCCTGCAGCAACAATCGAATTTCTTTGACAATGTGGCAATTTCGGATGGCTAGAGTAGCAGATACCTGAGGAAAGACTAATCATTATGACAATATAACTACAAGAATTTTTTTAAATTATCGCTGTTCCGTTATCATTTGTAATTGATATATGCAAATATTATTGAGTATAGAAAGCAGTAGCAATGAATGGCAAACTGCAAGGTAAACTAATTATGTTCGTGATGATTTGTTTTGTCCAAGTTGAACACCTAGTGCTAGGACAAAAAACTTTTTAAATGCTTCATTGATTTAATTGACGCTTGATTATCAGAAACGAAGTAGCGAACGGAGTTCCCGAATGCACACTGTTGATTAATAGTAAGCCATTTATTTATGCAGACAAACAGGTTATTTTTTTTTTCTAACGGTGGTTCAAAAGTTATGACCCGACCCAATGACATAGCTATTCAATTAACAATTTCAATATTATTTGGATAATATAAAAACAAGGAAAATTGTGCTTTTAACTGACAGCGAATCGACACTTTTGGACCGCCGTGTATATTTGTATAGCTGCCGAACTTACACGGATGGCTGTGCAGAACAGAAGGGATTTAAGCGAAGCATAGTAGAGTTTGACACAGTTGCATCAGCTTGGGTATAGGGACAAGGGTCAATAATTAATTTGAATTATTAACAAATAGTTCTTTTGTTAATATTTGCAACGTCATACTTTAGTCCATTGAAACGATGATTACACGTTTTAATCAGTTTTTAACTAACGAAAGTTCCTCGTGCAACATGTAAAATAGTCAAAAATTAGATAGAACATGCGTTAATAGTTTATCGACTTATAGTTAGCAATTTATATTTTTGTTGTTAATTGTGTGAAGTTTCTTACCGTACCAAATGTATAGATCTCATAATATTTGTATTTGTAATGTATTTGTATCGTTTGTTCAGTATTGTCTTTTTGGTATTGAGAAAACCATATTAATTATAATTATAAGGGCTACAAGAGTATATACCTATAAACGAATGACCGACATTGTATCTATCATAATTTTTAATCAAAAATGTATCATTAAAACGCAAATCGGAGTTGGAAAGGAGGACCTGCTGGCGGTTTGCAAAATACTGGATCATTTGAAGAAGAAAATATCAATCTTCTTGCGCATAATGGTGACCAGTGAAAATTCAATTGATTTTTGAATTGTTTCTACAATGAAGGCCGACGTGCAATGAGACACTAACGCCTATGTTAAAAGCAGATGGAAATCACCATATACTTGTAAAGCATAATTTGTTAGTTACTGATATAGCCTAAGGGTGTAATTGAGTCTCTGGATGCAAGGGGATATACACAAATTTATGTCGCTCCGCCGAGTTGGTTCCTGACCATTTCAAAAACAAGTTACGAATTTCGAATTTTCAAATATGATTCCACACTTTCATTTCCTCATGAAAAAAGTTGTAGCTCCTGTCGGTTTCGAAATATTAACAAAAAACGTATTTTCTGTCAAGTTGAAAATTTCGGCCTTTCTTTTTTTACTTCCGCTTATACCGCTATAGATCACCCAATTTTTTGAATTTTCACACGAAATTTGCAGGAATCACGTATCAGAGTGTTGTGAAATGAACTGAAAAAGAAAAAGGCAAAAATTATAGCGCAGACAAAAGTCGTTCACATTTTTCCGAGACATTGCAAAAATCAATCGTAGATAGGTATCTTCAAACGCTTCAGGAGTCGAACGAATTTAGGGCAATCGACAAATTCCAGTGAAAAAGTTGTTTATTAAGATAAAAATAAGTCATCCAGAAAGTTCTACTTCAATTGAATTAATGATTCAAAAATTGTTAATGTTCTTATTCACCACCGCCTGGCTTTCTCTCGCGTAGTTCGCAGCGAGGGTATATGAGAAGTGGAACGCATTCCGCAAAAGATGAAAAGTAATCAAGACTCGGAAAACATACAAAATAATAGTTTATTATCAGTCTCTTTTAATATAAAGCAAATGTTCGAATTTCTGTATTCCTAAGAAATAATTTTTCCACGCATCATGCGGACAGTTCGATTTTGCGCACGCTTTGCGTGCAGCAAAAAATTCAACTATGCGTGTTGTGTTGAAAAAGCAAAATCTGATCACGCGCAAAAGATGATTCCCGACTCGTGCGATTATCACCCTCGCTTCGCTCGGGCGAAAAAGTTCACACTCATCCGAGAATCAACACTTTCGCACTAGTATTGAAAAGTACTACTTCACGTTCATAAAATTCGTAGAATGATCATTGATTCACAGCCTACCGAATTGAATAAAAATCAGAAAAATTTACAAAGCAAAGATTTTGTTGTTCTAATTATAATTTCGAGTAATAAAATTTTGTAAAACTTTACATGAAAGTAACGTCTTTTATATTTTTGAAAATTTTTCGATTCGTAGATATAAATTTAAAAATATTTTTACCCTCTCTGCAAACTACGCGCGGAAAAGCCAAGCGGTGAATTAAAACATTAACAATTTTCGAATCATTGATTCGATTGAAGTAATAAACTTTTCTCACTGGAAGTTGTAGATTACCCAAAATTTGTTCAACTCCCGAAGCGTTTGAAGGTATGCATAACTGATTTTTGCAATGTCTTGGAAAAATGTGAATAACCTTCTTCTAAACAGTAATTTTCACCTTTTTTTTTTTTAGTTGATTTCACAACACTCTAATACGTGATTCCTGCAAACTTCGTTCAAAATTCTAAGAATTGGGTGATTTAGCGCTAGCTGGAGTGAAAAAAGGCGGAAATTTTTAACTTGACAGAAAACACGTTTTTGGAAATACTTATATCGAAAATGACAAAAGTTCAAACTTTTTCTTATGGAGAAAAAAAGATGTGGAGTTAAATTTCCTATAGGACAGCATGTTTCAAAATTGAAAATTCATAACTTCTTCGCGAAATGGTCAGAGGCCAACTCGGCGGAGCGGAATAAATTTATATCCCCTTCTTGCATCCGGAGCCTCAATTCAGATGATTATTGAACGCAAACTTGGCATTTTGGAAAATGGATGAAATTTCTCTTCAAACGGACCAGTCTAAATAAAAGTAAGCTAAACAATCTGAATAAGACGCAAGGCCTGTGGGTGACAAGACAAAAATTATACAGACAACTAAGACAAAACTTGGATAGGATTGAAAAGCAGAAGAAAAAGCGAAAGCTTAGGAGGTGTTCGACGTTAACAATTATTGACCGGAGTGATTGTCTCGACGAAGAGTAAGCAACGTTGTTAACTATTCTTCTCCATTCCCATAGCATTGAGCAGTTTTGAATGAACCTTTACTGCACGCAGGGAATGAAGATTTCAAGCGAAATAGTCAAATACAATATGTTCAAGCGATACTTAGGCCGAGATTGATTTTCTTTTCAGTTTGGAACGCAATTTTTCGGAAAATAGCGGAACGAACGGGACAAGCCCTCCGGGTCAATGCACCGCGGGACGTGGTTCTGTGGGATAATAATTTGCTTGCCGATCATCGTTCATGGTGCAACTGGGATTGGATAAGAGGGTTGCGTCGTGAGGAGGATTGACGAGGTCGGCGAGGGGTTGGTGATGGGACGGGTACCTGGGCTGGGCAAATCGCTGCTAAAATCTTGTTCTTGGTCGTCGTTGTCATCGGACTGGTGATTAGTCGACGTGTGACGTTTTTTTTTCACAATTCCAGATCGCCCTGTCTGCTCCGGATCACTTTTGTCGCAATTTTCATCCTCCGACGAGAAACAAGGAGACGGACTGCCAAGGGTAGGGCTTGGGGTTGGGCTAGGCGGGTTGGAAGCTGCACACCAATGGGTGTGGTAGCACGAATAGATCGACGACGAATCGTTTGGAGTTCGAACTTCGCAGGCGCCGTGGGAACTGGATGATGATTTCTTTTCTGAGTTGGAAGGATGTTGGTGGTGATTTTGGTGGTGGTGGTTGTGGTCGTGGTTGTGATGATGGTGATGACGTTGGCGATGATGCTGACCTACGGAGACTGTCAACCCTGCAGGTTCTTCTGTCTCCTTCCATTGTTCCCGCCGCTCCCTGGAAGTCTTGTGTGATGGTGTGACGGGTGTGTTTGGCGGAGTATCCGGTTCTCCACCAAGGGGTGAAATCTCCCCATCCATTGACGCTTGACCTATCCATTACAGCCCAGTCCCAATCTCCTCGCGTTTTTTTTTAACGTCTCATTCAACTATAATTGCGTCCTACGCAAATGCCTAACGACAATAGCAACCAAATAAAACCAAAATAAAATGAATCTGACTTTGGATGGATTAAAACAGAGCGTCAAGTTCCTTCAGGAAAAACAATACCGGTTGGACTCCAACTAACGAGAATAAAATTCGAATAACTTTTTATCAAATGATTATCTGATCATCATTTCAATAGAATAAATATCACTTTTGATCAAATGATTGGATCAAAGTTTCAACTGTTCTTTCGTAATTGGTGATTCAGTATTTTATTAGCTTGAAATTGATAAGCGGTTGCAAAGCCTATGTTGCTTTGTTAAGGACGGAGGATCAAGTGAATTCAAAATTTTTGACGATTTATTCTTTATTTTTTTGTTTAGAAAATTAAGTCATCTTCGAACTTGAAAGTCGGAGCATATCTACAAAGTAATGCGCTCCAAGCCGCGCCGACCGTGGGTATGCTTCCAACGCGGTTATTTCGAAACGTAAAATTACACGCGCCAGGAAATGTAGCTCAACGAATTTACAACCTATCGCGATCAAATTTTGAACACATATTCTTCAATACATTCTCGTCAGCACGATGCGTTTTTTAAAAACTAAAGAATAAATAATGTTTTTAGCAATTCAATTTCTAGAAAAATGTAGTAATTTTTTTTTCAAAACATTGCTGAATTTCTAATTTTCGTTTTTTTTTTCAAATTCAGGTTCATGCCAACCGTATTATTATGCTTCAGTGGAAAGTATGCGGTTTTTTTTATTTCCGATAATTAGGGCGAACTGTACACTTCCCGGTGCATTTCCAAGGAGGCAACTTTAGGCGGCTGCTGCATAGTTATTTGTTATTATTTTTACCTAAAAAATTTACTTTGGTTGCTTCAAACGCTGTATAATAAAATGTTCCTGTTCCGAAACCAATAAGACCTCATATTCTTTTCGAAAAAAAAATTCAAGAAAAATGGCCGTTTACTTGACCCTCCCCTTAAAAAAATTTCAGTGTATCAGATTTACTTCAATGAATTTAAGAAAACTTACAATTCTATCGTACAAGACCTGACGCTCCAATAAATTCTTCGATTTTAAAGGAAAAGCAGTGTGACAAAAAAAAAAAAAAAACGAAATAAAAACGAAAAGATCAGAAGGTATGAAAATAAATTCAAAATAATAGAATGGATTTAAAAAAGGGAGCAGTAAACGGTACAATAAAAGATGCTGCAAATAAACATTTTTACCGTGCAACGCAAACAGCCAATAACTTCAGGAAGTGTAGAGAAATTTAAGGTAACTAAGGAATGAAACCTACGCAGTTACTAATCGAAGCTCGATGACCACAGTAACCCAAGCGATTCCTTGGGACGTCGAGTTTGTACACATTGAATTTGGTTCACGCTGAGAATTGTGGTCCCAACACCCGGTTGAATATATAGGTAATGCTCATTCGCCTCCTTGTAGACGAGATCAGTTGAGTGGCTTTTTTGCTCAATGTTTTGACATATTTTTTTTTTTGTACTTTTTTCGATTACTTATATCAATCCTTTGGGATGTTATGTACAGAATGTAAACGGTATGGATACATATCAGATTTTGTAAGAAACAGAATAATAAGAAAGGCAAGGGAAAAGGGTTAGTGTGGTCCAACTGAATCAAAGCAAGCCAAGCAACACCGCCAACAGAAATTAATCATGAATGAAAATAATAAACAAAGCAATGTGAATTTCTTCTTAAAATAAAACCCAGGAAACCAAGCACTCTACGTACATATAAATTGCATCATTTAACACGGTACAGGTCGTACGGTGGCTGACGAACTTTGACAGAATACTCATTTTCATGTAATAGCACCAGAAACACAACTTTCAAACAATCATTGATCTTAAAGCATAATTATCATTATTTTTTCTTAGAATCCGTCCATATCTCAAAACTAATTGCCTTTAATAAAAAACAAAACAATCTTCAATGAAACACGTTTGACAACTTCTCCAACAACATTTCGTCTTAATGAAGACATCAACAAGAGATCACTCAGTTTAGAATAAACTTCAATAAATTTATTGACATAACATTTTACACTTGCGTAACCCACCGTACGGAAACCCAGCATGAGATAATTACATACGTTTATCGTATTATCGTATACCATAGGGCATAGAGGGAAGTTGGGGCATAAAACAGGGACCCTTTATATCAAGGTCATGAACGATAACTCAAGTTGGGCATTGAAGAAAACTTAACCGAGAGGTATTTGAAACTACCGATAAAAATAAATCAACTCCAATTTGTGTGGTTGTATTGTGTTGTGTACAGTATTAATTGCTCTACCACGAATCATGGTCGATCGATAATATGGATGTAACGTACGGACGAGCGGATACGTATACTCGGGAGTTCAAGATCTATTTCAATCAATTCCTTTCAATATCTAACTAGACCACAATTGTATAGTTTTCTTAATGGTAGTTCAAAAGGTAAATGCAGCAATTATCTACACCTAGGACAGTGTGATCTTGGCAGCGGTTCCATTTCTTCTTAAGGGGGTATAGGAGTTTGAAAATGAAAAGAACAAAAAATCGATTTTTTTAATACTATATTATTATAGCCCCGTCCGTTACCTACATTTTAGGCGGTTAAACATTGTGAAATTCCGAAAATGACAAAAGATAGAGCGAAAAATGTTCATGAATCCATGGTGCGTGCACATCCGTACTTAAAACTTTGAAGCTTATTTTCTCAGAACCACGCTTTGACGCACGGTAGGCATGGTTACTTACGAACCAAGGTACTTGAAGCAGAAGGGCTGAAATTTTTACAGGACCTTTAAAATACCCTTCCCCATCATGTGAAGTACGGCCAATACGGTTAAAATTCTGTAAAGGATTCAATAGACCAAAAGGAACCGTTTTTTTTTTGGAAAAAACATTTTTTTAGCGATTTCTCATTAAAAAAAAAAAACGGTTTCTTTTGGTTTGATGAATCCGTTATAGAATTTTGAACGCATTGGCTGTGCTTCACATGATGAGGAAGGGTATTTTAAAGGTCCTGTAACAAATTCAGCCCTTTCAAAGGCTTGGTTCGTGAGTCCAATGCCCACCGTGCGTTAAAGCGTAGTTCCCAGAAAATGAGCTCCAAAGTTTTAGATACGGATATGCGCGCACTATCGATTCATGAACATTTTTCGCTCTATCTTTCGTAATTTTCGGAATTTCACAACATTCAACGGCCTAAAATGTAGGTAACGGATAGAGCTATGATAATATAGTATTTAAAAAAAACGTTTTTTTTTTATTTTCAAACTCTTATACCCCCTTAACAAATAAAAAGCAAACCATCGAAACCCAAAACAGCAATCAATCCGATTCCGCACAGCAAGTGCTCTTACTTCAATTGCAACTATAATGACTACGAGAGGCAATGTGTGACTGATTTTTATCTGATCGTACTCGAAAAGACTAACAGACTGTCTGACTGAAAAATTCTTCGAGAACCTAGCAGTCTTCAAAAAATACCGTTTCCTAATCATACTGCTCCAAGACACCATAAACCATGAATAGGATTTACTTGTTCCACTCACACGAGTGTTATGATTGTTTTGGGTTCTCTCCCTCTGAAGAAGCGAGACCAATATAACTGATCAGTGTATTCAGACATAATATTTGAATCTATGTTGTTTCCTGGTATTCAGGATTAGGTTCTTGAACTCCCGCGTATGGAGTAGCCTTTAATTTATTTACAACGACAAAACAGATAAAGAGACAGGGACATAGCCCAAGGGCTTGAGAGTACTCACCGTTGTTGGCAAGGAGGTTCTCAAGAAGCTTGTCTCTCTGACCTTCGAAAACTTCTTCCATGTATGTAGAAACCTTGCGAGTGACTTGCTCAACGTATGTATCGAGTTTCCCAAGATCATCGGAGAGGCCGACAAGCTGGTCTAGGGTTCCCACTTTCAGATCAGGTATGTGAAACTTATAGTTTGAGGAAAGCGAGTTCTGTTTGGAGGTAAGGTCGTTCATTGTGTCCCATGTTTGCTGGCAAGTCTTGTCTCCAGGGGCCGAAATTAGCCAGTATTCCGTCATCTTGATTGTTGTTGGCTACGACCACTTGTCGTTGTGTATATCAACTTCTGTAACATTGGTTTGATCTGAGGTTAGCTTAGCTCATAAAGACGTTGCCGTTGGTCCACAGAAGAGCGTTCTTGTTTGTAGAATTTAACATGGATTAATTCCGCAAAAATTTTTAGGCCTAAAACGAGGTCTGGATAGGGAGAAATTGGTCGGTTTACAAATCGCGGTAACAAAGATGAAACTATCCCTGGGGATTTGGTAGATTAGTAAAAGGGGGCGTGGCACCTTGGCGTTTCGTCTATACGATTACGTAATTACTGCCATTTCCACGTGACTGGTACGCGATGAACGAAACTGGGATATAACCGCGATGCAATCGATATAGAAGTACGAAATAATAATACAGTTAAACTTTCAACGGGATATGTTTAACGGCGGCGTGTCCTTGAGACTAACAGCTAGCAGACGAGTAGCCAGACGCACAGTCGGCGCCTGCAGACACTTCTCTGGTTATAAAAAAAAAAATAATCAATAACCTACCGAGCGTTAGTATAATGAGGAAAACGGGACACAGGCTGAGGAACAACTATTTCGAGGTACGGGATATAAAGTTGAAGACAAAGCAGCTGTGGGAAAATATGAAGAAATATTCTATACGAGCAAACTACGCGACTGACAAAAATTATGTACAAACAGCAGGGCCCACCCAGCACCCAACCCACAACTCACTGTACCCTCTCGCGGTTATCGTACTGTTTGGTAAATAGGCTGATTCTCTGTCGGGATAATTGTTGAAACCGTTTAATCTTCGTTAGAGTACAAATGTATTCACCTGATAGTCAAAATTCTCGTCGAAGCTCAACTAAATCAGCAATAAATTGAATTTCTCGCGAAATTCAGACGGATCGCGCACCCTACTCGACTGCCAACTTCCACCATTATCTCACGTGATTCGGTGCTGCCGTCTACCGACGCCTTTCATAGTTAAAACTAAACAGCTGACTGCCGCGCCCATTTTCTTTTCGTCATTTTCAATTTTCCAACCTCGTATTTTCCACTCGCGATAATCGCATAGAACTTGTACGGCAGGTTAGGTTAGGTTGCGTCTGTCTGTCATAGCCAGTCATAGCACCAAGGTTTCCGCGGTCACGACTTGAGAGTGTCCACTTCTCCAGATCAACCTCGTCCCCAAGCTACAACTATCCAGTCCTAACATAATCTTTGAAGTTATCGAAAAACCACCATGGGTTGCGACGGAGGTACTATTCCGCGTCGAGATGAGTTGGTGCGAGTTAAAAAGAAGCCTGAACAGGTTAGTCGAGTTGCACAAATGTCATTAATCTGACATCTATCATTTCAGCCTAAGTCTTCAACATTTACGATCTTCTTAGCTTTAATTTCCTAGTCACACAGTGGACTTAATTAAACAAAGATTCTTCCTTTGTTCAGAAAGATAAAGAAGCAGAGTTATCCTTCAGATGGAAGCATTGCGCTATCAGGCAGCTGCCTCTCCAGTCTCCGATAGTTGCCTGTGGCCTAGGTCGCCTCTATACCAAAGAGTCTGTAATCGAAGGTTTACTAGATCGCAGTATGCTACCGGAAACCGCTAAACATATTAAGGGCATAAAAGATGTCAGAGATTTAAACTTGACTGACAATCCCGCGTACGAGGGTATCAGAGCGGAGAAGGGAGATTGTTACGTAGATGGAGGAAGGAGCCCTTTCATTTGTCCAGTTATTGGTCTAGAAATGAACGGGAAATACAAGTTCTGCTTCTTGTGGTCCTGCGGATGTGTGATGAGCGAACGTGCCATTAAGGAAGTTAAGACCAAGGTAAGACCTAGATTTCAATTCTAAATCAATTCTAATTCTTTCTTTCCCAAACTGCAAATACCCAACCTAAAGACTTTGTATTTACTACAGATGTTCGTTGATTATAGATTGTATCTTAATTGAAACTTGTCACTTTGAATTATTGAAGCATGAAAAGACAACAAGCATTTCTAATTTTTATCAACTAAAAACTTAACAGGTTTGCCACAAATGTCAGCAGCCTTTCGACGATGTTGATATGGTGATAATGAACGCAGAGGGAGAAGACCTGGAGCGTATGGAACAACGTCTGGTAGCACGAAAGGTACAGAGAAAAGCACAGAAGAAGAGAGCACATGATTTGGAAAAAGTTGAGGGTGATGAGAGCGTAGAAGTAGGGGAAGGTAAAGGCAAGAAGAAAATTAAGAAGGAAGAAACCGAAGGATCGAGTAAGAGCAATAACAAAAGTTCGGCCGAAGATCCTGCCTATAAGAAATCAAAGGACAGCTACAGCGTAGCGAAGGATCCCAAAGCAACTGAAGTGTTCAAGAGCCTCTTCACTTCGCATAAATCGGCTAGTGAGCAGACTAGAGCTCACTGGATTACCTACAACCCGTTTTATAATTAAACTTATTTCTCAATTTTGATCTGTGACGAATTTTCACTTGGCGTTTACTGGTTTACTTTAGAATGAAAGATATAATTCAGTAGGAGCGACGCCGATATTGAGCTGAATGTGGTATCGTGTTGAATAAAGAACATATGATCCTGAATTGTAAAAATATTAATTTTCACATCACATACTTAATATTTCTTTTCCATTGATGTTACTTTCTATTGTATACGTATTTAAATAAAAAACAGTTTAAATGTATTTACTCGACTTGTCATTCATATTTTATTATGAGTATTACTTCGAGAAATTTCAGATTCCCAATATTCCGTCTGTTTTCAATGTAGATACGTATTGTAGTTTCAAAGCTGCTTCAAGGTTTATAAATAGGAAATAGGGTCGGAACAAAGTCCATTAGGATGAATGGATCTCCTAAGATTACTAAAATCAATCCAATCAGGTGGCAATCAGCTGGAAAAACCCCTCAGCTCAGGTTCTCCAAATCTTGAGGATCATAGTTCTATGGACTTATTATTTATTGATTTCTATTCAGAGACTGAGTCGTTCTGGATACTTGTTCTTAGTTTGACTGGATTTGGTTCGGAACAAAAGGCATCAACAATGTAGACTTTAGTTAATTTCTATTATTTCTTACATAATTAACAATAATATAACA
Source organism: Macrophya alboannulata (assembly GCA_949628255.1). Taxonomy (NCBI): domain Eukaryota; kingdom Metazoa; phylum Arthropoda; class Insecta; order Hymenoptera; family Tenthredinidae; genus Macrophya; species Macrophya alboannulata. The sequence goes on along the minus strand of OX451207.1, from coordinate 311,589 downwards.
TGTGTATACGTTTTAAAGCTTCTAAATAGAATAGATCATGATTTGTGATGAAATATTCTAGTGCACATTCCTCATTTGGTGAAGGAACAATAAATTCAACTCTGTTCGGTAGTCTGCAACAGTTGGTCATAATTAATATAAGACAATAGTCGATAGACGAATATATCCTACAACAATCGCCTGGTATAATATTATAAGATTAATTTGAAGCCCTATAATCTTTTTTCTTCTTCAATTATTATCATTAGTATTGTATGAAAACTTTAAAAAATGTTACTTATCCAGTAATAGATATTTGTCTAATATTTGTACGCCTTAACTACCTATATTGTTAATGAATTATTACAAAGTCGTTGCCAAATTTTCTTCCGAACTATATCGACTTTATTTGACGGAATTTTTGTCCTTATATTGTTTACTAATTATTATTTCAAGTCAGAGCTTGGTGAGAATGAGTCGAAGGTGATGAAATTATAAACATTTACAAAAAAAAATTAGATAAAAAAATTACAATGATAAGTACTTTGTAGCTTTGGAGTCGTTACGGTGGGTTTACCGTACTTTGAATAACTTGCTTGAGACTCAATATATTAAATAAGTGAAGGCTGTCGCGTTTGTTAGCCATTTCTAAAACAGATACATACATACATTCCAGGTCACTAAATAGGTAGTAAAATATCAAGTATAAAATTCAATTGATTGATCTAATTGAAGCCAGAAAATATTCATTTTCATCACCTATTCATCCTCCACTGTATTTTAAGGCACTGGCAAGAATAGTTTGGTATTATTTGCTCGCTATCAGCTCATCTTTTTCTTCTTCTGTTTTTTTCACTCCCATGTGTCACTTTAGTGTTCTTGCTCGTTAAATTCTTGCGATTTATTCATTTTGGAATGGGTTTCCACTCTTCTTACAGTTGCTCACAATGGGGAATTTCTTGTGAAGCATTAGTCTATCGAAACTAAACTTACGGCGAATTCAGTCCGATTGCTAATACATACATATGTATGCCTATATGTACACAAAATACGTTGCATTTTCATAACTGCGCAGGTAAACCGCATAGTCGAGTCACCAAAAAACACTCGGCTGAAACGCACCATATAATATAAAAAGTAATCGCGCCAATTCCAATGTTTGCTAAAAATCTCTTTTTTCGTTGCGAAAAAAAAATATGCGTTTACGTTACCTAGCTAATAATATTATTTCTCTGTACACATCTCTGCCCGTGCAAAACTTTGGATTTAATCTACGGCACTAAGAATAACGAGATTTTTTCATATATTATAACACGTAGCTCATATTTCCATCTGTTTTACGTTCCACTAGAATCTGATCTACATTTGAGGTACTCTGCGGGTTGCAATGGCCTGAATAACTCTGCGCAATCTACCAGTTGCTCTTTTTCTACGTGGATGACGTTTCGCGGTACAGCAACCCCAACGACTGAACGCGCAAAGTACGGCTATGCCAAGTGCTACAATCCCTGCCAACCATCGCCACTGTTCCCGGCTTGTCCACCATCCATTATCCACAATCTCGTCCTCATCTTCTTCGGTTTCGCCGTTTCTACCGATTGAATAACGTGGGACTGCGCCATTCACACTCCCGCCACGTCGTCTTGGCCATGTAGAGTCAGATTCTTGTAGCTGTGGAACTGCGACGATGAAACTATCGCCCACTGAGAGCAGTTTCTGAGATTTGTAAAGATTGCTGAAAGTTTAAAGTCAATTTAACAACGTTTCCAATTATCTGATAAGAACTCAAACTGTGGGCTAAACTTTAGAACATACTAACGCAGGGACAGATTCATTGAGCGGTTGTGGCGGAGCAAGTATTGGCACGAGACAAGACGGGAGCGGTCGTAAACGGCCACCGCCGACACCATCTGCTTCCAAGACTTTACTGTGACGGTTTAGGTGACTGCCTTCCATCCGTTGGGGCAAATCAATCTCAGCATCCGCTTCGTCACCCAATCCGCGATCCTGACCGAATGAATTGCCATTGCGTTGACTTGCCTCCTCAAAAACTGATGGCACACGTCCGGTTGTAGCAAATTCCAGTATAGCATCCAACATCCAAAAACATGCTGTGACAATAAATTAAACGTAATGATTAGTGAGGTAATAACGACAGAAGTGAAAAATAATAGGTGTAGGTATGTATACGTTTTTGTTGATGACTATCGTCGATGCAGTTGGAATCGCCGTAAACGACGAGTCTACCGGCAGTCTGTTTCTCTTTATTCTTCGGTCCGGCTTGATCGATTTCATTCGGTATTTCATTCTCAAGAATATCATAGCGACGATTAGTTGCTAAGCGACTTCGAGTCTGAAGGAGTCCAAGGATCGGGACAAGCTCTAATTGTTTCACATCACCTTCCGACAATAGCTCGTGCCCTTGATCTTTCAATTCCACATTCAACACCACACCATCTCGTGGAAACCTGGGAAAAGTGATTAATTATTTTCGATACACAAATAGACATACTGGTCTTATCTTACTGTTATACAGGGTGTCCCATTTTAATGTACCAGGCCACTTAATTTTTTTATTTCAACTTTTAGAAAAAGAAAAGCTACAGACAAAAGTTGAAGGGTTTTGAAGGAAAAATAAAATGATATAACTGTGATGGCCTTCGAAGATCATTTTGAAGGTCATTTCGAGGCAATCTTCATTTTTTTATATATGTAGAAACATTTTGTTCTAGAAAACATCAATTTTTTTTACAATATTTATGCAAAATCAACAGGAATTTCTAGAATTTCAGTAATTGTACTCGAAAACTGAAAGGTTTTCAAAAAAACAAAAAGTTGCAAAGAGCAAAAAAGTGGTCAGGATTAGGCAAAAAATCATTGAGAATTTCTTTAAATGTTTTTGATGTGCTTTTGTAATATCGCTTGCAACAATAAAATAGAATGGCGTATTTAATAGTCCCTGGGACCCGAAAATTGGTTGCCATTAAAAAAAAATGTTTCAGATAAAAGTGTTGAATTTTTTACCGTAAAATAAGAATATGTAAGAATAAAGATAGATCTTTATCAAAAATGAATGAATAAATCTCTATGAAAAATAAAGATAAATCTTTATTTTACATATTCTTATTTTACGGTAAAAAATACAAAACTTTTATCCGAAACATTGTTGTTTCATGGCAACCAGGTATACCAGGAACTATGAAATACGTAATTCTATTTTATTGTTGCAGGCGAAATTACGAAAGCGCATTAAAAACATCTTATTTTAAAACAATTCTCAATGATTTTTTTCCGAATCCTGAGCATTTTTTGCTGTTTGCAACTTTTTTTTATTTTTTAAACCTTTCAGTTTTCGAGTAAGATTACTGAAATTCCCGAAATTTCTGTTACCTTTGCTAAATATCGTAAAGAAAATTGATGTTTTCCAAAGAAAAATGTTTCTACATATACGAAAAAATGAAGTTCACCTTGAAATGACCTTCCAAATGATTTTCCAAGGTCATCACAGTTATATCATTTTATTTCCCCTTCAAAACTCTTCACCTTTGTCTGAATCTTTTTATTTCTAAAAGTTGAAATAAAAAAATTAGGCGGCCTGGTACATTAAAATTGGACACCCTGTAGATAATGAAAGATCAATGATAAAAAATAAGTCAAATTACCGGGCAAGCGTTGTGCCAGATGCAAAGGTAACAGGAGGATGCTGACCGAGAGTGAATTGACCGTCCCGAACCGCATCGCCAAAGGCTACTCCCCAATTGGTGTAGAGAAGGTCATTTAAAGCAGGTACGTTGGCACCACCTGTATCCGGCACCCACCACTGGCGTGTATTTTCATCATAAAACTTAACTTTTCTCATCACCGTCACATTATACCAATCTGCGAACACTACGATAGATAATCCTTCCTCTTCAACGTCCAGCTTAAGTTTTGCCACCTAAATTATAATAAAAATGATTCTAATATCAGAAAAGGCCGATTTCGGAAGATGTTAGTCCCTTTAGATTGAATATGAATGGCATCTTGCTTAGACTTGAAGAAATTATCTCTGAAATAATGAAATTATGAAACTTGCATAATGCTTAGTGTACCTCTTCAGGAAAGAATTCCTCCTCTGAGTCCACTATGAGCAAGGTGCCATAATTCTTGGCTTGAAAACAAGTCATTGGAGTCCCTAGCACCTCTAAATAATATCCAGCATTGCGTAAATGTTGATACATGTCCTTAAAATTGGTATGAATGTGATCACCATTCCAATCCAAAGGGTCATTTTTCGCCTTGAGATCATCCCGCGGAAAATAGCCGGGCGGATAGCGTAGATTGTGAAATTGATCCCACAGAATTCTCTTACTGCAAAAAAAGACCACGTTTTTATTCCATACAAAGGAAAATGAAGATTTCATTAGTTACATGTCGTTCTACCGTGATAATTGAAATCTCGCCTCCATTTCCAAACCAAATTTTATTGAAGGGTATAAATTAAATCATACTGCTCTGATCTAGAAATACTTACTGACGAGGAGGTTTCGGTATGACCTTAGCTTTTAAGGGCAGATCAACAGCTGATCGTCTCGGTTCCTGTTCCCCATCTCCTGGCGGTGATTCAATTGTCAAAGATATATGACCTGTGAAATAAAACGGGTTCAATGTGATTTAGAGTGAAATTTCCGTCAACGAATTAAATTTTGCGCAACTCGATCATACCTTGCGCAAGGCCTTGCCAGTCGCTAGCTGAGGCTGGGACAGTTATGGCCACTGCAAGCCACCCTGACCAAGGCCAAAGAACGTCACTATGGGTTAACGCGACCTCTATGCGCTCTCCATTACCGTCGCGCGTATACGGGTGCCAATTGACTGAGACAACGTGCCCAGACACCCCAAGTCCATTGATTATCGTCACATTCACTATTGTCGGCATCCCAGTGTGATAAACTGCTTGGGTGCAGTAAGGCCACATGTACTGGCACTCGGTTAGATCTATGTAGCTGTTAGTCAACAATAATTGATATATTTCATTATAAGTTGGCCTAATTCAGGTGGTTTATGTAATGTATAAAGATTGAAAGCTGTTAATATGAAAATAATCAACATGAGAAAAGATGGATACACATTTTGTAAATGTGTTCTATATTATGTCTAACACAGATATTTCGAAATAGACTGAATATTATCATTGACCTGGGACTCAGAGTAGCCATTGGGCGATATGAACGTAAGAAGTGGAAGGCACGGAGGAGATCGAGCCGGCCAGCACCTTGCTCAAACATCCCGACCCCTGGCAGCCGGCGGGCTGACCCCAGAAGTGCCTGCTTCATACTTGCCGGGGTCACCTTCTGCACGAAAAGATAAGGAATAATTGAGGCAAAGAGCTTATTATTCAGTTTCATGTTTTATGACGGATAGAATTAAGTTTAATGATTTCTGGCGACAGATAGACGAACGGACTTTATCGAAACAAAAACACCAGTTAAGAAATATCTCGCAATGATTACATACTACAAATATTGGGAAACACAGCTGCAGTCCAATGTTCAATGGTACTTATGAAACAGGAAATATAATATCAATACCCCGGATGAACTCACTCTCTGATTATTCCCTTGTGGACCAGACACGGAATTAGTCGCTAAAAAACCACTGGCCAAGAGAGCTACTGCCCCGGCTACCACTGGACTAGCCACAGATGTGCCAGATAAAGTGCGGCAGCCGCCCTGTAAGGCGGATCCTCGCACACCTGATCCATAGGTGACCAAATCAGGCTTCACTCGACCGTAACCCGAAGGTAGTTCCCACGTCGTCATACCACGGGATGAAAATCTCGCGATCTGATCTTCCCAGTTTATGCCGCCTACCCCGATAACGTCCATCTGATCCGCAGGATTGTTTAGAGTCCTGCAAAAATGGAATTATCCAATCCATGGTTACTAGAAATTCTAAATCCTACGATTAAGAGCAAAATTAATGGCGCACTCGGTACTCCGCGAAAAAGTACCCATCTTCGAAATGCTGTAACTCGATAGAAAAAATATCGAAAAATATTATTTCAAAAAGCATTTTGAAGGTTGAAATTTCATCTCGGAGATGGATATTTTTTTTAAATTTTTTCTACGGTCATTTTTGACCTCGTAGTGTAGGTTCGAGCGCAAGGTTGCGAAACGTAGAGAAACAAAGTTTTTCAAGGTTCTCTGTGGAGCGTCAAAAAAATCGCAGAGATATTTCTAGATGGCCATTTTGTATCCTGAAATCTCCTTTCCAAAGTGGTTTCTTTTAAACTTTTTTACGCATTTTTTTTCACGGACTTATTCAACTTTGAGTCAAGCAATGCGTATAGGCAACATGCATGTGTGTATATGTCTCCACAAAGAACTCTGAAAAACTTGGTTTTCTTTATACCCTATTGAATTTTTTAACAATCAAAACCAACAATTGTTTGTTTACCCATATAACGGACCGTCGTTACCAATCGCCGACACCATGATTACACCGTTGGCCGTCAACTCCCAGACTTTATCAACAAACGGATGATCCATAAAATCCGGTCCACCTATGCTGAGATTTAGGACAGCTATTTTGGCGAGAATTGCGTAGTTGAAAGCGTCGAGGAACCAGGATGTGTAAGAGACTTGGGCGTTCGTGAATACTCTGAACACATGCAGCTCAGCATCAGGAGCAAAGCCTAAGCAGTCCCGTGATACCGACGCTATCACACCAGCGACAAACGTACCGTGGCCCAGGCCGTCTTCTAAGGTTTTCTCGTTCGTCCAATTCGTTCGTTCTTTGATTTTCTTAAAATGAGGATGACTAGCAGCCAAGCCGGTGTCAAACACCGCTACCTAAAGCACGTAAATTCGTAGATTTAGTTTATTAGAAGATCGAGTACACAACCGTTTGTAGGATTCATCAAAATTGATTTTTTAGACAGCTGAATTATTCAAAAAATCAACCTTGATCCCCTGTCCAGTGACGCCCATTCCCCACAGTGCATCTGCTTGCAATATGCTTGTGATTTGGCGAGGAATTGCGCGCAAAAGTCGTCGGGTCGCGTGGCGTGCCGTTGGCTGCCAAAACTGGCTATTCTGAAAGTAATGTGCGTAAGAAAATTTATTTCAAGATACGTTAGTTCACTTTACTTGTCTTGTAATACAACACACAATGTATGCATATGTATGCATGTGTGCACAGGGCATTCCATGTCAACTTTACCAATGATTTTCCCTCACCATTTTTGATTTGTTTCACGAATTTTTATACAATTCTCCTACCTCTAAAACAGCACTCGTGAATTTTTTCAGACTTTTTTCTCCTAAAAAGTGCTAAAAATGGAAAAAAAAATCAGCCCATCATGGGTCGGGTGTCAAAATGATCGGATTGAAAAATAAGATTTTTGAGAATTTTTTGAGATCTTTAAATATTGTCAATTTGTGGCTAGGTTTGAATATTCATAAAAATTTTACAGTTGGAGAAAAAAATCTGAAACAATTCAGGAGTGCTGTTTTGAGATAAGATAATCGTAAAAAAAATAGAAATAGAATATAGTAATAGAAAATGTCTGGTCGAGTTGACATGAAATGCCCCATATATCTGTCTGTTTAAACTGCTTGTTGATCATCTAATACATGATACTAATACTTGAATATCTAATGCGTGATATAGTATTCTAATCCTAATCTTTGGTAGGTAAAACATTTGATGCTTACATAGCCATTGATTTTCCGTTTGAAGTTCTTATACTCCGGCATATCCCCATCTTCGGTGCTGTTGATATACTTTAAAGTTCTATGTACAACTCTTTGCTGAGTGACTCTTCTGACTAGTGGATGATCACTAAGAGCGCTGAGCCCATTACGCCTATCAGTTTCTTCCAATAATACAACGTCAAAATCGCTTGGATATCCACTGGCAGGATTATCCCTTGATAAAATTTGCCAGCTCCTAACTCCTGAAGAATTCAATGCAGATCCTATGTAGCTTTTCCGAGCCCCTGGCTTATAGTATCCCTTGAAAGCAACGATGTATTCATTCTTCACAACTCGGGTAGAAAATTGAACCTTGACTTCTATTCCATTTCGGGTGCCGTTGCATCTGGTAGGCTGGTCGTAGCAAGGCTCGCTGTAACTAGTATCATCATTTCCTTCCTTTTTTGAATGTTCCTGCTGATTCTCCAGAGGCTCGGCAACAGACGCGATGAGTAAGACATGGAGAACGAGCAGCAAACTCGTGCGGGGCTTCATGCTATTCTTTCCTCTTTTTGGATGAAATTATTTAAACAAACGTAAGTTATTTGGTTTGTTATGTATTTTTCTTTTTTTTAGTCAAGTTAACATTGGTACAACATGTTGACATGCATCTCAGCCGGAAATACGAAAAAACGAAAACGAAACCAAAAAATTACCGAGCTTTGAATAGTCTGTAAATGTGTGTGAAATGATTAAAAAGTGAATGACGTGATTGAGAAAATGATTGTGCATGTTGTGGATGTGAACATGTCATAAATTTCGGAACCAGTACGTAACTTTGACAGAAGATAAAATGCGGCGACTGTAATGAGCACTTGTTGGCTTCTATCGTGTAGCAGATCGATGAATGTAGAGATAATAAATAAATAAATAAACTATGTATAGGTATAATAACTTACTTGCTCACCCTCGCCGTGATATTTCTATTTATCGTTACATCATAACCTCACATTTCGTTGACGGTCGAATTTTAGTCAAAATGTTGGATGCTTCAAGTGTAAAAACATTCAGACATTCTAATAGAGAATAGTTTCGTTTTGGGTTGAAAGAACGATATTAACGTTGATTAGAATCCTTCATTAACGAACATGTTAACCAAACAAATAAATAAACAGACGAAATGCAAATGAGAGTCGCCAGTTGAGGCCAGTTGGGGCAGCCCGCAGCGAGTAATGAGCTAAACTCGCGGTTGGGAATCGGACACTCGAGAGATGGCACCACTAGGGCCTTTTGAACACTGAAATTATGCTCGAAGGTCACGTGGTGCAGGAACATGCAGAGAATCGCCAGTTGAGGCAGCCCGCAGCGAGTAATGAGCTAAACTCGCGGTTGGGAATCGGACACTCGAGAGATGGCACCACTAGGGCCTTTTGAACACTGAAATTATGCTCGAAGGTCACGTGGTGCAGGAACATGCAGAGAATCGCCAGTTGAGGCAGCCCGCAGCGAGTAATGAGCTAAACTCGCGGTTGGGAATCGGACACTCGAGAGATGGCACCACTAGGGCCTTTTGAACACTGAAATTATGCTCGAAGGTCACGTGGTGCAGGAACATGCAGAGAATCGCCAGTTGAGGCAGCCCGCAGCGAGTAATGAGCTAAACTCGCGGTTGGGAATCGGACACTCGAGAGATGGCACCACTAGGGCCTTTTGAACACTGAAATTATGCTCGAAGGTCACGTGGTGTAGGAACATGCAGAGAATCGCCAGTTGGGGCAGCCCGCAGCGAGTAATGAGCTAAACTCGCGGTTGGGAATCGGACACTCGAGAGATGGCACCACTAGGGCCTTTTGAACACTGAAATTATGCTCGAAGGTCACGTGGTGCAGGAACATGCAGGAAGTAAGAGCAAGTAAGAGGGAGTGGTGATGGACATTATGGATTGACAGCTCAGCACTCAGAGTTTTGTCTTTTATATCATGAAGACTGTCCGTGCGAAGACTATTCAAGAAATCAATAAGTGAATGTAAAAAGCCAGACGGTTTGTTTTAAAAAAGGACTCACCTCGACAGGTACTGAAAAAAACTGTATTTTAACACAGCGTAACATAACCTATTCATTAAAACTGTAGACATCAATTGCGTATTTACATATCCGTTGTGGGGATTTATAAATGTCAAATAACATCACCAGTTGATTCCTTCTTTTAAATTAGTACAATGATGTTTGTGATGTTAGATTTTGTTACGATCTCGTGATCAGATTCAAAGACATTCACGAATTCCTCAATAAATATCAACAGGTCGTGATTAGCCGGCATCATGCAACTTTCATGCTAATATCATTTGCCATAAAAATTACCGTTCATAAACGATAAAGGCTGATCCAGTATCACAATTTATTAACAAAAGAGATTTCTCACGTATGATTTCTATTACTCTTACATCGAGCAAGATATATTACAAACAGCTTAGATATCATGCAACCACATTGATTTCGTCGAGGGTTTCATAATTTTCATCACTCCATTCCTCATTTGTAGGTGTCAATTTTTAGAGATCATTTTTTTAAACAAAGCTCACCCAACATGGCTGAGGGAGAGCAATCACAGATGGTTGTAGAATTGAAGGAGGAGCCAAATATGGGAAGCTCAGTCATGATAGATGAGGGTAGTTTATTGGCACCAGTAATTATAGAAGAGTTAGACGAAAATGCCATCACATCAATGGATGTTGATATGACTGAGTTTGTCGAGGCGGAAGCTTTGGAAGTCCAGGAAATAGGAGATAATGATTTACCGAATGAAGAACGAAGGAATGAAGCTGATCATCTCAAAGAAACTTCAACTCTCGTATCTACCGAAGACACGGAAGAATCTGATAGGCTTCTTGTAGATGAGGAAGACCGATTAACAAAACAATTTTTAAATGGAGAGCTAACGTTTTCTGAGTATTCATTGAGAATGGATCGGGGAATCGATCCAGAGACAACAGAGCTTGAAACGGCCAGGTAGGGTTTGGGGTGACCAGCTTTTCATACTTTACCAATTTAAAATCATCCAAAGATTCTAACTTGAAATTTGGTGAGATGAGGACCTTCAACTTTGTCAATAATCATTACAATAGAAATGGAGCTATTCTGTGTATTGAATGAAATATGAGGGATGTAGCAAAACTTTAAAAACCCGGAACCCGAATTACAGGAAAGCCTTTGAGAATGAGCTGGCTGCGAGTAAAAGAATTGGAAATAGAAGATACCGAAGAAGGAGACGGACTTTACCAGTCGCTTTGCAAGGTCTAATGGGTGAAGCTAATCTAAGATTTGCCCGAAACGAAGTAGCTGTAGCCTCGCAAATGTGTATGGAAATAATTAGGCAAGTGACTCCACATTGTACATTTTTCAATGGCTATTTCCAGTTTGGTAACAAGGATATTTTGATCAGATAAAAAGATGATTTGGAAACAATTGCATGGTATTTTCACAGGCAAGTACCTAGCGCCCCAGAGCCATTCCATACATTGGCAATGATATACGAAAATGATCAGCCAGAAAAATCGCTACAGTTTGCTTTGATCGCAGCCCATTTGAGCCCAAAAGATGCGGACCAATGGGTTAGATTGGCAAATTTATCACTGGAATCTGGGAACATAAAACAAACAATAACTTGCTATTCCAAAGCAATTCAGGCCAGTCCTAGAGACATAAGATTGTATAGGAAACGTGCCAAGTTACAAGAACAAATTGGAGAGAAGAAAGCAGCGCTGAAAGGATACATGAGGCTGCTGCATCATTTAGGACCAGAAGATGGTGAGAGCATTATAACACACGCGAAGATTTTAGCTAAACGTTTTATGCTGGATAATAATAACGAGCAAGCCCTCGAAGCCATGGATCATCTGTTTGTCAAATGTCCCGAACTCGTTACTCTCGAGGAGGTCAATGTCATGACCGAATTATTAATTGCATTGAAGCAATTCAACAGATGCTTGGACATATTGTCAAAATATACGAGCATTAAAGTTAAATACAAAGACAATGGTATTTTAAGGAGGCAGGAGGGAGGTGGGATTGAGGGCGAGCGTGTGATTGAATCTTGTGAAATTCCCGACGACGTCGTGGTCGATTTGAAAGCCAAATTCCTGATAACTCTGGTAGAGCTGGATGAAATTAAACTGGCCGATGAGCTCCTACCTAAATTGTTTTCTGAAGAAGACCCAGAGTTGTCAGGTGACTTGTTTCTAGATGTAGCCGAAGCTTTGATGGGGAAAAAAAAATTCCACAAAGCTCTTCAGCTCTTAGAACCTTTGGTGGAAAGTAAAAACTTTAGTTTAGCAGCGGTTTGGCTCAGGCATGCCGAATGTTGGGTCGGATGTAAAGATTTGAAACGGGCGATGAGCTCTTATGAAATTGTCAAGCAACTTTCGCCGCAACATTTAGAAGCTAGATTGGAACTTGCCAAGCTATACAAACTTAAGGGACAGTTCAACAAGGCTATAGATGTATTAAAACAAGATCCTGAAACCGACGTATTAGATCCTGGAGTAGTTTATCAAAGAACACTTCTACTCATGAAAGTCAAACGATATAACGAATATTTTCAATCGGGAATGCTTCTACTCTCGCGGCACTGCGTCGCTCTTAGGTCTAAAGCGGAACTTACAACGTTGACGAGAGCAAACAGCGTTAAACATCGGCTGGATGGCTTGCAACTGTACCGTTTATCACGTGGGGAAACTTTGCAGGATGAAAACGCACCAGCATTTTCGAGAGAGAATCAGCCGAGTCTAAGGAACGAATTTTTAATGTTTTTACAAATGTGCCGTCTGGCGTGTAAGCAGAAGAAATATGGCTTGTTTCAAAGACTGTCTTTCAGCGCTTTGACTTCAAAAAGATTTGAAAAGAAGAGTTCCCACGTTATGTTTCTCTGTTTGATTTCCTGCGTACGTAACAATGATTCCTACTATGGGTATAACATGGTTAGAGAATTGGTCCGAGTTTGCAGACGATCGAATTCTTGGAATCTGATGAACGTTATCATTCAAAGAGCTGAGGACTGCAGACACAACAGATTTATTATGAGATTACTAGGGAGGGTGGACGCCTTCTCCTACTTGCACGTTCTGCATGCCAACAACTGCCTCGTCTCGGGAACATACAAGTATGCCCTCAACGATTACGTGTCTCTGTTTAAAGTTGGACCCAGCGCACTCTTGGCACTATTGATTGCCGTCACACTGTTGCAAATGGCTTGCCAAAAGTTTTCTGCCAAAAAGAACCAGCTTGTTATACAAGGTATGCGAAACCACAAAGTCGTCATTCATATGCACTCATAATTGATTCGGTTTTGTTTATGTAATCGGTTTATCAATCCACAAAGAAAAGCTCACAGCTCTCATGGTTTCAGCGATCGCGTTCATGCAGAAATACTCTCAAATGAGAGGCAAAGGTGGCGAACAGGAAGCTAGCTACAATACAGCCCGAGCTTTTCACCAGCTTGGTCTTTTGCCTGCTGCGGTACATCACTATAAACTTGTTCTAGAATCGACTCCCTCAGAACTTGTTAGGCAGACTCCAGATCTCCTGGATCTGAAAAGGGAGGCTGCCTTCAATCTTCATCTGATATACGCGAATGCGGAAAGCGAGGATGTGGCCAGAATGTACCTAGAGGAATACATTACCATTTGAGAGATTGATTATCCATAAATAGGCTCCTAAAATTTTGTAGAAATATAAATAAAATGTTCAGTCTCTATTTTTATGTATTAATTTTTGTATATTCCATACACTATACTTTGCTCTTATTATACTGTCATTGTCTGTGGTTGAATTGGATTATTTAATCATCACATTTCATCTTTCATTGAGAGGACAATTTACCTGACCCTCATCAGGACTTGACATTGAATTGAAGGAATTTGTGGATGTGCATAGAATCTGCATAACAGACTGACTGTACTAAAAACTGTTGGTTAGCAATGATAAATACGAACCAAGATTGTTGCATGATTATTTAGATCCAAGTTTTTTGAATTAATCCACGTTTACTTTGCAGAAAAATGAAGTTATCATTGGCTTTGAAAGTTACATTCAAAGACTTATGCATCATTCTAAATCGAATTTCCAATGCACCAGCTTCAGAAAAATATGGTCACTTGGAAAAGTTCATCAAGGAATGTCGCATCTTGAGTGAGAAAATTAAGAAGAAGAATAAAGAAGCTGTGAGTATTCTCAATTGAAATAAAAAAACAAAAAAACATTGGTTTTACGGAAAAATATACGGTTTAATAATGTTAACTATTGTGATGTTTAAGGATACATCGTTCTTTCCAATAATGAGACTACTGCTGCCACAATACGAACGAGACCGAGCAGCATATGGACTGAAAGAAACTGCACTAGCAAAGTTGTATGTCAGAGTCTTGTGTCTTGGCAAGACCAGTCAAGATGCCCACAAACTGTTAAATTACAAGTATGTCAGACTTCTATTAATCTAAATTCAGCCTACATTGTATGTATGCCTTTTGTTCGATTATGTGAAACATCTATCAGTTGGTAACAAGCTTATCATTCATTAGAGCTCCAGCATCTGGGAAGCAGGGCGGAGGAGACTTTGCGGAAGTTGCATATTGGATCTTGCATAAACGTGTCCAAGGTCGAGAAAGTACAATGACTATTGAACAAATAAATACGATTCTAGACAATATTGCTATGAAAAATACCAGCAATGACAGTAAAGATGGGGAGTTTCAAGAACTGATTCAACAATTGAACGCCGTTGAACAGAAATGGTTGATACGAATTATTCTTAAAGATTTGAGACTCGGAATTTCACACAACAAAATTCTCAAAGGTTTGCCACCTTACAAATATGTACATGCTTCTCTGGCACCAGGGAATTTGTCGGGATTGATTTTTCCATGAGAATAATATTTCTTCAGCCTATCATTCGGATGCAGTGGATGTATACGATGTAACAATGAGCCTTCGCGATGTCTGTGATAAGCTACAAGATCCAGAAAAAAGAATGAAGTATGGAATCGAATTGTTCTCCCCGTTCAAAGTGATGTTACTTGAAAGATGTAAAATAGAGGATGTTGGTAAATTCTTCACTGGACAGGAATCTTATTTCGTACAGACAAAACATGACGGGGAAAGATTTCAGATCCATATGGGAGACGGCCAGTTTAAGTACTTCTCGAGAAATGCATATGATTTCACAGAAATTTATGGCAAAACAAAATCTGCAGGTAAATGATTAATATAATTATATTTTCGAATTTTCATCATTATCAGACTGCCACTGATTAAGTGCTGCTCTCTGTTCTCTGTTCTAGGTGGTCTGTTAACTGGCAAAATATCAAAATTGTTGAATCCGTCTTGTGACTCGATAATTATGGATGGTGAGATGATGGGTTGGCACAAGGTTCGTAAACGGTTTGGATCCAAGGGAATGAGTTTTGATGTAAAGAAGATGACACCTACTAGCACCCACCAGCCCTGCTTCATTGCCTTTGACGTGATTATGTACAACGGTCAGCTACTCGTCGACAAACCTTTAGTGGAACGTTTGAAAGTGCTGAAGAGTGCCTTTGAAGAGGAAGAGGGTGTCTTAATAAGGAGTCAAACCGCAACAGTTTCTAGCAAGTATGAAAATATTTTTAATATCTTTCTTTTCAATCATTATCTAACGACTCAAGACTATAGGGCACAGACTGACAATGCAAATATTTTCTCTAGAGCTGAATTGTTAGCCATGTTCAACAAAAGTATGGACACTTGCGAGGAGGGAATAGTTTTAAAGAAATGCAACAGCACTTACAAACCAGGAGTTCGCGAAGGAAGTGGTGGCTACAAGATAAAGGCGGAGGTGAGAACTGGTTGATTTCTTCTGTAGCAAAGGCAATGAGATAATTACCGAGCTATTAAAACAACTGATCACAAAGAAAACTTGCAACTATTCTACAGTACTCTACGGATCTTGTTGAAGATCTGGATCTACTGATCATCGGAGGATACTATGGAGAAGGTAGATTCAGGGGATGCATCAACAGTTTCCTTGTTGGTGTCGCACATCCAGGAGCTGCTGAAGAAGACAGTATCAAGTTCAAAGCAGTATCCTCAGTGAGGACAGGAATCAAGATCGAGGCGTTGGAAGAATTGCTAGCAAAGCTTAAACCGCATTGGGTTAAGAAATGCCCTGAAAATGTTGTCGGACCAAAGGTATTCCCATCCTCTCTATCGAACATACTACAATTTAATCGTGAAATGAGCTCTCTATCGAATATACTACAACTTAATTGTGAAATAAGCTCCCTAAAAAAACGAATAACTCAGATATAATAAGAAGAAAATAATATTTTAATAACAGAAAAATAAGGGAGATAGAAAAAATAATTTATATCCTTTAATTTCAGAAAGATCCGCCTGATCTATGGATCGAGCCAAAAAACTCGATAGTTCTGAAGCTTCGCGCCACAGAAATGGTACGCTCAAGCTCTTATCCAACTGGTTACAGCTTGCGATTTCCGCGGGTTGTCGCAATCAGAGAACGAAATGAGAAAAGTTGGCATGATTGTTGTACGACAATGGAGTTTTATTCGCTTGTCAAGGTAAGGCCGCTCATCTTCACAAGGTTCAGTACTAACAAAGAGCAAGATCGCAGTATAATTCTTCCATCTCATCAAACTCCGATTCCCCTCTGTTTCATTCACTGATATTTCTCGATTTACCTTTCGCAGGACCCTGGAGTCATTCAGAAGTTGACCAAACGGCATGTGACTGCTGATGATATTGCGGATGGTCCTGCCATAAAATCTCCGAAAAAAGTGAAAGGAACATCGATCACTGTTGCCGATTACTCCGCTAGTGACAACACCGATGTAGTGCGCATCAGTCGATTATTAGATGGAAAAGAGGTCTGTGTTGTAAACGGAGACGATAAGCTCTCAAAACAGGATATCGAAAAGATTGTACGACAGCACGGCGGAAACGTAGTACAGAATCCAGGGCGTAGAACCTTTTGTGCTATTGTAGGAAATGCCAATAAGGTAAGCAGGCGCCGCCTAATGTTAATTTAGTATTGCATAGCTATCTTTTTTCTATTGCAATCATCCACCCTCTCATATCGTTTCTGCATATATTTTTCAGCTGAAAGCAAAAAACTTGATACAGAGTCAAAGTCGAGATGTAACTACTGTCGACTGGCTTTTACGTGTCACTAGACCAGAAAACCTCGGCGGCCTCCAGATGTGGCTCCCGTGGGAGCTGTTATCTACTTCTGAGATTACCAAAAAACGGATATCTGAGATTTTCGACGATACTTATGATAGTTACATTCAAGACGCGGATTTGGAAAGTCTAAAACGATCGCTGGATAGGGCTGAAGAATTAGTAAGTCTAATTTAGTTTGAGTTCTCTATGTCAATTCAAATATCAGTTAGCAACTAGATGTTGGACAAGCTTAATAGAATCTTATTTGAGAGTTTGGAAAACTGTCCGTTTAACGTATTTTAATAGGAAACATAGATCGTAATATTGAAATATCAATTAATTCATTTCATTTCTTCACATATAGGCAACAAATACATACTTAATAATCGACCAGTACAAGGAAATCAATAGAGAACTGTTCGACAGCGAGATATCTCCATTTTCCGTATTTCGTGGGAGCGTAGGATATTTCTGTTCAAACGCGAATCAACGAAGTCAAGAATTTCGCTTCATGGGAGGAATAGCCACTGCAATACTGGACAATCGGGTGTCGTATGTCTTTACTGAGAAAGACGGCGCTGATTTGATACCGTTACTCGAGAGTCTCAGGGATTGGGGATCGGCAATAAAGGTTCTTAACGATCAATGGATCGTTGATTGCTTTCAGGAACGGAAATTACTTCCGGTGGACAAGTATTTGGTCCCTATTGATCAATGAGGTCTCCGCATTTGCATTTCAAGACAACGTCTCTCCATGTGAATCGGAAAATTGATATGGATCAAGAAGAACGTCAGTGGATACTGGCTGCTAGAATTAAGAAAACTGATTCGAACGTCTAGAGCTCAGATTTATTTACTACATACCTCGCGGGCGTTTGGCTCAAGTTTAAATAGGTGGGATACTTTTATACAAATTGTTTATGCTCTAGTAATGTTATGCCAAAGTGTATCAACAGAAATAAACCGATTGCGCGATATTCAGATTGGCTCGTCGTTTCTCGACGGATCTTTTTCGCGACTCACCGGGGTCTGTGCCGCGACGTATGAGAAACTGGAAGCTGTCAGAAGTGAAGCAAAGTGACAGCAGACAGTTTGCTCGTTTAACATCTTCCTACGAGACTTTCGAAATATTTCTCCCCCTAACGCGCTGTTCCTCTGCAGTCGTTCTTTCTCGACGGAAAGGAATGCGCGCAAAATTTAATGAACGCGCAGCTGCAATGTATTCTCAACAAAGGATGCCTTTCAGAGATCTTGAAACGGAGATAAAAAAGATATGATGAAGAAATCAACACCGTGAAATTCACTGGTTGATAGACCGAAACGTTATATTTCTCAGGCTCGTAAGTTAGCCAGTGTCTTCCATGAGCTCCACGGTATGAATTAATATGATCACATTTTACATAAACTCATATCGGTAAAGCAGGTCTATTTTTAAAATTACATGGTTAGCTGTTCTCGAGTTTGACATTTTTCAAAAAATCAATCGCGTATCTTACCGTCAATATATACCTGTGTCGTCGGTTCTTGTTCCTTAATAGTAAAAAATGCGCGATCGAATCGAAGGGAGAACAGGCTGTAAGATTGACACGTATCATTGATTTGGGCTTGGTAAAACTAAAAAAGCTGTTAACAATTCCTCACTTACGATTAGACGTATACATAGCTGATGTGGGAGATGGATTATATGGATGGATACAACGGGTGCGGGATATATTAGTTACTTTTGGGCGATGTCGTTATTGTTGTTATAACTGTCGCCGTCTCGTTAGTAAAAAGGAGGAGCATTATTCGTTCTCCTGGCTCTAGTCGCGACTCGGACGAGATTTTAGACAGAATAATATTAATGTACAAATATGAGTGATGGGCTTGGTACGGAGTAGGCATGGCCGACTCTTCCGACTCACGGTCTACTTATAGACGCGTCAACCTCACCTCCGACCAGACGCGTATTAATTGAGTCTCAGATTTTTAACTTCTCTCCTCCACCCGCCCTATAACCGTTACCGCCCATCGAAGTCTAATTCTATACCAAGGTGCGCGTTGTCACGCGCTTCGGTAACAGTACAAATTGTAACGAAATACGACAAAATTAATTGACTCAATCGATGAATGCAAAAAGGATACGAAAAGTCATACAGGTGTGCAGCATGTTTTTTTCTTTTTTTTTTCAATTGTAATATCCGCTAACAGCTTCCAACTATACAAACATCTAACTGCGCAAAAATAGTTAGCTGTTTACCATTTTTGAACTGACATTCCATTATGCTCCAGTTTTGCGAAATTCGCGTTGGGGCTTATTGCAGAATAAAAGACCTGATTACAAGTTAGTTTGGATTGTGTATTGACTGTTCCCGTCTGTGTGCAATCGGATCAATTCCGACTGTGAGGTTTCTATGGAATACACAAATTCCTATACTGGCCGGGCACCAGAAGGATTAATAAATGCTAATATCTACATGTAAAAATGGTGACTAGTTGATTTAAAGCTCCGCGGAGCGCTGCGACAAGTGTTATTTCTCTTTTGCCTATGACCTACGGGATTAGTCCCCTCCGCGAATAATTCTTGATCCCACTGCCGATACTCACCCCCCGCACTAGAGGTTTCAGGTCGGGAAAACCTGTAGCTGGATGGCCCCGTGAATCTCGGTATCCGCGAGCATAGCGAACCGACCGATGGTTCTAACGTTATCTCATCTAATTCAACTTCTTTAAAATACTCCAGGTGCGATTGGATAAGGGTCTCATAGGGTTGTTCGCTCTTGCAGTCTGTTTTGCTGATTATATTCTTGACAGTGTAATTTCGCCCAGCCAAATTCTCTTGACAGCCTATTCGACTAGCCCCGTTTCTCGATCTCGCAGAGAGTTTGAATTTTCGTTTCCGTCTACGATCGTGTTCACGATTGGAGCTTGTTGCGCTGTCGGTTTCCGAGGCTTTCTGCGAATTGTAATATATTTCGTCTCGTAAACCCCTTCCATCCCGAAGGCACGATTTTTTCCCGACCAGTTCTCGTAACAGCCGGCATTGCTTATTCTTATCCGAGAATCTGGGTCGATCTCCGGGGTCTGGAGGCTCTTTTAAATCCTCGAATTCGTAAACTTCATCGGGTTCCACTAGTACCGAGGGGAGAGGCAGGGGAACTACCTCAACTCCACACGTATCTTCAATACCTGTGTAAGGATGACTGGTTGAATGACGTGCATCCGTTTCGTCGTAGGACTCGACATTTTCATTGTGAAAAGTACTTCTGTTTACAACGGTGGTTTCGGTTGAGGATGTCGAATTCTCTTGATCCAGATCAACGCTCAACTTCTTGCTCGAGGTCATTTGACGATCCCCAATATCCTGCTTGCAATAATTCTTCGCTCGTTTCTCAACGCGTTCATCTTCTGTCGCGCTACGGGAGTATCTAAACGACGAGAAACTTGACAAGCTGGAAATACTAGAACCAGAGCTCGTTGTCTTCGGCGGAAAAGTATTTATCTGTGTCTTCGCGGTGCAACTGACAGACGCTCTTTCGATGCCTGGTCTCTTCAAGGATTCCCCGCTGTGGGACATGTCGGATAAATTGTTTTCATTTTTGTGATGTGCCGAAACTGTAGAAATCTTACAATCAGCCGAATTCTGCGATGTCGTAAAGTCCGTCACCTCGTCAATCTCTGTATCTGTCCGAGGTTCATTATTGTACTGTTCTCGGCATCGCGTACAATTACAAGCGTTACTGCAGGCTCGTTCAACGCCCGTCCTAACGTTCCATTTGCTTTCACATCCGTCCTCGCAACCGTTCCCATCTCGCGGGAACGATATCTCCGCCTCATCATCCTGTGCCAAGAGCTTTACCAAACCGTCTTTCAATATACTCGTGATTTCGTAAATTACAGTAGCCATTTTCCACAGGAATGAATTTTGCGTTGTTTCATATCTTTTGGGAGACCGAAAGGCGTCCAATGATATTTCGTAATTATGCGGGCAACAAAAACCCTCCGTACAAGGATGGATAAAACTACCAATTCTCTTCGGTCTGACCGCGGCAATCAGTGATTCGTTGTAATCTGTCGTCACTGATGGAACACCGCTGTCGTAGCAAGAGTGCCGGGAACAGCGGCTGCATTTATGCCTCGCGGAACGTACTGCAGGAGAGTGCAGGAATTTCTCCCCAGTGCACCAAGACGTCCGATTCAATGTTCTTGAGTAGAATCTGGGCCTGTGCTCTGCGGTTTGATGGTCTTCTTCATGACCATTGATCTCCCCAAGCGTAAAGTCGGTGATCGTTTCATCGCGATTGTCAGAGGAGTCAAGATTTTCCTCTGAAATTGTCTGCATTCCTTTTCCACGGATGTAACGACCGCTTGAGCTTTCGAATTTATTGTCAAAATCAGTCGTCACCCCGCCTGAAAGTCCTTCGAACGTTTTCACGTCATCGTTGTTGGCAGTTTCATCTTGGTCATCGTCGTTACTAAATTGCTGTGTGGCAGTGTCCACGGATCGACTCTTTTCCGCCTCTATTACATTCGGCGTTTCAGTGTCTTCACGCCTCTTATATCGATTCCATTGACAGGATGCCGCGTTCCTCTTGCAGGATCGCATGTAACATTTGTCTCGTTTGTATCTGCAGGAAAAACGCTCTGGCCGTCTTCCGTCTACCGCTGCGGTGGGATATCGTTTTCGCTTCGAACCTGCCATTTTCAATGTCTCTTCTTTCGCCTGAACATACGGTGTACCATATAAATAAATAGCTATGATAAAGCGTCCCGTTTAGTCGTAGGTATGTATGTTCGCCCATCAATCATGAATAGACTGCAATTACAAGATCTGTTCAATGCCGATTGTTTCACAATTTCTACTCAAAACTATACTCATGTAAGAAGTTCACCCAGACTGACGTAGAAATAACTACGTATATTACCTCATAGTTTGTACGTCGAGTGACTCCAGGTTTCAGGCGCTTTACGTGACAGGAACAAGTTTGAGCTGCGAATAAACATCGGAATTTTTCCGTGCTTGTTAATTATTACAAATGGAATTAGGAAGTATTAACCAGTAATAGTATAATAGCTTTACGTTGTACATTTATGACGTACCAATTTTAATGCCTCTTTCGCGAGCAGCAGCATTCTGCTGCGTCAACAACGATTGACGATCTTCTTTCCTCGGCACAGTTTTCATCGAATTCTTCAGGCCTGATGTGCAAGTTATGAATGATTGTAGCTTGTTGGTAAGTATTGAAATCAATCTACAGTGTGACGGGTATAATCTGTTTATAACAAACTCACGCAATTTTTCTGCTGCATCCACATCCGTACCGTACTGGAGTACCGAATCTGTGTTGTAAAAAAGGAAACAAATTTGATACTCGTAGCCGCAGGAAAATTTTGATCTTACTATATAATATCGTAATATTTATGGGATAACGTAAGCGCGTCAACTCACCCCTTCTTGCAGACGCAGCGGTCGAGTCGTCTGCAAAGCAACACATTTTACTGAGTATTATTAAATTTGATATAAAATCCACACGAAGCCACTCACTTTTCTCCAGTCTTTTCCCACTGTCGTCGTCTTGGGCCGCAAACGCAGAGGAATTGTCTATTGATCACGTAAAATTATGAATAAAACTTCAGTATAACGGTGAACTTTCGATAGATTTCTTTCAGAAAAAAAAACAGATACGCGCAGCTGAAGGAGATTAGCGTAATTGTAAGTGAAAAAATAATATTGAAACTTGAAGCACCCACTTCTCTTTCAAAAAACCCATGTAGAGAAAGAAGATACTGGCAAATCCGAGTGCAAACTTCGTAAGGTACCATGGGTAATTGGCGGTGCAGTGGGGCATTTTGAGAAGCGTACTTGTCGCAGCATGAACTTGAAACCTACGCAAGGGATGGATTTCATGGAGATATATTATGAAAGGGATAAAAAAGACCGGATGCAATTTTCGCTTCGATAATATAGCTGCCATCTGCCGAGTCTGTTCGTTATTGTCGCACTGCAACTATATCAATAATCGACAACTGTATATATGAATAGACGAAAGCTTTGAAGTCTTACGTGATTGTGTCGGTCATAAACTATTTGTATACACAACAGTTTTTATAGCCTTACCTCAAAAGTAAGGAAGTGAATCGGTATTATTTTCGAGATGGCCTTCCGCCGTTCTGAGTCATGATTTTGACTCCGATGCGCATCGGGTTATGCGGCATGTATGTCCGGTCGTAATGCGTTTTACTCTTAACTGAAATTTGGCGTTAATCGTTTATAAAATTATTGTTCCGCGGAATAAAGTGGTAATTGTGTTTCGGATGTTAAGATTTCTGACATGTGGGAAACAAGCTACGGATATGCATAGACGATTTTCAAATGTTATGCATCCCACCGCCTTTCAAGATCGGCGCATTTCCACGGGAGCCGATCCAAATGCTCCAGGGAATTTTTGACCCATCCGTCCTTTAGACTGCCTCTTTGAACATTGTTATTTATAAACATGTCTTCCATCCGTGAAACACACTTAATCCGGATCATGCGGCATAGAGTGATAAACTCCCTCAGGAGTATTACTATTCGTTGTGATGTTGTGAAACGAATCGAGTCGAGATATATTTTACTATACATTATAATACATAGGTATACATGGCATAGGATTATGTAAAACTTAAGGACCGCAGAAGAGTCGTAGAGAATATAAGTAATGAAAAAGGAAGAGTCCCTACTGCAGTAAGCACACAGCTTCCCTTTAGACACGGCTTTTGACGCATCGTGTAGGATATAGTGAATGGGCTGTCAACATATTTGCCGCAACAAGCTCTCGGGGTGTCGACTGTCAAGACTCAAGAGAGAAAAGCTGAGAAAAAGAGAATAGAGAAAAAAACTGTCAAACCGACACCGCGTCATTCACGCTCATTAGAAGAAATTCTCCGTCGCATTTCACGCGTGCCTCCCATCGATATATTTAAACACCCCGAGACCAGAAGTAGAGTCTAGGACGGACCCCGCGATGACTCAAGAAACAGGTCACAAGAAAAAAAAAAGAGAATCCCATAACATGTGTGACAATGTGTCGGATGATAGAGTCGCTAAATGCCCGGAAAAAGTCCCATAAATTTTGATTTATCTCTAATTTTGCTTAAGCTGGTGGTGTATTCATCCTTATGCTATTGGGACGAACCGGTCACTAATCCTATATGTTTCGTCTGTACATGTATAGTGTGATATATCATTATGTATGTATGTGTTGTATACGGTTATACCTACACAAACGGCACCGGATCACTGTAACATACTACTTACTACATACCAAAACTACTATACGTGATACAGTAAACAGGCGTGCATTACATTCGTAATGCATTGCATGATACGTGTATTGTATGCAAGATATAGGTATTACACGTAATGAACAATCCCCAACGTTTCGATCGGGTTGGTGCTGTGGATACCATGCCCGGCTGCCTGGTCTCCGTCAGAGAAACATTAGGGCAGCAATAACAATTGGGGGCCAACATTAGCTGGGTGGCATTTAAAAGTCTCAGGAGCACATATAGTAGTATAGCTGTAAGTATAAGTTAGTCCACCATAGAGAGGAAGGAAGTCCATCTAACAGTCATACGTTGGAAAAACAAGCTGAAAACTAATATTAACTGTGTGTTGGCAACACGTAGGCATAAGAGGATCTTGTTAACGAGCTCTTAAAGTCAGATCACAGAAAGAATGCCATGTGGTCGCAGCTGGTGCGGGACGTTTCGACTTTCGAGTGCGCGAGCCGCGACGAAGACACCGAGAACGCCCGCCTGCACCTTATATCCTCTAGGGCCCCGCAGCTTTGACTAAGGAAAAGAGACGGAGGACACGCGCGTATAGTCAGGCTTTTCTTGACCTCACACTGCTTCATTGTACGCACATATCTATGTATGCGTGTGAGTGTATATGTGAATGTATGTATGTGATGCATGAGCTACACCCTCGTTTCTTGAGGAGAATGATAGGCCCACCAGACGAAAAGTCTTTTATACCGAAGCCGAAATCTGCCCTTGTCTCGACCAACTTTAAAATGTGGTCTTGTTTTTCGTAAAATGAAATGATTCCACAAGTTTGATAACGATATTTCTTCGTCAAGAAACTAGACCCGAAGGCACGACTGTTGTATATAATTATGTAGCTACAATTAGAAAATCACCGTTTTATGTGTTTATAGGATGTAGCGTATACATGAAAATTGTTATTCGTGGCAAAAATGAACAAGCTGTTCTCTCATCAGCCAAATATTAGGAAACTCAAATTTTCAGACATACCCTATGATTGGCCTCCAGTAAGACAAATATTATTATCAATATCTACATATCTACACATACACAGTTTGGTCAACTATATATAATTTGCATGTTCGCAATATTGTAATCCTCGGGGGAGTTCCGATAGAAATTTAGCAGATAAAGAGGGGGAGGTTCATGAGTCTTAAGCCCAAGTCCCAAGGTAGGGTAATTATTACATGTACACCCTGTAACCACGAACGGTAGTCCTGCAGGGTCGATTGGTCCAGTGTCCCGGGGGAACATCCGGAAATGGCGGGGCTTCCCTGAGATCGTAGCCAATGAGAGCTACCGATCACTAAGAATAGTTTTTAATTTCGTAGGCGGAGGCGGAGGCAACGACTTGTACCACACCTCCTCTACTGAAAAATACGTCTTTTAAACCTCCGACCGACGATGAGTGGTATACGTTGCATCGCAGTCTATACACACGATTCTGACCAACCTGGACCAGCTACTCCGGCTAGTCGAAAGGTTTTAGTTCTCGAGCAAACACTGCTTCGTTCGACGGACAAATTCAATTACTATTGGGCGATGCGCGCCAAAATTCATCGGTAATGAGTTAACTGCATAAATTAGTATACAGAAACGTGTACGCGTTGTTCCAAATATAAATATAAAGTTACTAATTCGTAAAACCAGAACGGGGTTGACTATCTCCTTTCAGTTATACACAGTGAAGATGATTTTTGGATGGTGATTTTGGAGTCTGTCTCAACGTTGGAAAAGAGAACCGTTGTATATGATCATATATCGTAGTTACACACATCTATCAATTCTAGACAGATGAATAATCGAGCATATCACCTCGAGCTGAAGGAAACCCGTTGCACCGACTTTGGCGAGTGCAGGTGTTAGACGCCTTGAGAATCGGACAACTGCGACCATTCGAAGGGGACTACATATCTAGCTATAATCTGGAAGAATCTAAGGGATATAATGAAGACGGATCAATCAACCGATGCTGCGACGACGAGACAATCGGCATCGTCGATCGAACACCGGCTGCGGAGCCCTAAATGTGCACGGTGCAGGAACCACGGAGTGATTTCTGGTTTGAAAGGTCATAAAAGGTCGTGCGCCTGGAAAGACTGTCGTTGTCCCTGTTGCCTCTTAGTTGTCGAACGACAGCGGGTTATGGCAGCGCAAGTTGCCTTACGCCGGCAGCAGCAAGCTCATGGAAGCGGCTACATGAGCGATGGACGGCTATTAACATCAGGAAAATTATCTACCGAAGGACAAGCGCAAAATATTGGCGATCATCAGCGCGCTGCGGCTGCCTATCAGCGGCGACTACGCAACCTTCAACATCATCTGCACTTTACGCAAACACAGATCAGCGTTACGCAGAATCTGAGCTTGAACGCCGTGCCCGCGGGATTACAAACGGCTGGTATGACATATTAATATTTATAATGTAATATGTTGTACTAAATCATACATACCTACCTATGTATGTATAAGAGTTCGGTTCTGTTTATTACTTCATTTGTATTGCGCAAGATTTTGATGAATTATGATATAGGTAGCTTATAGGTATAGTAGGTACTGCGGACAATCGTGGCGCGACGAGAACTTGTATTTGCCAGCCCTCGAGTAGACAATAAAACATTGTTTACATCACTCCGCAAACATCTTAAGCGAGTGGATACACAACGATCCCCAAATAACTTTACGATCGTTTACTTTGGACGATTTCCCCCTTCTTCCGCGAGCTTTTTCCCATTCTTATTCTTGTAAATGATACAGTATCACTTCCATCACTTTTCCAAGGAATGGAATCCTGTTATTTTTGTACATCTGACATTCCTTCAGTTTCAAAGCAACGAAAGGAAATCATAAAAGGTGATACTCTTGTCCACAGCTGTTGCGAGGCTTAACGGCAGCGCGAGCTATATTTATTTTATTAAATGTATAAAGAGATTTGTGATCCGGTCCCTGCCCCTCTTTATTTCCGGATCGTCCTGCGAATAGACGCGGAGTTCTACCACCGTGTCCTTATATTGGCGGAGTCTTCGCGTCGCAAAGGAACCGATTTATATACTTTCCAATTTGTATCTTTTTCGATTTTACCGCATCGCTAATTGTTTGACCTTCATTGGAAATAAATTTATGTTGCAGTAATCCCGACTCCCCAAGGTCTGGGTACCCTATCGCCGAGCGATCGACACCGTAAGAGACGAACCTTTGCCGACGAGAGTTTAGACTTTCAACCAATGTATCCGACGTATCAGGCCGCTGCCCCGTGGTACACGACTTCGACGGAGCCCCAAACCTCGAAAACAAGACTCAGTGGTTTCATATTTGCAGCTTCTAGTTCACGGGATAATCACCCCTCCGGCAAACACGCGACATCTTACGTCGTTGCCCCTACACCGATGTTCGAAAAGAAACCAGTCATATCTTTCAGCGTTGAATCCATAATCGGAACGAAATGACGCCATAAATTCTAACCTCATATTTTGTACATACATACATACCTATACATACACGCATAGGGCAACAACGTTTGCAATAATTTATAGGCGACCACATTGTTAATTATCAACAATAAAATATACTCTATAATGTTTAAATTTTAAAAAGAGTTCTACTCTTCTTCTCTTTAACAGCCAGCTAATATCTTTTCGAATCTAATTTCGTATAAGCATTGTAATCAACGAGTTCGATGATATAAGTATAATAAAGTCTACACACAACAATATTATCTCATTGAAATACATCCCCATATGGACCTGATAGAAGTTGCTCCTGATTCTCCGGCAACCAGATACACGCCGGAAGGCTATAGAGTGGGGCTTAGGAACCGCCGTGCGCCTGTGCAAGAATCGCCACGTGTCGTAGTTGTCACGAGATAAGAATGCTCGATCGCGGAAGACGGTCGATGGATGAAAGTCCGATAATTAAATAAACACAACACAAGATAACCTAGCATATTATGCATGTTTGCTGTTAATTTTTTATCTAGCATCTATGAGCCATTTATCGTAGCCACCGCTTTGTTAATACAGTCGATAACAGCTATACCAGCCTAACATCAACATCAGAAATGTCAAACACGTTTTTGTATTTCGCCTACGGCAGCAATTTGCTTGCTAAACGAATTCATATCAATAATTCGACAGCAGTACGACGGGACATCGGACGGCTCAAGGTATGCCAAATAATTGTTGAAGCGTGTTATCTTATCTCCAAAATTAAAAGTTCTAAGTCAGACTGTCTTCACCCTGAAGAGCAATTTTCTATCCTATAAATGAAATCCGATCAACTTGTTTCTTCCATTTCGTTTCTAACGTAAAGAAATATTCTCAAATAAACGTATTAAGCCCCTAATCTTCATTTAGGAATTTAGGCTAGATTTTATGGGATATTCTCGACGATGGCACGGAGCCATGGCCACGATAGTGCCCACAGAAAACGAGCATGTATGGGGTGCTATATGGGAAATACATAACTCTAACATGGCAAGCTTAGATCACCAGGAAGGAGTAAAAGATAAATTATATTGGGCAAATACTGTTGATATCGAAACTCCCAACGGTTTGCTTATGAAGTGTAGAGTTTACCAACTATGTAACAACCCCAGGGAACATCTCGTGGGTGAT
Organism: Macrophya alboannulata; assembly: GCA_949628255.1. NCBI lineage: Eukaryota > Metazoa > Arthropoda > Insecta > Hymenoptera > Tenthredinidae > Macrophya > Macrophya alboannulata. The sequence goes on along the minus strand of OX451207.1, from coordinate 282,821 downwards.
CTTCTACCACAAGATAGAAGACCTTCAGCAGCTTATAGGTACTATCTATTTTTGGGTAGCCTGTAACTTTTGGTAAACACAACAATTTATTTCACGTAACGTTCCTCCTTCTGTAGGAACACGATTTTGAATGGAGCTAGAGAAAGCGGTCTACCTGTTGAATACATAAAATTTTTAGAAACTTTTCCCGAGAACGGATACATTGGGGAACCTGAAATCAGGTAAGCTATCAGGTTCTTTTGTTTTTTACCATTTTCTAAACCTGGCCTCTAAAGCAAAGTATCAAAAGATTCTCATTGTTACCTGCAATAATCTAAATATTGGATAATATTTCAATAACTTTTTTTTTTTTTTTTAATTAAAAACTTCTTGGAAGTAATTACGAATATTTGTTAATCGTTCCTAATTAACTGACTTGAACGTTGTCCATTGATTTTCGAAAGTACGTTTCTTGCCACTTTTGCAAATGATTAATTCACACTTGAGTCTCCTCAACCCCTAATTCTTCTATCACTTTCTTGGTGCTAATTTGGATGCTCGCATCACAGCCTGGCTCTGAGTGAAATTTAGCCCCAACTATTTGCCAATTTACAAGGAATCCCTGGAACTTGGCATTTTCGGTCAGAAGCTGCATTGCCTTCTCCGTCGTCATATTATCCAACACACGACGAGATACTTTGAAGGTCAAGACTTCGTGACCATTTAACTGTGGGCAAAAAACAGATTTAATGCCTAGTTTTTGAATTCACAGATGAGCAACTTGAAAAGTCAACATATTTAATTTATTACATTCAAAATTAAATATAAAATTCTGTCATCCCATGGATTTTAGCTCTAATGAATAAGTGAACTTCTTTCTACACCAAGATACCTTTTAAGTGTTACTTGCTTATGCTAGTTGTTTTTCGTTAGTAATTTATCTAAAGATATAGCTCCAAGTATTATTAATAAAGTGAGAAAGTGTTTATAGTAAATCCAATGTGAAATCAATGCACAAAGGCTTGTGTCACGAGAGATTACGCAGCTATGTATTGATTTGAATACTAAATAAAATTAATGAAATTACTGAATACATCACCACTTACATATGCGGTTAGATTAAGTTCATATTCCATGTCAATTTCCGGCCAATTTTGCTGCAACACACCCTTATCCCACTGTATTTCTTGTTCATGAACATCTTTAGTATTCGACAGACGAGGAGCCGAACAAAACCCAGCCCACAACTCGGATGCAAAATGTGGGGCGAGCGGAGCAAGCATAATTATCTGTGTTGCTAATGTTCTCTCATATTCATGGCTCCGTCCTATAATTTCTGGAGCAGCTCTACGTATGCTGAACAACAAAAGAATCAATATATTATTCATTTGACCTGGAATACTTACTGCTTGCGTAAAAGAACGAAACATGGTCTTTAATAGCCGCTTCAATTAAGCTTTGGGAGGAAACTTGATTATATTTTGTCTAAAACTATGTAGCCGTAATCTTACCCAGTGGTAAGTCCTTGCATTTTTGATATGGCAACACTTAATTGTTGAGTATCTACTATGTTCAAGGTGACCCCTTTTATATAATAATTTCTATTTTCAAACAACGTCTTTTCCTGCGCTGCAAATTCTTCTGCATTAAGTTTATTGGCTAGCTGACTAGACGCCCATTCTTTCCGCCTTTGTAAAAAATCTCCTATTGTTAACCACAAGCGACGTTGCCAGTTGATAATACCAGGAAATGCTATATAAGCATTCAAAAAAGGAACAATCAATTCACAGTTACTAACGGTATGCCATCATTTGATTACTCAAAAAAACTATTAATTTAATGGTGACTTACTGACAGCTGACCAATTTCTGCTCGAGGTTGGTGCCACATTAGCTAAAATAATCAATCGAGTTGTATCTGTTCCATGTTCAGCGAACATATCCAATGGATCGACTCCGTTGTATTTGGACTTGGACATTTTTTCCCAAGTACTAACTACCGGGTTCCCTGATTCTTTGTGTACAAAAAGATTTTTCCCTTTCTGCTCAACTTCATCTTCTCTCAAGTATTTGCCAGAATTTTTTAGACGATATGTTTTACCCATCACCATTCCTTGAACTAGCAATTGCTTAAAAGGTTCGCGTGTCGGAACCAGGCCTTGTGAGTGCAGGAAATGACTTATGAACCTTGCATAATACAAATGTAGAACCGCTAGAAACATTTGTACAGCTCGAGTTAATTGGACAAGCTAAAACAAGTGATAATGCATTTTATAGAAAATTGTGGGTGCTGTAAATAGATAATATACCATGTTCTTTTCCCCCGACGTATAGATCAACAGGTAGAAACTTATCAGCCTTTTTTTGGGAAAACATACTGTTGCTGTTCTTGGAGTCAATATATCTCATAAAATACCAAGAGCTGTCAACAAATGTGTCCATGGTATCAGTTTCTCTTGTAGCGGTTCCTCCACATTTTGGACACTTCGTTTCCAGCCATTCCTTATCCTGCTGCAACGGCGACGTGTCTTTATTATACAATTTATATGATTTTGGCAAAATCACTGGTAGCTGATCTCTGGGTACTGGCTGCACATTACAGATCTTACAGTGAACAATCGGGATTGGAGTTCCCCAGTAACGTTGACGGGATATCAGCCAGTCTCTCAACTTCGAACTTATAGGATATCTACCAATGTTCAATTCTTTTGCTTTTGCCAATATCTCCTTTCTCTTATCCTCAACTTCATCAGCCGTCTGTACGTTCTTTAAATCAAAATCTATTCCTACAGTTGTACAGAAATCAGCGTCAACGTCGGATGACAAAGGGTTACCGATGTGACTGTCGTTGAACGGTGCAAATTCTACAGCCTTGGTAACAAAAATCGGTAAAATATCGCCGTTGAAGGGATTGACTGCGCGTGCTCTTAATCGCGTAAAAATTTCACTTGTGTCTCCAGGCCCCTCAATTTTTTCTAGAAAACTATCCGGTGCCACAGCAACAAACTTTGCACTCTCAATCAGTTCCGGCTTCTCCGTCCACAGAGTTAGGGTTTTTGGATACTTGGGATCTTCTGAAACCAACTGAAAGTCAATGGCAAGTCCATTACATTCCCCAATCCAGTGTTCTTGCAACTTTATCACATCTCTCCATTCTTTCAACCCAGGATCGCTCAGACCATCCCACAAAGACCTTATAGAAATCAAAGGAATTGGAAGATGAAAATTTTTTATTTCAGATGCCAACAGTTCCTCATAAGACGAGCCAAAGAGAGGTAAGAGATTAAATCGTATGCTCACTTAGCAAAGGCTGTTGTTCTGACGAACCATTGATCAAGAACCTTTTTCTCAACCTTAGCACCTGATCTCCACGAACATCCATTCGCATCAACTTGTTCATCTGCTAATACAGTTTTATCAACAGGATCCCAGTTGACCAAAGCCTCTTTGCGATAAACTAAACCATTATCAAATAGTTTTAAGAACAATTCTTGGGTCCATTTGTAGTAATCAGGATTACACGTCGCTAGTTCACAGTCCCAATCAAACGAACATCCTAAGCGATCAAATTGTTCTCTCATTTTATCTATGTTCTGATTGGTCCAAGCAGAAGGATCCAGCCCCCGATCAATCGCTGCGTTTTCAGCAGGTAATCCAAATGCGTCCCATCCCATTGGATGCAGAACGTTTTTACCTGGAATCTTTCTTTCATTATTGAATTATCTGAGACCTAACTTCATTGCCTGATGGCTCAAGTTTTGCATGGATTGACTTAACGGGAGAAGGAAGAGCATTTGATTTCTTTGTTGATAATACAAAAACAGCTTGCCTCTCATCCGGTGGAAGCGAGCTATCGAGTCACTGATGGAATAGACTCGTATATGTCCCATGTGTAGCTGGCCGGAAGGATATGGAAACATGGAGAGAACGTAAAATTTTTCTTTGGCGGTATTGTTTGGATCGAAGAGAGTTTTATCCAGTTTGTCTTTCCAATGTTTTTCTATTTTATGTTTTATCTCTGCGTCGAGATCGTGCTCCTGGAAAATCATCGTCCGGATAAATATGTTTGTAGGCATTCGATTCGCTGACGGTATTTCAAAAACATAACATAACCAATGAATTAGAGAAAAGCCGTACCCAAAGACTTAACCCAGTTGAGGCGTGTCTCGTCGAGATACGCTTAGTAAATTTATCGGTAAATATTCTGTAAATCGTTTTCGACGAATATAAACTATTGTAAGGCATTTTCTGAAGCTTTGTGATTAACAACTCTGTACGTATCCCCAATTCCTCATTCAAATATCCAGAGATACTTAACCTCAAATGTTCTGTTTATCAAAAAACTTCTAAAACAGTCAAAAATTAACTCGAATCTTTTTCCGACGAAGCAATAAAAATTATTTAGATTTATTAATACTCGCTATTGATGTAAACATTTGAAAAGTTTAGTTATATCGTATCATGTTTGGACTTTATTTTGACTAGAAATTCCTCCCGAACATCATTACTTCCGTCTTTTCTAGTTTGCTCCTTTTCCGGTGTGCTAACCACAAACAAGGTGGTAAGAACATTTCTTCGATGTTTAATCAATCGCAATCTCCGCAATCGAGCAATATTTCAAAATTCTCAGCGAGTCCAGTGATTCTACATTAATTCATCTACATTACTAACGCCATATATTCGTGTTCGAAATATAAATACGTTTTAACCTTACTGGTGACATGTAATGTTGCAGGCTACAGTGATCATAATTTTTTGGAGTTCGAAGTTCGAAAATCGTGTTTGAACGATTTGAACCCTTTCATGTAACTTTCGCTCTGATATCAAGTTCAATTTAAACGAAACGTCGCAGGCCGTTACCTCTTATAACTTCAATATCTGAACCCTAGTGTCAGCGCTGCCGGAAAAGTTAACCTAACTTAACATAACCTAAACTTGTTTTGTGTGTACACTAAATTCCAACAATTCGACAGCTGCCTTTGAATATGTCGCGCCTTCTGATTGGGCTGCAACCCGTGTCGTCATGAATTAACAATTCGCGTGCAGAATCATCAGCAATTCATTCTAATAACGTCATTTCTAATCTAATATTTCGCATTTGGGTGTAAATTAACAAAAAATTTGTTGTTTACTAGCGCCAAGATGGGTAAGCGCAATAATATGATCCCTAATGGGCACTTCCACAAAGATTGGCAACGATTCGTGAAGACTTGGTTCAATCAGCCTGCCCGTAAATACCGCCGCAGACAAAACCGCATCAAGAAAGCCCGTGCTGTTGCTCCCAGGTAATATCATCAGCATTACAAATCAGACTTCTTTTGATTATTATCCACTCGATGTAAAACATGGAAATAAACTAATTTTGCTGTCAATGAACAGACCGGCTTCGCTATTGAGGCCCATTGTCCACTGTCCAACTTTCCGTTACCACGCCAAAGTCAGAGCAGGCAAAGGATTTACTTTGGATGAGCTGAAGAGTGCTGGACTTAACAAAAAGTTTGCCAGGACTATTGGCATCGCTGTTGATCATCGCCGACGAAACAAGTCTGTTGAGTCTCTTCAAACTAACACGCAGCGTCTGAAAGAATACAGAGCTAAACTGATCCTGTTCCCGATCAACGAAAAGAAGGTTAGCATGTTGTTCCTGTACTTTGATATTTCATCTTTCAGAAATTACAATCTTATAGTAAAACTTGTAGTTAATTTCACTGACAACCTGGGTATCATTAGATTTTAAAACTATTTCATTCATTCAGACAGTTTGACAAGGAAGATTTTTCAACACATTTCCTAATTCTTATTATGAAAACATTCCACTGCCTTCTGAATGCTATTATACACATTGTTTTCTATATGTAACTAAATTCCTTGTCTTTTTTTTATAAGTACTTCGCTCTATTGAGTATCTTGATTTACACTATGGATGTATTACAGATCAAGAAGGGAGAAGCGACGGAAGAGGAGCGAAAGGTTGCTACTCAAATTAAGGGCCAGGTAATGCCTGTCAGACATCAAGCACCTGCTAAAGCTAAGGCACGTGTTGTAACGGAAGACGAGAAGAAATTCTCAGCTTACGTAACTCTACGTAAGGCCAGAGCCGACGCTCGGCTTGTTGGAATACGAGCTAAGCGTGTCAAGGATGCTGCTGAGAACCCTGACGACGTTACCAAGGCCCCAAAAGAGAAGAAAGCCAAGAAGTAATCTAGGCACGGTCTTTTCGAATATAAAAAATAAAGTAAATTGATAAAACTCAAAAGTATTCTGCTCAGTTACTCATGAAACCTTCCAGCACAACAAATTCAGATTTTAGTTTTATTCATAGTCTTCTACTGCGCGGACTTTTATCGAAAATTGGTTTTTCAAAGTGTTGAACGCTTTTAAAATCATAGAAAAAGTCGATCGTTCGGTTTTTTTTTTTTTCCAAGATCTGGACAAGTCTAGGAATATAGAAAGTGAAAGCTTACAGTAGCTCTTGGTTTTTAACATTCTGCAAAGCTCCGTGGCGATATTGAAGTTGAAGGAAAGTAAAATTCAAACAGCTTTACATATGTATATGAGAGGGTTCCTTTATTTCAATATAACAACTTTGATTCAGATATATTTCTGTACAATATGTATCCTTACTTGCTAAACTTATCTTAACTGACTATGAGTACATGGGATATGATTTAAGTACGTGTCGCTGATATGAATATTATTTATGCGTAACGTATCTTTATTATTTAGCAGATAATTGTTGCTACCAAATTTTTTATTGCATTGTTGCGGAAAAGATTCCGCCCTGTTGGATTCAGTCTCAGAATTTCATTGTTTACAATGCACGATCAAATATTTCATACAATATTGAGCGACATTGTTGAATGATACTTCTTTTTAAATTGGTTTCTTAAAACATGAAGCAAATACTGTTTCTTGAATAGTATTTGTTCATAAATTTCGAATTGCAACAGGAAAGAGTAGTATATTTGTCTAATTAATCAATAATTCGTTGTGGGTATAAAGTATTACAAAACATTAGCTTTATGTGCAGGCATTGCGAGCATACAAATAATCATACCGCTGTATAAAAGTATGCATGTTACGAGATGTGAAACAGTTGTTTGTGAAATATTTACAAAATAATCTGGAGGACTGTTACAAGAATTCAGTAAGTACTGAATCCGAATATCCAAGTATAGTTCTGAAGAATCTAACGCGTAAACTAAAGTAGAATTAATAATGATGAATATGTGCTAGTATCAGTAAAGTGATGTCGATGTTTGTGTGTTTTTTTTTTTTTTTTTTCTAAAGAGATACAAGTTTGCTCCCACAATTGTTACGATGGCAAATCTACTTTGTGAAACAGTCTTTGAAGTGAGCAATAGTTGCGTACTTATTCACTGCTATAAACCAATCGTAACGTACATAGTATTTATTTATGTAAATGTATTGTATGTGCATATCAAACATCTATAAAAAGGCAAATATTTGGCATTAACGGCTGCTGGTTCAAAATATTGCAATACTTATTCTTAAATGTTAATATAATAACGGTCACGGTTTCCTTGCTGAATTATCCTACTTTGTGTATATCTATAAATAAGTTTCGCTAGAATTCGATAAATAAATCCGTGTAATTTTAGGGTATTGAATTATTGCTTGTTACAAACGTTGCCTACGTAGCTGGTTATCCAGCTCTGCCAACTGGCGAAGAAATCCTTCATTTGGTTGAATATCACGGTTATTGCGAACAGTTCGGATTGCTTCAGCAGCTAACATTTCTTTCTTAATCATGAGGTATGCAAGGACACAGGTTGCACTGCGCGACATTCCCATCATGCAGTGCACAAATGCTCTACCTACAAACAGTAAGAAAATTGTTTGATTATCAGGGGCTATGAACAGTATCAAATAATTTGGCAATCATATCGGAACTCGAAAAAATGTGGATGAACGTTATATTACCTCCTGTAGACATGGCTTCTTCAATAAATTCAGCAGCAGCAAAGAAATATTTGCTGATACATGTTGTAGGCAAATCAGCCAAAGGAAGACCGATGTATTTAATGGTAGTATCTTTGTAGTAATTTTCGTCAGTATCTACATGTCCAAAACGTTTTCCCTCGGCAGCGTTAAGAACATGAGTTATACCCAACAATTTTAGATACTTCTTGTTTCTAGCAGTTGCTCTGCATATTGGTATGAATCAACATTAGTTTATCAAGAACGATATTACTAATTCTTGTAATGGGAATGAAAATGTAATAATAACAGACACATTACACAGGGTGGCCCATTTAAATTTCCAAAGGCCAATATCTCGAAAACTGAGCAAGATAGTGAAAAATGTTTCAGACAAAAGTTGTATGGTTCCGAGGTGGACATTTGATAATACTATGCGTTTTGAGTTTTTATGAGGTTTTATGGGGTTTTTACGAGCTAACTTTTGTTGTATATATAGGAACCCCCTATTTGTTGGTGCAGATTCATAATCTACACAAAAAATACATTACTTTTGTAGGAAACTTTTTTTTCTAAAACTTAAATTTCTCATTATGAAATAATGTAAGTTAATCACAACGTTACAAAGCTATTAATGTAATAACATTCTTGAAGTGATTGATGAATTTTAAAAATGACTTGCCATGATTAATCAATAAAAATGAAAAACTTATTACTCTTAATATTTTCTTCTTTGACCACATATTGTTAATGGAAGAGTTTCTTTCATTGTAAACAAAAAATATTTTCCAAAAAAAAAAAAGAAAAAAAGATGAACAATTTAACTTCCAATAGAAAAAAACCGGGTAAAAGTAATGTATTTTTTTGTGTAGATTATGAATCTGCACTAAAAAATAAAGGTTTCTATTCAAAAAACAAAAGTTACCTCATGAAAACACAATAAAACCCTATAAAAAGTCGAAACCCATAGCATTAACGAATGTCCCCCTCGGAACCATACAACTTATGTCTGAAACATTTGTCACTATCTTGCTTAGTTCTCGGGATATTGGTCTGGGGAAATTAAAATGAGCCATTCTGTAGTATTGATATGATTTCTACATTATAAGACTTATCGATATACTTTCGCTATTTCCAATTTTTTTCAGATATTTGAAACTTGATTTCGAGTACCCAGATTTGAAAATCTTCTGATATAGTTACATTGATTAATCGATTCACTGAAATAGCCAATGAGAATAATGTAGGACTTCCAGATTGATTCCATGCTTGAACACACTTACGCATCTCCTATGTAAATACCGGGGTAGACTTCATCGCAATCAACGCTTGCTTGGAAACGATAATAACTGATGTCATCCACATCATCTGAAAACTTAGGTAACGGCTTGAAGTCGGTCTTTGTTTTGTGGAGTACCTCTGACAAGTAATGACAAGTTGTCTCCCCGTCAACCAAGTGTTTCTGAAAATCCTGCATTACAATCAAAGAAAATAATCTATAAGACATCTTAAAACTTTTCAACTATTAGTTTTCAACTATTAGAGTTGATTAAGTTTAGCATTACCCACTAACAAAATGAATTGAGTTAATCGTAGAATTAAATTAATTTTAACGAATAGATGAATATAATTAAAAACAGAAATTCACCAAAATTAATTTTTTCAGTAATTCTCGTCTGGAAAAAAAATTCTGGATTTTTGCTTTGGAACTATATGCCGAACTTGATAATGGGGAAAGAGAGAAATAACGATCAATAGGCTCGCGAAAGTGTCTTTGAATTAAAAAAAACAATTCGAAGCCAACGTCACAAACGCATTACAATTTGTATTCCAAACATTTAATTATTCTCCTCACCCGATCTCTGTCCCGCCATGTGGTCTTCATCTCGAAATTCTTTCGTAAAACTGTTACTGCGAAGTACGCGACCTCGATGTATTCTATAAAATGCCCGCCTCGTAATACAAATGAAATGTTTATTTTTAAAGTCGCGTGTATTGCTAAATTTCTGAGCGCCAAACGGCAGGACGAATAAACGAAGAGAATTCTCGTACAACAAAAGTCAATTATACGACTATAATCCAACAACTATCAAACATCGGTACGAAATGAACCAGTTTTTGTGCATTTGTGTGATATCGTACGTTTTCGGAAAAATTATATGCAAGAAAACAGCAAATCTTGTCTCTTAGATAAAAGTCTGAACAAATATCCAGACGTTCATTTTTCGACCTCCTTCGTAAAAGAAAGAACAAATCTCAAATAGTCAGCTGGCCACGACAGGTCGATTTGGCATGGGATGCCGCATTATGTTGTAATGCATATGATATGTTGGCTTTGTCATGCCGGTCTGCCGAGCCCAGTCAACGTGTATCCAGATTCCTCGAACTTAATGATCAAACTATTTACCGGCTGATGCAGATAAACATGTTCAGAACTCACAGAATTGTCCAAAGGCCCTCCGGTCTTCGCCATTGAATTAGTTTTTCGACCTTATTTCTTCTTCACTTATGTCTTCCTGACAAGTTTACAGCAGCTGTAACCTGAGCTTTCTTCCGTTCCAAAAATCGCTTCCCTTCTACTCCCTGTCACGCCTATCTGGCTCAAGTCTCAAATGATCTCAAAGCACTCTTCAAGTTCAAGGTCTCAATTGACAAGACGTCAGTCTCGAAGATCGCTAGAACCCCCTTAAGAGATAACATTTCTAAACCGAATTACAATTAGCACAGTCGGTGGTACAGTTCTCCGGGTTTTCATACATAGGTATAAGTTATTCGGATTTTAAACCATGTGGTATCTGATTCTCGACGGTATCATTTGGTGCAAATGGGTGCTGTTCGTAAAACTGGCACGGCAGGCTGCACGTTGCGGTGATGTTGATTAATCCACAACAACAACAATGATATGATAATGATCCCTGCTATCGTGAATAGTAGGAATTTGTGAAACACACATTTACAAGACCCGCTTGTACCGGAACTCGGGAGAAATCCCAATACCGAAAATTCTCTATAAAACGACTATTTTTAACAACGATACAACATGTGAACTATAAATAGGAAAAGTGCCTTTCCAGGTAATTGATTTACTCGTCGCGAACTTTGCTACCTGCAAAAACCGACACGAAAGATCCCAGTATTTAGACTTCCAGAATATAACGATAAACTCCAGTCAAAAGAGGGGAAACCTTTGCTTTTACCGTCGATCGTGAATGTTAATGTTTTATCAAACGTGTCCGAGGTGCTTGCGCTTCAGACATGTAACCGAACGCTGCTACACAACAACGAAACAACTGTTCCAGGGCATAACCTACAAAGATGGGATTGCAACTCGGACCTTGTCTACGAACCGGGAATCAACTAAACGTGAAGAATTGGCGCGTTCGTTATCGTCCGTGTCTAGGCCCCTGCCAGGTAACGAGGCCGTACTCCCAACTCAAGTTCAAGTCGTTATCGCGGGTGCAGGGACCGTCGCGAATTCGGTCGCGTACCACCTCGTCCACAACGGTTGGGACGATGTACTCGTTTTGGAACAAGGCCGGTATGATAAGTCGAAATATCACCCCCCTTCCTCCCCATATGCTTTTCAGCACTTAAAATTTTGACTTCGTTGCCACAATAATCCCAATAAATGTATTACCCTTAAATATGTAAGTATGGAATTTTTCCTAGGGTGGGAAGCGGAACGTCTCACTTCGGTTCCGGCACTCTTGGTTTATTCAAGCCTATAGCTCATCGCAACATAATAATGTACAGTATAAAATTATACCGACAATTACAAGAAATGGGCTTTGACATAGGCATGAAAGAATGCGGAAGCATAAACCTAGCTCAAACCAAAGATAGAATGATTGCTCTGAAAAGGAGAATAGCCTACAATGTCCCTACTGGATTGTACTGTGAGGTGGGTCTTGGCCTTGTCTCATGATGGCTTCGAATCCTTTATTCCTAATCGTAATCTTATGTGTTAGATTCTTGGTAGAGAAGAGCTTAAGAGGCTACATCCTTATTTACACGTTGATGATCTCGAAGGAGCTGTCTGGGTGCCAGAAGATGCTGTGGCGGATCCGAGTGCTATTTGTCATGCACTGGCTAAGCTCGCAAAACAGAGAGGAGCTCGATATAGAGAGAATTGTCACGTTAGGGAAGTTTTTACTGAAAATGGGGCCGTTAAAAGTGTTGAAACAGAACACGGAAGCATCGTTTGTGAATATTTTATAAATTGCGCGGGAATGGTAAGTTTTATTAAAAATTGAAGCCATTTGTTCTTGGATGACGCTCTTCCCAAATTGCTTTATATTTATTCTTCTGCAATGTTCGGAGAGACTTAAATTAAGATGTGCTTGTTATTCAAATTCAACGTTTCATGTGTGTTCATTTTTGACCATGTAGTTTTGCAACTCTGTTTCACGTGGCAGTTTCCGTATAGAAATATACAGGGTGGTCCATTTTAATCACCTCAGGCGAATATCTCGAAACCTAGAAGAGATACAAGAAAAAGTTTCGTACGAAACTTGAAGGGTTTCAAGGGGGAAACATAATGCTGGTATGTCTTGACTTGTGGATTTTACCACTTCCGAGATTTTGCAAGTAACTTTGGATTTTACATAAGGAACACATATTTTGAATATAAGGAGCTGATAGCGAGATCAAAGACTAATTCAAATACGAAAAAAAAAATTGTAAAACCCTTCCAGTTTTGTATGAAACTTTTTCTTGTATCTCTTTTAGTTTTTGAGATATTCGCTTGGGGCGATTAAAATGGATCACCCTGTATGTGAATGTGTGACTAAAAATTTCTGACTCCAAGAAGTTTTGTGTAGTTGATTACATGTTTTTCAAACAATTTGGGTAAACTTTTGGCGTGTGAAAGTTGGCTTTTTCGAATCTATGGACTTCAGTACTACATTTCAGTGGGCGAGGGAGTTGGGCTTACGGTGTAATCCACCTGTGAGAATTCCTGCTTATCCAGCTGAACATTTCTATGCTGCTACGCCGCCTATGGTTCCCGAATTGAGTTCCAACTTGCCTTGCATAAGGGACTTTGATGCGTATTCGTATGCTCGACAATGGCACGGTAATGAGAAGCGATGTTTAATCTATAGTAATGAAAACCAGAAATAACAATTTCGAAAATCATGTGGCTTCATAGTTTATGCTTATCATTGCGTACGTTCACTTCCTTTTAATATTTGACTACCCAACTTTGGCTACATAAATTACATAATACTGACCATGCTCATGAGAATACAACAATGGATATTGTTGTACCTTTGTAACTAGGTGGTCTGATGGTTGGCTGGTTTGAACGAGAAGCAAAACCAGCCTTTGGCCGAGAAGGTAACGTTCCTGCCAAGGACTGGCACCATCACTTGAAGAATGATCCCCAACACTGGAAGCCTCTGTGGGAAAGAACAAAGCACCGTTTACCTATATTGAGAGAAATGGGAGAGCCAACAATTTACAATTCCCCAGATAACTTTACGCCAGATGGCCGTTGGATCCTTGGAGAAAGTCCAGAGGTGAAGAACTATTTCGTGGCTGTTGGTATGAACGGAAATTCATTACAAGGCAAGTGATATCTGGGTGTACAAAGACAGAAGTTGAATATCGTCTTGAAATTAATTCAAAATGACGTTCATCATCTCCTTGTGTGCCCCTAGGCGCGGGAGGAATCGGAAAAGCCGTTGCTGAATGGCTTATAAAGGGCGAGCCGGCCCAGGAATTGCTTCCGTTTAACATACAAAGATTTTTGGATCTGCATAACAACAAGCAGTACCTTCAACAGAGGATAAAGGAAGTCGTCGGTCGTCATTACGCTATTTTATATCCCCATCAATGCGAGTACAAGTATGCCAGAAAATTACGCTGCTCCCCTTTGTACTCTGTCTTGGAAGAACAGGGTGCTGTCTTCGGCATAAAGATGGCGTACGAGAGACCTCTCTACTTCGATTCCACTTACAGAAGTAAGCAATTACACTCAGCCAACAAAACTAAAAAGCCGTCTACTTAGGTCCAATTTTTAGTGGAATGGATTTGAATATTCTTATTACAGTTCCAATTATAACGTCTAAATTATATTTTTTCAGGAGGTGATAAAAAGCCTGAAATGCCACCTGGCAGTTTTTATAAACCAAAATTCTTCGAATTCATGAAAGAAGAATTCCACGCCTGCCGCGAAGGTGTGGGAATAATTGATATGAGCTCTTTTTCGAAAATCGAAATCAAGGTGAGTCAATGCGAAGTATTTCAGTGGAACGGAGTAATTTCTCATCTACAGGATTGTCAATTGCTTGTAATATTACACGAAATGATATTGATTTCATTTATTTTTATTCGATAGTCAACACACGCCGACGCGAGGCGTCGAGCTTACGGTTCATATGCTGTGGACGGGGTATGATATGTGTAGCAGTTAATTTTTTGGCACAGAAATTAATCTGAGCTTTTGGTTACTTTCGATTAACATTGTTCATCACAAACATTTCAATGGGTAGATTCAACAGAAAGACTAGACCGCTTTACACTTAGAAAACTTTATGCTTACTCAAACATGATGCAGGTTTTAGCTATTCTCAATACTCCCATAGTTACAAAACGTAAGAATATGTAATTCAACCAAACTAAAGAATGTATGTAACTCCTCGCTATGTGTAGCTTGTTACTTGCTGTTTCGATTAAATGCTTACTTGTTATTCGTTTTCAAGGCATTGGACTAACAACTTAAAAAATGTGTTTCTGGCTTTCATTAGGTGACAGAAATTATATCTCACAATTATCTTGAACAACTTGTCTATTTGAATGTCACGGTATCATTTACAATTAGATAAGTCTTCCAAACTGCTAAATTTCAAATTCAGATTTCAAGATTCAAATTTTACAATATTATATGTTAATATCATGGACAATTATATTTTAAAGCAACTGTATCTCAAGTTGCAAACTCTAACACATTTTTGAAATGAAACAGTCGAGCCGCTGGGAAGTCGTGAACTATTTGCAACAGTTATGCTCCAATGATGCCAACATACCAGTGGGAGGCATAGCTCACACAGGAATGCAAAATGAGAGAGGTGGATACGAGAATGACTGTATGCTTGTTCGTCAGACTGACAACAGTTTCTTCATGGTTTCGCCTACCTCCCAACAAACTCGCATTTACCAATGGATGTCCAGGTATGAGATGGTCAAATATATTAAGGAAAGAAGAAATACTTTGAAACTTCTCACAATTTTGAATGCTGTTAAATTATCATCGTATCTAATCAATAATAGGCATCTACCTTCCGACCGATCGGTGGGCTTGAACGACGTCACATCCAAATATACCGTGATCAATGTTGTTGGACCAAAAGCCACTGAATTAATGTCCGAACTATCCAACTCTGACATAAACCTCTCCCCATTCACACATAAGGTAATTTCATAATATTTTTTAATCATAGAATTTTTGAAAATGTAAATAGTTCCTTTTCACTTTTTACAGATGGTGAATGTTGGGTACGCGTCTGACGTGATGGTGATGGCTTTCACGCATACCGGCGAGCCAGGATATTGTCTGTACATTCCGTCTGAATATGCTTTGCATGTCTACACAAGATTGATGGCAGTTGGAAAAGACTACGGTGTGAGAAACGTGGGAGTATTGACGCAACGTTTTATGCGGATAGAAAGATTCATCCCATTTTGGGCTGAAGAGCTGAGCCCATATGTAACACCTTACGAAGCTGGGAACGGATACAGTGTCAAATTAGATGTGAGCTTCACTACGGTTGTTTTAGCTTAGATAACGATAGATGATACCAAATTTATTCCAGAGTTATGCATGAAGCTTCTTGAAAATGATATTTAATCCAACGTGCTTAATGAATGCCCAATAAATTGTTCATTTCCCTGAATAGAAGGAGTACTTCATTGGAAAGTTTGCGCTTCAACACCAGAAGGAGCAGGGAGTTAGGAAGCGATTAGTTCTCTTTGTCTTGGGCGGTGAACTCGATCCAAATAAAGATGTTTGGCCATGGGGTGGCGAACCTCTTTATCGAGATGATAGATACGTCGGTACAGTTACTTCTGCAGGGTATGATTTTTAACATTAACATATAAATGATGGGGGAAAAAATAGCCGTGCCATAGAGGGAAGTCTAATCACCTTGGATTTCTTTTCTACCCTATATCGTCCTGAAATTATAATAAGTTGATAATCTATAATTATGTGACCCTTGTTAGGTATGGATTCGCAATTGAGAAACTTGTTTGTCTGGGTTTCATCGGATTGCCTGGTCTTAGGGACGAGTTTGACGACCACAGCCCGATAACAACCGAGTTTATAATGGATCCAAAAGCTCGTTATGAAGTGGATATTGCAGGACGAAGATTTCCGGCCAAGCCGCACGTTCTTCCGTTATCTTCCCCAGCTCTTAACAAACCAAATAGAAAGTATACACCCACACCGGTTGCACAGTGTCAGAGCGATATTTTGCTTTAAGTATTATGCAAATCGTGGTGTGTCGGCGAGACACTGTTATCATTTGTGCCGTCAGATGTGTTTACATTTTTTTTTATCAAGTACCTATGGCAAATCACGGTATTAATTATTATTTAAATATTTATTATATCGCTGGAGTTCGAAGCTATTTTGGAAATGAATATCAATTCTTATATTAGATTAACCAGATGCCAAATTTTATAAGTAAAGTACGAATTCTGTGTCTTTGATAGAGACTTTGATACGGGTGATGATACGTTTCAAATACGTAAAAAGTTCTCATTTGTAAATAATATCAGTATGTATTTATTTTTCTTCATGTGAATAAAGAGTAGTGTAGCGAGTCGATGGAGCGATTGACTCGCTTAATCGATGGTAAATATTTTCAAATATATATTTATTACCTTTCTCATTACATAATACATATAGAATACCTTCAATTCTGTTGATATGCTGCTGTACGTTTGAGGTCAACAAGCATATATACATATAGGTATATGTACATACAATACACTAAGGCATTGATTTGAAATTTTTTTTAGCGTCTATGAGTGAAATAAAACCTGACTAAAAAAATTGAAAATTTATAACGACTTGATAAGACTGCGTGAATTTTGATCTTATTATAGTGTATTTGTTGAATTAGGCGCACGCAGTGGTAAATTGATAGTAAATACAATTCCCTCCCACTCGACGAACTTCTTTTTACTCAAACTTGAAAACACAGGCAAATATCTTGTAGCTTATGCATTAGGCCGAGAGGATTACCGTGTTCTTC
Organism: Macrophya alboannulata; assembly: GCA_949628255.1. Taxonomy (NCBI): domain Eukaryota; kingdom Metazoa; phylum Arthropoda; class Insecta; order Hymenoptera; family Tenthredinidae; genus Macrophya; species Macrophya alboannulata. The sequence continues at coordinate 265,642 of OX451207.1, read as the reverse complement.
CTACACCCTTTTGGATTCGTGAAGTTTTTGCTCAGATCAGTGGTACGAGGCAGGAGACGCGTCAAGCTAATAAATATACGTGCGTTCGGTAGGCTTTAGTCTAAAAATCTTAGGAAATGAAATGAGAAAAACGTCCGCCTGTCGCTTTAATCATAGTTTTTTTTTAAATTTATTTCAAACAAACAACGTCGCGACGAATTGTGCAAAATAAGCTTACCTAAGCATATTAATTACGATTAGTTGGAGTTAGTAATAGACTCGGTTACACGTATAAAGTATAGAATATGTATCAGGCAATTTATAATTAGAAATTACAGTTAATAACTATTTTTTTTTGTATTAAGCATTAACCCTATGTACAGAAACGTGACAATCCTTAAACTTTGATGATTACATTGATAATTATTTATTATTTTTCAATTTCATAATTTTTTAACAGCGTTTTTTACTCGCTCGCGGACAATCCCTTCATAGGTATTTTAGTTTTCAGTTGAAAGCTACCATATGTGATAAAAAAAAAAAAAAATAGACGACCGGATGCAACGTCTGCTCTAGCACATCTCCTTACTTCCACAGATTTCACCTACAACTATTCATGCCTAACGATATGAGACATCGTACAGTTATAGAGAATAGGTTTCGATTTATTCAGATTATGGTAAGTTTTGCGAAAAGGCGATACAGAGCATAGGAAAGATTTTTCATTACTAGTTAGGTTTCTGGGTTAGCCAAGCCAGTAATTCATGCAGTGTCCCGAGCATTTCTCATTTTCGGCATATATATCCTTGATTAATTTCCTTATTTCTTAACATCTTTAAGTGCTATTTGGTTTACACAGCGTATCCCCAATTTCTCTACGAGGCCCATGCTTCTAGTTCTTTTAGATCGTCGTCAACCTCCTCAGCTTTAGCTTCTGTAAAGAGTTAAAAATAAAATCATTGTAAACAAATTACTCAAGTTCAATGTATTTATGCGTTTCTTATCTTATTCAGGTTTAAACTGAATTCGGTTCGGTTATTTAGGTGTTGTAGATTTTGAAAGAACCTTACTTGATCGAGTTTTGGCAGGGGCGGCAGGTACCGAAGTAGCGGGAACAGCCGGAAGGTCATCAGCAGCTCCAATTTTGTCAACACCAAGGAGCTCCTTATCCAATTCTTCTTGTTCAAGTTCCTCCAATTCCTTTTCCAACTCATCCTCATCCACGTCTTGGCCAAACGCCACTGGATTTGAAATTGCATCTGAAATTTCTCTGGCAACGTCTTGTTGTTCTGCTATGTCGTCCATCATGTCGTGTACTTGATCTACGTCCCTGAAAATCAAACGATTATGCAATCACAACATCATGTTCATAAGAAAAAATTTCAAATTTGCAAATATATGCAACTATTTTTATCAAAGTGATTAAACTAACATGTGCTGGTGGGCAGCCTTTAGAGCAGCCGCAGCGCTGTTCATGGTGGTAAGAACCGCTGTGTTAGTATTTGCACCCTCCAACGCCTCTCTTTGCATTTCAATAGTGGACAACGTTCCATCAATTTGCAGCAGTTGTTTTTCATAGCGCTTCTTCCTTTTGAGAGCCTGAATGGCAGCTAAAGATTAACTCTGATTAAAAAATAGGTCGTCAACTGATCGGAAATAAATCTGGTTGAACACAGTAAATTCAGGGTCAAAGATCGAATTGCGCCTTAAAATGATGTCTTATTTTATTGCAAATTAGATACTATTTAGGATGTCTAATTGTATTGCAAATCGAGATACTCTTTGTTCAGTGAATCATTGGAACTTTATTGCAGGCATATTATAAATTCCAACTGCGCGAGTTGAAACGTCATAATGACAGCTGATAGGTTTCAGGGAAAAAGAAAATGCGATCTATCGTGAATGTCGGTTGGATTTAAGAGGTATGGGATGTAAGATAATTAGGCGGGCGTGGATACCTCGTTTGTTAGCCGTTCCATTCTTCCTTGCTGTTTGTTTTTCTATATCGATTTTTTTCTCGAGAAAGTCTTGTTTCTTCATAAGCATCTCCTCGGTCTCCCGAAGTTTTTGGATCGCCTCGGCCGTCGAAGGAGCGACGGGCTCCTTCTTACCGCCGAATACTTTGCTGAAGAAACTCATCCTTGTTAATAGCGCGAGGCAGAAGGTCCTTTATCGTTAACTCGGGCCAAACTAATCCGGAACTGAATAGTCACCTTAGGTTTTGATTCACGCAACAGATCACCGTCACCGTGCCCCTGATCGCGAACAGACAATCGCCATGTTCCCCCTACTTGCTTGCGTCATGACTCATCGTATGTCGGTGTTGACGCTTGTAAAAGATTACAGTACCGTACGCAGTAACTGCTAATAGATTTTTATCAGCTGATCGATTAACTATACGTAGCTAATCGACAGGCGTTAATCGTAAGATTTTCTTTCCTAAGCTTTCATCAATCGAGTCAATATTTTCATTTCTTTTCGACCTTGTCGCGAAAGTTAAATGTTTTCACCAATGTAGTAGAAGGCGTGTTCGAATGTTTCGAAATACGTCACCGTGGTGTGACGTCGGCGAACGTTCGTGGACAAATCTAGAGTCTAACTATGTACTGGAATTATCAGATTTTCGTGAAAATATGATTTGAAGTTTTAGCTTGAAAACGTCTTGTGTTGATTTAAATTAAATGCTAATACTTGTAATTAGGATTTAGAATACTCCTATATAGGAGTACTAACCAGGGATTGAAGTCAATGATAATTGTTGCCTTGATTATTGGTTTTTTAATTATTGAACTTTGTGAATTTAATTGAGAGTATGCCCGATTCTGATTATCAAATTTGTGAAAAATACTGGATTGATTCAGATCGACTTGGTTTTAACACTGTTTAACACTTGTTTCGAATTTATAGAGCTTGACTGGATTAACACCAGGTGATCGTTGACGTTTGAATTGCCTTTGATAGTTCAAACCTCTGTGTGACTGAAATAAAGAATCTAAATAAAGAAAAAAAACTTTCAGATTTATAGACTGTAGCGTCGTATTGCGTAATTACATTCTACAATTTCGTAGATCAGCTAAAACTAAATAATTATCCTGTTACCATACTAAAACAATAATTATACGTTAAACCAATCCTTGCCGCGAAAATACACACATATACATATGTATACATATCTGTTTACCATTTTCACACACGGTGACTGCAAAACATTGCGTTTCACGTGCCAACGGAATTGTTTTACCACCAAAAATATAGGTCTCTTTTCTGTGGTTTTACAATGGTTTTACACCGTTTTACACCCAACCACACCCAACGTTGACAAATTCAAGCTTCATTCAAACTTCTCATTATTGCCAACCCAATTTCCCTGATAAATTTGTAGGAATGAAATAATACTAAAAATTTTGTAACTATAGATTTGATTTCGTGTTTTAAAACCCATCGTATTTGACCAGGTTCTTATTTCGCAAGTGCCCGTTCATACTTACGATTAGATATTCTATGGGCAATTTTGCCGATGGAAGTCAGTGAAAGCGTTAGCGCTCGTCGAATATTACATTTCGGTTTGGAGTGTAGGCGACGTTAAAAGGGTGAGCAGACGTTTTACGATAAAATTCTGTCTCAATAATCTATACCATCGGTTATGGATATATAAAAACAATTAATTACGTTAGAAAATACCGTCTAGCTACAGTTCAAGGGCAGCTTGTCTGAAATTGAACTTTACTATTGCCTGCACTTGATTACGGCTTTGTACAATATTTATGTATTCTTTAACGAGTAGCCAAAGCTCGTGTCTTATCTCGTAAATAAACTATCGCACGTAGCATTAACTGTGCTGTATATAACACCCTTTGTACATCACAGTGTAAGGTACGAATAATTGTCAAACATATTACTTCATCTCTTGTAGTATCAGCTGTAAAATGGTAGCTGGCTCCATAACAAATTACCGCAAATAAATTCTCTCGTACACAATTCTTCAACTCAAGTCACGTATTTTTAATCATATCCATGACACAGGTCCGAATACGTGAAATATCAATGGATCAAAAGCACAGTTGAGGGAAAATGGAGGAACAAATGGAGAGCATAGCTGCTTCTGTTACCGCAGTGGTCCCTGCCACCGTAGCTGCTGCCTCAGTTCCAAAGGGCCCCTTGAAAACTGAAGAAATATCCCAAAGTAGTCCTGACAATGAAACGAGCGAGCGAAGTGACGGAGCTGCATCTCCACCACCTAACTGCAGCATTTGCTTGGGAAAACTGGTCAACAAATCATTCACAGATAGCTGTTTGCACCAGTTTTGCTTCAGTTGCCTTTTGCAGTGGTCCAAAATAAAAACTGAGTGTCCTCTATGTAAACAAACCTTCAAATCTATCATACACAACGTCAGGTCAGAGGAAGATTATGACCAATATCATGTTCCCCGGCAATTTGCTCCTCTGCCTGCACCACAAGTGGCTGCAACATTGGATGTTAATTTTGATTTGGTTGGCCTCAATCTTGATGTCGGAGGACGTAGGTTCAGCTATAGGTAAGATAAAAACAAAAGGATTTGGATTTACCAGTTGTCATTTTTGTTGATTATTGAATTGCTATCTCTTTGAAACGAAATTTTTAGCTGATACATTGTAGATAAAGAGATAATTTATTAAATTTCACACTCAAAGTAGATACTGAGGCAGGTACGTTAGAAGTGAATGAAAGGAAGGGGGTGGATCTTTTTGGTAAATATTGATACAGGTTTTCTCAGTTGTCAAAGAATTATTATTGTTATTGAATTTGGATACAATAAGTGAGCTGGTCCAAAATGTATTCAGACATGAAAAACAAGAAGCATTGTTAAAATACTTGACAAATATGGAAGAAAGAGTTTGAAATCTAGAATGTTGTATCATTCTATTTTATAGATATATTTGCAGCTTAACTATAACGACGAAGTACTTTCTGCCTACTCAGTACTCAGCTTTAGACTTTATTTACGTTATGATTCGCAGATTTACTATTTTACTGCAATGAAAAAGCATTGTCTGAAATTTTATTGTATAATCGTCGTCTATAGTTCGTATTTAGGATGAAATTTATTTGTCTCCTTATGTAAATAAACGTTTCTAACATCATATGGACAAAGTAAGTGAGGACAAGCTAGGGAGTTTTGAAAGTGAAAATTTGTAATATCCCTGCTAAGGGCTTGTCAAGTTCTATTTATTTACTCATTTCTTCATTTTCTGGTATGAAAAACAAAAAATAACAATAATAAGTCTAACACTGTGCAATAAAATTTCAATCACATTTTTGTATCGCTCAGCTACATACAAGATTAGATAAAAACTAATGCTTGACTTTATGTACATACTTACACTTTGATCTCTAAATTAAATATTCAAAATACCGATAATGTCAATAATCACGATGGTGTACATTAATTCCTTAAACTCTTTGCTTGCCTAAATAATCGGGATTGACGCTTATGTTTGATTGTCGTTAATTTTTTCTAATTCCAACATTACGTTTTAGAACGACAATGACTCCAAATCGTCGATATGGAGTTTTCTTGAATCCGGAACAAGTTGCAAGGCGCGAGCAAGTCCCATCTCTTACTTCATTAGTTTCTAGAGAGGAACGGAGACTGAGACGCACCAATCCTGTTGACTATCGACGCAACGTCTACCGCTTCGGAATATGGGCTACATCTTTGCCCGACATATTTGGAAATTTTAGAGAATGCAGCGCAGACTACTATCGGTAAAATTTATTGAAATTACACGTCCCTCATGAAGGTTACCCGATTTATTTTACAAGCTTTGACTTTAGGATCTGTTACATTTCTCCATCAAATCGTGCTTTTGTGGATACTTTTGTTCCTTGTTCGAAGGCTCTGCCTGTGCAAAAATATAAAAAAATGGCAATTGTTTTCATTTGATAAAATTTGCAATTATCAAATCGGCGCATATGTTTTACTAGAATACGGAGACAACATGCAGGACGTGCTATATTTTACAGACGAGAGCCGAACCAATTGAACAGATTAATTCCTTGGCTGAATCGAGAGCTGCAGGTATTGCTCAACAACAACGCTCCACACGTAGCTTACGTACTACGAGTTATTACGGAATCTCTGACTCGGTTTGATTTGAGGAGTCCGGAATTTCGAGACGTCGTTCGTCCCTACTTTGGCATTCACACGGAACACTTTGTACACGAACTTCTGAACTACGCACGTACCAGTTTCGATTTGATTGGTTACGATCAATACGTCACCTATGTTCCCGGTCATGGTTCGTATGAATTTTCCTATACAGTTAAATAATTTATCACATTTTTATTCCAATTTTTAACATTAACATCATGATGCCGAATGATATTAGATTTCTCACAACCTTGACTCATTAAAATAACTTTTCTATCCGTATCTCGTTGTTATTTCGACATGTTCCAGGTTTTTCAAACGAGTATGTTCCGCTTGTAACATCTCCCAGTTCTAGCGGTAGTAGTACATCTAACGATTCTGATGTTCAAGTTGTTGACGAAACTATCGATGCGAGTCGACTTAATACAGAAATGCCAAGAGTGGGCCCACACACAGTCGAGATGCCTGGTATGTATCCAGATACATACGTAGATTGCACATAATTGAATGAACTTCTCAGAGCGGTAGACATTTGTTAGAAATTTCATCATTTATTCTCATTTATTCTGGATTATTTATATTAGTTGATTTTTAATTATGTTATCAGATGAACGCATTGACGTAATTGTATGCAATGATTTCTCTGCATCGACTCCCCGTAATTGAGCATATTTTTTACCTTTCAGGTCCTAGTACAGTGGCGGAAGCATTTCATGAGCAGATGCCATCTTCTAGAATTGTTTTAACAATTTCATCGAGTTCTTCTGGAGTGTCTGACAACGAATGCGAAGTTGTAGGATATGTGAAGCCTCGTCATGAAAGAACTCCAGAAATTATAGACCTTTTGTCTTCAGATGCTGAAACAGTGAATGTAACTAATGCTACCCCTTCAGACTATATGTGAGTTGAATACTTTTTCATGTATCTGAACATTGGAGATGGTTTTATGATTTTCACTTCACTCTAACCAGAACCAGTATGCTAATATGTAAAATATGTTTTTGCCAATGTCTCTGCTAGTCAAAATTGTTGCTATATTCTTGCGAATTTGAACTTTCAGCGATCACACAAGGCACAACTATCAACCAGCAACAAGACAATACACAACGTACGAGGATTCCATAGATCGATCTTTGCTTGATTCTCCGAGTGTGCCGACCTCGGGTGAAATTTACGAGCCAGGGACTTCGACGGACAGAAAAAGAAGCTCAACCCGTAATAATCTTCGAATGACGATAAAAAGTCGACTTTCCGACTCGACGACATCAGAAAGTGATGATTACAATTCGGACCGCGATTACACTCCTCGCAGTGGCGGGAAATCTAAGAACAAATTAAAAAAATCAACAGCTGCTTCCATACGTCAGCGAAAACATAAACAAGGCACAAGTATGTTTGCTAGAACAAGGCGTCGCGTGAAAGTAATGATTTCAAGCAGCAGCGAATCTGAGGACAAGAGCAAACGGCGGAGATACGAACCGATGCCTGCATCGCCTGATAGTGATAAAAGAAGGTATTCGTCTAGTTGGAGTGATTCTATTCCGGAAAGACGTAGCAAACGGCAAAAGCACGAGGGGAAATCTAAATCCATGCAATCTGAGCCAGCTAATACAATAAAAGTCCGTAAAGATTTGATAAAACGGGAAGAATGGTACAGCCAGGATTGTCCCGACAGTGATGTCTCTCAGGCGAGCGCCAGTGTTTCCGAGCACAGATCTTTAGCGAGTAAAAAAATTGAATTGAAAAGATACCGAACCAACAAAGAGTCCGATTCCGAGAAAGAATCGAGGAGGAACGAAAGCGAGGATGACCAGTCAGCTAATAGAAAACATACGGATGGTAAATATAAAACCGAATACAGCACGACCGATTCCGAAAGGACTTTGTCGAATGTTCGTTCCAGTAGCCAATGCAGCGTGCGTTCGAGCAAAGCTCACGTTAGTAAGAAAAAATCAAAACACAAAGATAAACGAAGAGAAAGAGGAAGTCGCAGATCGAATACCAAGTCGGTCGTTACTAACACGACAGATTCATTCCAAGCTGACAATTGTACGCCGGGCGTTTCAACGGCGGCCGTGAGTTCTTCTTCCGTTAGAAGCGAAATGCTTCCTTCGTTGAAATATTCCAATTCGAAGAAACGAACGAGTTCAAAGGAGAGAAGAAGGTCCCATAAAAAGCACAAGGAGTCAAAAAAATCTCGTAAAAGATCTAAAAGTGAATCGAAATCGAGATCGAAGAAAAAGAAACGTCGTATCAAGTCGTCATCGAGCTCGGACTCTGAACGAGAGGCGGCTGTCTCCAAACTTTGTTAATTAGCGTTCAATCGATTACTTTTCGTGAGTGACGAGTTTCAACTGTCACTAATCACGTCTAGTTGTAATATCTTGTTGATAATAATTTTCGACGCTAGTTTGCACTAGCGCATAATTCGTAGATATACCTACCTGTAATGTGAAAAGAATTGAAGGATCGTAACAGAACAGATAAATTTCACCGAGAGTATTGAACGTTTGAGTTATTTGACCCTTGTTCTACTCTTGCTAAAGATTAATACCAAACACGCGTTATCAACTATGGTCATTTGGTAAACGTACAATTATTAAGATTGAATACATATAGGTCTATTATCGATACCTATTATCGATTTTCCAAATCGATTGTAAAACACGACACTTCTATTTTTGTAAATGGTACAAAAGTGATATCAACCCCGTATTACATAGGCACATACGTTACGAGCAGAATCATATACATAAGTATTTGTTCAAGATGCTGTCAATGAGTTTTAAGAGTATCTTCATTTCTTTATTCAGGTATTCTGTATGATACAACTGTATCGCTTGGAACGTTGTCTTAGACTCGTTTGTCTAAGAGAAATGAATGCCATTCGTATTGAATGCGTGTAGAAGGCTGTAACAAACGAAATTGAGAACATTAATATTCAATGCAATTGACGCATCGATAGAATATCTTTTGTTACATATTTGTACTATAAAAAGAAATTTTGGGCCGTTGTATTTCTTTCAAATTTTGATGTTCATACAACGTTAATAACAATAATAGGTAATAATAGGCGATGAATTTTCGGTGATCGATAGATACTTTTGATTTTTCATGTCCTATTGGACAACCAACTTTGAATTTAATTAGCACACTTATTGCTGTACATAATGATTCAACGCAATAACGTGACATTACTTATACCTAGGTATGAACATTATTTATGAACAAAGTTATAAATAGAATTAAATGAATAAACAAATAAATACGAGTTACCTCATAAAATCGTCAATGTCCATGGTCCTCGCTCGCTTATTCGCTGCTTCGGCTTTTGTCAAAATATCGTTAATTTTAATTTTTAAATCGAAATCCTCAGGTATTGTCTGTAATAACATAAAGTTGATTTAGATTTGAAAATTCGCAGGTCTTGTGGCCGAATATGACCATCACAATGAGTTTGAATCCAACGTTCGTTAACCCACCGTGTTTTTCAAGCTGCAATGAAGTCTGTAATTCTTTTCTAACATAGTGGTAACTGCAGTCTGTTTGAACGCAGCAGCTAATGTTTTATTTTTTCTAACAAATCCTATTCTAGTCAGTCCATCCCATTCCTTGTAATTTATTGGAGGTGGAGGATTTCTGGGTTCAATTCTGACAACACTAGACTCAACTTTTGGTGGTGGTTTGAAATTATTCTTGCCAACTTTCATCAACATGTCTACCCTCGCTAACAACTGCGTATTTATACTGAGTCGACAGTATAGTTTATCCCCTGGCTTTGCTACCAGCCTTTGCGCAAATTCTCTTTGGAACATGAGAATCGCACACCTGAAAGATGAAGAGTAATGAATACCGCAAAAATGATCATAAGTATGTATGTTAGGGTGGTTGAAAAGTGAAAAATAAAAATTCTCAGTCTCAATAGTTAGTCTTAGGTATAAAAAAAATCCTCCCAAAAGAGCAGCTCGATATCATAATTCTCTTTCCCATTCATACCCAACTTTTCCAACTATTTTTTTTTTTTTCAATTTCAAATACATATTATTATAGGAAATTAAATTCTCTACAAAAAAGGTCTGATATATTTTCTTCGTAAATTCAACGCATCAAAAGTTATGAAATTTTAAACTTGAATGAATACATACATCAAATACACAAGCAGACTTTATACGAAGAAAACATATCAGAGCTTTTTTGTAGAGAATTTAATTTCCTATAAAAATATGTATTTCAAAATTTGCAAAAATAATTTCTCACGACTTTTACTCGAGAAAAACGAAAAAAAAAAAAATTTCACGTGTTAAATGAATGGGAAAATGGATACTCGATGAGCTCTTAGTAGGATTCAGATATCGAGCTGATGTTTTGGAAGGATTCTTTTTATATCTCAAATTAAATTTTGAAACTATAAGACCTTGAAAACAAAAAAAATAAATGTTTTGAACCATCCTCATGTTTACATCATGTAAAATTTTTTTAACAAGGTTGAATAAAAACTGCATGCAAGTTATATGATGGAGCTTGGCAGAGAATGTTGATCTACCTAAAAAACGGTCGATGCAAAAGTAACTTGAATACCAGCGGTGATGAAATCTGGTAAGGCACATTGGCAACGCAAATGTCAAAAAACGGGAGGTCAGTCTTAAGGGCATCCCCGACCATAATATGAAGTTTTGCTTGGAACGGGGTGCCTTGAACACGTTTTTGCAATTCAGCAACCATTCTGGGGTCTACTTCACACGCAATGACCTTCTTAACTTTTTCTAACATTTTAACAGTCATGTTCCCTGTACCCGGACCTATTTCCAAAACAACGTCGGTCGGACGGAGGGCCGATTTCTCCAGCATCCCCTGAATGATTAACGGGTTTTTTAATATGTGCTGACCGAAGTCCTTGTTAAACACAATCCCTGGAAATTAGAAACAGTCAAAAATTTGCTTACACAGGTAGATATTTCCATATCTTTAAAAATGATTGTGGTGCGAGTTGTATGCACATAACCTATATGACGACAATCAAGTCTATACATCAGATACAAACCTTGTTTGGCAACCTCCTGGTGCACGCGGGACTTTTTTTCTACACGAATTTTCGGCATTTTTTCAGTTTTCGTGGCTTGTCAACTCCATAAATTTGTAAGTATATTATTAAAGAATCTTGTGTTTTTATGACCCTTTGGCACGTGGGTTGACAGACATGAGCTGTTAAGTCGCAACTAATGCACTAGTGCTGTCCACAGATGACGCCACTTCATCAACGCGCTACTATTCAGATGATAGCCTAGGGCACATGAAGCCCAAAAAAGTCGATGCTCAGGAGCTTTTCACAGATTTTTTTCAAAAAACTGGGATTCAAAACAAATATTTTTCAACTAATATCATCCCAACAAAAAAAAAAAAACAATAAAATAATTAGAGGAGTTATGATTCTTTAACTATTTCAGTGATAAGTGAACATTGTTTTACATATTATCATCAATATAGCTCAGTCGCCTTTAGAGCTATCAGATTCATGTTTTGCACGCTAAAAGAACATTAAATGACCTTTAAAATGAGCCCTTTTAGGCTCAATGTGCTGTTGTTTTACCGGTTTTATGGGACAAACGGTGTTTTTTTTTTCGAATAATCGATTAGGGGAGACCGGGGCTAGAAGTTCCGCGGGGAAGTTGTTGCGAACAATTGTAGCTTCAAAATGAAAATAGAAAACGATATGTTTTAAGCCTGCTTCGATGCGTCACCCGGTCACGCATCGAAGCGCGTTTGAAATATATCGTTTTCTCTTTTCATCTTGGAGCTACACCTGTTCGGAACAACTTCGCTCGGAACTTCTAGCCCCGGACTCCCCTACTGGAAAATCTAATTTTTGAATGCAAACATGATACTTTAGAGGTGAAAAGTTCTTAAAAGTAATAAATCAGTAGTTATTTAGCTGAGTATCGCATTAAAAATTGCAGGTGTTTCACAAAAAAATGTTTAATACGAAAGTTGTTTAATTTTTTAGGTAAAATAAAATTGTGTAGTAAAAAATATAGGTTTCTATTTGAAACAACCAAGTTGACCTAATTGTTGTTTGAAAACGCCTTGTTTCCGAGATAAAAATTCGTAACACCTTAATTTGAACATCCAGTGTAAAATAATTATAAATGGTTGAAACTTCCTTGAACTGTTGTTCATAACATAAATTTGGTACCCGATAAATAGAGAGCTCAAACTACATATATGTAAGTGCAGGGTCTGGACTATTATACCTAGATCCTATTTCATTCGTTTACTTCTTCATGATTTCATACACCTATAATTACAAAACTGAACTCATTAGGACTCATAAAATATATATATAGATGAGTGCTATATGACATGGGTCATATGGGTAAAGCGACCATAGTCCACACGGATTCGTTCGAATCCGTGAGAAAACCACCTAAAACGGAGCAGTCTCAAAAAGGAGTAATTAGGCCCAAGCTTTAAGCTTGGAAGTGGCTGTGGCGCATTGTCCCTCCACTCAAATGCTTAAATAAGACAAAAATGTTAGGATGTGTGTCAAATATGTTCAAGAATAAAAGAATGTGAGAGTGAATGTGAATATACCGTGGGACTCTCCTATCCCGGGGATCCTCCACGGTAGCGTTGACTGAAGAAGGAAGATATGCATCTTTTTTCAAATATCGATTAATTACTGAACTACAATGGATAGGATGAATCCCGTGTTATTTGCATGAAATTTGGCACGAACTAAATTTGAATTCAACTCGATTTTTAAATAGTGAAATTATATTAGACTTTACCTTGATTATTTCCTTGATACAGCTGGAATCAGCGATGATATGAATATCAATTATACTAGCTGGAATGAGGATACCAGAGGAGAATTTGTAATCACTCAGGAATGGTTTAAATTTAACACAACTCTGTATTTTTCTTCGCACGGAATTAGATTACAACAATATGTTTCACGTCGATTTAATATAATAAAAATCAGAATTTAAGATTTGTTGTATCGTAGTTTAGATTTAGAATTACCTATTGTTTGAATTTCAAATTGGTTTTAAATTACATGGGAATCAACAATCTAGGACTTCGCTTAAACTATGTTTTCGATTTTGGACTGATTTTGCTAATACTTTCAATTGGAGATAGATTTCCAGGAGCATATGATTCGGAGTATAGCTTGAACACGTCTAATTATGTTGATTTAAATTGGATGCTCATACTTGTAAGTAAGATTTATGGTGAATTCGACTTACGGCCCTATATGGGGCACACTGAGTGCACTTTCATTCTCTTCTATCTTCCATATCAGAGTGAGATGGGAGTACACTCAGTGTGCCCCAGGGCAGTAAGTCGAATTCACCATTGGAATAACTGGGGGTTCTAATTTCTTGATTCCTTTTAAGGATTGAAGCTAACAATTATTGTTGGTTACTAGTTTTCTTAGTTATTGAACTATTGTGAATTTACTTGAGAGTATGACAGGGCTCTTGATTATGAAGGTATATTGTGAATTTTCCATACTTTACACTAGATCAACTTGGATTTAACACTGTTTAACACTTGTTTCGAACTTATAAAGCTTGACTGGATTAACACAAGAGATGGTCGTTGATGTTTGAATTGCCTGTGATAGTTTCGAACTCTGTTGATCTCAAAGATTATCGAACTCTAGCGATATGTTGGAAATCTAACTGGACGTAGAACTTTCGTGGGACTCAGCTGCCAAGGATGTCGGAACTTTCAAACTCTGTTACGGGTGGCAAGTTCATCCTGGTCCTTGAGCGGCTTTCTTATAGACTCAAGCTTGCTAGAATCCTCAGGAGTAGGGATCGGCTTCGATTTGTTGATTGGCCTCTTTTCGATGACGAGTTGTGCGTCGATCTGCGCGGAAATCTGCAGCGGAGGAATATATTGCTTGCCGGCAACGTGATTCGTGAAGGGGTGCAGGGGTTGCATGATGTCAGCTCTTAGAGTTCATTGCGTCGGTTGTAGATATTCGAATTCATCCTTTTCTCCTATTGTTTATGTTTGTCGTTCGACAGAAAGGCGATTGAGGCTTAGGTTACCTAATAAATATTCCGTTATAAGTTCGATGACGAAAATATGTTCTATAATATTCTTCTGCAGGCTTTATCAGTATACCTATATTTTTTCAAATCTCGCTATGGCTTTTCATGAGATAGTTACTTAATTCTGATCAAACAAAAATTAGAAATTTTTATAAATTTCCCTATACTAAAATGCTGTTGCGTGGAAAAAAATTGCCACTAATATAATAGATTTACGATTATGATTTTAATCCTTGGATTTGCGTTCGGTAAAGTTTTGAGACTAATTAGCTTCGATTTAAATAAGTTAGATAAGGAAGGTTTGAATGATTATAAAGTGAAATAAATTAGGGTGATGTCTAGTCGGACATTATATGCGACAGAACTCCTCCTAAGTGATTCGCAACCGTGATCTGCACACTTTGGTTATTTCCCCTTTTTGCTTCCCGAATCTCACACGTGATTTGTCAACTCCAGACTTTTTCTCGTATTCAATGATAATGATCGATATACCTATGTATGTAGTACATCAATTATCGAAAGGAATTCCGGGTAAGGATTTGAACAACGGACACATTCAAACATTTTATATTTATTTCGGTTTGTGGATTTATTTATCAGCAAAATAAGGTTCCACCGCAAGAAAATTATTGATTTCAGGTTTATTTCATCAACTGCAGCCGCACGGCTTATATGATCTGTCCTAACTGACAACATAGGAACTAAGTTTATTTTTTGGAGGTAAATTGTCTTAAGAATAAAATATTATTTCTTGACGATTAACGCGCGGAGTATTGTTAATATTAATATGCCAGGCCTCAAACAACACAGAAGCCGGGTCCGTTCGGTGGCTGAGCAGGTATACCCCGTTTGTTCATACGACAGGTGTGCTCTTCGAGGCGTGCAGCCGCGTAAGTTAGAGACGGATTTCGTTCGTGGCTCCAGAGTCTCTCTGCCGCGGCACTAGCCCTCGGCCATATCCTCGGGTGAATATTCGTCCTAAAAGAATGTTTAAATATACTTTTGTATTCAATTGTTCATTCCCAGTAATCAAAAATTGGGTGGTGAACCCCATTCTTGAAGATTCTCGATTAAAACTTATAATAATTTTGATTCTTCGGATGGGGTCAGTATAATATCACCCAATTTACGCATATAGGTATAATTGTCAGTACCTGTCGACGGATTCTCCCCACATACAAGCTTCGCCACCGAGTATCAATCGTTGCTGTTCATCACTGCTCGGAAATGCGCGAGGGTCGCACGAGTAAAACTTACGCCAGTCCCCACCAGTAGCGAGATGGTCGAGATACCAGCACGTTGAGAGCAGAGCAGGAAGTCCCGCCTTGGTGATAGCGGCCAGCTTACTCGTCTGATCACCCGTCCATACGTGGACCACCGTGTCTGGCGCGAGTTGAACACCGTTGTCAAAAACCTTGAAAAATAGTAAAAACGATGCCATATCGTACCAATTTATCTTGTACCCATATCTATAATGTGTAGGTATATCCACCTGCAGAGTCACGTGAAATTGAAATGACCGTTATAATTATCTGTATCAAACTTATTGATATCTGGTTCAGATTCAGCCGTACGCCAATAGATATAGGCGTATAGCCTAAAGGCACATCCGTCCATCGGCCCTTTTCGCACATATTCGCGGTGATTGATTAATATATACAGTATTATACCTCCTGCCAAACGATGGAGCTCGCGTTGAGGGACTCAGTGATGTTGAGAAGAGCCTGAATATATTCTTCCTCAAGGCGTTGGTAGCTGCCGTTCATGTGATGATTA
Source organism: Macrophya alboannulata (assembly GCA_949628255.1). Classification (NCBI taxonomy): domain Eukaryota; kingdom Metazoa; phylum Arthropoda; class Insecta; order Hymenoptera; family Tenthredinidae; genus Macrophya; species Macrophya alboannulata. The sequence continues at coordinate 249,696 of OX451207.1, read as the reverse complement.
CGCATGTATTCGCGGATTTGAGGATTGCTCGCCCAGCAATCGAACGGCACCTCGTCTCCGCCGAGATGAAGGTACTGATCGGGAAATGCGGTGACAATTTCGCCGAACAATTCGCGAAGAATCGGGTAGAGGTTCGGTGCCGTTGGGTCCAAGGGTCCCAAAGTGCCGTCCGGATTTCCGGACTTATCTGTGCACGAGACGACAAGCACGCATGGATTATCGGATATTGATTATAAATTTGAGAAGAAGAGCAAACAACTGATCAAGGAGAGAATTCAATAATAAAATCAAGACCGGTTCACTGCACTGACCGTAACACGTGGTGAGTAGCTCAGGATAGGATTGTCCCCAGGACCTGGTATGACCGGGAGTGTCGAATTCGGGGATCACACGTATACCTAGAAGCCTGGCATTTTCGATTATCCACCATACATCAGCCGGCGTGTATATCATAGTGGAATGAAAGGCTCCTTTAGCGGAAAGTTTTGGGAAACGGGTACTTTGATACGGGAAACTCTGGTCATCTACGATATGCCAGTGGAAGACGTTCAACTTGTTGTAGGCCATCGCGTTCAGGGTTAACAATATGTCGGGGACCGGGATATAGTGACGTGAAGTATCCAACAACAGTCCACGATGCGGAAGATTCGGCTTGTCGACGATCATCTGGCAGTTTAGGGCTAACTGCGAGTCAGTAATCAATTATATGATTAGCATTTATAGGTATACTTTTCAGCAAACTTATACTCACTTTGTGAAAGTAATAATTATTGGTTCTAAAATACCCATAGTGCGTATACATACACGCGTAATACACTTGTGTTATAGCTATAGGGGAGAATGGAGAACTCCTAGAGACCTGTTGTTTTTTGAACTCTCGGTATGACCATAAACTCGTACCGGTACACCTGCAGACAGTACACTCTGGGGTTACTCGCTATCCGCAGTCATCCTATTCTCCCCTATTGCTGTACATGGTATTTTATGGAGTACAATGTAGGTATGTGTTACAAGACTCTTACGCTAGGACCGTCCCCGGAAGGTGACAAGAGATGGGTGAAAGTTTCGAGACCTCGGAGAATCCCCCAAACGCTACCGGCCATCAGGCTTCCGACTTCTGAATTATTGGATATGGTCAAGACATCTGTTTCAGGCGAAATAATTTCTAACATGTTATTTACCATTAGAAAGAACTGGGTGCTATAATACTTTCAGCACATACCTGTGTATGTACCAACATACATACAATACATACATATATCATACACTCATACCCCGAATTTAGCTCCGTTGCTCGCTCAGTATTTCTCGAACCATATTGTATATGTATATGTATAGCAACAGTTCGTATATATGCATGCAGATACGTGTGTATACATGAGTAAATAGTAAGCTATATTGTATATTATACGGCGAATTACGAAATACATCGATCTCTAACCCCGCGGGAAGTTTTTAAGCTGCTCTTGGTAATTTTTAAACAAATAATAGAGATAATTATTTCATTTGACAAGGCAATCAGCAGCGGCCCACACAGTTTCGAGTCGAGAATGATCGACCTTTCAACCGCGTGTCACTGATACGAACTAGTACGCTTATACGTGTCAACTGATCATGCTTGTGTAGAAATATAGCTTGCTCGAAATCTCATTTCATTATTTTCCTCATTGATTATTGAGTGTACCATCATCATTATTATCAATTATAAACAGCGCCATCAAGAACATATACATATAGGCACATTCTTGATTCTCACATACATAGCCCAATATGACTAATTGAGAAACTCAGAGTAAAATGTTAAAAATATCGGATCGAATTTTAAAAAATATGATGATCTTACAGGATTCGATCATGTGCAAGTGCGGTTGTTCCTCGCAAGGCTCCGTCAGTAGGATATTTAGGGAGACTATGTTACCGGCGAAGGACGGATCTCGCCGCGCATGTCTACGCGGTGCCGATCCGAGCATCCGAGAAGCCGCACCGGCCTCCGACATCACGATCTTGGTGTAACGCAGAACCGCATTCTCAACAATGTCGCAGGTCTCTCCGATTATCTAGCGATAACCAAAAGATACATTGATTTATGTTGCGATAAAGGGCGTGGGCCAGCACGCTGACGACTCACCAAAAACTGAAAGGTTGACGGTCGAAGAATGCGAAATCCGTCGCTTTTTATGGTCTGATAAGGTTTAGGCCATGGTTGGCCCCGAGTCGCGTTCACTAAAGGCCCAGGCTTGACACGATATCCGTCCGAAACTACCGACGTCACGAATAAGGTCAATGTTCCTAATAACGTCCAAAACCTCATGATATCCGTGGTCGCTTAACAGATGATCCGTAAATACTTCAACGGCCGTTTTGCACGTCCGCGCCCCTATAATTACACACAGTCACATATTTCGATTCAATAACATTGAAGTTCCTGTTTTTTGGCAATATAATCCTGCAACTGACGGATGATCACGGATGAAGCTGTCCATTATAAAATATGGTTATGAAGCTTGCTAATTGTTGTCAATTCGGTAGTTGAGTGCAGGTAATACCGATGAAAGTATATATGAATCAATTAGAGCATATAATAGACCCATCATCCCATACACCAGTGCCCTCGAAGATAGTCATACAATATACAAATATAGCTGTAATAAGTACATACATACGTTCTATGTGGTACCTCCGTAATATATGATCGGTGGGATGTGTGTGAAGCTGTGGTCTTTGGTCGCGGCGCATAATTGATTACAAAACGTATATTGATCATGACTTACGAATCGATAATACTTACCAAATCCCAGAAATAACGATCTGCGAAGTTTGATGTTTTCTTAATACTCCGCGATTTAACTCGATTTTTGGACATGTGTTTCTACACTTTGACGATCGGATGAAATATGGATCGCAGTAAGGCAATTTCTTAATCGCCGGGAGGAATGACAATGATACTGTATTACTCGCACGATTGCCGAGAACTCATTGTAACCATCATATTATTATGGTCGGTATGATACGACGCGCGTGGTTATCACTGTCTTATTCGCGGGTCAAGCCGAGCAAAGCAAAGACCACCGACTAATCGTGTACGGACCGAACGACATCCACGCTCGGGTAGTGTATGATCAAATATAATGCACGTCTGCATGACGCAGCGAATTTACATTTCGAATCTGTGTGGGTGTTGTCCTCGATGAGTGGGGGTATTGTAATCAAACAAGTTATACTACTTATTATTGGGTGTAGATTTCGAGAAAACGTCGGAGTAAGATGGGTTTGGAGATCTAGCTATACATGGTGTTCATTTTAAATCTTCCCACTCAATTATTTCGAAAACAACTCATTTTCGGTAGAAGAAGTTTTAAAGAAAAGTTGTCAGATTTTAAGGGGGAACCAAAACGACGTTATTATTTTATGTACAGGTGGAGGCTTTCAAGGTCATTTCCAGGGCAACTTCATTTTTTTTTTTTCAGTGAAAATCAGACAACTTCTATTCGGAACTTTTTCTTTTTTTTTTTCTAAAAATGAGTTGTTTTCGAAATAATTAAGTGGGAAGATTTAAAATGAACACCCTGTACAATGTACACCGTCCTGTTCTACGGGTGTTGGTAATGGATGGAGGAACAAGATATAATTGAGTAAATATTATTTTGTACGCATGAGAAATGAAATATCTGTTTACAGTCAGTAATAACTCGATTCAATCGAAGTCAACCGAAGTCAATCGATTTTTCCTGGTATTCTTCTTCTTCGTCTTCTTTATGTGATTATCGCTTCTAGTACGGAGCACGTACCAAACTATTATTTACTATAGCATTAACTAATGTTCACATGTTTTTTCCATTATTCATTCCGAATACACATGCCTATACACTGTATAATGCGATGTATGTACGCATATTTGTACGCGTATACATGCCTACTATAATTGTAAACATTAATTGTGGCAAGCTGACGTCAGCTATCTCTGGTCTAATGATTAAAGCTTATCCGATTATTTTCATTTGCGGGTAAATGTTAACGCAGGTTTGGGCATATATTCCAAACAATATTCTCCAAATAACGTCTGCATTCTGAGAGAAGACCCACGGGCCACGAGTATTATTGCGCATGAAACTTTTCGTATAAAATCTTTACACAAACACACAGTATGATATCAAGTTGTTCTATTGGTGTGTGTGGGATAATCGCTGAAAACGAATTATGGGAATCACATTCTCTGATGCTATAACTTGTTTTGATATTACGAACAAAGCGTCATTATGGATATACATACCTATACATTAATTGCGATCAAAAAAGGGAGGTAGGGTGGGCTAAAAGACGTATAGTATCTAGGTATAAGGTTTTTGCGAAGTATGATCAGGCAGAACTGAACCGGTATGGTCACACTTTATTATCATCCACCTTTATGCATTTCAATGAAAGTCGCGTAAGTACAAAGTATTTAAGTATAAGTGTACTAATATAGTATACGCGACAATACCTGGTGGGCGCACTCCGTGTTCACGAAGGGGTTAAAACGATTTAGGACGGAATGGATGTGCGCCAATTACTAACTATCTTTCGGATACTATATATAATTATCGTTCGGGTACTATATTTAACTATCTTTCGGATACTATTTAACTATCTAAAATATCGTTCTTAGGAATAAGAACCAATAACATTATGGCGTATGTGAACAGAATACAAGCAAAAGATAGTCGGTCGATTAGAGTAGCGAAATGGTGCCACGTGGAGGTTCCGGGGTTCATTTTTGGGGCGGATGAATTCATTTGGACCAATCCGGCATTGTCGTCTTCAACAGTTTCGAGAGTCACGGAAGCTTTCGGGTCCAAAGTTGTGAGCAGGAAGAACTGGCCGGCTCTGCTCTCTAGGATCACAGAAGTTGTCGATGTCAACCAGACAGGTGCGGGAAACGATATTTCCTTCAGCTGACGCAGTAGAGCGGTCAAAAAAAATGCCACACTTGCAATAATCATGGAGTTTTGGTGGAAGATCACTGAAAGTTGTCGCAAATATATTATCAACCTATCTCCCAGCTCCCTGACCTTTTCTCATCGTCAACTCGTTTAACGCGCACGGATAATTATAACTTACGTATCGACGGTAAACTGGCACCGTTGAAAGGCACCTGCCAGTTAATATCCATAATGCATAGCAAATGACAGATCAGATTTAGCCCAGCCAGTATCATTCGTTCGGAGGACATTGGATTCAACCACAACACCGTTAATGTCATGATTATCAATACTATAAAAAAAGAATTCGTAATTCTGACCTGTTATACCTACCTATATGTATATTGAATGTATGTATGTCCATGAATTGTGAGAGAAATAGATATGTAGTACGAGAGATTATCTAGATACCACATGAGAATATACCTATAGGTATCCTTTTGGCTAGCGATTAATTACGTACTTTCAAACGCATCGGCAGTTGTAGTGAGAGATATTCATTTATTGTAACCAGCATATAGCAATATATCGAAGTATTTCTTTGCCAACTTGGAAATAGCTATATATTGATTCAAATTCTACAATATCGGACCCTGTTATATCGGAAACCCGCCTATATTTGTGGCGGGTTGTCGGATATACCGGGCGAATTTTTTATACCTATATTTCGATTCCCGGCTCTATCGGATACAATTTATACCGCGACATCCTCAGATCCGATGTAAGTAAAACGCGAGTCTTATCTGTGGCATTCAGATGATCTCTCTTACTCTCGATCTTTCTCAGTGCAGTGCTAATAATTTGCAGCATAGTACCTGTAGTATATATCTTTAGTAATTGTATATCTATATAGTTACTCACAAATCGCAGGAGCAATGACGGTAGCCCGAGTGTAGGTGGAGTGTCGTTCAAGAATAATATTCAAAGAAATGAATGTATGTGCGTCTCCCGGCCCTGAGCCCATCAAAAGTCTTTTCTTAGTCTTTATCGACAATACTTTCCACTCAGGATTATCAGCGAAATCGGTCGTTCTGATCTAAAAAAAATCGATGCTTGCAAGCGCTTCATGTAAATCGACAATAATTATATATGAGCAATTTATTATAGGCATTATACTTTGGTCCTGCACCGTATGAAAGTTATAGGATCACATTTACACCAGCTGTATACCTAGATCTTGTGCGAGCTGCAGTAAGCCTGACAAGAATCATATACGTATACCTCCATGTAGTACTGTTTTGAAAATGTCTCATTAGCTTGAACTCTAATACACGTTAATAATGCTCTATACTTTACGATTGTACGCTTCTCTGAATTGTCAAATGTCAACGGTTATAGATAAACATATGCGCGAAAGATTTTGGTAAAAGTGCAGGCTTCTGATATTACACATTATGGGTACAGGTATAAGAATTGTATAGGTGAAATGACGTGTTAATAATTATTACCACGTAGTCGTTCAGATCGTAATCTACTTCTTCCTTGGTATACGTTAAGGATCCCAGATATAGAGTGCAATTCTGTCTATCAAATGGCCAGTGCTGGTAGTTCGGGATGCAACGTGTCACATATTTTACCTCCGGGAGGCATTCTACCCTCATGTTCTTCTTTACTATACAATTTGTTGTCGGTATTCCGTTTTTCTCATAGCCCATCTCCCCGCTGCAAGTAATCGACATTGTAGGTATATAAGATGGTAGATGCTATATTGAGTGATTCCTTTCAATGCTCTGATTTATTGTAAAAAAAAAAAGGCTATGGGACGACAATTTGAACGTTTTTGTGATTCAAACTTTGCGGAATCCAGACTTACGAGTTTTGTAGTGATAGTTCTGGTTTCCAAATTTCATCGCTGGAGACGTGAATTGAAGGGATCCCGGAGTACTCTTCATCCTTACGCCAGTCGAAATGAGCGTCATCCCAACCCTGAAAGATAGTCGTTACTAATGTACGATCGACGTCAGAGTAATGGAGAAGACGCATCATTTCAGAAATCATTTCGGATAAGTTGAGATGTTAATGTCGTAAAGACATCCATGAGCTCTAGTTATATGAGTGACTGGTCTATAGATGATATACGACATATGCAGGCAGCTGTGGGAGGGAATCAAGCCTATTTGAACAGCAAAAGGTTACTCTAATATTGTTGAATTCTCTATTTCTTTATTCACTGGGTATAGCGGATATTCTGTAAATAATATACCAATCAGATATGTTTCAATCTTCACACAAGTGTAGTCGAGAACGATTATAGCAGCAGTGAAAATAGCTTATTTCTTGAATCTCTTCTACATTAATTCTCGAAATACCTATCATGTAATGTTATACGATATGATGTTATACGTTATAATTACTTCGATAACTCACCAAATACATCCAACTGTGAACTATGAGAGTATGCGCAGAATCATCCTGCAACATTTCGAATCGTTATTGAGTGCAGAGTGATCCAGATATCGACAACACACGGGTGATAAATATGGAAAAGTCGTTTTTTTAATGTATAATAATTAGTGATTCGAAAGATTCAGTTCAATAATCGTTACAGCACTCAGCTCACGAGCAGTAGTCTGATGTGTTGCAGTATACCTAAAAAGAGTAGTCGTTCGCAGAGACGTCATATTGCAGTTATATTTATTTGTACATACCTATATTTTTTTTTAAAATCGTATTATAGCGATTGCAAGATATCTTACGAAATCGATGAATTTTGGAATCAGTCCCAATCTGACTTTCGTAGCGTTGGCATCGGATGGACGGGCAAGGGTGTCATAGTCGCAGAGCAACTTGTTCCTAAGCCCGTATCCCTTCAATGAATTCTGCTTGGCACACTGAGGCGAAACTGCGTTTACTGCCACAGGTTGAAGATGAAAATGAAAAGCAAAAGATATACACAATTTCAAAAATATTTCGAGTCACCCGATTTCGGTTATCAATAATATACCGGAAGGATGCATTTCCGAATTGACTATACCAATGTAGGTCTACATTGCAGCACGCACCTGAGATTTTTGCCAAGTTAATGACTAATACGATGAGCCCATATTTCAGGAGTCTTTTCATCGTGGCAGTGACGACAATTAACGTTATACGTGGAGCTGATGCGTGAGCGTGACAAGTATAGTACTAAATAGAACCAAGGAAAATCGTGAAAACGGATGCCATGCACGCCCATTAAATTTGATACGGAAAACGCCCCTAACGGCTGGTCAGCTTATCAAGGGCCAATATTAATCTCATATATCACGCCAATAAGGATTAACTCTAGTCCCAGATTCTATAATTAGTACCAATTAAGGCCTTACATTACTGTTTTTGAATAATTGTTTATCCCGAGTAATAATGATTATGCATATACATACATATAGACATTAGGGTGTGTCATTTTGGGGCAGCATTTTTTTTTTCAACTTACAAACAGGTTGTATACTTGTAGGAAGGTACAATAAGAAGCCTGTTAAAATTTGATATCTTGATATGAACGGGAAATGTTCTAGTGGTAAACTTCAATTTTTATATCTCAAGTACTAATCTACTCAGAATGATTCTGCATAGCTACTTTTATTCAAAATTGAACGCTCTACAGAAAAAGGTCTATTGGTATTTTTCGATAAATCTAGCTGTTTCCAAGTTGGTTGTTGGCTATCAATGGTTATTAACCAAAAAACAACTTGGAAACAGATTTAGACTAGATTTATCGAAAAATACCACTCGACCTTTTTTGTGGAGCGTTCAATTTCGAACAAAAGTAGCTATGTAGAATTATTCTGAGTAGATTAGTACTTGAGATATGAAAATAGAAGTGTGCAACTAGAACATTTCCCGTGTTATTTAAATGGGAAACAGAAATTCGCGATGAGGCACCTCTCAATATTAATATTCAGATCTCAAATTTTGACAGGCTTCTAATTTTACCTTTCTGCAAGTATACAATCTGTTTGTAAGTTGCAAAAAAAAAGTTGCCCCAAAATGACAAACCCTAATAGATATATACCTACCTACGTATAATTATATGGAACTTTGGTGATTTTTCACGTTTGAGTACATAAATAGCCAATTCAAGTTATCAAAATATACTTTTATTAAAATATATACTTATCATAATATCATTATGCTAATGATGGTGGTAAATTCGATAAAAAAATACAATAAATCATTGATTTTGTTAATTTAGAAAATTCGTTAGGAGTCACAATAGGGCAAGGACAGGTGTGGCGATTTTTATTGTTTTTAATATTCATGGCATGTGAAGGGTATTACTGTAAAAATAAAGGGTGGTGAAAGGGTTAAGTGGATTTATAGTTTTGGCTCCTTGGCCTAATGAGTGTGCCGACCCCTGCAGGTTTAGAGACTTAATGTAGAGATCTTACCCCCAGTCACTTGATATACGAAAATACCTGGTGCACTCCATGTTCAAAGGAATGAAAACATTTCAGGATTAGATGATAGTGCGCAAATTACCAATTGTCATTCGGTTATCTTTCAACTATCTTTAATATCATTTTTAGGAATGAGAATCATTAACATGATGGCGTACGTGAACAGAATACCAGTAAAAGATAGTCGGTCGATGAGAGTGGCGAAATGGTGCCACGCGGAGGTTACGGGGTCAGTTTTACGGGTGGGTGAATTCATTTGGACCAATCCGGAATTGTCATCTTCAACGCTTTCGAGAGTCGCGGCAGCCTTCGGGTCCAAAGTTGTGAGCAGGAAAAACTGGCCGGCTCTGTTCTCTAGGATCAGAGAAGTTGTCGATGTCAACCAGACAGGTGCGGGAATCGATGTTTCCTTCAGTTGACGCAGGAGAGCGGTCAAAAAAAAAGCCACAGTGGCAATAATCATGGAGTTTTGGTGGAAGATCACTGAAAGTTATCGCAAATATATTATCAACCTATCTCCCAGCTCCCTGACCTTTTCTTATCGTCAACTCGTTTAACGCGCACGGATAATTATAACTTACGTATCGACGGTAAACTGGCACCGTTGAAAGGCACCTGCCAGTTAATATCCATAACGCATAGCAAATGACAGATCAGATTCAGCCCAGCCAGTATCATTCGTTCGACGGACATTGGATTCAACCATAACACCGTCAATGTCATGATTATCAATACTATGAAAAAAAAAAAAGGAATGTTTAATTCTGGGCCGTTAATACTTGGACGTGTACGCAAATTGTGGGAAATAAATATAGTACGAAAGATTATGTGGATGCTACCTACAAGAATATGGATCATTGCTGGTAACTACATATAGCCATTCATATGCCTATTTACAATATACAGCGTTACTTACGAATCGCTGGAACAATGACGTAAACCCGACTGTCAGTGGAGTGTCGTTCGAGCATAATATTCAAAAAAATCGATGGATGCAGGTCCTTCAACCCTGAGACCGCCACCATTCTCTTCGTTATGTTCACCCTCAGAACTTTCCACTGAAGATTCTCAGTGTAATCAGTCATTTCGATCTGAAAAAATTCCACAGACAAGCATGTGATGTGTGCTGCTTCTCTAAGTTGTCGGATAAATTTTATAACTATACCTATACCGGGGATCATAGTTAACTTACCCCATTGTCGATTAAATCGTAATCCATTTCGTCCTTGGTATATGTCCAGGATCCGAGACGAAGAGTGCAATTCTGTCTATCAAATGGCCAGTGCTGGTAGTTCGGGGTGCAACGTGTAACATATTTCACCGCCGGGATGCACGTTATATTCTTGTCATTTCTTACTACACAATTTGTTGTCGGTATTCCGATTTGCTCGAAGCCTATCTCCCCGCTGCAAGTAATCGACACAGTTGGTAGATGATACAATTAGTGATCTTTTCGAATGCCAATTATACGATGTATCGCAACGAATAAGACCACAATTTGAATATTCATTAATTGAAACTATGCGGAATGAAGTCTTACGAGTTGTGTACTGATATTTCTGGTTTCCAAATTTCATCGCTGGAAACGTGAATTGAAGGGATCGTGGAATATTGTCCATCGTTACGCCATTCTAAATGGGCGTCATTCCAAGACTGAAAGACAATCGTTACAGTAACACGTATATATTGCAACGACGTTACGGTAAATGGAGAAGATGGATCATTTATATATAAGGTAATTGAATAGAAGAATATACTGGGGATGGCGGACGTTCTACAGATAATACATAAATCGGATTGTTTCACTCTCTAAATAAATATCTAAAGCGTGAACGATTACAGCAGCAATGAAAATATCTTACATTCTGAATCGCTTCTACAAGTCTTAATCTGCCTATCATACAGGGTGATTCATTTTAATCGCCCCAGGCCGATATCTCGAGACCTAATCACGATACGAAAAAATTCTTCGGATGAGAGTTGTAGCCTCCTATTGCAGCCTCTTCAATTATTAGAAAAAAATCTGCAATTATATTCCAAGAATCTTCGCATGAAATTACGCACTTTTTGTCTCTTACAATTTTTCTCCATACTTGATAGTTTAGAGGTGAAATGTTCTCGAAAGTTCAGAAATCTCTAGTTGTTCAGCCGAATGGCATGAAAAATTGATGTCTCGCAAAAAAATGTTTCATACAAAAGTCGTTTGAGTTTTCAAGTAGAGCAAAATTATGTTATGAAAAATATGGGTATCTATTTAAAAAAACAAACCTGACCTTCCCTCGGCCTTGGCATCACCACCTACTGAAAATGATGCTGCACCATGTTTTTTCCCCTTCGATATTCTACAAGTTTCATCTAAAGTATTTTTTCGTATCGTGATTAGTTCTCGAGATATCGGCGATTAAAAAAAAATCACCCTGCATAGTGGTGTATGACGCTATGTAACTATATAGGTATATGACTTACCAAATACATCCAACTGTGAACCGTGAGAGTATGTGTAGAATCATCCTGAAACATTCGGAATGATCGTTATCGAGTTAAGTGTTCTAAAGATCGACACCAAACCTGCAGTAAATCGACACTGACAGGTCGTTTTATCAATTTATAGCACGTTGGGTCAACGTCGATTACTGGACACGCACCTTTCGAAGTCAAGGGTATACGTAATATGAATATGTGTAATGTATATAGTATGTATGTACTAGGGTGGACGTTAAATACCATTTTGAGGAGTGAAGCCCCACAGTTTATAGACAAAAAATAGACAAAAATTTTGGCCCCAGAGCGAGATTTTTAAAATGAAATTAACCCGTGCCGGTAAGGTCTCAAAGTTTCCCATTTAAAACACATGCATTTTTACGTATCTCAATTCAAAAATTCACTGTGAGGCTAATTTTCATTCAAAAAATTCCAAACTATGTGAAAGTATCAGGCATGTGTACTACTACATGGAGAAAAATCGAGGATATCATACCGGTGAATCTGCTCATGATTCCACTCCGAACCAAAATGCTCAAGAATTTTATTTTGGAGTCGGATCATGAGCAGATTCAACAGTATGATATCCTCGATTTTTCTCCATGTAGTAGTACACATACCTGATACTTTCACATAGTTTGGAATTTTTTGAATTAAAATTGGCCTCACAGTGAATTTTTGAATTGAGATCCGTAAAAATGCATGTGTTTTAAATGGGAAACTTTGAGACCTTACCGGCACGGGTTAATTTCATTTTAAAAATCTCGCTCTGGGGCCAAAATTTTTATCTATTTTTTGTCTATAAACTGTGGGGCTTCACTCCCCAAATGGTATTTAACGTCCACCCTAGTATGTACACATGTATATTTTTTATAATAGCGAGGCAATTTCAAACCAAAAGATATCTTACGAAATCGATGAATTTTGGAATCAATCCCAACTTGATTATCGTCGTGCTGACATCGGATGGACGTGCAAGGTAGTCATAGTCGCAAAGCAATTTGTTTCTAAGCTCGTATCCCTTCAATAAATTCTGCTTTCGACAATAAGGTTCAACTGCGTTGACTGCTATACGTTAGAGGTAAAAATATGAAAAGTAGGAAATATACAATTTTGAAAATATTTCGAGTCATCCGACCTCGGCTATCAATAATATACTGGAAGGATACATCTCCAGATTGACTACTACGCACCTGAGAAGTTTTCCAAGTTAATGACTAATAGAAGTATGATCCCAAACATCGGCGATCTTCTCATTGTTCAAGAACCGGCAAAATATTGTAATGTACGCGGTACTGGTCGGAAGTCTAACAAGTATGTACTGAATATAACCCAAACAGAGACGTGAAACGGATGCCCGTACGCCCATGAAATTTGAAACTGAAGACGCCCCCGAAGCGACGGCAGGTCAGCTTATCAAGGACCAATTTCATGTGACGCCAACGAAAATGAAATGCACAGGCCCTGATTCCACGATTCGTACCAATTAAGGCGTTATTGCTATACAGGTACAGTCGATACCGACTTTGCATGGCATGCAGGTAAATGTACAGGGTGTATAAAAATTATCTGTCACTGCTGCACCGGGTGATTTTCCAGCTCGAGATCGGTGGAGATCTGTCAAAACTTGTAGCTGCAAAATTGACCTTGACCTTCAAAATCAAGGTCAAAATTTTGAATGCCTTAAAAAATCCTACTAATTCAGAGGATAAAAATGTCACCAAGAAACCATAGGTCTAGATCGATTCCTAATTCCCATCAAAAAAGACTTCAGAAGATAAAAGAAATTCGGTGTAATTGTAACAACAAAAATTCCAATCGGTTGTCGAGCACAAGACTTCGGTCTTGTCTTTTTTTCGTCAATTTTTTTGAGTTTTTTCGCCTTTTCTTGAATTTTCATTGATTTTTTGCAAAGTATTCTGAAGTCTTAGGATCTTAAGAAACAAAATTTGAATTGTTTTGGCAGTGTTGGGACTTGGGAGTCATATCAATTACTTTTGTAATTCAATAAGCTTACTGTTGTGATGTGTCATAAAAAACAAATGAAATTATTCACACATTACAAAAGTAGCGAACCTCTAGGCAGAAATTATGGAATACACTTCACCTAAAGAGATCGCCATCTGCGAGCTGCAAGTTGCTGTTATTTCACTTTCGATGTTTCTAAAGGCAAATGAATTGTTTGACCGTACCAGTAATTACATATCTGCAGCTAAGTAATCTATAGTCCACCAAATATCTCATCAAGGTTATCGATATAAATGACTAGGTAAACTTTTCTTTAACTGCAGGTTCCAAAAGTAATTATGTAATTAAAATAAATTTAATTATTCAGTTTTCACAATGGTATAATATCCTTACGACATACAACGCGCACAAAACTCGGCTTAATTGAATGATTAACTGAATGGGTATGATGTATTCTATTTGATAACAGAGCAAATTCTACTGAAAATTTGACAGAGATCTACTCGCCTTCAAGTGGGAAAAAAGTAATGTATTCGACTGATTTGCAAAATGTGTGAAGATGAAAAAAATCAAGTATGCATCAAGTGTGTATCAGGCAGAGGATACCTATATTATCCTCCTTGCCCGATTCACTTCGCCCGGGTAGCACATTTAGGACAAGCATAAATAGTTTCTTCGGGTATAATTAATTATAAATATATTATAACATATGTTGTATATTTGTCGAGAAATTATAAGGATACCATTCAATACGAAAAATCTGACATCTCAACTGAAATAATAGTTTATTGAAATACGTCACGATACCACGGACATGCGAAAACTTCTAATTCTAATCAGTTGAAGCAGTTTTACTTAATTATGAAAATGGTCGCCGTTTCTTCTGATTATACTTTAAAAACTCAAGACCTACGAGCATTCTGATATAATCTGTCCGCAATCGGTTCAGTGAAACTTGCAATATACGTATTACTGGAAAACCTGCAACGATGACTCACAAAATTTGTCTGACCTTTCATAGCGGCCTACGCAAATATTAATAACCATACCTATATAAAACTGTATTTTATTTTACAATCTTTAAACTATTAGTAAATATTATCCAGCAAAACGAGATATTTGTACTTGCTTTCATTGTCTTGTAATTATTTGGTAAAAAAAGTGAATCAACGGCCGTTTTGAGGATCTAGCAATAAAAGCTATCAATTGACCCTGATGCAAAAACTAAATCGTTATTTTGGGGATATCACTGAATACGATAGTAGCTGTACTCGTATATAGGGCCGTCTGTAAACCACGTAATGCTTTTCCTTACCTTTTTTTTTTACCCTCTCCTCTCTGTGTGACACCATGCGGACATTCAGCCCAACCCCTCCACTCTTCTGCCTGTATTACTTAACTTTTCACATTATGTAAAGGGTAAATGACGTTATTTTATTATTTGACAGAGGGGAAACTTTCCATGTTCAAACGGATGTAAAGATTTTGGGGTCAGATGAAAGTGTGCAAATTACTAACTAGCATTCGGTCATTATTTAACTATCTTTGATATCGTTCTTAGGAATGAGAATCAATAACATTATGGCGTATGTGAACAGAATAGTGTAAAAGGATAGTCGATCGATTAGAGTGGCGAAGTGATCCCACGCGGAGGTTCCAGGGTCAATTTTAGGGGCGGATGAATTCACTTGGACCAATCCGGCATTGTCGTCTTCAACAGTTTCGAGAGTCGCGGAAGCTTTTGGGTCCAAAGTTGTGAGCAGGAAGAACTGGCCGGCCCTGTTCGCTAGGATCAAGGAAGTTGTCGATGTCAACCAGACAGGTGCGGGAAACGGTATTTCCTTCAGCTGACGCAGGAGGGTGGTCAAAAAAAATGCCACACTTGCAATAATCATGGAGTTCTGATGGAAGATCACTGAAATTTGTCGTAAATATATTATCAATTTATCTCCCAGCTCCCTGACGTTTTCTCGTCGTCAACGCGTTTAACCCGCACGGTTAATTATAACTTACGTATCGAGGGTAGAGTGGCACCGTTGAAAGGCACCTGCCAGTCAATATCGATAATGCATAGCAAATGACAGATCAGATTCAGCCCAGCCAGTATCATCCGTTCGATGGACATTGGATTCAACCACAACACCGTCAATGTCATGATTATCAATACTATAAAAAAAAGAATTCCTAATTCTGACCTGTTATATCGAATGTATGTAGGTATGTATTGTGAAAGAAATAGATATGTAGTACGAGAGATTATATCCAGATGCTATTTACGAGAATGGGTAACATCGTTGGTAAGTACCATTCAGATGATCTCTTGTATATCATTAATTTTTCTTATTATTGAAGATCTAGTTTTTGTACCTATATATTACCTATAATAAGTATATATAGGTATGTATACATAGGTATAGTTACTCACGAATCGCAGGAGCAATTATGGTAGCCTGACTGTGAATGGAGTGTCGTTCAAGAATAATATTCATAAAAATCGATGGATGCAGGTCCTTCAGCCCTGAGACCGGCACCAATTTTTTCGTAACGCTCATCGACAGAACTTTCCACTGAAAATTCTCAGTGTAATCGGCCATTTCTAACTGAAAAATCAATGCACAAGCGTGTTATGCAAATAAACGATAATTCCGAGTGACTAATTTGTTTATGAGGACCTGTCTTTATGGAGGTGAGACGGCGGACAATTTTTGTCCGAAAAGTTTTACAACAGATGGGACATTCTTTTTTAGCTGGGACGACTGCAGGTACCACAAACATGCGAAAGATTTTGATAAAATTTCAGGCATACGATATAAGAGTATACAAGGATTATAGTCCGACGTGATAGATTACCACGTTGTCGAGGAACTCATAATCCACTTCTTCCTTGGTATACGTCCAAGATCCGAGACGAAGAGTGCAATTCTGTCTATCAAATGGCCAGTGCTGATAATTCGGGGTGCAACGCGTCACATGTTTCACCGCCGGGATGCACGTTATCTTCTTGTCATTCCTCACTACACAATTTGTTGTCGGCATTCCATTTTGCTCAAAGCCTATCTCCCCGCTGCAAGTAATCGACATCTAGATGGTAGATAATATTTTGTTACAACAGATAAGACTATAACAATTTTAATCTTTCTTGATTAAAAGTATGCGGAATCAAGACTTACGAGTTGTGTACTGATATGTCTGGTTTCCAAATTTCATCGCTGGAAACGTGAATCGAATGGATCCCGGAATATTGTCTATCGTTACGCCAGTCAAAATGGGCATCATCCCAAGACTGAAAAACAATCGTTACAGTAGGTATAATAGTAGTAGGTTACAGTAGGTATCAATATGTCGACGTCAGGGTACTGACGAAGATGCATCATTCAAAAGGTAATTGAATGGGAGCTCACGCAAACGTTCTTCTAATATCATTTGATTACTCTATTTTTTCATTTACTAGGAATAGTGGACGTTCTACAAGTAAAAAAAACCAGCAATGAAAATAATAGTTTACATCTTGGATCGCTTTACTACAAGTCTCAGAATGCCTTTCGTACAATGATGTAATGCTATATTGCTATTAACTTACCAAATTCATCCAACTTTGAACTATGAGAATATCTGCCGTAGTATCATCCTGTAACAGCCCGATTCATTATTAAGTGAGTGTTCCAGAGATCGACAACAAATTAGTCTTTAAAATTCTTGAGTGACCTCTAGAAAATTTTTGATTGAGCTAAAATTTGGAAAGGGGTCTTAAAATGCACGAAACTAACGAATTCTTATGTGAGCTCGAAAAGAAAGTAGAAAAAATATTGCCACCCTAATATATGTATGTACACTTAATATTGCTGCGAAAAGTTCAGTTTAACATAATCGGTACAGTAGTATCACGAGTGGTAGATCTGTGGCAGTATTAATGCAGTCATTCGCAGAGACGTCATATTGTACACATATATTTTTTAGATCGTGTATAAATAGTGTAGCAATTCGGGATTGCAAGATATCTTACGAAGTCGATGAATTTTGGAATCAGTCCTAACTTCACTTTCGTTAAACCGACATCGGATGGACGGGAAAAGATGTCATAGTCGCAAAGTAATTTATTCCTAAGGCCGTATCCGTTCAATGAATTCTGCTTGTCACATTCAGAATTAACTGCGTTGACTGCCATACGTCAGAGGTGAAAATGAAAAGTAGAAAAAATACAATTCCAAAAGTATTTCGAAACATCCGACTTGGGCTAGGAATAATATATTGCAAACATGCACTTGTGAATTTATTTACTATAGATCAGCACGCACCTGAGACTTTTGCCAAGTTAATGACTAATACACTGAACCAAAGTATCAGCAGTCTTTTCATCGTGGAAGGACCAGCCAATATTGTAACGTACGTGAGGTGCTGATCGTGAGTGTTAAAATTATGGTATGTACTAAATAGAACTGAAGAGAAATGTGCAACGGCTGCCCACACGCCCATGAAATTTTATACTGAAAACGCCCCCAACGACTAGTCAGCTTATCGAGGACCAATGCCAATCTCATACTACGCCAATGAAGATAAGCTGTAGGCTCCAATTCTTTAATTAGTACCAATTAACGCATCATTGTTACAAGTGCGTCGCAGATCGATTGACTGCGATCAGATGGGTTTGCTTTTTTTAACGCGGCGACGTCGAAAAACATTTTATCGACGTTTCGTTGCAAGTTATACAGAAGTTTGGTATCTTTCCAACTTCTCGAGATGAACAATATTTTTGCGAGCGAGAATGCGTCCCGGGTATTGTGTACAGTCATACTTATATACGTGAGTTGTGTTGCGTTACATTGCGATGTGACAGCGACATGCGACTAAAGCTTCGTGTTAAATCCCAATAAACGAAAACGAATTGGAAAAACGGTATTCCACGAATGTGCAGAATAATTTGAATTCGAATAATCTTGACAGAAATCGTTTTGAATTCGACTCTGAATCACACATTGAAACGAATGGTCGCATTTCTTTGACAAACTGAAATCGAAGGATAGCGGCTCCAATTTGGTTTGGTTTACTGGCCTGTAGCTTTATACATATGTGGACATTTCCTCGTATATACCTACGCATTCATGACTGCAGTCTACCACAGTTGTGAGTGTCTTACGATATTCTCTGCGGTTCATTGAAAATGTATGTCTTTCCCAAAGAGGGATAGCGAGCTCGGGATGACAGCGCTATCGTTGCAGTACTGCTAATGAATCACTATAGTCACCATGGTAAAGCTCATTAGGAGTTCAGAATGAAATTACATAATGGGAGTATAATAAATATCCTGATGCATAAAGCAAGTTGCCCCGTAAACTAGAGAAAGTTTCATACAGAAAAGAGGATATGGTACGTGCTGTATGTCAACATTAATTATTCTCGATGAGATACAAATTCTTTGAAAGTTTGAACTACGAATATGACCAATAGACAGTGGAGATTTTTGAAACGTTTCGCGCGCCGCGGCGCGAGGCGCACGCCAGTATGATGGCGCCACGTATCACACGCATTTTTGGGCGTTCAGCAGAGGCGCAAGAGGAAAAGCATTAAGATGACGTCACTGCTTTCTCGTGCGCTCCTCAAAGGCAGAGAAGAACGGGCTGTCAAAGGACTATACCCCGCGATGCAATAATTCTGCGGGTGTAAAAACTGATAGACAATAATGATAATTCAAGGATAGACGATTGGACCTTCAAGCGAAATGTCGAACTACGGCATTCTCGATCCAACACCTTTTGTTGCAATCGGGTTCGCCACTGATACCATTACTATTGCGTATATTTAATACGTGCGTTTATACGGCCCTGGGGCCTCGCCTGTGGTATGGGTTGGCTGCGTCTAGAACAGCCCTGACAGGAGTCAACCGCCATCCGGCAACCGCCAGCGCCAGCCGGACGTAGTAGAAAATGAAAATGGTGTTGTGTTGCGATGTGCCCGTTTGTTGACGATAAATTTCGGCTATTGTGTAGATGTTTCTTGGTAAGTGGTCGTATCACCGCACGAATAACGCAGGGATATTGCGTTGATGAAAATTTTCTACTCATTCGAAATATCGGCGGTAAATATATAAGGAGACATGTTGGTGTGTTGGTCCTAGATCCCTGTCGCCATACTCTGGTCCGTAACATAATTCACCTTAGTTTTACAAGCTTCTTTACCTCATATAATCACCCCACGTAAATGTCAAGTGTACAATATATTCGTTAATTAATATTTGAACCGATTCCGTAAACTTTTATTCAATCAAACTTATACCTAAAAAATTACAGCCCTGGCGGTGCATACATTATTTCTGAGCACCTAACCTTTCTACTACTTGCGAACTCTATTACTTATGTATTCAGTTTCAATTATTCTATCGAACAGAGGCGTGTTTTTCCTGGTTAATTCAATCCTAGGCTGAGAAACGTTCAAAATTCATTCCGATCCTGTCCACAAATACATTCAAGCAAATTAGTTTTTCGTAGAGATTAATTTAGACGGAAAACTGTTGGCTTGGACCTTTCAGGAAGTGACACCCATTCTTGCTAACTCCCCCCTCCACCCCGCCACTTATCTACTGACGATTCATGATCTGTCAGCACGCGTCAGGGACAGGTTTAGGAGGGGGACCTGGTCTAGTCTGGCATGCTCTAGCCTAGCCTATCCTAATCTAGCCTTGCCTCGCCCCTGTCAGCATGCGGGACCACTTTGATGGTTCGGTAATAATTGTTGCACACCTATGTAACATCTCGAGCGTATTCTCCAGGGAAGTCTGCCGGGTGCTAGAGTAACATCTTGTGCAATCCAGGAATTCATTATGTCACAGGTCATTAATATGAATTTGGTAGACCTGATTGTAGAAAGTTTTGAAAGTCCTCAACTTGGCTCAAACCATTCACATTCCATTGAAAAATTTAGTTACTCAATTTATACTTGTGGATTGTTGAGAACGATCAGTTCTATGGAATGCAAAATTCAAGTGGTTACAGCCAAACTATTATATACCAAATGATGGAAACCATTTGGAAATAGGTAGATTGAAGTTTAGAACCGTTGTAAAATTTGTCAGGGTTCTCTGTGAAACTTTATCACTTCACTGAGCGTAGTTAATTATTTAATTGATTTAATCAACGGTCAGCGCGGAGGATAATTCAGATCTGGATCCATCAGTGGTCAGGTTTCAAATGTGTTACAAGGATTATTGTTTCAAGCTATCAAACTAATGCTTAAAAACTGGCAGTGCATGTGATCATGCAGCTGCATACTTAAATTTTGTTTAAAAAAAAATCTCAAACTCATAAATTCCATAGTAATTATTGTCCCCAGTGTTATACACCTATCTGATCTCAGATGGACTGGTAAACATCTACTAAGCATCGAATTCGAATTGCTAAAATTTTTCTAAGTGAAAACTGCATGTGTTTGTTATATTTTCAATTAACATTCTGACATTTTTGTTTAATTCAGGTGCCGAACAACGTTTAGCGAGTGAGCCGCCAAGATGGGCAAGCTCTTGTCGAAGATTTTCGGCAACAAAGAGATGCGCATATTAATGCTGGGGCTGGATGCTGCTGGAAAAACCAGTATCCTTTGATTCTTGAACTTGATAAATTTATCAAACATTCTAATGTATATTGAAATGGCATCGGCATAACTATGAAAGTTCTAGAGGACTTTGCCAAGATTGTGTTTCCAAGTTTCCACCACTTATGCATGCAAGATGGTGTACAAAAAATGTTTAAAAATTGAGTGTATGTCTTCCTTACCTAGTATGTCAGCTATACTGTATAAACTCAAGCTAGGTCAGTCCGTGACAACTATACCCACCGTAGGATTCAATGTAGAAACTGTTACGTATAAAAATGTCAAATTCAATGTTTGGGTAAGTGAGAGTTTAGCGTATATAAATGAGCTTAGAAGAAAGCAAATTCTAAGATATCTGCGAAAATTTACCTAATAACAATGATAACTATAACATTCTTATTGATATGTTCAGGATGTAGGAGGCCAAGACAAAATAAGACCTCTATGGCGCCATTATTACACAGGAACGCAGGGACTTATATTTGTAGTCGATTGCGCAGATAGGGATCGAATAGACGAGGCTCGACAAGAATTGCATCGCATAATAAACGATCGAGAGATGCATGACGCCATTATTCTAATTTTTGCCAACAAACAAGATCTTCCCGACGGTAGGCATCCTGCTTGTGTGAACCCGAAATTCGAAATTAAATAGCCAAGCATTCGGAAATTTATTGTAATGTCTTATGTTTATCTTACGTCATAATAACGAATACACTTTTTCTAGCGATGAAGCCGCACGAGATCCAGGAAAAACTTGGGCTGACAAGAATACGTGACAGAAATTGGTACGTCCAGCCTTCGTGTGCCACAACCGGCGACGGCCTTTTCGAGGGCCTTACGTGGCTTACTAGTAATCATAAGTTATGAACAAATAGTTTAGCGCACCCTTCGACCTAATGCCGGGTAGACGCGAGCGCTCGTGATCGTATCGTATCGTATCGTATCCGACCAAGTTACCACCTTTTCAAATACTTGACGAACAGTTCAATTTTCTATATATATATCCGTTATCTTTTATACCTTTCAAATAATCTTAATGCTCATAATTATAAACAACGAATATTTAATTCAATTCAGACCTGGGCTTTTCGTTATTTGAGCCCAAAGGTGACAGCGCGTCGTGTCGTTGGTAGCTAGTTCAGGCACGACGAAGGAAATCGAGCGGTGACAATTGAAGACAATAATAATTGATCAGGCGTTTAGTTGGTAGGCACCAGTCTTTTAGGAAGTATACCAAGATTTCCTTTGCAGACGTCGGATATTTGCCGCTCAAAATTTCATTAAATCGATGAAACGTTGTCCGTTACTTCAACGCGGTGTTAAAGTTTGTATGAAAAAAAAATTTCGAAATTATAAATGAAATTCCGTCGAACATTGAACGCATTTGTCAAGTATTTATAATAAACCAATCATTCACTTAGAGATATTATCTCGGCGAGCGTATTGTTTCCGCTACCTTCAACTTTCCCTGTCAGATGTAAAAATTTGTTCACCTTGTAGTTTTTAAGGTTTTCGTAATAAGATGTCGCAACTCAAAACTAATAAATATAAAACCGTACCAAAAGAGAGCCCGCCTGTAGAAACACTTTGTCCACAATCGCTACGGAAGAATTAAACTACATGTAAACGTGAATTGTCACAAAACGTGACGCGTTCGTCAAACATTTTCATAGACGTTTTCTTTGTTTTGTTTCAAAATATCTAAAATCGGTATTTCTCAAACGAAATTGGTTCGAGAAGTACGATCCTGCGACTGAAAGGAACCTGTGTACGTACCTTAATTACCTTCGGAATGTAATTCTCCCGCAAGGAGCCGTTCTCGGCAAATCCCTGGACATATACAGTATGTGTGTACGTACAACCGCAGCCCGTGACCATTGAAACAGGGCGAAAAGTTTCCAATTTCGTCGTTTCAAGTACTTTTGTTACGGCCTATCAGGATCAAAGCTTTAGCATGGCTGTGGAAATCTTATTGGCAGAAAGTATAAAATTAATCCAACACAAGTATTTAACAATTAAAAGAAATGATAGATGAATTCATGTATTTGTAATTCCATTGTCATAATAATATTATTATTATTGAATATATTATCGAAGAATGACATTAATTATTATTACTGTGCATACAGTATTATACTATGTACAAAAACACCTGTTGCTGGTAGTCTTACATAGGTGAAAGAAAAAATTAAAAAAGAAAAAGAAAAAAAAAAGTACTTTTTTATCAACTATCGACAAGTTTTCAGCCATATTGTTGTTTCTTTTGAAATAATTTTCATCGTAAGAGCATGTTTACTTGATTGATAGTAGTCCTTATCTTATTATTCTAATTGCTGAAAGCTTAATGATAAATTTCATTCGAGATATCAATGAAATATACGTTCCATCTCGTTGAGTCGTATCACTTCGAATTGATACGCATGTTTGTCATTCCATTGGGTGATGCGTGTCGAACTTGAAACAAACACCTGCTTGAAGAATCTTATACACTCCTACGTAATTTATAGGAGAAAACGAAATTCGAGTTTTGCTAGATGAAAGTGTGCGTTATCCGTGAATCAGTACAATCGAATTAAACAGGCCTCAAATTTACTACAATCACAAAAAAGAAAAGCCAAAAATAAAACAAGAGATCGAGGGTTGCCTGTTACCAATAAAAATTTAATGATAATTCTATTCAGGTAACACGGGATATACTCAATGGGCTGCTCGAATCATGCTGCTTTACTACTAAATTGATGTGCGTCTGAAATCTAAACCATATATAGGTATTATTCTCGTCTGAAATTAACTAAGGAAATTGTCTCGAGGGTATGCAGTGCTGCAAAAATTATGCTAATACACGTATTCGTTGCCTTGAATGTTTTATAATGGCGTATTAAGCGAATGGTTCAAGTTTCGTTTTTAATGTAAAAGTTTTTTCCACAAATTCAAGTCTCGGCCTGATATAACACCAAATATAATGCATATCATCGAACAGAAGCTGATTTTCTCAATGATAGTTCGCGTACTAGCGAAGATTTGTTCTTATTTCATCGTATTATAACTTGCTAGGGGCCATTTAGCTGTTAGGTGACCTTTTTGTCTAGGTTCAAATAAATGCACAGTCATCTCGGAAATTGAGATATCGCTTATAACATATTGTATACACTATACATATTATATGGTATTCTCATATAACGATTATACTAATTAATTAGTACTAATTTTTAACAATAATAAAATTAGTCACATTTTATAAATGCGAACTTATATATTATACCTTTCAAACGAAAGCAAGGGAAAAGAAAAACTGTCTGCATGTACATTATTATAACTTGTATAATAAAGATTTGTTTGAATTCATCACTTCATTCATAAATCGTGTGTAGTTGTACATACCTGCATATACCTACAATATCATTCATTATCAGCAGTATAGTAGATAAAAACTTGAATCGCTGACGAATTTATGGCAATAAAAATAATTGGGCGCGTGAAACGTAATAATTCTGTAATGTGAATTCGAATTAAAAACTTGATCTCAAGATCGCGCACTGAAAGAAAAGTTGTGAGGTAAAACATATCAACTGCCGTGAACCAGCTCGTACTTTTAGAAATCTAAAAAAATGTGGTTCAGGTGTGGTCGCATTAAATGAAATATTTATTGAAATGCAAAGATATTTTTAATCTGTTATTATTCTCTGTTGAATTCATCCGCATAGATTACAATAAATTCAAACGATCCACATATGTGTATGTCATTTTTTGACGGAGTGTTTTGCTCCAAAATGTACCTCGAAGTCGTCCGCTGCAGTTTTCTCCAATGTTTTATCAGGGTGCTGATACTCGTTAGGAAGAATAACTATAGTTTTGTTTTCTCGGCGACGTTCGGCTGGTAGAAAAATAGATAAAGTAGGTAAACTCTGATATTAGGTCAAAGCAAGGAATTTATGGGAAACCCCCAAAAGGGTAGCTTCAGACGAGTCGCAAGCAGGTCGTAAGCTCGCGCAGTGGGGTCCGAGGCGAGTGCGACAAACGCATGCCCAAACGCGTAGACGTGACGTATAGGAAGCCTTCAGCGCTGAATCAGATCCTACGTCATATATGTATGAATGAATTTTATCGCGCGACCATACGGGTACAAACTTCAAGGATCAACTATGTGGTGACCGCACAGGATAAGATTGGTAATCTAAGCGGACAAAACCGTCAATTTTTAATGCTTGGGCATGAGTATTTACAAAAGTTATATTAAACATAAAATAAAACTACACTTGCAAGTAGATTTGAGAAAGTAAAGAGCCGGTAGCGAAAAAGTGAAACGGCAATTATACCAGAATTTCTACCACAAATACGTATATTAATTGTATTCAATAGTCAAATATTGATAACTTCGAAATTTATTCTTCGTCCGTTAGCTGGCGATATCGCAATTATTTTATACCTATAATATAACACAGTCAATAATTCAAACATAAGAATAAATAAAGAAAAAAAAGTGATGGATATTAAAAACCTCGGGCTGATAAGAAATATTATTTTTAACGCTCCGTGATTTTATTTATGGTACAGTTTACTTAACTTTCGGAATAGAATATACAAGTTATATCCTTTATTCCTAATTCTCTAGAACAAACGGGAGCCAAAGGTTTGAATATATTGAAATTTCAAAAACAGAATACAATTATAGGCACAACCTAGACTATATTGTGGTCTTCCCGATTTATTATTTTCGAAACACATGAAATTACAAGAAAATATGTTGGACGAAATATTCTCCCTATGGATAATCGCGAGAGATCATATATGATAGGTCTTTCAGACGTCTCAGAATAAAGTACCATATTCCGATGCCGCAATAACGAGATATAATGGCATTTCGAAGCACACAAGATAGCCGGACTCCAATAATATTGTTCGCTGTTTGTAATTTTATACGCAATAGGACATAATCGCTATTGAATTATTCATATTATTGAGACACTATACATATAGCACAATATCTTCAGAACCAGGTCCAATGAAAAAAAAATCTCGATAACCGTAACAATTTCCCTCCAATCGATCTGAGCAATTTTTCTGCGAAACGTTTTAGTGTAATTCCATATTCGTTTTGAAAATAATCACACCGGGATAGACTCAGATGGGACCACCCCGTATATCTAGGTGTATATCTAGGGATACTCACAATCAGAGTTGAGTCTCATCAAAGGTTGAATTCGGGTGGGTCTTTGCCGTGTTATAATAGCCACATCGAAAAACTGACTTTGGCAAGACTCAATCTTCTGTAATATCTAGGTAGTTGAACTCTTCAACTGCGCAGCGCAACTCCGGCCCGAAGTACTGAGATTCGAATATATATATGCATGATAATTATGTGTTTTCAAAGATATCGGGAATCATTCGACAAAAATACAAATCTTTTGATGGATTTGATACAAATTCAGCAGAATGATGTACATAATCGTATATATGGAGGTATATATATACATGTATATATGTTATCGCTCGTACCCCTCGAACAATTTTCATTACATATATACATGTATATATATCATACTTATAATATTATATATGCTATATTAATAACTCATTGTATTTATAATATATCATATATATATATAATTACTTTTAATAATATAATATATATATGTATATAATGATAGCATTATACAGATAATGGAAGACGTGGCAGCATCCGCGGATGCCTTAAAAGTAATTTATTCGTTACGCTCGATACTTAACAGTTTCTCTCACACTTCAATTCGTTATACATATTATTATATATATATATTACCTCTACACTCTTGCAGCACATTCGATTTATCGTATCTTATATCATTCACACTCGTCCTTTCAGCGCACTTTAGTCAGACTATACAGCATTGAGAATTAGTGTCAAGCGTCAAAAGTCTTATAGGTATAAGTTGATTTTCTTTATATTCTTAATACTAATAGTAATAGCTGTAATAATAACAACAGTAATAACATAATAATATTAAACGACGTTAAAATAATCAATAATCAATTATTGTACATGATATAGGTATATTATATAGTTACATAGTCCAGATAATGGGATAATATTAAATAATGGCAATAATATATTTTTCTATACAGGGTTCAACAGAATCGCCTCCTATCCTCGGGCAGTTGTATGTCTTTGGTAACTTGTCGCACCCTCGAATCTTCGGCTCATTCACCTTTATGGGTATTATTACCCAAAGACTATTATGTATAGGTACATACATCCGCCGGCGAAGTATGGATAATTATTCTGGTGAACCGTGTAGATTTGTATAATATATATGTATATGTTGAACATTCGCTACTTATACAAGTTTTCCTTATTATCAGTATAAATTCTAAATTCCGTATTGTCTGTATAATAGGTAATTTAATATACTTTCGCATAATAACAATAATATATGCATAAATATAATGATAATAATAATAATAATAATAATAATAATAATATACTGGAGTGATATACATATATGTATATTATATACGCGTTATATTGTATACCTATGTGTATAATTGAGTCGCTTTGAGCAACGGTTCCATTACTATAATCAATGAAGTCTGAAGACCTAAAAACTGGGCGAAGCAGAACCCTTTAGCAATATATCGTTGAATCAATTGAGACGATTGGGGGGGGGGGGGGGGGGCCTAAAGAGTTGATTTGTTTAAAAGATATGTTATTTTCAAATATATGTATTTTCATGTTTTATCCATAGGTATATTGCAATACTTATATATGTGTATATAGGTATATTTAATGTATATCGTGACGATCCATAATGGTCCAGGTGGATCCGAAGAAGTAAACGCTTTCGCAAGTTCATTTTTCGTGAATCGAATCTTTTCAAGGATATCTAAAAAAAATATATAATAAAAAAAGAGAAGAGAAAAAAAAAAAAAAGAAAAGAAATGTCTCTTACAGTTCATTACAAGTACCTATAGGTATATATCTTTGAGCAAATGTAATTCGTTACAATTGAGCTGTGCATAAAAGCATTTACTTCTTTTCAACCACACGGCCGGAGTCTAAATACTGTTCGTTCGAATACTGCGACGGAGGTGGGCGCGCAATTCCTATATACGCATATACATACCTATATATGTATTATATACAAGGTACTGGGCACCCTAGTTTTTTGATCTTTATTTCAGATATATATTTTTGAACGAAGGAAGTTATGACGTGATCTTTCTAAAGTAGATATATAAATGTTGCGCGGTTTCGAGAAGGAGAAGACTTGAAGCTGACGATGTGATCGAGGGATGTTCAACGGTACCTGTATAGGTAGAATTATTACGTATACTGTTCCGACGACTCCGTTACGATTTATTGAAACTTTTGTACTACAAGAGCGCACGGAGCAAGTTGATCGCGTTCTAGTTATTATCTCATCCTCCTGACCGTTGTATTTTGCCTGCGCGGCCTGGGGGACGTCGGTCGAATAAAACCCACCCTACTCTACTCTATAACTTCTGAAATTCTAACTCCATTCGTTTCCGAAATATATTCATCTGGGAGATATTGAAATGGGACACCACGGTGTTTGCCTAGCCTGTGCCATAGGTCGCGGAATAGTTTGGCAAGTTCACGGGCACCGGAAAAACTCAAAAATGATTCTATATGTATACATTACATAGGTATATGTATACTATTTTATACCTGTACATCATACATACGTCACCAATTGTCTTACAAGTGGCAAGTTTGCAAGTTGCGTGTGTCAAATCCGTACGAACAGGATGTCCCACTGGTCCGCGGGCCATATTTGGGATTTATACAGGGAGGTCGCGTGGATGGGCCACATTTCCCGTACAAAACGCTGGGTTCGAGATTATAATTTATTTTTTGTTTTTGTTAAACGCTCGTTTCTTGGACCATGGAAACGAGCGTTTAACAAAAACAAGGGAGAGATCATAGTCTCGAACCTAGCGTTTTGTACGGACTATGTGGCCTATCCAGGCGACCTCCCTGTATATGCTAATTGTGAACATGACTAATTCCCGTATCTCGAATGTTCAAATGGGATTCGCGTGTTAATGCGTGGGTATCCATGGCCCAATCACTTGATGCCACACACATTATAACATTTGAGCATATGGGTAGATACAATAATATGAAATAGTACATTCAGAAATGTCGCCCAGTTTCTAACTTTGGCGTACCATATACACGTTTTGGGTCCAGTCACCTGCAGTTTTTGAAAAAGCGCTAATCGTGATAAAAGAGCAAACAAATTTCTTTTTTTATCAATAAGAGTGTCACTCGAGATCATGGTATTTTCTCAAACGAAGGTAGCGAT
This sequence comes from Macrophya alboannulata, assembly GCA_949628255.1. NCBI lineage: Eukaryota > Metazoa > Arthropoda > Insecta > Hymenoptera > Tenthredinidae > Macrophya > Macrophya alboannulata. The sequence goes on along the minus strand of OX451207.1, from coordinate 220,020 downwards.
CAAGTCGTAGACTATTTGATTCAACTTGATCGCTTATACCTTCGTTTAAGAAAATTTCTTTTTTCCTTCCCTTCGAATTTGTTGCATCAAAACTATTGTCCGAGCACATGGTCATATAATCAACTAACACAATATGAGTCCCGCGGGGTCCACATAATTTTACTCGTCATATATGTATATAGGTATACAATTGACTCGGTGAATAATTTGCATGGGAAAATGCTACCCATGATACCCACGGTGCCCGCGCGATAAAAACATTTTACAAATTCATATATGGTAGGTTTGCTCGCTTATTAACGTTTCGGTAAATCTCGGGAAAGATCACTGGGCAAAAGCTCTGGCTAATAGTGAGCTGGTACTTATGCTATTGCAGAGTATAATCTCCGAGTGAGTCCCTAGCAAAAGTGCTCAATTGAACAAACCTAATGTGTAATCGCGTATTCCATTTTACCGGCGTAATTATAATATAATCTTATACTTCTCGACCAATACCGATCATTTGCACTATAGCCAATTGTATTATTCTCGAGTCCCATAAAATTCTTTCGGTAATCATACAGGATTTCGCAAATTTAAACACCCATAGCCGCGTTTCGATGTACCTATATACATACAAGCATATCCTTGTCTCTGATATATACGACGTGTATCAGAATGGATATGAATATACAACTATAACACGTCAGAGCGATGGTATATGGTATCGTCTCCTATCCGCTGATGTCGGTTCATAGGATATTGCACGCAGCTATACAGATGTCTCTACGATTTTTCAACACCGCGGTTAGTTCGAAATTTAGAACAATACCTACTACGATAATTTTATACAATTCAAAATATTAAATGATAGGTATTTGGGGACAAGTTTCTGTTGAATCTGATCGGCTCTTTCCAAGATATCTATTGATCAATTTCGATTTTATTTTTTAATGGAACCCTTTGGTAAATTTTTTTCTCCGATTTCGTAGCTATTGGATTAGGAAAAATTCAGTTGGGTATATATGTATAGAGATTAAAGCTCGCGTATCTAGTAAATTCAGATCAATCGGTGAATATAGATCAATTATGAAATGTTTGGTTCAAATATTCTTGTACTTATTATCAGTTATTGCAGGATGAAGAAAAAAAACCGTCAAACGAATTCGATTCAATTAACGAACAAAATCGATCTTGAGATTCTGATATTGATGAAAATGAAAAGCATGCTAATTTCTGTCTGATGATATTCAATGTTGTGAATTGTAAGACTTTGTTGATATTTCAAACGTGATTTAAAGCGTTGGAAAATTTTGGCGACTGACCAGCTGGGATACTCTGTTAAACGTATATCATTTTCATATCCATATGTTATAACAATGATATACAATTGTGACACGACTAATTTCTAAACACTTAACATAATTATCTACAACAAAATTTATCAAGTTTTTACCAGCAAACTTGCGGCGATTTTAGCTTCAATCCATGCACGTACGGAATACTTTTGGCCATTAATTTATTGTCTAGTATGTACACCATTTATTCATTTATTTATTTATTTATTTATTTAATTAATTAATTATTTATTTATTTGTTCATTTATTTTATTATCATTCATGTTTATTTATACGATATACCTGTAGCGGATAGAGGTGATATTATAGGATCGCAGATATCGGACGACTATATTTATCGTCGTTGCAGAACGATATATAGAGCCAGGATTCGATCGTGGCCCGTCTACTATATGTATACCTATGTATATACCTATATTAATATACCGCCGCCGAAACAAAATCTCAGCGCGGTGACCGCGATCACCTCTCTCGAGATTTGAATCCAAATTATTCCGTTCTGTAATAAATATTGTCTAATTCCTTTATTTCTGGGATATACATATAATATATATGTATTATATGTATATGTAGGAACCATGCGCGTGAATTCACTCGCATGCCAGAAAAATTATTGCAGGTTCTTATTGACCTTCATAATACTATATTACCATACCTATAATACATAAATTGTATTATTGTATATGTTATCCCATAAAGGAACCAGTCCAAAAATCAACGTTTACCACGACAGCCGTCCGGGAATAACGCGTATTGTTCGAAACTAGAATTATCATTGAGCTTTAAAACCGAAACCGTTAACATGAGATTCGGGATTTGGAGCATTTCTTTCTGAAAAATTGCACAATACAATAAAATGCCTTCACTTGCCGGACCGTTGGTGGTCTATTATACCTATACATAATTATTTATCATATTAAATGTATCAGCAGTATACGCGCCTATACCACTGCAGCAGTTTAGTCTATTATTATAAATTGTGAAAATCAGCAGAGATTTCACCATCAAATTGTGAATCCATATAACTGATATTTACAAACCTGAAACAATTCGTATAAACTTTACAGGACATACAATTACGCTTTCATTAATCCCACTGCACATTCTGTACACGCGCGTATACATATACCTATAATACGATACGGTGTTGGTAAATCAATACGGCAATAGATATATAATAATAATAATAATAATAATAATAATAATAATAATAATAATGATAATAATAATAATAATAATAATAATAATAATAATAATAATAATAATAATGATAATAATAATAATAATAATAATAATAATAATAATAATAATAATTATAACGATAATAATAATGATAATGGTAATAATAATAATAATAACGATAATAATAATGATAATGGTAATAATGTAATGATAACAACAACAATAATCATAATAATATAGTAATAAAAGATGATGATTACGATGATGATGATATAACAATATCGCGTGTTTATATATGTATGTATAGATATGTTTATTGTCCTATTATAGGATATGTCAAAGGTATGTAGAGTGATTCAAGAGTTTCCGTATATATTCCAATTGATATGTCGCGATATGATTTGTCAAAGATTATATATAGGTATATATATATATATATATATATATATATATATATATATATATATATATATATATATATATATATATATATATATATATATATATATATCTGCTGCAGCTTTTTCTTTTTTCGATGGATGAATTATCAATTAGCCGGTATAACGACATACCTATAATGTATGTATATACATACGTACATACGGAAATGTGAACGGATTATCCCGTATTAATTCCGAGATACAATATATACATATATTATATATATATATATATATATATCTATATATGTGTAGAGCTCTTGAAACAACATATCCATGTCGAGTATTCATCTAACAACAGCAAAACTTCAAAGAAATCACATACATATATACGTATATGTATAAAACAGAATTTTTTTTTTCTTTCTTTTTTTTTTTTCAAACTCCTGCCCGATACCACACAATTATAATATTATTTATATATTATATATTATGTAGTATATATACCGCTAGATATATCAACGTATAATAAATATCGCTAATCCAAATTGATCCGAACGAGCTTGACGAATCGTAGACAATAATTGCTGTCGATGAAGAAATGTTTTTTTTTTTTTCTTTTTTTTTTTCAATTAGACCGTATACGCATAATTATGTTTATATGCAAACGAAAAACGTAGCTGGTGATAAGATGTAACCTATAATACCTATACCTACAGTATTTTGTATGTTTCGCATATAACCGTATTAATTTATAACTGCACCGATAATTAGGAGTATTGCAACGGCAGTTGATATCGCGCGTACGGCCGAATTAAAAAAGAAAAAAAAAAAAAAAATTGTTCATTCAATAATCGAGTCATATATGTCATTCGGAACTTGGCCCTTTGGAGTATTATTTCCTCTCCACGTTCCCCGCATATATATCGCACTTATATAGTATATTCAATATTATAAATATACTCACTGCCCGCGCGCGTACAGCCGTAACTTTTATACCGATAATAATCGCAAGTATATACCTATATGTATACCGTATATGTATACTATATACTTATACATATATAGTAGGTATACAACTGCACTCGGAGGGGTGAAATATATCCGTATATATGGTGAGAATTAGTGACGTAATATGCGGTTGATCGATGCATAAGTCCGTGTCGGCGGTTGTATATTATAATATATGTAATATATGCTATATTATTTATTGTATATTCTTCTTCTCCCAAATCGAGTACGCTAAAAATTGTATTAAAAATTATAGGAAAATCACGTAAAGTGTAACGGAACCATAATAGCAACGATCGCAGTAACGCCCAGTGCCGGTACGCTGACGCTGAGATGGCTCGACCCTCCGCACTGTTTGATTTCCATCTCCTCTGGGTGATAATTTATACATTTCGGTGGTCTTCGTCGATAGAGCCGTTCTCTCCGTGCCGTACACGCCCCAGGCTCGGACAGTGCCTCCATAGGCTCGATACTTAGCTGCTTGCTACCGCAGGGGCATAAAGTGTCGACCACCAATAGTATTAAATTCGTATGTTGAATCTTCTGCACGCTGAACGGCCTGGAAGAACGAAAAACGATCTGTGCCAATTATTCTTATAATACCATTGAACAAGCTGTTTTGTCACGATATTTATATGTAGATATATATTGGATACCCATTTTAATCATATTCATATTCGTACATTGGTATACCTGTACGTGGTGGGGTGATAAAAATCAATTTCGGGCTTATCCTGTCTAAATAATGATGATGAAGTGATGTTTTTTTTTTTTTTTTTTTTTTTGAATCCCTGGGATTTCATAACCGCGAAACAATTATAAGCTTTCCTTTACCCTTTACAGCTTAGCTATAATGTACCCATCGGAAAAATAGCGTGCGGAATATGCGTCGAGAAAGAATGATAAAAAAACAATCATAAAGTACCTTTCACATCCGGTCACGTGGCAGTTGGTTAACTTTCCCTTGAGCGGATTACTCTGTCCGCTGGTATTCAATCGTTCAGGTTGCAGGATGTACAGGTCGGTCTTCTTTTCGCAAGCGCGGATCTTCCGTCCCCCAGAATAACTTGCACGTGTCGCGTGGGTTGCCGGGGGTACCGCCGGGGCTGGAGCCGGTGCAGGTGCCGCAGCCGGAGGCGCCGGGAGTTCCTCAGTCTCGGGTGCGGACTCCTCGGTGTTATCAGGCGGATACGACTCATAGTGATTTGTCTCATAGTCGTCCGTGTAGGCGAGCTCGTCTGTGAGAATTTATCGCTTGTAAGACTCTGATACACAGTATAGCTACGTATTGTTATAAAGGTACGTTCCACCCGGTATACGCGATGCAAGATCATCTAGTCTTTATTGAATATATATGACTGTCGTTGCCGCTTTGTCGACGGAATATTTAGTAACAAGAGACTTGCTAAAGAAACCTTGAATATAAGAAGTTGTAAATAAAAAGATAAACCTAAACCTGACTCGTTATTTCTGCCAAACTTTATACATTGGCGTCAGAAGTGGGATATGATATGTACAATACACAGCGTGACTAGCTATCCCGGAGCTGTTGATCGCCGTAAAAGACACCGCATCTAATGTTATACTTTATTCTTCAATTAAACAGCGATCACAGAAAAGCCTAGGTTGCGTCGAGCAAATAGGCAAAGCCGCAAGGTTATTAAAGTCTACGATATTCTAAACTCGTCGCGAACGGCTGCGGAGTAAGTAGCTGAAACCGTGATGCGCAGACGCTGTATGTACAAGTAGTGGCAGCTTCCGTGATCAGACGAATATTAAAGTCTGCAGTAGGCTAGCTTGCTACGGTTCGGCCGTCGAGCAAGTAGACAGTGCGGCGTTTAGCCAGACGCACGAGTAGTCGATGCCCTCCATGTTCGGCCGTCGCACAAGTAGTCGGAGCGTATTCGCGGTCAGACGTGAGTCGTTCGCCCAGTAATTTTAACGACGAAAAACCGGATAAAATTGAACACATATTAAAGAGCCGTTAAGTTTAGCTTATATTGTCAGTGATCGCCGTCAAAGAGTAAATCACGCATAATTATGATGAAAAAAACACCTCATTTGGTCACGTTTTCAAGGAGTTATGAATTTTCGAAAAAAAAAAAAAAAAAAAATTCGAAAATTCATATCTCAAGAACAGATGAACGAAAAAAATCGTGAAAGCTCCTCTCATTAGGTGTAATCACCCATGAAAATTTCGATTAAATCAAAAATTCGCATTATTATTCCGATACGTTCTGACAGAGAATGTCCCATATGCAAAGAATGATGAACACGTGATGAATAATGAATACGAAGGCTTGTTAAATACCATCAGTCTCCGTTTCCTCAGCGCAGGTCCAGGTTGGTCCCCATAGTTCTTGGAAGTTTAATTTTACGGTGAAACTCCACAGCAAACCACCAATCGAAGCCAATGTCTTGATAATAGAATTCGAGACTGTCTTTACGGCGGCCGAGTAATGCGACCGCTGAGGGAGGCAGGCTCCCTGATAATCGACGACGGTTACTTTTCTGTTTCAATCACATAATTAAAACGGACATTATGCCAATTATCTTATGTAGATACCGTATTTGGGCGCACCTAAGTGCACTTATCGTTTTAATCATAAGATCCAGAAATACTGCACCGAGCTGTATTAATTGTACACAAAATTCGCAGACCTGCAGGAATCGAATATCAGATAATCCGGGCCGCAGGTATATACTGCGCAAACCCGCTGATGGAAAAGTTGTCTAAGTTTATCAATTTCAGACGATGTTCATAATGCCAAACTTCTTCACACATTTAATAACTATCTGTATATAACAGTGCAGTGTATGTACATAGTTATATATAGACTTATAGAAGATATAATATCACTTTTTTTCTCTGAGTAAAGTACGGTTAACTTTTTCAGAACCTTTTCAAAGTAATTGCATTAATTCTTGTGCGGTATACAGGTGCGTGAGAATGGTCGTGAGTAAAAGTTTTTTCAAGAATTTATCCTGCTCCAGTTGCGCAGGCCAAGAGTTTTGTAGATAAATATTTGCGGGCGAAATTTTATAGAACCGTTTTCAAATTTGATATCAATACGATAAGCCGATGCACAGAATTCACGCCGAGGTGTATTTCCATGGCACGATAGTTATAGTATAAAGTTATAATCACCTATAAATTCTGTCTTGGACCAAAGAGTCCATGATAGTTCCGTCAATTTCCCCAAAAAATTTCCCAGTGTGCTCGTCCCTTTCACTGATGATGATAAATCCCCCGTTGTCCAGGATATAACAGTCTAATTCTTCTGATGCACAAGTTTTCTTGCATCCCGTCATTGCGGTACACTATATCGAACCGTTCATTCTTTACCTCTGTATTATACTTATACTCTTCATATACTAGCCATTATGAATTGCAATTGAATAACAATTCGATATTGCAAAACACTGAACAAGAAAATCTGCGAGTATTCAAGTAGACAAAATTCACCATCATTATTCTAACAAACACTCACCGTCGATGTAATATTCTTGAAATGGGACGACAGCGACGAATGCTGAAATTGTAGTCCGACAACTGCTGCAGGAGCCCTGTGCCCTTTTCGTTCAACGAATACGGCGTGCGTTGCCGTTACCAATGATTTCCCGCTATCGGCTGTCGGATAGACACAATGTCTCCATTATAAAAGTTTTCAGTTTTTAATCAAGATTTTCACTTCACATTATATACCGCAGGATTATTTGTCACAAATCGACAACGGGACCCTCAAGATATTCTTCGGCAGCTGATCGTATCTCTCGTACAGAGAAATTACGTGTAATAAAAGCAGCGGACAAGTTTTATTGACCAAAGAATTAGGTTCTAATCGTAAGTTTTTTCATTTGTTATAGCTACCCTCTGATTTTGAATTATAGCTAGCCAGCTTATTATAGGCTACGTAGTTTTATATCGCGATCGGCACCGGTGTTGGTATAATGGTATACTACCTAAATAGAAAACGGATCGACTTACCCGCGTCAAACGGTACGCTGAACACAAAACTTTCTGGTTCAACGGAATGCTGATCAACGGCTCGCTTATACCAGGATGAGTCCATGGCCCTTCTGTGGGCGTCGGCAAAGTGTCTGCGAGTCAACAAGGAATGATTATTTATATTTATGCTAATCGGTTGACAGTGAAGAAAGATTTTATGTCGTCGTGTAATAAATTCGCGAATAAATTCTCATTTTCAAAATATGCTGTAATAACTCGATGAGAAAAAATCGATACAAATCATTTCAATTAAGAAAATTTTGAAGGTTGAAATTTCAGATTTCAGGCTACAATAAATGGCTATCTCGAGAATACTCTGCGATTTTTTGAACGCTCCACAAAGAACTTTGAAAAACTTGGTTTTCTCTGCGTTTCACAACTCTGCTTTCGAACCTACGCCACGAGGTCAGAGATGACCGTAGAAAAAATTAAAAAAAAAAAAAACATTTTGAATATGAAATTTCAACCCTCAAAATGCTTTTTGAAATGATTTTTTTTCGACTATTGTTCATTGAGTTGGTACATTTTCAGCATAGGCATTTTTTCGCTACGAGTACCTAGTGCGCCCTTAATTTTGTTGCTGAGTGTATAGAACGTCGACTGTAACCGTACAAGCAAAACGTTATACCTAGGCATGTATATAATTTTTTTTTGTCAAGAAGCATAAAATCCGAGCTTTAATATATCTATAGTCTTTAATGTAATTACGGTTCATCTGTCGCTTCGACCGGTTGATCGTCTTGAGGGGGGTGCTCGTGCCAACGAAGCAGTCCGCTACGGGTAGCGATAAAGCTGCGTGTCACCCCAAACATGCCTCTTCCTTGACTGCAAAATAAGACAATATTGTCAAGAGGTGTCCACGCCCTGTTATCCTCCCTATTCGATTATAAATCATCACCTTGCCTTCGTATGGGCATATGATGTTTACAGGCATAATTGTGCATCGCCATAATCAATACTTATTAATATCTTTAGATGGCGAAATGGTCAGGGGGCAGAGTGAAATTCATATTAACCGAGTCGTCTTCAACCATTGGCCCAGATATCAGACGGTCAACTCGACTCCACTCGTCTATTAGGATTCTGTGCATTTTGGAATGATCGGAAATGACTTTCCGGTAACATATTATTACAGTGTACTTATAGAGGACAATGATAAAGTACATGTTGAACCACAATATCGCCTTGAAAGTTTCCACAAACAATTGCGAATTTAGGTGCAAATCTGAAAATTGAATAGTCTACTATTTACACATGAATTCCTCGCAGCCAGATCAGGATAACAATTGTTATGCACATCAATAAAATTACCCAATACTTTGTCCTTGCATGTGCAGCTTGTCAAATGATTAATATTCACAAATACAGTTATAATTGGTGTGTATAATTGATCAATATATCGCTAACGACAATCAACTGTCCGATATTGTAGTACTGACGCAGCTCTCGCACCGTTCCGTTATTCTTCGATCATACGAAACTAATTAACGGATCATTGATCGTCACCCGTTCTTTCACCTAATAGGTATAATGTAGACTTCAGGGTGACACCTATTTTCGTTTTGGTTTAAATCTTCGGCTCCGCAATGAAAGGCACCTACAAATGAGGATTTTGGGAAGCCTTTTCATGATCCCAGCCGTATCCTGCAGGGTTTTTTGGAGAAAATTTCAGATTTTTTAACGGATAATTATGGATGCGAGAGCAGAAAAAAAAAAATACAAAAATTTAAACAACACAAAACACTATGTTATTTGAACGGAAAATTCAATAGTCCGGTGGCACAATTGAATATTGAAATAAACGTTCTAGGCTCCAGGGATATTTTTTTCTATTTATTTCGAAACCCTTTATGCCCTCAGAGCGGAAGAATTTAAACCAATACGAAAATGAGTGTCATCGTAAAAAATAGTGAGCCATATTTGCAGGGAACCCTTATATGAACTATTACTCTACATAAATACATGTATGATAATTAATGTAGGTATAATATTACAGTATACGGATATGTCTTGAAAATAAGGGTGGTACTTTCGGACGGAGTTCGGAAGCTCAGAGGACAAACCAATTCTCAACTCAACGCTCGGGAATTAGTACAATATAATAATTAGAAACGAATCTGATAGACATTTACACTCAATAACGTCATAAGTACTGAATAATTAACGAGAGAATATCAATTGATGCAATTAAATAATATCAATTGATATCAATCGTTTCGTGGTCTGGCCAACTGATATTTACATGTATCCATATTATACATAAACATATCGTTAGCTATATAGAAAAGTCACGTAAGTAACTACCAAAAAGTACATTTTGTCGTAAAAACCATGACGTATCTCCAGAAAATAGTTATGTGATTATTACTCAAATTTTCAAAACGTGGAAATGTTGGTAGTCACGTGACTTTTCCATTTAGCTAACGATATATCTGTTAAATATTTGTATGGGTTGTCCTCTGCACGTCACGTCTCGTTATACGTTCTGTAGATTCTTATAAGTCTAATAAGCGCTTAGATGCAGGCACTTTCATTTCTATACGAATGTGGTATACATATACCTAAAATATAACGATTTTCTTTTTTCTTTTTTTTTTTTTTTCTTCACCAATTAGTACATATGCATATAGAGTTATTAAGTATAAAAGGTAGGTGCAAATGGGTGTCGAACAAGTCTTAATCATATAATCGTGTATAATGAATTACCTGTGCAGTAGAGCCATCAGTATGGCAATTGGGCTAGCGGTGGAGACACAGATAAAAATGTAATAATAATAATAATAATAATAATAATAATAATAATAATAATAGCAAAAATAATGACAATAAAAATAATAACGATGTATTAATAATAATAATACTATACAATGATGATGATAACGACGATAGCACCTACAACAACGAATATTCCAAAGAAAAAAAAAAAGAAAAAATGATTTTTAAATTATAATTTATATAAACATGGATATAGTATATCAGTGTGGTGCATTGTGCGCAGCAGTGCATTTCAAAAGCTATCAAAAAATACAGTTCGTCAAATTTCGTGCTCGTTTTATTTTTTTATAGGTATAATAGATTTTAGTTTTATTATTAAAATTTATTATTTGTCGCGCCGTTAAGGAAATTGTTAATTGACTCCGGAGTCGGACTGCTTAACAGTTGACGCAATTACCGTTATTGTATGTTATAGGCATTCCGCATTGCGAGTCAAGTTAAAATTTTTATGAACGATTTAAGTGATATAACGTGAAGAAGGATGCTGATCCGAGCGGATTTTTTGTCATCATTCTAACCCGACTCGGAGCAGCGATCCTTTGTCAATCTAGGTAAATGGATATTGGAATATATCGAGGGCTAAAAAGGTCGAAGGGTGTAGTCTACAAAAAAACTCGAGTCATTATGCCGTAAGGGCGTACCTATACCTACTTGAGCCGCAGTTGTATCGTTACGAAAATTACAAAATGATTTTGGACGCCACTCTAGCCGGATGGTTTTAAATTTTCGTCCCGTGGACGTTATCCGTTGAATTTTCAAATGAATTCATATTACAGCGGCGTTGTCAAAGGTAAGAAGAAAAAAAAAACAGAAGATTCAGGCTTTTCGCCGATTTAATCCTTTATAGGCCTCGATATATTTATAATTCATTATACGAATCATTGTCCGTCAAACGGGACGAAATTGACAAAAGACTTCGCACTTGATACCCCCGATAAGCAAATTGAGAATGCTGAAAAACGAAAACGGAGTTCCCTAACGTTTGTACTAATTGCCTCGATATACAGGGTGAGTCACGAGAAACTCCGAGAATGGGAGGAGCTTGATCGATGAATTAGGCCCTGCAGCTCGATACCCCGTGCTCGTAATTTAAATTTTCAAACAGCATTCTCTAGCTTATGAAATCTACCACAACTTTTGTCTCTTGTTAATTTCTGTGAGATGATTTTTCATCGAGCTGCAGGGCTTAATTCATCGGCCAAGCTCCTCTCATTCTCGGAGTTTCTCGTGACTCACTCTGTATAGCTACCGTGTGAACCAGAATAATCGGGGCATGGATAACATAGATGATTGAAAAAGGTACAATCTTTGAATAATAATTTTGGACTATACCGGCCGCTGTAGTGGGGCGAAATAGAACCGCTGATTCCGAGTATAAAACAATTATAATCTTCGAGATCTTGCTTCCGTCAGGTTCCTCCTGGTGATAATAAAAAATAAGATTTCCAATTCCGATTGGAGATTTAATTTGGATAATATAAGACGTTAACCGTTTCAGTTTGTCTCGTTCTCACAGAGCTTTTAATTATAGGTATAATAGCGTTTCATTTAGCTGTGTCCCGCTTGGCATGTAATGACTCATACATATACTTATTATATACGATTGGATGAAAAATGTCTATTATACCGCGTGCCGGTGCATTAGGTGCTTGAATATTTTCGTGAGTTTAAAAAATATGCGGCATCGATATAATGGCAAATAACCGTTGACGTACCTTTGCTTGTCATCTTTATGCATAGAGTGTGTACTTCTCCTGTCAAATCCATCGGTTACCACAGCATCCAGCACCAACGACTGGACCAACGCCTTGTCACCTGAAACCGAATTGGAAATTCGCACAGAGTATAGTGCCGGCTCAGAACCTGAACATATGATGCGTATAACAGTGAGAAAATATCCAGAAATATGTCTACTTACAGTAGTACGAGTCCTTGTCCGGCTTGCTCGCTTGTCTATTATGCGAGCTGTGGCTTCTGGGTCTCAATGACATCCATTTCCAGCCAGGTCGACGGGTTCGGTCTAGAAAATGAAAAACCCTCTCTTCGGGGCTAGCGAACCATTTGTCTGACCCTGAATTATACTCGCAGTAAACCCAGTCAGGGTGTACCTTCCAGTTGTTACCCTTGAAGAAGTCGGTAACTGAAAGGTTCGATAAATACTTTTTGTTATACACCATAATTTGACGAGGTAGTATAAACGTGATAGCTATTGGAATTTAATTTCCAGTCTTTGGAACTAGAAATAGGCATGTGTAGTTCGGGTAATTTAGGAACTTAATTCACGGTTTTAATCTCACCGTTAAATTTGGCATGCTTTATCTCCTGCTCTGCGAGGAGCTCGTACATCCCGTATCCCTCTGGCAGAGCCAGGCCCAAAGAGAACGGCGTCCCCTCGATCGAGATGTAGAAATACTTGTGCCTTCTCAACGTCACCCTCCTCTGTAATTCAAGAAGATGAAGACCACCCGGTAAAGATACAAATGTATACCTATATGTATACGTAGTACACGCATGTCTTGTATCATATCGGCCCGGAAATTTGCCGCTCGAATAAGTATATAGCTGGCACTTACCATATCGTCGTAGTGAATTTTGACGGCGAATTCGGCCTCCCCCTCTTTCTGATCAATCATATCGTGCCTCAGCTGGAATAGCGAAGAGAATATAGTATATTAGGGTGGTCCTTAAAAGGGTGATTTTTCACATTTTCAAGGTCCACCTCTCAATCGGTTTCAAATATTGGAAAAAAAAAAAAATGCCTGTCAAGTTTGAGGCCTCAATATTCCCAAAGCGACCAAAATTTCAAATGAAAAATTATGTGCTTCGACTGTATGAAAATTGTTATCTCACGCAATAATTGATCGAAAATTCTGAAACTTGGCATAGTTGGTGCCAACAACAATTGGAGGTACAAAAAGGAATTTTTTTTTCTGTTTTTGTTTTTTGTTTTTTCGAAAATAAATTACTTACTTATTGCGAGAGACGTTCAAAATTTGGAAATTCATTTTCGAAAACAAAAGAACAAAATAAATAAATAAAAACAAAGGACCTTTATGTACCTCTTTTTGGTGACAAAAACTATGCCAAGTTTCAGAATTTTTGATCAATTAGTACGTGGGATAACAATTTTCATACAATCGCGATGCACAAAAAAATATGTATTTTGGATTCTAACCTTTGATCGCTTTGGGGCACGTGTTAATATTAACATTAAGGGCTCGATCTTTATAAGCATTTTTTTTAAATATATTTGGGACCAATTGAGAGGAAGGTGGACTTTGAAAAATTGAAAATTTACCCTTTTAAGGACCATTCTAGTACAATATACTTTCAGTCAGGTGGAAGACATTGAGACATCCATATGCACTAGGTAATTCGTAAGTATAAACCGTATGGTGTGGTATATATGAACGTAGCGAATGGATAACCGCAGGATATTAGAGAAGAAATGTCTGTTTACACAAAACGCGATCAAGAATCCGAAAATTGTAATATAATATACAAATAGGAGGTGAATAGGCTGCACGTGATCCAGCCATTAACCTTTCCAATTCCACCCTGGTCGTGCCTCTAATAGTATAATTTAGCCAAGAAACATAACGCCCCGTTTTACAACGGGCACGTGATTTACTAATTTAACTATAATTTCTCGACCATTGCTATCATACATCCGATATACCAAGACGTAGATGACCGACTCACTCAGGGGCTGTATACAATAATAATTACGTTTTCGAAACTATATGTTATAGAATGTTGGGCGTATACTCGACGATGAAATATATTTCCATACCTTATTCGCTGCAGACACACACACACACACATACCTTTAAATATATGCACTACATAGGATAATACATTTTGAGTATAATGAGAACTTACGTCCAAGAGAAGAGAGTTGTTTAGGGGATGGGAGGGTGCGTCGTATTCCGCCAGTTCAACTTCGGACAAATCCACGCTCACGTATTTCGGCCTTAATGTTTCCTCGTACTGAAGTGGATAAAGTGATAATTAGGGTTTAGTACGATTAGTAATTGCAGCCTAAGGGAGTGCGGGCAGCTGGCACGTATTAATACGCGATGTTCACTCCCGTCACGCGGGTCCACGTAGAAGTTTAGGTACTATATGATGTGTAAATATTCACAAGAACATTATGAAAAGGAACCCATTGGCAAGTGCGTTTATGGACGAGAGTTGTTTCACTTGTTAATCGTTTCAAATTTACTATACATATAGTATATGCGGTATGCATTATGTGATAATACCGTATACTGTTTATTGCAATGAGTATACAATCGTATAAATTATTGCATTTATAAATCACGCCGCAGACCTATCTTTTCAACAAAATATTCAACCTTATAGGTATGTTGGTTTAATTTGTAAACCATTCAACGTGTACGCGTTCTGTATAGATATCAATTTGCATCTACGAAATATAATAAATTAATTAACCAAGTCCAACTACTAAGTTGATTGAGTAACGGTTTAAAAAATAACGGTACATATAATAAGCTGATACAATGCACTCCACTTACATCGGTATTCCCTGGCTGCGTGTAAAAAAATTCACTTTCATTATAAGAATATTAACTCGACGAAGTTCCTACGCGAAAGATGAGGGTGATGATAAATATAATGACATCTCACCAGCGGTCGCAAATCTGGGTGATACAAGATCCGACCGTTGTTGTCGACAATGAAAGAGTAGCCATTAACGCCGAGCTGAGAACAACGAGATATCGTACATTATAGTAGAACATAATTCTGTGTCACATGTTATGTGTACAGGTATACCTATATCATATCATTTTATAGTAGCTGTACACGCAATTATAAAAGCGCAGTCATTCTAACAGCTATAACACAGAAATCGGAAACGGTGCTTAGGTGCACAGACCTGAATGCGTGTTTACGCTCTTCGCCATAGATATAGGTCCTGTATATGTATTTAATCTATACCTATACTCAACGCTTTACCTCCGTTTCAATTCCCAGCCTATATCCGTTAGCGGCAAAGCATGCATGTGACTGGTGAACGCGGGGTACACCTTAACTTATTGTTATCACGCGCAATCAACCTGCGTACACCTCGCTATACACGCGGGTGACATGGTCACGTCATGTCCTGTAGTTACGTGTCTGCACGTTTATAACAGGGTAGATATATTGTAGAATGGGAATTACAGCAAAATATTGTATACATTACGCGTACCTATAATAATGCTATCGCCATATCGATCGTCCCGAGTTAATTTGGACATTTATCATATAAAGCGACTATATAAGTATCATATGGGTATCAGTCAAATAATAAACTCATATATAGGTAATACCTTGTACGGTGGCACAAGTTTCTGGATTTGTTCAACCGGGACGTCCGTGCCGACGATTCCCAAAAGATTGGCAACCTTCACCTGAAACGGTATCATATCACCTATGTATCTTGGTATATATGTGTATGTACCCAGTGTAGTAGTACAGTGCAGGTATAATGTACACCAACCCACCCATCCTGCTATTGTTAACGGCATAGGCAATTAAAAGATTATTGCACATAACAGCATGCTTACCGTATGGTTCCGGCGGTCCAATATGGGTGCCGTCACGGACGTCATTAGCTGACCGTTTCTCTCCTCGCCGTATCTGTTGCTCTGCAATAAAAAAAAAAAAAACACACACACACACATTATTATGAAGTATAGGCAAGCCCGGAAGACGATAATCAGTATAATAAAATAATTTCTAACTGTTCTCGTTCAATGGCTTTTAAATGTTCTTGGCTCGTGATCATTAAACAATTCCTGTTTGGGGTCATAGGGGACGTCCGGGACACCCGCGGATTTTACTCTTATACCTGTATGATTTATCTGATGTGGCCTGGCGGTTGGAAACTTGACATGACGGTGATTTGCAGATGATTATATTCCATGAAGACCAGAAAGAAGATGAAAAATGATAATCGACCGAATAGACATCGTTTGTGTACCCTTAAAGTCCCCCAATGGGGTTTGACCAATGACAGGTCGAACCCATATCATATCCTAGCTATAATTAGTCTAATACCACACCACAGTTCTTTGTCGCGTCGTCGGATGAGCGAGAAAGACTTTGCTTATACGTACCTTTCCTCCAACGTAGACGGTTGTCCAGTGTATCGGATGGTCGTGTTGGTACAATACCATAGGTCTAGCCAATACCTTGATGTACTCGAAAACCTTCTCCTCAATTTCGTCCGCGTTTGAGACTCTGGCGTAAAAACCTGTAAATCATATTGAGGGATGGAAAGATTGATTTTGATCAATCTTGAACTTTATAGCTATATTACATTCGATGAGTCATGTATTACAGGTACAGGTCCTCGTAAAGTATCAAGTACGTATATTAGGGTGGTCCTTATTTTGGATATTTTTGATTTTTTTTCCACGATCCCCCTAAATCGGTTCTAAATAATTAAAAAGAAATTCCTGCCAAATCGGAGCTCGATATTTCAATTTTAACCTGGCCCCCCCGGCAATCAAAGTTTTAAACGGGAAAATACGTGTATTTTAGACTGTCAATTGTTTGAACATTTTTCCAACCTAGTGAAAATTGATATAAAAATTCGAGATTTGGCACAAATATTCCCCATAGTATAAGGTATAGTTGTAGAAGTATATCAAATTTTTTTTTTTCAATTTATTTATTTTTTTATGCATATCAAATTGATATTTATACAGATCATAACTCCAGAAATTACGGATGTAAAAATTTGATATACTACTTCAATTGTACCTTATACTATGAGGAATATTTGTGCCTAATCTCGAATTTTTATATTAATTTTCACTAGGTTGGAAAAATGTTCAAACAATTGACAGGCTAAAATACACGTATTTTCCCGTTTAAAACTTTGACTGCCGGGGGGCCAGGTTAAAATTGAAATATCGAGCTCCGATTTGGCAGGAATTTCTTTTTATTTATTTAGAACCGATTTAGGGGGATCGTGGAAAAAAAATCAAAAATATCTAAAATAAGGACCACCCTAACGTATATGTAATACGGTATATACACCATACGCCTATACGCACGCATATCTATAATTACAAATTATATTTGTAATCACGATGGGTACGTGAATAAACCAAATGATATAGGTATACGTATTAGTATACGTGTACGGCAGGTGTAACGTGATTTATCGAGCTCCGGCGCCTCACTGCTATATTGCATATATAGAATTGGAAGTACGGGACAACGACGACGACCGACGCGACGCGACGCGACGCCGGCTCCGCGGTTGGCTGCTAGCCCATAATTGATGGTCACGCACGAGCCGTGCAGGCGGAATATTGACTCTCGCCGCTAATCTGCTCTCGACTAACCGCCGATCCAATCAAATATGAATATCAGTCGGTAGAGAGAGACTGATTATCCATTACGTAGATCTATGCTATGATGTTTCAGATAAAACTAGGGCTATTTCTCTCTCATCTTTTCGACCTTCGAATCTATCGTTTATGGTATAACGACAAGATAAACACGCATGCTAAAATATCTGAACTTCGGCAAAAATTCGTAAGAAGTATAACACATCGTTTGAATGAAATTTGAAATGACACGATGACCCGAAGAAAAATAGAAAAAAAATCCTCTCTACGTTTGAAATTTCCTCCTTAGAGCGATTCAGTTTATTTTTATTTTTTCTACTCGATCATTTGGTCAAAAATTCGTCGAAACTGTTATAAAATGTGGAATCGACTTGTATTATAGTTGAACATCGAGTAACTTCTCAAACAACAATAAATATCACGTGAACCCACCTTTGTTGGCGCAGGCTGTTCCCCGTAGCTCGGGACTCTTGTCACCGCCAACGAGGTAGGTGAATATTCTCACAGGCATATGCGGCCAGTTGTACCTCTTTATAAGTTCCTTCGGTACTCCGTTTGTATCAGAAGTGATCATCATAATCGCCTGATTGCACTGGCTACCCTGGCTGGTTCTATTGTATTTGTGCAAAATTTCAAAGGCCGTGCTCAGGGCGGCCGACACGTTGGTCGTTCCCTCCGGCCTGGTAGCATCGAGGGCCGCCTTCAGTTCCCTAACGTTTTCAGGCGAAGCCTGCACCATGCTCTCCTTGAAACACTGCACCACCTCGTCGACGCCCTCGGCGTAACGATATACGTTTACGTAGTCGTCAGGGCCGAGGGTACCCAGGATGGCTTTGGCTGTAGCGATGGCAAGGTCGCGTCTTTTACCGGACATGTGGCTACCATTATCAACAAGGATCGCAAGGTCCTTGGAGCTCGTAGCTCCACCTACGAACCAACCGGAGTTACGGAAGTCGTAGACGTCGCGGACTACCGCCGAAGATCGTGATGGTGTGGACGTGGATTCTGGCGGCCAAGAAATCGCTGAAATTCATTCATAATTAGATATTGTACATTTCAATATCTTGGATCAGGCACTTTCCAAAGATGGTGTCACCGATTCCGACCGGTTCTGAAGCTGCGGTGGATTATAGTACCGGTACACAAATCACGATAAAAAGAAAACTGACATTTTAAATCCAAATTAATTTCCTCGTTGTGCAGGTTGCGGTATCCTTACTATACATGATACGAATAATACGACACGAAATTTTTCATAGTGCTATAATAGCTTTCCGCAATTTTCCGTGCGATCAGGCAAGACTTAGATTCGTACGAGTATGATGCCGCGCGCATGGTTATAATAACTTTCCAGAATTACACATTAGGAATCGGTTCATATAATAATATTCCACTTTAGCCAGAATTTTAGCTGTTTCCTTTACTTTACGCGGTTACCTGCGCTATCTATAAAGTTACATTCTACCCACGAATGAAAATAACAGTAATAATAACAATAATAACAAGATCGGCGACATTAACTTTGGAAAGTGGTGTCTATACCTCACGTGAAATGTCTCGATATAAATAGGGAGATATAGGTATGTATTTTATGTTTGTATTATTTGATATAGTCAGGTATAGGTACACGCGGTTACGAAGTCCCTCCACAGGCACTCTTACGCTAGAATCAACCCTCCCGTGGCGTAAAAATGCCCTGTATTACGTGATATATAGGTAGGTATGCAGGTAGTTATTACAGTATTATTATACCCACCAGGGAAACGGCGCAGGAAGCCAGAAGTTGCTCCAAAGTATTGCCAGGAGAGGGATGGATCGTTCTCGTAGTTGTTGATGAAAAGTGGATCCAGATGGTCGCTCCATTGAACACCAGCCGCGACGTCTGGGTCTTTAAATGAAAACGACAATGATAACGATGTATGTATGCATGCATGTATGTGTACATTGTACATATGTATGTGCAATTGCATGTATGTATACATACGTCTAGGTATACGTCGAATTTATTCGACAATATCAAAGCAATATGGCAAAGAATAGTTACCCGTGTCCTGGACGCCGGGTGGTAAGAGTACAGCGGATAGGCTGACGTTAACGGCTAAATGATCAAAGTGACGACTGGGGGTCAGTAGCATTTCTCGCGCCCCCGGCGCAATCTTTTTATCCTTCGTGAATAAATTCAGGCGATGGGAGGCGTAGTACTTAGGGGATGACTCGATGTCCCTTGGCGCCGATACGGCAGCCTGTTCAGCACTCTCCATTATCCGCTATAACATTTAAATAAAATTCGAGTCAATTGTACCTAACGTATGTACGCGATTTGTAACTCATTAGGCGTATAACCAGAGTATGGTGGAACAATTAGTTGGCGTGACCATTCGTTACAATACACCTAATCATTGCGGTCAGAGCATGCCGTAACAATTGAAACCGGTATTAAAGATGACCTACGGCAATTGCAACGGGTTATATTTTACCAGAAAAGAATGACCCATTGTCTGACAAACATTTGGCAATCGTCTCGATTCCTGGCGAAGTGATGATATCTAGGTATAGTATCGTCACGTCTTTCCACGATAGCCCCGGGGTTGGTAGAGGGAAATTAGTTGACTATAATCTCAGGCCGACGTAGGTCATTCAAATTGACACGTAGCTCTGAAATAATCGCAGCGGAGGTAAGAGCTTCAATCTTGAGAGACGAAGAGTAATCTCTATGAGATAGCTGTATAGTGCAATTACAGCGAACAACGATAGTCTAAGATTTTGCATCGCAGATATCGGAGCCACGACATTCTGCGCTACCCTGGGATGTACCCAATCTACAATAATAATCTGTATAGCCACTTCATTATAGTATGCATATAAGCATGGCTGCTGGCTGCAGGCACGTGTAGCGTATTCTGCTCTGACGTTGCGGTCATGTAGATTCCGAGGGTCAAGGTCATAGGTTGCGAGGAAGTCGTCGGGAATTGCTGAAAAAACACTAGAGCCCACCCCTCACCGTCGTCGTTCGCCGTTGTTGCCAGGCACGGGGTGAGAGTAGGTCTGCTTCAATCGTCAGAATCAAATAACATAGTAGCCAAGTTTCGTCGAAGCCATCCTACCGCTGTAGCAATCAATGATGGACGGACGTGCAGGATGGAACGGGACAGATATATAAGGGGATATACAGTTGCCGAAGATTGCGTTTAGTCAAAGTCTGTAATAATTCGGCCTGCTCCTCCCTTGGACTCTGACGAAGAAGTAAAAAATTTAGAGGTACTTCAGATAATTGCAGTTCATATCGGTCTCACAACACAGAAATTAATCTGCTGATTTTACAAAGCCCTTCTCATTAAGAATGGTAAGAGATCGAAAATTGCGGCTAAACATTGCATTCAAAAGTTTCAATCGAAAGGTCTTGAAATCATTTCTTTTAATCTTCGAGCTGACCTCTGAGACGAGGTGCCTGTAGTCTGTACGGCAACTCTTATTTTATACACCGCGTACACCGCAGATTTCGTACTCTTTAACTTGGCTGCCCCAGCTATATACGTATAGGTTTCCATACTGCAGCAGCTACACTTTCCCATACTTTCCACACTGCGGTCCATATATTCGTTGGAAATTGTAATGGTAACAATCAGAGATTTTTAGTTACAGACACAGCTTAACTGCAGGATAAAACGGTGCTGTTGGTCCCTTCCGTTGAATCCGATCATTGATATCGTTTCGAGTTTAATTATAGTGTATTCGTGTTGGCTTACTGGATACCTCTCTGTACAGTATGACTGACAAATGAGGAGACAAGGAGAAGTGTATACCGGCTAGTGTCCGCCAAAATTGCAGACTGGAAATCCTAGGACTTTTTTCTAGGAATAAAAGGCTGTGGTGGACTTTTATCAACCATTCCCGTTCACAAGTGGAAGCCAAAAGAGAAATGCGATTCATCGAGTACAAACATAATGATATGGTTTTTTATTTTTCAAAATAACTCTTCAAACTAACAACGAGAAGGGAGCGCGTGTATATCAGTGTATGACAACATAAAATCGGGCAACAATTATTTGAACGATGATGTTGTAAATTTTCGGTACTCAGCTCTCCAGAACACATATACGTGAGATTTTGAATACTGGCTATCACATAAGGAGTCGTAAATTTCAGGAAATTTCCAAGAGATCCAGGATTTCCGTGATCGCCCGACACCCCGATAGATTAAGATAGATATGGCCAATTCAAGGGGGAGCCTGCACCGAGTTGCAAGCCTCAAGTATACCTATAGCTGTATACCTATTCGTCGGGAATATTCATAGTTGTTATACCTACGACGGCGACGACGACGACGACGACGA
This sequence comes from Macrophya alboannulata, assembly GCA_949628255.1. Classification (NCBI taxonomy): domain Eukaryota; kingdom Metazoa; phylum Arthropoda; class Insecta; order Hymenoptera; family Tenthredinidae; genus Macrophya; species Macrophya alboannulata. Next base: position 197,622 of record OX451207.1, on the reverse strand, counting down.
CGACGATGCTCGAATTAAACTAAATCTGCCCTGTAGACGTTACTCAATCGAAGCCAATCATGGGCAGACGTGCGGTGAAGTTAACAGGTTTCGTACAGCTACTATATCTGCACCCGTACGGCATCCAGCAACGCAATTAAACTGATAGAGCATATTGTTCATCCAAGTTTCCCGACTCGGGCATGCCTTTGGTCTCCGATCTGGAAAGTTTTCACGAGGCACGATAACGGGCACATCGTTTAGGCGACTGAATATAATAGTATTATGTTCTACTTGGCTGGTACTCTACATAGTATACACCCCCCGCTGCTGCCCGGCTCGAATGGACCTCACGTCAAATATTCCCGAAGGCTGTGAATTTGTGCAATGATGTGTATAGGATTAGAGAAAATCTCGATTCTTTCGTGGACGTGTAACGTTGTATGTGACGCTGAGATCACTTTTTTTGTTACCACGTCCCTAATTGTGCCTGATTTTCACTTTTGGCGAAAAAGTATTCGTGTGTGTATACATTATAGATACCTACACGCAAGGTAAGGTGTATGCGGTGATACGGCAAAGGCTAATTGCACCACACTGCGAAACATTTCATCATTCGGGCCAATTAATACCACGCTTTCCCCGAGGTACGAAACATATTGTCGTTCGTCGCTTTGATTAAAAAAAAAAAAACGGGCACATCTTAAATCAATTAGTAAATCAGGATTCGCTTAATAGCTCCTCGTTACTCAAGCGTATAATGCCCCTGATCGCGATGCCGTCAACTCTATAATATACAATCCGCTTAAAATTATAACCGCTGGCAAACGGTTCGCGCCTCCTTTCTTCCAGAAGAGCACCGTATAACACCGATTTAATACCAATAAGGGTCATAACGTAGATACTAGCATTATAATAATGTCGTTAACGATATTTTAACTCGAAGATAACGGGGTAACCTGTATCACATGTGTCCATTGGATATAGGCAACACGTGAAATGACGAATTATTTATCCAATCTTTGCACAAACCTATAATTTAATTGCTTGTCAAGTGTAAAGATATTAAAAATTCAGTGATTTTTGTTCAAAAATACTATTTCAACAAAATTTGTTTGAACAATTTAATGAAGGAATTATTTATGGTTAAAATAAACTTTGCATGACGTTAGTCATAACGCGATGTGAGATTGAGAAAACTACAAGTCGATCGAGACACCCCTCAACGTTCTCGCGTTGGAGCCTAGATACGAGAGGTTCAATATTAGACTAAAGACCACGGAATTAAGGTAAAGAAGAGGGTGAAAAGAAGGATACCAATTGTTCTTCAAACACCATAATATGTTGATAGTATAATATGTAGGTATATGATCACGATTATGTATCTGTGTGCATGCGTAAACGCGCGTGTGTGTGTGTGTGTGTTTTATGTCTGTGTATTTACACACGCTAAAGGGGAGAGTATTGATTGGTGGTGGTCTTGAGACGCGACGCCGGGCGTCGCTGCGCCCCCCCGGGCCGCGCAGCCCACAGCCCTTCTTCTTCTTCACCCCGTAAGGGCGCGTCCCCCCCGTTATTCTCTGCCTGCCATCCTTATGACGCCTCGCTCGCCCTAGCCCCTGCTCGTCTACGCATCTCATTGTCAATGTACTATGCTCATATTTTCGCACAGAAACGAAGGTAGGTACTGTAGGTATAATCTGCATGGAGATATTATGTGCGGGAGGATACAGCAAACGGAGTATAAGGTACTTCTACAAAGCTGTGAATAGAGTGCTGTAGATGTAACAAGAAATTAAGAAATCACTCCTGCAGACCCTGATGCCAGCCAGTGGAAAAAAGCCGCTTTTCATCTCCATGGCTTAGAGTAGCCGGCGCGCCAGACATTGATTAAAACTATGGGACCGAGTATACATATAGGCTTGCGGACACGAACTTGCGGGCGGGAACCGTGGCATATTGTAAAACGCGGATTCGTAGAAAATTGAGGTATTTCAAGGATCTATCAGCTTTGGTAACACTGTGTTGCAGATGTTTGGTGGTCGCGGGGAGGAGCCCTGATACCGAAACACCCCGATCCGGCAGGACACGCAGTTGCGACTTAGGAGCTTGGAGATAGAGTATATATATGTATATACATATCTGGTATAACTGGTGGTGGGACCACGTTTGCCTAGCAGCGGTACTATGCCCTGAGCTGGTATAAATTCTGAATTGGCTCACGGCTCTCCTCACTGCCGAGGTCGCAGCTTTCTTTTGGCTACAAAGGCAGCCTATCGGCAGTTTTTACTACACGAAAGTGAACCACTATAATACCCCCTTTAACTTCTGCCTGTGAAAATCGACCACCAATGTAGAGCCCCGTGCACATTCATACGATATATAATATACATACAGTGCCACTGCCACTACCCAGCTATGCTATACAACATACATACATACCAGCTTGGCCCTTAAGACCCTTTTTTTTTTATTCGCTTCCTGGTTCGGTCCCAAATAAATAGAAAAAAATGTGAGTACACTTTTAGCCCTTTATCTCAAAGGGAAGTGGTGCCTGTAAGTACGAACTTTTTCCCATTTGAATAACACGGGTTTTTGAAATGTTTCCATTTATTATTTTTTCCCCAACCACAAAGAAATTCAAAAATTCTGAAAATCATCGGAATCAACTATACCATATATAAGTGACAAATAGCAGTATTTGTAACACGAGAGGCCAATCAAAATTTTACCGATATTTTTCACTAATATATAGTAGATTCCGATGATTTTCCGAATTTTTAAAGTTCCCTGTAGTTGGGGAAAAAATAATAAATGGAAACAATTCAAAAACCCGTATTATTCAAATGGGAAAACGTTCGTACTTATAGGCACCACTTCCCTTTGAGATAGAGGGCTAAAACTGTACTCACATTTTTTTTCTATTTATTTGGGACCGAACCAAGGGGTGAATAAAAATAAAAGGTCTTAAGGGCCAGTCTAATACATACGTGTGTGCACCTAAAACCCTTTGAATTATGGTATTCCATCTTCTTGCATCTTGGTCGCGTCCAGAAACGAAATGCTCGCTAGCACCTTTGTTGTATCGGTGCAGAGCGACATATTAGGTATAGGTAGTGGTGTAGAAAGAAACAAAGGTATCGCTGTCTGTATGGCATGAGCGATATTGTATACATATATTTCCCCATAATTACCATACAGTTGGTGCAGCCAGCCGTCAGGACGTCGCAGCGTCGGTTTCGGGTAACTTGGTAACAAACTACGTATATCTATAGGTATATTATATACCTATGTATTGTATGTAACGCGCGGAGAGAATCTCAATGTCCCGGCGGAAAGATCTTTGAGTTCGTAATTTGATTCTAAAAGTTTTGCAATGCCTGGGGTCAGCATTCATTTTGCAGAAAGTTGCGAGACGAGCGGAGGGTGAAACTGAATAAGTACATACGATAGTATATGTTACATACATACATAGGGTAGGCAGAGTATACCACGAACTGATAAGTGATAACGAGGAGGGTTCCGTCAGACGGATGGATCCCATATCACCCGCGATTGTTTAGCAGGGTTGTGCGTCAATTTCGTTGAGATCTCCATCTACGTATCCAAGCTTTGGGTTTTCATGCTTCCTTGGACAAATATTGCAGCTGAATTTTTCTAAATTTTCCCTATAAAGCTATAGATACCAAGCAAAACTATAGGGCTCCGTTAAAAAAACTACCGAAGTATGATCCCTTTGAAACTTGCATTCGAAAGACTGAATTGAAAAGTTTTATATGAATTGCGTAATCCTTTCCCGCGACCATCCACCGATTATCGCCCCCCTGTTATCTACGTAGATATGTATGTCAGTATGTAGGTAACATACATACCTATACCTTCCCTTCTCGCACTCTATTCGCCCCCGCGTAACTGAAGTTTAGCGAGCCGAAACCCCGGCGCGGTGCGGCGCCTGCAGTGTGTTCTTTCATCAGCGTTAGGCCGTGCACCAGGCGACTAATTGGCACTCGCGTGTTTCAATTGGCATGCAATGGATTCACTCGTCCGTAAAACTATGAAGCGCGAGTAAAGGGACAAAACGGGACGAGCGAGCCACTGACGTCGAATCAATCGTGAACAAAGGCCTCTTCCGCGATATGGAGGGCAGGGAAATTGGCTGAAAAATATATCTATGTATGCAGGTACCTATATACATAGGTATATGTAAGTACGTGTATATGTGAGTATACCTATACCTATAGATACAGGTATTATACCTATATATACAGGTATTATACCTATATATACGTGTACTGCCTCGGTTGTAGCCTATACCTATACCTCTTCCGTACAACTACCTCGGGATCCACGTTTTCACCGCTGAAATCTGAAGTAGTTGAGAAAAGGAATTTCAAACTGCAGTACCCTGTATCATTCGAGAATCTGTGCGGCAACATTTAAGCTTGACGCTCGTACGTATAGGTATAATGTTGCTGTGTAGCAGGAGCAGAAGTGACGAGCCTCGACTGACGTGAGGTGTGTGTATCAAGCGGTGTATTTTCACGAGGAATATGGATATAACAACCTTACTCTGGCGCGGCGCCTTTAAGATTATCCCCCAGGACCACCACCGCGTAGATGAAATCAATAATATCTTTCTAACCTGCAGACGGGTCCGTATTGATATATCCAAGGCCGGGAAAGACCCGAAACTCAGTTTCTGCCAGCAGCTGCAATCGGATATATCTATAGGTAGTCTGTATAACACAGTAAACCTATACAGAGATAGATATACTATGCCTATACTGTCAAGTATAAGAAGGAGTACCTATGAGATGGTGACGTAATTTGAATAAAACAGTTCTCCTTATTGATAATGGACCTCGTTTCACCAAGGATTTACCCTGTATGGTTGATTTCAAATCAATATGTTGAATAGCTATAGGGTTCGTTCAAAGATTCAATATGCGAAATTAATGTTGGGAGATTGAGAATTGCTATAGAAGTCCTTCTAGTCAGTGGGTATAGCTTAATAGGATTGGTTACCAGGGCCGGTTTGCGGTGAAATAAAATTGCTGAGAGAAAAATAGCGGAATTAGAGGGGAATTGGATGAGGTGGGCTACCCGCTACGTGTACGAGTTGCCTTGCGAGATCTTCGATGACTGCTTACTCTGGCTGATTCGGATTTGGAACACATAGAAATTGAGCAACGAGATACAGAAGAGTAATGATAGTTGATGATTATACGGCAATGGCTATTTCGAGCGAGTGAGATACGGGCCGCAGCTGCCAGTCCAATCGTATCAAATTATACTTGAACGATAATTTATATCCCTTTGTACATACACACGCATACATACCTGGAAAATTTTGTCCGCAATATTCTGGCGTAACTTCATTTGCTTCGAAAATAATTGCTTGGTAAGATTTGACATGGACGGTCGAACAATCGGATAATAACCTACATGTAACTATACATAATAATACATGTATGTATGTATAATACGTCGGTGGCGTATATACCTATCCAGGTAGGTATACACACAGGTATATATTAACGGAATTATGATAATTACTCACCATAACGGCATTCATCTTGAAGTCCATCATGTTCTTCACTTCGGCTGCCATCTCGCGAATCAAGATGAGCCCGTCCTTTCGTACAACGTCGGCATCCACTTCGTGATATTTCTGTGGGCATCAGATAAAATCTATTGTTTAGCTGACATACAAGTATTGGCTGACCCATGAATTTTTCGGGTCACTTGTAATATTTCACAGCCTTCATTTCTATTCATTTTTGGTATCACACGGAAATTTTGTTCCCTTTTTGCCTCAATTAATTTGATCTCCCCAGAACTAGGGCTGGAGAAGAAAAAAAAGATTTAGAAATCGAATTTGTCGCAATTGTTTACCAATATATCGCGACCCTTTTTGTTTAACGTGCTTTGCTGAACTTATTTCAGAATAATACCATAAACAATCATTTCCCTGAATGAATGATGAATAAACCCTCTTCTTCTCCGATATAATAAACCGGGGAACATATGTAATTGATTGTCTTCCATCAATATTCCCCACTTATATGAATAACTTCATTAAATCGTAGTTTTCAGTGCATATACGATCTCTGCACTCCGCGATAACAATTACACATGTGCCCATGTATACGACCAGCATGATCAACATTCGAAAAATGTTCAGATGCGGCTTTACATCAGGGTAAAAGTTCATATCCTTCATATGTCTATGATACATTCTGTGGCTCAAGTTCGCGAGTGCTAGCTTACAATTAGACACCTTGCACCCGCGTGCACGGTGCAACTCCTGCACCATGGACTCGAGAGGGTAGGTGCTCATGTCTGCAGAAAAGTGTACTAAGCAACATCAGAGAGATAAATAACGGGTACCTGTAATAATAAGCTCGTTTATGCCTGGTTTTATGTACTTCTGTAATTATGTATTATACGTATAGGTATACGGTTTTGCTCGTCGAAGAGTATGCTTATACGCGTATGCACATGTACTACATTAGAGATACATACATGGACTGGACACACGCGCAGGATTCGTTACAAGTATAGTATAGATACACACTTTTATGAACACACGTGTATTCCATAACGAGTATATATCTACGTATGTACAGGTATATCTCCCGAGGGGCTGTCGTGCGCGACGTGGCACCCCAGTAGCGCGTGCAGTGCTACCGACAGCCGACAGACCGCTAACGATGACGGATGACGATCCCTCTCTCCCTTCCAACCGCGACTCGGTCGTCCGCTACGGCTCGACGGTATATGACGTAGGTATATGCATCGAGATATAGATGCATGATCTACTCGCCGCGGGGAGTATTATAGGACATTCCCTCGAAGTATAGGACCAAGACGATTTCCATCGCATACACGTGCGGCGCGTGGCCTATAATAATTGCAGGAAGGTGCGCGTTGACTGCACACAATGTTATATGTATACTGTCACACCTTGTCCTTGAACTTTGACGATCGGTCGTTAATATTACGTTAGCCCTGAACAATAATATATCTTTCTCGAAAAGCACCGTCTAAATTGATTTCAACCGCCGCGACGACGATGGTCCGAACTTTTGATTGGCCGTTTGCAAAACGTCGAACTTATCTCGCGCTGCGGGAAAATTAAATCGATGGAGCACCGATCGGTCCAGGAACTGCAGTCTTTATTTAATTGATGATACCAACAGAGCGAGGTAAATTGATAGACGAAAAAATCACTACCTACCTAAAATGATATTTCCAAAAACCTATTTCACCGAACAGTTTTTTTTCGGTAGAATCCTAAAAATTTTATCGGAACCAATTACCTCGCTGATATACCTACACCAGTTGCAATATTCTATCTGGCTCTATAGGTATATATGTATATGTATACCTATACTTATGCATCACCGCGGTAGTATTAGTCGCCGTTCATACCATCCGGGGATCCCTGAATTTCCTCTCCTGTTCTTCCATATATATACCTATATCACGGGAATCTGGTGCGCAATGGCGCGCACTGTGCACCCGTCGATGTATCGCTAGTTGAGGAATTTTCTATCAAACTCCCGTAAATCGAAACGATTATTGGAACGACGAGTGAACAATTTTCAACTTTCAACGACCGTTCCTACACTCCCCGCCGCATCACACGAGACGAGCACAGCTGCAACGGACGACAACGATACACGATTGTCTGTACATCGAATTTCCTCGTTATTAGTATTTAGCTATATTATGGGTGGGCATATGTATATGCAATTCTGTATAATGTACCGCACCTACGCGTATGTCTCTCTTCGCGGAAGAGGATCGCCGAATCTATCCGTTTAACTAAAACTGCAGAGATTGCAGGTTGCCGTCAGTTGGAGGGGGTTAATTTTGAGAGATTGCTATATACCTATATCCCAATAGAATTTTTCAAGAGCCGCTGCTATTGTCACAGCAGATCTCTATATCTATGTATACAGTATAGTCCTACATCTGCATTTGTCTAGATAGTAGAGAAGACCATGCGGTACTAAAATTTTAATGAAATATTTAAGTAAAAGATGTTCGAATAAAAATCTTCTCAAGAGTAATGTAAAAGATTACTAATGCTTCTACTTGCAGTATGAAGCATATTTTATGCGGTGATTGGTACTAAGCTACCTATTATATAAACTTCAGACCATACAGGAAAGAAAAATTCAGTTGGGAGTTACGAGATCCTTTCTAGGAAAAGTTAATTGATTAAATTCTTCAGGGATTATGACCCTCAGTTTGGTATATGGAACCAGATCTGTTGTATCAAAGTCAGGTTAATATCTCGGCCGTCGTTGTTCGACAGACGTCACGCGGCAAACTCGTCCGGGAAGGGAGGAATAATAATTATGAACAGCGACAGAGAGAAATTATAAGATGAGTAATTCATGATTTATTAATCTAATTTGACTCGGGTAATCCGCGTAGCGTCACGACGAGAGAAAAATATCTCGCTACTGCACAGGGTAACGTCGACGGAATCGAAGAATTCCGATCGACCATCATGTCTCCCGCTCTGAATAACTAGGTGGATTCCTTCGAGCTCACGCGTTGCAGAAGACGCGCATTTCTCAAGAGGTGAAGCTGCAGCGCGGCAGCAATCTCTGCCATACAAATTTCGCAGCGGGTGGATTTTCTGATTATGAAATTCGAGAACCATGCAGCCTGCAGGGGTACCGGGAAAGGCATCGAGCTGCATAGGAATTTATCAATATAGTTGGGCATTGGATCATACTGCTACATTTTTTTACAGTATCCAGACTAGTATAGATTATAAAGCATTGGATTGTCTGATTGAAACATTTACCACACAATTGTAGAAAGTGGAGAGAAGTGTAATGGCAATTTATTGCAGCAGAGCAATTTGGATATGCGGACATCCCAATAAGGCGATATATTACGTATGTATGTACCTATATACACACCTACAAGGAGGAGAAGATTATGTTGAATCTACCGAATATAATTTCTAAAGGATAAAATTGATTGTTTTAATTGCTGAGGCATTTAACCTTCCCAAACGAGGTCGGCCAATTTCAGCCCATCAGATCCTGAACGGGGTTTATACAGACCCCGTAATTATTTATATGGAATGTTGTCCACTAACAATTCAGGGATAGACGCTCAAAAGTCACGTCCACTACTCGCAAACGGATATAATACGTGGTTATAAATAAAACTAACAGTGGCTGTAGTAAATATAAATCGTCAGAGTGATACCATTAAGTCGGAATTTATGAAATCTGAAAAAAAGTTCAACACATTCAGGACTTTGTAGATATAAATATATAATACATATGCATGCATCCCGCTTGAATTCTTCAAGACTTTACAGACTTGGGCATCCGGGGGTTATAAATGAAATGAGAATTGGTTGATGATAAGCGTGGCATCTTACTTATTCTACTACGCCTCTCGCGATTATTATTTACTTTGATATGAATGGTATTTCGTAGGCTGAACAAATTCCGTTTGTCGGTGCAGGCGCGTTAATTATTATTACAGTATATACCTATTATAGCTCCATATTATATGAGACTGCGCGTACTAGTAGCCTCGGCGAAGTCAATTCTTTCAGGATTGATTGGGACAAGCTTCACATAACAATGCCAATGTATGTACTACATACATAAAAAACTATGAAAATACCCGTGCGAGCTTACAATCCAAACAGTGGTTGATACTATAGGCTCGAAAAAGCAACGAGTGAAAAATTGTTCTATAGAAAACTTTCTAAGAATCCACAACGAGCTTTACTCTCCAAATATCCCCCTCGTGTCATAAATTATACTGCATCGACTGTCCTACTGCAAAATATCTGCGGCGATCGGTGACTTCTGCAGTACCGCGAACCTTGTTCAAAATTTGTCCAAATCAACTCCAATAATCCTCGACAAGAATGATAAATATCTATGCGATTAACCAAGACATCATCAAGTTCATCTTACCCGTTGTATCTCATTCATCTTTGTCACTTGTCTGCCAAACTCCCAGAGATCAACACCAAACTTTAGTGCCCAGTTCTTGACCCTGCAACAGAATAACAGAAATACGAGTAATTAGTAAACAATTACGTATAAATGAAGATCAGAGCACACGGTTATAGCCAATAATAATTCTTAACTTGACACGATGCTAAAGGAGAGTGGTATAGCGTAGCAGTAGTAGTAGCAGTAGTAGTAGTAGTAGTAGTAGTAGCAGTAGTGGTAGCAGTAGTAGTAGTAGTAGTAGTAGTAGTAGTAATAGTAGTAGCAGTAGTAGTAGTAGTAGTCGTAGTAATAGTAGTAGTAGTAGTCGTAGTAGTGGCATAGAAAAAAACCGAGTTGAATAAAATTCGCTCCGATGAAACGAGGTAGTGCTGCGTATGAGGATGGGATGGAAGCTCAGGGAATTCCCATTAAAGGGAGTAGGTCAGTCACGACTCAGGCAGGCAGGGCTTGTACAGTTTGTCTATATTCGGTTTACCAACACCACCGCGTTAGAGAATGTGACGTTAGATAAGAGATGAAATAGGGAATAATAATATCGACCGATCGTATATCGCTCGCGAGATACTTTCCTTTTATCAGCCTGTGATTCCGTTCTCTCAGCTCGTATCAAATCAAATACTTGAATGTTTCAATAACCAATATCTTTCTGACAAATCAACTGCGGCTTCGTGACATAAGGATTCAACATAACCAAGGAACTTACATGTACGGATGGAGCCGATTTTTTGACAGCGGTCAAATATTATGATGGTCGGATTTATATTTATATTATATATACCAACTGAAATAACATGAAATTGAGTGTGAGTGTGTGTACCCTTCGACTCGGGGCTGCCGGCCCGGGGGCTTCCGTGTGAGAGGGTCGGAGGCAGGGTACTTCCAGAGTAGTTGAGCGTGCAACTATTAAAGTACTAACTAGGTGCCCCGTGGCTGCGCCGAGCATAAGCAGAACTTTATGTACCCAGACAGCACTATCGTGCAGTAATAAATTGCTGGAAACGGAAACTGTACAGGCGTGAATACTGTACGTATAGGTATATGTGTAATAATAGATACTACACGTTGTTAGTGACGGAGGTATACCGTGCCATTATGTCACAACTGTAGATACCTACATAGATATGCATATTATAGGTATATACTTACTGGGGTGCAGATGCTTATTTGGCGTATATCCGATCACCTTATATTGGGGAAAAAAACGATAAAATGTTAGCAGCTTTGTATCGATGAAGAATTATATGTATATGCATCTTTGAGTTCGTGCATTGCGAAAAATTATATGGATGTTGCGAGCATTGCACCGTCCAAAAACTTTTTGGTTTTGTTCTGCTTGTTTCTATATAGGTATACATATACCTAATCAAATCTTGCAGTATTATTACATTTAGTAACAAATCTTAGCACAGTGACCGACTGATAACAAATATTAAGACGAACGCGAAGTTGTGTTACAATAATATCTTGGACGACGCTGCGGTTCATAGTTTGTCGTTATTTGACGTAGCAAACCGAATTATAAACCAAAAACTTGATTTTAGGAAGCTATACGATCATACGGGCCATTCTATCCAAAGCAGCTTTAACACTAACACGTAGCGCCTCAGCTATAAGTATACAGCTTGTCAATCGCAAATCAACTCGGGACTCGAATCATAGGACTGCATTTGCCCGGTGAGTTTCACGGCCGCAATGAAATTATTTTATCAACGGTTCTTCAGGGCTCAAATTTCAGAATAGCTTCGGAGCTTGCACTAGCTCCAGACCGAATAAACAAGCGTACCTATTCAGTCGAACGTGCTGTTACCGTACCTGTCGCGGCCACGATCGACTACGTTAACTGCAGTGGTTCGACAGTTTCGACTGCGTGGATGCGAGTTGTTGCATTTGACGGTGTAAGGGTGCAATTGGAACAGATACGTGTATTGTTTACCTATGCCTATAACGTGGTATGTAAGTATCTACATTGGTATATATACATACGTGCACGGTATAATGTGGAACCGCAGTTGCGCGGTCTTTGTATGTATAATGAGTAAAATATGAAAAAGGGCGGAGGGATGAAGGCTAAACTTTCTTTACCGAGTGAGATATTATATTGAACCACTATCCATAATCAGGTTCAAAATTGTAATCGAGTTCCGCCTATATCTATAAACCAAGTTGAAAAGTTCGGCTCGTTTCACCGTCCCTCGCCGATTAAACTTTTTCCAAAGAACAGAGACGTGCAGGCAACTTTGTAAACGGATACGAAATTACGAACGTAATTTAAAAGAGAAAGCATCGTGCATGTATGTATAACATGTATGTATGTATGTGACATACGTATTACGTAAATACATACCTTATGTGCGTACCTTATACCTATACTTATGTATATTCTCGGACACTCGATCGATGATATATATAATAGACGTAAATGTATGTTCCACATAAAATGAAACCGGTGTAATATGTGCTTACGAAGAACCGTATAAAGTCGATGGTGTCTAACACAGCGACGAATATGGGAAATAATTTTCTATTTGCAGTACCGCCGATGACGGGGTTTGAAGACAAACTCGCGCGGACTTACCGCAATGTACTTACTTGGACTTACAATGGACTTACTTATGTTGCGTTTTGTATTCTGTTTTTGGCTACATTCCTTTTTTTGCCCCAAGGTGTAGCAGGGCATATAAAATAAATAAATCAATCAATCAATCAATATACCTGTATTATACCTGCAGGTGGCTGTTTAAGCGTACAAATTACTTCCACCGCGTGCTGTAAATACAATCGGTTAGATATAATAGCAATATATTCGCGTAGAAAGCGTCCAAGATATTCTCTGTATTGCATCTCGGCAATTAATTATTCGTGGATTTCAACTCGCTCAACCTTTGTCCATCTTCCCTTATTATACCGGTCGCCCCTTCCATTTACACTGAAAACACTCGAGACACTTGGAGCGCTCAAAACACCGGAGCTGCCTGACGAGATGGGCTTCAAGTTTAATTGAAAACGGTTTGTCATATCCGCGGCGGGGGGATAGGGTATATTAGCCAGGGGAGAGAAAACTCCCCTGAATTACTGATTCTGATTCTAAGCTGAGGAAGTAACTGCAGCACCGAATTGCAATACCGATTAGGTTTTACCGGTCAAGTTTCGGTGATAGATATGCCCAATCGAATTTCATTGTAAGACAAAAGTTCCTTGACACGAACTTCGAGGCGCCGATTATTAGTTTCCGAATTGTAGTTATAAGGCTCCGGTTGACATAGAATTTTCCGCTGAAGCGATTTTCCGATTCTGTCGTCGGGGTTCACGAAGTTGAATCAAAGCGAACTTACTGCACATATCAAATTATTGTTTATGCGACTTTCAGCTATCGAGGGACGAATATAATTCAGCGTTCGTTTCTCGTAAACGGGAGACTGTACCGCTTGATTTGACCCTCCGGCCTCGAGAAAATGATACACTTTCCTTCCACTCTTCCCTCCGTACCTATAATACTTTTCGTTGCAGAACGTTTAGCCCTGTTCTTTCAATATTTGCGATATAAGGGAGCGATTTGACACGCTCTACGGCACCATACTTTTCCGAATTCTCTTTATGGAGAATCAATTCGGAAAACATAACTATATTATAGTTATTGCTATTAATAAGTTAACCGGTGTCATCACAATCACCTTTGAGCCTGAATCGAACACCATGAACAGTGGAGTGGAGAATCACTAGGGGAGTCAACGAGGAATCACCAAAAAATGTCTAAATTATTAAATAAATTATAGTAAGGGAATGTATTAGGAGTGAACAACAGCACCTATACGTGTAATTCTGAATATATAACATACATTACTTCAGAACATATTTGAGAGTAATATAAAACTTGGCAAGGCGTATCTACTGAAAAAAAGAGTTTGTCTTGTCGACTATTGACTGCCGCTGTTTTCATTAAACAAGCACGCTGGTGGTGAGCTTTCCACAAATGGGTTTGGCGCGAAACCCCACCAGTTTTTTAATAATATTTTATTTGCAATGGATTCTTGTCGCAAACAAATTGTCAAATAGGGTTCACTGCAGATTCCAATGAATCCCAGCAAAGCTCCTCAGACAGAAGTATCGCATATGGCAAAAATCATCCGAGTGAAACGTGATTATTCTGAACAGGTGCGTAGTACTTCATATTATTTCTATACCCATGATGTAATTTTCTTGGAACCTCACATGTTATACTATACCTTTATTCCAAGGGTACTATTCCGGACGTACTACTACATTTTGCACTTATAACAAGCAGCTAGAGCTCTGCAACTATTTTTTAAGTATAAAGTGACTACGTATTGCAGGTTCGCGGCTGTTGACTTGTAAAATGATACAGATCGAAATCTCCAGAACTCGGTATCCTGGTTCGATCCTTGCGGTAGACAACATATATCCTTATGAATATGCATAACATACATGGGTATATAACAATACTTGCAGCGACGGAGGGACCATCGATAGATCAGAGATGATCAGTTATCGTTGAGACAGAGGAGGAAGGCGATCCGATATCATAGATATCCCAATACCTCTATTATACCTGCGGCTATACATGCACTGGATTCGAGACGAACGGCCGTTTCAAATTCACCCTCTACAGGTTCATACTTACTCGTTGTGAGGGATATCCTCTTCTTGTTGGCGGGATGTTTCTGCCCTGAGAAGGAGGATTACGCCGAAACATAAAATTTTCGCACAAGCGAAGGCCATCTTGTCGACACTCGGCACTCGGCACTCCACACTCGGCACTCGACACTGTACTTAATAGTATACTAAAATCGCTCGCGGTACTAATTAATTTTGCGACCAGCCGACTTGAGAAAACACTTGATCGAAAATAGGTTGGTCACATGCGATTACGCGATAGACCTAAAGAATAACTAACTGGTCGAAAATAGGCTATGCACGCCGTACAATAGGCCCTTGTCAATTATTTATTGTAACTAAACCGAATTGCAGGTACTCCACTTCCCCCGTAACTGCAATCACACGGTACTTGGCTGAGACTTATCTTTTCTTCAATTCAATAAGGCAAGTGCTTTCTATTCATGGCGGAACTTGTGCCGCATCTGAGAGATTTTCTTATCGACATAATAGTATTGTAAAACCCCGCAGCGAACACGTGATCTCCAAGAGTGTATAACATCAGATGAATTAAGTAAATGTTGTTTCAACGAATTATGAAAGCTTTCCGGCTGTTGGCGCGCTGGTTAAAAGCCAGGATTGGCAATCGTGAATTATCGTTCAAAGTGCTTACTACAATTATTGTCGTTAATACAGTTATTGAGCATTAAGAT
The DNA here is from genome assembly GCA_949628255.1 of Macrophya alboannulata. Taxonomy (NCBI): domain Eukaryota; kingdom Metazoa; phylum Arthropoda; class Insecta; order Hymenoptera; family Tenthredinidae; genus Macrophya; species Macrophya alboannulata. The sequence continues at coordinate 182,309 of OX451207.1, read as the reverse complement.
TACATACGTCTGTCACACTCGAATTTCTGCACTTCTTTACACCACTCTCTATCCACGCCGCGTTCTTTTTTGTTTTTCTATTTGATAAAAACATTAAAGCGGCCCTACAAACGAGTCTCACTTCACTCCCGGGAGTCGCGGGTCCCGGCGCAGGCAGACCAGCTCGTGCTAGAGGAGAAGAAATTTATGCAATTTATGGTCACGCGATTATCGGTCGCGCAGTTCCTTTTCTTATTCACCTTTTTATTTATCCCCCTGCACGCAGATAGTTCCCCCGCGAGGTACAGACGGCTAAAATCGTTTCCACCAGCATCGAACTGGGGGGGTGGTCGGAGTTGGAGTTTTCTCCAAAAACAAAATTCTGATGAAAAAACACTTCTGCAGTCGCCGATCTATTTGTCGCGACCGAACATCTTAAGACTTTAATAATTATTGTCGAGTCGAATCGGATAAAAGTACAATAAGTTGTCCGTAACAACGATCAGGAAATCACTACAACCGTATCGAAAAATTTAAACAATTATAGGTATAATAAACCAAGATTCGTTGAGCATGTAGTTTTCGATCTCGGCGTAATGTTCGCCCCCGCCGCCACCGCGGATTCTCCTGACTCGCACCCCGTTAGCTTATGCAAACAACTCGATCGCGGTCTATTAGCCTCGCGTGCCCGTATTCCCGCACGATCGTAGTACGAACCTCCCCTAATGTCCGTGCCGTATATTATTTGTATTAGTTTTCACGCGGCTCTTTGGCTTTTTCGGCAGGAACACAGCCAGAAAATACAACCATCTCGGACGCAAGCCTTTGTGGTGCGCGGGCGCAGTCCTTTTACTACGTACTACGCTACGCCGTTACGTCGCGGCGGTCTACGTTCGTCGTAGTTTGGCGGGCCGCGGGGCGCAGGGCGCGGCCGAGTTACACAGGGCGAGTGGGCCTGAGGATTTCGTGAGGCGGACGCGGGGGTGATGAGGCGACCGGGGAGGAAGGCAGACTTTTTTGGAGGAAAGGAACGCGGCGACGAGCAGCCCCGGTCCCCGGACGCGCGCCGGTAGGTCTGTGCGATTCCTCCGGCGCGCAGTCGCCATATCATTGATTTAACCCCGCTTGTCTATTATACATTCTTCTGTGTGTGTATTACGTAAACCATTTCTCGGCCGAAGCGCAAGGCAGCGCAAGGGGTGAAAGCGAGCGATGGGGTGCACGATGAGACATCGCCGATTTCACCGCGTCCGTCTGGTCGGCGCTATGGTCGACCGAGTCTTCTATACTTTATACCGGAAGCGGTAAAATTCATATGTCTGGCTTACTCGTAACACCCTAATATAGTTTCGAGGGTAGACTACCGTTGTCATTTTTGTTTTCTATATTTTTCTCAACCAACTTTATTTGTCAATTCTTTTATTTTTTTTCTTCCCTGACTCAACAATTTACACAGTCAGAAGTTCGAATCAGATCGTTAAATGATAAGCCCGTCGGTCACGACGAAATAGCCGTTCATCAAAGATTTATCAAAGCCTCGAAACTCACGGGTACACATTATACAGTGGACTCTGCTGTTCCGATGGCAGTTGACAGAAATGCTTTTTTCAATAGCTAAGCTGGTAGTTGAACGTATAAATGAAGATCAAACCGCGGCATTCATTACCGCAGCATGGCTGCCGCACGCTACCGGAACAACACATATGTAATATACATTTACAAAAATTCATTCGTCTAAATATATTTTCCAATTTACAAATGTGGATGCAATTTATTGATTTTTTTGGTCGACCCTTCGTCGTATGCCTATTGGTAATTTGAGGCAATCTTATTTTATAAATACAGGGAAGCGGCGAACACGATATCCCGTTTTATCACTTTTATACCTTCGCTGAATTTGTTTTCCAAGTCCGAGTTTCCGATGTTTTTCGCCGCTTGGCAGAGCTGTCTCAGAACTTCTTCCAGACGACGCATACATCTGATTATGGAACCTGAAAAAGTTACAATGTGCATGTAGATACAGTAGCACGGAGGTGTAAGTGTTGACGAGCCCCGGGATTTGTTATTTGTGTTGCGCGTGCTTGATCTGCAGATCGGACCAATATGGCAATGTGAATTATCGCCGCGAACCTGTGACGCTAGTGTCGATTTGACAATACAACGGACTTCGGGATAGAATTTTAGTCTTTTCGCGGCGGCACCGTATAAGTCTAATGCTCCCTTCATTGCAAATCTTTTGAGAAGGATATGTTGCCGATAACACACGATTATAGATATTTTCGCCATTGCCAAAATTACTGTGTCAAACAGTCGAGCTGAATCAAATGTTCGTCGATTTTCGACCATTTTGATCAGTACCAGCTTCGTCACCGGTTTTTCGTTATTCCCGCTTATGGTGTATGAGAATATGTATTCTATCCATCCGAATTTTAACAATTGAGCGGGAATATTTTACCTATTTTTAATAATCGATAGTACACTCACCTTCGAATATGTCGGTCATTTTGCAGATTTGCAAAAAATTTGCGCCTTTGGCCCACGCGTATACGACGTCCATTAAAAAAGGTTTGAATTTCTCTACGTATGATTCCTCATCTAGTTCTAGCTTGGCGTCTGTTGTTACCTTGGCTATCCTCCTTGCCAAATCCTGCATCTGCCTGAGGGGGCCGCTAAGCTCTTCCGTAGTTTTCGGCATCTCGTTGCTTTTCTCGTCGCAAACGAAACAACTAACCAGGGCCACCATCTGCGGCACATTCAACGTGTTGAACAACCCGTTAAAAATCATCTCCGTCATCAACAGTTCGTCAGCCCCGTTTAGCTCGCAAGCTACCCGACCCTTTAGCTCGATCACATCGGCCGCGGTACAATAGGCCATTCTTCGCAAAACACGCTTTCTACATTTCAACTCATCCATTTGCAGCACGGATTTCGCACGTTTAAGTTCAGCCTTTGCTTGTTTTAACTCCTCACTGACTTTCTCCTTGTGCAAGAAACGGTCAGACAGATTTAGCAACTCGGGATCCTGTATCAGATAAAATGAGAAATAAATTTTTGAACCAAAAAAAAAAAAACAAAAAGCAATATCGAACAATCGAAATGGAGCCAATGCAAAGAAGTTTGTTACCTTGTGCAACGGATGGGCGTATAATCTCTCCTCCAAAGTCTCAATTTTCTTAATAATGTCTTTGAATCCTGAATCGCTGATATGCATATCAGTTATTGGATTTAATAACGGAGGACCATCTGGGAAACGTTTCTTAACTTCTTGGATAGTCTTCAATACGCTTTTTCTATTGTCGGCCGGCCGCAAGTCTTTTGGATAAAACACCCTGAGTGAACTGATTTGCGAGATTAGCGATTGTAAGACGGGAACGACTTCCATATCCCCGTCTTCGCCGTCAGCACACGGGAGAGGATTTCCTTCGGTAGATTCGCCGGATATGTGAAGCAGTATGTCCACCACTATCACAGTCTTTTCTTTCATTGGATTGTTCGGACTTTTTTTTTTGAAATTAACAATAATCCCCCAGTCAAACTCGGACGTTTCGTTTTTCACCTGTGAAGATCATATAAAAATTTATGTCACGTGGATCACTTTGATTTGAACGAACTTTACTTCGTGAAGAAGTGAACAAGTATAAAAAATAATGTAATAACTAGATACCTTGACCAATCTACCGGGTTGTAAGAACGGGACAAGGTACTCGGGTTTTGTTAAGTATCTTCTGAATTCGCTTCCAAGTTTGTCCAGTTGATCTCTGATGTGGTGGTAGGACGCAACTTCGCCGCATTTTTCAATGACTATAGAATCGTATAGTTCTTGGAGCTCTTTGACCTCTGAAACAATTATCAGCGTTGCGAAATGAAAAAAGGGTCAAGAATGAAGTTAAACCAACTATTACAGGAATAAATCTGCAAGTTGAGTATTCAGATACTCACTGTTGTATAAGTCCGGTATGCTGGCTTGATTCTGGAACTGAAAGAAGCTCCTTTCCAGCATGTACTCTGGATTTATTTCCTCTACTCTTAACAAGTTTAAAACCATGTTATATGTTAGATGAAACGCCGAGTTTATCGGATCTGGTTTTCCCTGTACGATATCTCTGCCAACGGCTGGACTGACTTTCTCGTCAATCATTAAAATGACGATACCTTTCTCGTCAAGGCCTCTTCTACCAGCTCTCCCCGACATTTGAATGTATTCCCCTGAGGTAATCCATCGGAAATCTTTACCGTCGAATTTTCGGGGCGCAGTAAACAGTACAGTTCTTGCCGGCATATTAAGGCCCATGGCAAACGTTTCCGTAGCGAATAGAGCTTTAATTAATCCTTCGGCGAACAATATTTCAATAGTTTCTTTTAGTATGGGTAAGAGGCCGCTGTGATGAATTCCTATACCACGCCTGAGCAATGGGAGTACATTCTCTACCTGGGGTAGACGTCTGTCTTCTTCATTCAACACATCCATTGCATTGTTGAATACTTCGTCAACCAACTTTTTTTCGTCTACAGTGTTGAAATCTAATTTTGCCATTTGCATGGCATAAACTTCACAGTCTTTTTTTGAAAAGCTAAATATTATCACCGGAGCGAAATTCCTTTCCATAATCATCTTTACGATTTTAAAAATGTTGGATTGACCAGCATTGGAACGCATTCCTCCCTTCCGACCTCTTAGGTCTCCTTTTGAGGCTTCACCGCCTTGTTGCAAACAAGCCATAGCTCTATTAAAATTTTCTTCTTTGAATTCACCGCCTTCGTCTACGACCTGCAGGTTGAACATTGATCAAATAATTAAATTAGACATGTATCATATCGAGATGTAAAAGTTTATGCTCAGATGGCGATACTAACCAAATGAATTCCGTCACCTCCCGCTGGAAACATATAATGTTGCAAAGGTGTTGGACGATAATCTGTGTATACCACATGACAAGGTTGATTGTGTAAATGAGCGACCCATTCCGCGAACTGTCTCGCATTTGGTATCGTTGCAGAAAGAAATACATAGTGAACATTGTCTGGAAGTAGAATTAATGTTTCTTCCCACACAACTCCTCGTTCTTTGTCACGCATGTAATGTATCTCGTCAAAAATCACCCAGCCAACCTCCCGCATTACCTGGGAACAGTTATTGTTGTCAGTTAACATAACAGAGCCTACATCAGGGTTCAAATTTCGTCAAACGAGATTGCAAATTTTATTTTAGTTTATTACAAATGAAATATCCATGCACGAGAATTTGCTTCATCGGAATGGGATAGGCTCTGCAACTAGAATATATATTTTTACTGAATGAAATTGACTGAATTTACTGAAAAGTTTAATGATGGTTGTACGAAAAGGTGGGGTGAAACAACAAGTTGAACTTTGATCCAGATGTTGTGATAAACCTATCAATTCCTAATCTTCATTTTAGCCTACACCAGAAGTACATATAGTCATTGAATACTAAAAAGCCAATGACATACCTCAGAGCCTCTGTATAGCATATTCCTCAAAATCTCCGTTGTCATGATAAGAACACTAGCTGTTGGATTTATCGTTACATCGCCAGTGATCAGTCCGACGTCTTTGAACTCTTCGAAAAATTCTCTATACTTTTGATTGCTCAGAGCCTTAATAGGTGTAGTGTATATTACTCGTTGCTTGTCCCTCAGGGAACATGCTATTGCATATCTGTTTGAAAGTAAGTCTTAACTGCAGGTATGCATGTATGTATGTACATTAGGGTGGTTCTTATTTTGGGTATTTTTGAAATTTAATACAAACGCCCCCAAGAATCCTTCCAAATATATTGGAAAAAAATGCGTGTGAAGTTTCAGCCCTTAATATTAATATTAACACGTGCCTGCAAGCGCCCCAAGTTTTAAATGCAAAATACATGTATTTTTGTGCATAGATTGTATGAAAATTGTTATCTCACAAGATAATTGCTCAAAAATTGTGAAGCTTGGCTTAATTGTTACCAACAATAAGAGGTACAAAGAGGTATTTTTATTATATTTTTTCACAAATAAATTTTCGAATTATGAATATGAAATTTTTTTTTCTCTCTTTTTCGCGACAAGTCAGAAATTTATTCTATCGAAAAAAAATATAACAAAAATACCTTTTTGTACCTCTTGTTGGTGGCAACAACTAGGACAAGTTTCACAATTTTTGATCATTTATCTTGTCAGATAACAATTTACATACAATCGATGCACAAAAATACATGTATCTTGCATTTAAAACTTTGGTTGCTTTGAGGCACATGTTGATATTAATATTAAGGGCTCAAACTTTACGGACATTTTTTTAAATTATATTTGGAAGGGCGTCTGTATTAAATTTCAAAAGCACTCAAAATAAGATCCACCCTAATGTACATACATACACGTTTCATATGACAGAAATCTTGTTAAATTCAGAAAAATATAGAAATTCATACTCAGCAACGACGGTCTTTCCAGCCGAGGTGTGAGCAGAGACCAGTACAGATTGATTGTTTTCAATACACAAAATGGCTTCTTTTTGAAACGGATCTAAAACGAATTTGTATTCCTTGGCTGGCTGCACAGTTTTCTTTTCCAACGGGATGTAGTCCTGCCCGGGTGGTACAGCTACCTCATGGGTACACGCCTCTATGGTTTCTATGGTATGTATTGTTATGCGGGGTGCCAACTCTTCTAAGCTGAACAGTAAATAAGTCATTTAAATGTTGGATTGGGTTTTTTGTCAAAGAAGTTGCAAACGGTAAATACAGGGGTGACCAAGATAATACTCCAAGTATATTGTGGCTTTGCAACGTGACTGACTCAAGTTTATCTATGCATACTTTATGTCATCTGTGATGGAATCTGTCCTTTGTCTTTTCCCAATTGGTTCCACGTCGTTGTCAAGATCTCGTTTAGCAGGGGGCTCGACATGCTCATCTTTTCTAAAAATTGTTAAATTCTGTTAGTTTCTTGTTCATATTTATTGGCAATCCGGACCCTCTTCAGGGTCCATGTGCAACTCGATTTTGAGGTTAGGCGGTAACGAATTCAACTCACTTTGTCTTCGTCACCGACAATTCGGGAGTAATAGTTTCATTCGGCAATTCGATGACATCCTCGGTACTTTCTTCGAACACTTCAAAGAGATCTTCGCCAAAATCAGCCATTGTAAGGTGTTAGTGATCATGTATTTTCTAATGTTTGTCGTCCCACGCGAGCGCCTTTTAATTTTGACGCGACTTATCCCCCATCAGTGGCCCCCATCCCGTCTTTTCTGTGATCCACGACCTCGCCGCGCAGGCTTTGGCGCGTAACGCGCGTGCGCAATTTGCGGTTAATGCAGCGGTTCTCCACCGCGAATCATGTGGTAGATTAATTGCAATATAGGAATTCGGAAATGGCCGCAGTCCTGGTGATGTTCACTGATCTCGTGTTTGCGCTGATTGTTTTGACTTGAAATACACGGTGATAGTTTGAAAAAAAGTTTAAATACATCAGCGAGGTGCGTCGAAGGACTACGTAGCAAAAATGCCACGATTTCACAAGATAGAAATAAATCGAACGGAATGGGAAGTCCCGGAACGTTATCAAATGCTAACACCAGTTGGTTCAGGCGCCTACGGGCAAGTTTGGTAAGATAGATACAATATTCCTTTACCTCGCTGATAAACGATTGCTTTTATGTTACACCTTATCATCGCAAACCGTTGCATCTTCTGTCGCTTAATATTCGGTAAAATCCTGAAATACATTTGCAATGATGCTTCTGAAATATATTTTTTACTTTTTTTCCGCCTACCTGCTTGCCCTGCTTGCCTACCCTACCTATACCTATACCTACCTGCCGGACTGCCAGAGAAAATTGAGCTGGCCGTCTATTCTTGGCAGCTGTCAAGTCTTTCCTTAACTAATTGTTGTTGAGTAACCTTTGCTGAAATGTTGAGGGTACCTGATGTAATTCAAGTTCATAAAGCTTAGGATAATGACGACTGTAACACTTGTAATGATTGTAAAGAACGTCCAGTCCTCCTACCCTTGGTCAATGGCACCATGGCCATTTGACTGTATTTATCATATATTATTAATAGTACTCACTGTCTCAAGCGCAAGTGGCATTGCAGATACAACCCAACTTGCATAATGTAGTGGTCCTGAGTCCACCCATTATTTGGCTATAGTCTCATTGTCAACGTCCCCACCTATATTCAGATTTCCACCTATTCTATCCTTTTGCGGTAGTTTGCAATCGCCAGCTATCAATAGGATATTTAGAAAAATATCTTTTTTCTAGATATACGCATTTGAAGGCTAGCGTCATGTAATTCTTTCAGTTGTAGAGTGAAACAATTTCATTTTGTGTTGAAATGATGGGTTATTGCATTAAAACTGCTAGATTTTATTCTCAGTCCTCAAAATGAAAGTAGATCCCATAGAACGGATTAACACTGTTTATCTGACAAATCCATTCATCAACTGATTAGATTACCAACCAGGCGAGCTCTGTGGTATTCAAAAAATTTTATCTCTACTAACTATCCTGATCGTTCTTCAGATTGCTAAGATTATGTTCTTAATTTTTGTTAAAATTAGATGAAAGAAACTCTGTAACTGAGTGGCCTGTTTGGATTGGTCCAATTATAAATAAATTCAACACAACTTCACAGGATGAAGATTATCGTGAAAATAATTATTCACTGTTGGAGAAGTATTTTTATGTATTTGTTGTTACAGCTCAGCCGTAGACACAACCAGCGAGCAGAAAGTGGCAATCAAAAAATTGGCACGCCCTTTTCAATCGGCAGTACATGCTAAGAGAACATACAGAGAGTTACGTATGTTGAAACACATGAATCACGAAAATGTAAGTTGCAGCATGATAGTTTAAAACTTGAAATATTTATTGCTATGCATACAGCTTGATACGAGTAATGATCTTACAGGTAATCGGCCTGCTTGATGTTTTTCATCCGTCCACAACGCTACCAGACTTTCAGCATGTGTACGTATTGTGAAAAAGCGACAGCTGGATGTATACAGTAGTAAGCTAACCAACAGTTGTACCATTTGTTACAGATATTTGGTAACACACTTGATGGGAGCCGATTTGAACAACATCGTAAGAACACAGAAGCTCAGTGACGATCACGTACAATTTCTTGTATACCAGATACTTCGTGGCTTGAAATATATCCATTCCGCAGGGATAATTCACAGGGTAAAATCACAGCCGTATATCATTGGAAGAACAAATTTTTGTCATGGAGCGGTGCAGTATTTTAATGAAAATCAGCCTTTCAATTAATAAGCTTTGTAGGTAGATAGGTAGATTAGGAGGCTCGTCAAAAATAAAAATTTCGGGGCCACCACCCAAGTCGACTCTAAATAAATAAAAACTAATCGTGTAATTTTTTCAGAATTTTATCATTTAACCCTTGACCACAGAGGATGAACTTTTCCATTTAAAATGCACGGGGTTTCACGGTCTTTCCAGTTATTATTTCATTGTAGGACTAATTATGGGCCTAAAGATTTGAAATTCTCACAAATTAGTCTACTAGAATCCTGCTGTGTGCAAAAAAATTGGCACCCCCCTGCCATTGAAATTTTGTATGAATTGTTCCATGCCAATATACCTAATGATTTTTTTCAATGTTATCGAATGTTGCCCAAAAACATCGGGAAATATATTTTCAATGTTTTTGAGCAACATTCGATAAAATTGAAAAAAAAAAAAAATATATTGGCATGGGATAATCCTTACAAAATTTTGAAGGGGGTGGGGGGTGGCAATTTTTTTCCACGCAGCAGCAGCCTAGTAGACTAATTTGTAAGAATTTCAAATTTTTAGGCCCATAGTTAGTCCTACAATGAAATAATAACTGGAAAGACCGCAAAACCCCATGCATTTCAAATGGAAAAGTTCATCCTCTGTGGTCAAGGGTTGAATGTTAAAATAAAATTCTGAAAAAATTACACGATTATTTTTTATTTATTTAGAGTCGATTTGGGTGGCGGCCCCGAAATTTTTATTTTTAACGACCACCCTAAGGTAGATAGATGGATGATTCATTTATACTTTGGGATTAAGCCCCCAGAGAAGAAGATTTTATATGAAAAGCACATAATTCCAATGAAGAGAACACAGCCGACTTGGTTTTAATAAATATTACTCATAGGGGTATAAGATGAAATGTAATATAATTAACGTGGCCCATGGAAAAAATTTATTTGATTCATCATCAAGCCCGCTAGGCCTAGGTCTCAACTGTGGAAAAAAAGTTATCAGTTGGAGGAAAGGGAGAAAAGCACATTTGTGCAAATAAGGAACCTATATTGATTTAACCCAATGCTCTGAATGTTTTCAGGACTTGAAGCCATCCAACATTGCTGTCAACGAGGACTGCGAGTTGAAGATATTGGACTTTGGTCTAGCCCGGCCAACAGAAAACGAAATGACAGGATATGTGGCAACAAGATGGTACAGAGCCCCAGAAATAATGCTGAACTGGATGCATTACAATCAGACTGGTATTTATTACAGAGGAATATTACACGGGAGGGTGTTCCCATTGTGCTTTCTTTCCCTTTATTTCTCTGGCTTCCCTTATGGTTTGTGTACACTTTTGTATCTGTGTTTTGTCAGAGGAGATTTTTCCTGAGACAAAATAAGATTATACTCTACTGTACTTTTCTTTCTGGAACATCCTCTGAACTTTTTTCTAAAAGCATTGATATATCTTTTGTATGAATTAATGAAATTTTAGTTGATATTTGGTCCGTTGGATGTATAATGGCTGAATTGCTGACCGGAAGGACGTTATTCCCAGGAACAGATCGTATCCTTTCGAAAAACTTGTAATAGTTTTACTCGTGCTGTTGTTCAATTTTTGAATAATTGTTTACTGAGTCGCTGAAGAAACGTCTTGGTACCCTGAGCATTGGGAGATAGTGATCGTCGGTTTGTTTTATTGTCAGAGTCATGGCAGGTAGCACGCACTTTGTTAATAAACGCAAGCTTGGAAACAGCATGCTTCTACGATTCTATGTGTTTTTTGACATTACCATTGTATCGTAATAGTTGTTGCTTCTTTGCTAAGGGTCTGCCAAAAAATAAATTACGTTTTTGGCAGGAACATGCTCGTACACTGAAACCTGTGATATTTCTTGCCAATTTCAAGAAATAATTCTTGAAATTAGTAATTGCAGTGCTAGTTTTTGAATTATTTAAACAGATTCGCACTCATTTGTTGTGTCCTCACTAGAAATCACACTGCACTTTTAGAATTACCGCCAAAGTGGCTTATAATCAAGAAAAATGAAAAAGGTCCGTTGCAGAAATACCACAGGATTTTCTGTAGTGTCGCTTGCTCGCCAGCAAACTTTCGATAACAGGATGCATTGGTCTTATAACTTTGCATTCAAATTCTGGATTGCTTCTGATGACAGAAGCCTTCCTTAGAGTCTTACCTTGTAACGGTAGCGACTCTCATAATCCTTCATTGTTTTGTAATCCATAATTGTACTTGTTTTCAAGAACTTGGGTATTGAAAGTTTGTAAACGTAATAGATAGAAAAAAATCAATTCGGATCACAATTTGCTGTATTTGCTTCGCTTAAATTATACCCAATTCAGTTATGATTCAACGTTCAATTATGATCGTCTGAACTATTCTACACTAAGAAAAAAAATATAGTACACTCAACGCAATATTTTTTTCAATAGTTGCAATCGAATATTTAATTCGTAAAACTGAATTTCAATTGGTGTAACTAGAAATTGGTGGAGATTGTAAGATACTCTATTAGACCAATAGATATTTAGTTGTATCAATTAAATATTCAGTTGCGACTATGGAGAGAAAATATTTTGTACAATCAACTATTTTTTTTCTCTGTGTATGACAATCTGTAAAGTACTACAGTCGAATTAATAACCAGAATTATTCATTTCTCTCAAAAATCCTTGAAAAAATAGTGATAATCTGAGTAATTCGAATGTTTGGACAAGAATGTGTACAGTCAATGTACCAGCTATTTTCACACATACCTATATAAATATGTATCTGAATGTTTATAACGCGGCACCACGATCATCTCAATTGGGTATAAATTTACATAGGATGTGTTCACATTTTGTATGGCGTCGACTCGCAAAGGGTCGCGCATGATTAGTGGAGCCTTAGCAAGAGCAGATATTCATCAACTGAATCTTATTATGGAAATTCTGGGCACTCCACGAGACGAGTTCATGCAGAAAATATCTTCAGAGTCGGTGAGTGTGCTCGAAATACTAAATGCTACCAAACGCTACTAAATGCTACCCTAATTATAAAGAGGTTTCCGCGATAAACGCATTTTTTAATATAGTGTTAATTTGAGCTGGATTCGACAATAAAGTGTGAGCAATTCAACATTTTTTTTCTTCACAAGTTTATGCCTGCTGATTATTAACTGGGCGATATCAATTCATGGTCTCAAACCTGTTTCTGGTTGTGTAAATGAGTAAGAGGTAGCGTTAAATTTTGACATGAATTAGTAAATTGTCAGGAAAATTTTCTAGTATTGAGAAAATAGCTGAAACCTCTTGTAATCATGCCAATGATGCACTTTTCAAGGTTTTAAAGCAAGTAACAGAATATTGGCTCCCACTACTCAAATCCTAAGGTAAGGTGAACTTTGCATGTTCTAACTTTTCGGCGCATGAATTGTTGAAAAATTCTTTATATTTTCTTAACACAAAATCATTGGGGCTTGAAACTAACGTGCAGGACCCAATTACTGACACTCGTGGCTTACTTAACATTACCTTTGGCAAATATCAAGACGTTTAATCGCACATGATGTAAAAATTTATTATGCGATAGGCTAGCGGAAAATTTGTACTGGGTGTTACCCGCGAACTTTCAACCTTCAAAGTACCTATCGACCGTAACTAGTTATACTATTTTTAAGACTCGTCAACTCTGAGCAAAAGTATAATCTCTATTCAGAACTTGACTAGAGCGTGATTTAACGCAAAATACCTTAACGTTTGTCAGACATTGATCATCTAACGCGAGTACTTGTACTCTGTGGCACACCCACAGAAGATACTTTAGGCAAAATTACCAGCCAAGAGGTAAATAGGATATTGTTGATCAAATAACGCTAGAGTTTCTCATATTATATTCCTTGCAGAGAAACACGGCCGCCAAGTATCAAGAAAACCTCTCTTGCTCTTTCTTGTGCAGTCAAAATTTAAGTTTAAAATTGATAAACTGTCGAGAGCACGTAGCGCCGAAGAGTTTCTGCAATTAGTTCGATCTTTGAACAATTTTTTGCGTTCGATTTACAGTATGTGAATCTTCTAACCACCAACAAAACTTTGAGACCGTACCGATGATGTATGATACGGTAATAATTATTATTAGGACGCCTGCGGGGGTTGATGATATTTTGTGCTTGAATTCTTGAAGCAAGCTTGTGCACGATCGAAATTAATTGTTAAATTATTAACAAGATTGAATTGTTCAAACGCAAAGTGGGAAAAGTTCAATAGTCACTGAATTTTTCATAATTATTAACGATTAATGCTTAAAGCGCGTCGCTACAAACTAAAGTGATTGTAATTCTATAAAATTAACATGATATAACAGCCTTAGGCAGAATCTTGAAGTTAATTTTGGGTAACTATGACATTCCATTTCAGGCCAGAAATTATATCCAGAGTTTACCTCCACTTAAAAAAAAGGATTTCAAGGAAGTATTTCGCGGTGCAAATCCGCTGGGTAAGAAAAACTACTTTCATATTTTATTATATAAAAAATTATCAAGCTAGAAGGAACTAAATTTAATCGCCACTTTTAGAGTTATCAAATGAAAATTACTGTATCGAAAATTTATTCATTGGTAATTGGTATAAGGATGTTGGATGATATGAAATACCATAAATAATTAAATTGCCATCGAATCCTAATGTCTTTGACTTTTGGAGTTATTTGATAAGCTTTAACTTTTCACTTTGTGTATTGCAGCCATCAACTTACTGGAACTAATGTTGGAGTTGGATGCGGAAAGAAGAATAACGGCTGAACGAGCCTTGGCACATGCATATCTTGCTCAATATGCAGATCCCACAGACGAGCCTGTATCGTTGCCCTACGATCAGAGTTTTGAAGATATGGATCTGCCGGTTGAGAAATGGAAGGGTGAATCTTTTCGCTTTTTATCCTCATACGCTATATGCCTCTATATTTACCAACAGAATGAGTTTCTGTTCTTGTATCTAAATCCAATATAAAATCAAGGTTTTCAATTTTCAAAAGTCTTTAATTTTCTGAAATCTTGCGCTCCGTTTTCGTCATTGTTGATTGAAAATAATACTTTTTTTTTTTAACTTTTTTTCAGAACTTGTATATCATGAGGTTGTGAATTTCGTCCCACAGCAGCTGCCATCATCATCTGCAGCAGGTGAATCTACGTCCTAGAACACGGTGTAGTTTAATTTAGAATTAATTAAAGATAAGACCGCGTTAATACAAACTTAATGCATAAAACACCCGTCGTTGTAAATAATCCATAGTTAGGCTAGAAGGAGAGTACAGATAATTGTCGAACTTATTCTTGTTGAGTGCCCTGCTAAATAGTTTTCGCTAACGAACTCGTCAATATGTTACAGAAGGTTTTCAATTCTATCTATTTAAAATCATTGCAACCCAGATTGATTTCAAAGCTACATACGCAGTCTCTGTATCCTATCCTGGTAAGGTAACTGGATTTATAGAATATGTAATATACATACATATACTATATATTAATTAACAATCAAAAGTTGATCTAATTTATATTACGTACAATTAAAATTAACTTATTAATTCGGTCTAATTAATGCCCAATCTTTTAAAACTATTTTATTTTTTAAATTTCAAGCAATGCTTGAAAAAATAATCGAGAGACAAACGTGTGATAAAATCTAAGAAAATTCAAGACGCCGAACTATACAAGTCCTGTACTATAGTGTCCATAGTAGAACTGTAGATTTCTGCCATCATCACCCTATCGGATGTGGGTGAATATTTTCTACCAATCTGTATGCTAATCACGTACAGGAAAATTGTGCAATTTCATAAAAATTAGGTAGTATTTTTAGAACGTAAATGAATAATTTTAAAAGAGCACGGAAGGCAATTGTACCGTGCCTCTAAGCCCTTGCTTATTTGGAAAAACTAATTACAAAACGCCAATTACGCTATATTCTCATAATGATAGAGCTATTTGTGTGAAAGAGATGGGGATCATGACCAAGCAGACATCCATTTAATTTCATATTTACGTATACCACGTACAGTAACGTACTTATACGTAATACCTACACAGGCTCACGATTTGAACAAAGTAGCGTATTTAGCGGATAACAAGTTGCGCTAGTATTATTTGATTTCTAACAAACTTACGTTTCAATGCAACAAAAATACGAGAAAACGAAAAATAAAAAAATAATAATAAAAATTACATAAGTAATATGGTTACGGTTGCGACGAAGCTTGTACAGGTATAGTATACAAGATGTATATTAGAATTAGATGATTACGTGGAGAAATGCCAAGTAAACATGTTATATTGTTGTATCACATTGTTGATTATTTGAATAAAAAGTGAAAAATAATCTGAGTATCACCAACGAAATCATTTTCCATAATCGGGAAAAACACTAGTGCAGTAGTATGCCTTTAGTATATTTATAGAGAATTTTAGACTCGAAGTCCTGGAACATTGAATTTAATATGCTGTGCATAACGAAAGTCGTTTCATTGAATGGAAATAATATAATGAATGTAAAGAGCCACAGACAGAGCAGGGGTGACTACATACTGTGAGCCCATAAATTCTCAACAAACGGGAGGATACATGAGTATGCATGTATGTATGTACATACATGGAGAATGGAGATAATTAAAGTAGAAAAGTGAGAAAATGACTCTTCTGAATAATTTTTATATTTATATTTATTTCATTTATATCTATGTATACTAAATTCTCAATTATGAATACAATGTTATGCTCATAAGTATTATAAAGTTTATTCTCTATTGCATAGAAAAGGTTTATTACATTATTTTTTACATTTCTACCAGAGTTTCGTCCCCGTAAGGAACGTTGCGGGCAGCGGCACTTCCCCTAAATTTCCAGAGGGTTTTCGCATGAGCGATGACGCAACACAACGACCAATCGCTTCCGTTACGAACGACTACTTTTGAAAGCGGTCAATAGATGGCATTACAGGTAGTATATTGCGTGATAATCACCCCCGCGTACTAAAATCATAATTGTCGATGACGCAACACAACGACCAATCGCTTCCGTTGCGAACGACTACTTTTGACGGCGGTCAATAGATGGCATTACAGGTAGTATAATGTGTGATAATCACCCCCGCGCACTGAAATCATAATTGTCGATGACGCAACACAACGACCAATCGCTTCCGTTGCGAACGACTACTTTTGACGGCGGTCAATAGATGGCATTACAGGTAGTATAATGTGTGATAATCACCCCCGCGCACTGAAATCATAATTGTCGATGACGCAACACAACGACCAATCGCTTCCGTTGCGAACGACTACTTTTGACGGCGGTCAATAGATGGCATTACAGGTAGTATAATGTGTGATAATCACCCCCGCGCACTGAAATCATAATTGTCGATGACGCAACACAACGACCAATCGCTTCCGTTGCGAACGACTACTTTTGAAAGCGGTCAATAGATGGCATTACAGGTAGTATATTGTGTGATAATCACCCCCGCGTACTAAAATCATAATTGTTGGTATAAGTATAACGGTATTTGGTGTTTTGGAGTTATTTGAATGAATATTGTTACAGAAAATTGATTTGGTAATTAGAGTCTAATTTCTGACCGCATATTCGCATAATTATGCTAGTAATACGCAACATCCGAGAAGTCGTTCAAGAATAACTAATGGTCTTCCCACAAAATCGCCCGAAATCAGAAGTCAAAATGCTTTCAACGCCGAAGGCAAAGGCCGAGTTGTTTTTGGCTTCTTCCCTTTACGACGGCTTAGAAGATAACAATATTATGCAAGTATTATTCCTCTCACGTTATTAGCAGTGCAGTACAAATAATAATTTATCAAATAATGAATCTTGGGTTCTGTTTGCCAAATATCCAGGAGACAGATGACATTTCATATTAGGTTATAAATACTTGATGTAGGTATGTAATGACAACAGATCATTGTTGACATTGTCGAATATTTTTGAATATGACTGCCAGGTCACGCACAGTGATTATTTATTGCGGGTATTTTTTTTCCTACATATGTCGAGAAAAAAAAAAAAAAAAAAATCGTAATATTCAAAAACAATCACATCGATTCCTTTCTCATTAGATTCGTCTCTAATGTTATTGAATTGATTGTTGGAATGTGTTGTAAATCCTCACCCGGAGTGACCTTATTATCACATTTTCTCTGTTTATTTGTACAATGATGATTCTGTAGGAATGAAATATCTGGGACAGTAGGGTGGTCCTGATTTGGTCATATTCGAATTTCAATACTCCCATGATCCAAAAGGTCTTCAAATACATACATAAAAATGTAGCCAAATTCCTAGGTTTTTACCTCAATTCTTAGTACTGCCCCAATGCCTGTAAATTTTCCTATTTGAATAGCATATGATTTTTGACAAGTTTTGTTATAAGCGTCAGTTTCTTTGTAGGCAAGTGACGACCCTCTTATTGAACAAAGAGGCAGATCCCAATGTGTTGATACCTTCCCAAGGTATTACTCCGTTTCATCTGGTTATCGGGAATGATTCTGAAACATTTGCCGAGGAAGTCACAAAGCTGTTCCTCCGCCATGGTGGAAATCCGAACGTCAAGTGAGTATTCATACAGCTTGTTCCTTTCCTTTGGGCGGTATGTGACTGTTACACTTGTAGGGAATTTTAAGTAATTCAAAATTTTGATCATCATCAAAGACGGAAAAAGAAACCTAAGTCTTATATGCTGCAGTGAATAAGCTACCACTTTGTATATTTATTTTACACAATTACCATTATCTTATAAGAAAAGTGTTACCTTTAATGAATGGGTGTACCTAAACTACTAAATATTTTTTAGTCGTGTATCATTTGAAAAAATGTTACCTCAGATATAGTAGTGTCATGATATACAGGGTGGCCCATTTCAACGCGCCAGGCCGGCATGATATTCTTGAAACTAATCAAGATGAAGGAAAATACTCCAGACAAAAGTTGTATGCTTTTGAGGGGGACATTTGATAATGCTACGGGTTTTGAATTTTTATAGGGTTTTATGGGGTTTTTATATAATAACTTTTGTTTTATTTATAGCAACCCCTATTCTTCAGTGCAGATTCATAATCTACACAAAAAAATACATTACTTTTCTAGGAAACTTTTGTTTTTAAGGGTTCAATTTCTCATCATGAAATAATGAAGAGGATTATAACGTTACACAGCTAACAATGTAATAAGACTCTTAAGTGACTAATGAATTTTAAAAATGACTTGCCATCGATAATCAACAAAAATAAAAAACTTTTCACTCTTGATATTTTTCTCTTTGACCTCATACTTTTAATGGGAAAGTTTTTTGTATCGTAAGAAAAAAAATATTTCCACCAAAAACAAGATACCAAATTGAACTTTTAGAAAAAAAAGTTTCCCACGAAAGTAATGTATTTTTTTGTTTAGATTATGAATCTGTACTAAGAAATGGGGGTTTTCTTTTGAAAAACAGAAGTTACCTCATGAAAATCCCATAATATCCTATAAAAGTTCACAACCCATATCATTATGAAATCTCCCCCACACAACCATACAACTTTTGTCTGAAGTATTTACCTATATCTTGCTTGGTTTTGAATATATCAGCTTGGCTTATTTGAGATGGGCCATCCTGTATATAATCCCCCCGCGCCACACACAACACACACACAGACATTCTATACCTAATGCTGCATTTCAATCATCAAAATAAGGTCAGTGGATGGAATGACTCCGGTACACGTGGCTGCTGCCTGGGGTCGCCTTGGTGTACTTGAACTTCTGCTATCCAATGGCGGTGATCCTCTCTTGCTGGATGACGACGGAAGATGTCCTTTCCATTACGCATTTGATGAGGTTCACTATGACGCTGTTGCCACCCTTGGGAAGTATTGTGGCGAGACTTTTGAAGAGGATTCAGGTCCCAAGTACAACATTGCTTTGGGTAAGGAAACTCATGTTTGTGTTTCGGTACGCATACATGTATGTATGTATGCATAGCTAAAGACGCCACAAAATTTTGTATTTCTTTTAATGGCTTTTCGTATTTCATCACAATCTTGGCAATTCCACTTCCACAGTAACTTGAATTAATAGTTCAATTAATACTTTCCATACAGCTAATTATCTAGTATGAGACAACTTTTTATCCCACTTGACTTGGTACCCTGTTTCACTGTAAACAAAACATTTGGCTCCTGACATTTGTTCTTGATTTTGCTGAATGCAAACAAAAAATTAGATAGCTACTTGATTCCGACAGGTTTTGCATAATGATATTACAACAAAAAAAAAAACATTGCACCAGCTAGATAGATATGTATCACACCGTCTAAGCAATGGGAAGACATATTTCCAGAATTCATATATCATTATGTTCAAAATGATAAAGTGAATTCTTAAATATCTAGACACTTGCTAAAGTGCATTAAAACTTTTTGTTACCAGAACGAAAGTCAAAATCTTTCATACTTTTGTCCATCACCATATGCATATTAATGAATGGATCTCTCTCTGACTAGTTAAGGTGGTCTTTTATGTGGTATTTGCATCTGTCATTGTATTTTTATACACGTCCAAGATGAGCAAATCAAAGGAAGTTTCTTTTCACGTTACGCTTCAGCACCTCCATCTACCTTGGTCACAATTTATCTTCAAATTTCTTGCACAGATAAAATACTGGTGAGCAGTGGCGGTATAGTGGCTGAATATGCAGTATCCGAGGACACATTTTCAACGGCTGCTGGTGATGTTCCAGCTATTTGTACAAGCAGAATTTTCAATAATAACGACAATTTTTCAAGAAATTTAAACCAACAAATTGGTCATCTTGCAAAGACCGAAAATCATGTCTCCGAATGGTGCACCAGATATCCTACCAATATTAATGTTACAATCACGACGACTGCTGATGAATCATCTACTTCGTTGCCGAAATTTGTAAACGTCAGAAGACATCGAAGGTGTCTACCTCGGAAAAATCCTAAACATGTTGCACACAAGTTGGAAAATGATGATAAATTTGAACGAGTGGAAAGCAATCTGCCTGCGAAAAACCTTCCGTTGTGTCACAATCAGTTCTCCATTTCGCATCTCAACGATCCCAAAATCGAGGCATCATTTCACATAGAGCCCCAAAAAGTTGGTGAAAATATGCCTCGGATAAGTTCACCCAAAAGCAATGAGAAATTGGAAAAATTGGAACGTGATACTGGGATAGAATACCGAAATGTTGAATCGACTAAAACGACGCCACAGAATAACAAAAAAGCCGTTAGACAAAGTAAATTCGTTCACAAAACACCTCTGAGATCTTGTTCGAAGAGGGCGCCGTTGGTTGAACTGAAAAAAACACCAACAACTGTGTCAGCAAAAAAAATCTTCAACCCAAATGTTAGAACAACGCCAAAAACTGGAAAAGTTTTATCAAATGATAACAGAGCAGGTATCCATACGCCCAGTAAATATATTTCTAAACAAAATTTATACTCACCTGATTGTTCGATTGTAAGTAAATCCCCAAATCTAATTGTAACACCGATTACGCCAACTAATAATTTTAAATTGCGAGAAGAAAGGAAAAAAATTTCATTTGCTAGCGGGTGCACACCATCTACGAAAAATTTAAAAAAAAATTCCGCGACATACAACAACAGCTACAAAACGCCAACACCTGACAAAATTTTCAACAATGGGAACAGCGGAAAAAATTTCTCTCGTTTTGTTAAACAGTCAGACTTGCGGCATCATGGTACAAAGATCACGCCCAAATCTAGTCCAGGAAAATTTGTCAATTCTCCGACCTGGTCAAAAAAATCAACACTGACTCCAAACCTTACCGACTCAACGAAGCAAAGAAGACAATTTTCCACTGGGAGAACAAAAACTGTCTTGACACCTTCATATTCTACTACTCGTTCACCGGCTACTCCGCTTAACAAGACTTACAACAAGAGTGAGTACTTCGATGTAGCAGGCCTTTCACCAGACATAGAAATTAACAATCGATATCTCGATCGAAGAGCCTTGCCTAAAAACATTGCGATAAAATTAGAGGAAACCATGTATGATGATGATTGGGATAAGAACCCTATGGCTATTGATGTTGAAAAAAATCGAAAAATTCCTAGAAGTGTAAAATTAGTTAATGATGGTATCAAGACTGCGATCAAGTCCGAATCTCCTGTTGCTGTGGAGACTAAAGTATCACAGGTTGTTGATAATCGTTTGAATTGTCTCAACGAGAGGCTGAATTTGGATCATTTGACATCCAACGAGAGTGGCCAGATTTCGGGAATACATAAGCTCACTGATTCTACAAAAGTCAGTGAAGGAGAGGCTACTGATGTTCGTTCGTTGCAGTCATATAACAACATTCGGGGCTCTTATGTGATTGCCGGGTTCTTCCAGCGAGGTGATAGTGACAGAAGTTCTGTCAGGACAAGCGATGCTGACGGGATAATGAACAATGCATATATACCTCGAATCGCAAGGCCTTATTCAAATATACTTGCCGGCCATTTTCCCAGTGCTGAAAACCCTGCCAGCTTGAGTGGTCTGACAAATCGTGCTAATAATAGAATAGAAACAACTGATGATGCAATGCTGTTAACTGCCTGCATTAAAGGGATTAACTCGAAGGAAATTGATGACTCCCTAGTATCGTCAGAGTCCAGCAGCTATTTTCTGGATAATCATACTAGAGATCCAACAAATTCGCTGAATTTTGGTGATACAGGTCTATCCATCGCACCAGGAGAATCATTACAGACCAAAACAGCCCTGGGGAAGGATGTTTCGAAATCTGAGTTGCCTTTATCTCGATTAGCTGCAGAGAGTTATCCTGCGGATAGTGAAAAAGCCCCCCCTGGATTTTCCAATGTCTCATCAAGCATCGACAGCTCGAGCTATGCGTCCTTTGTCAGTGTTGAAGAAGAATACAAATATGAAGATGCGGAGGAAGGTGTGGTACTGTTGGAACGTCGTTTATTGATCACGCCAGTCAGGTAAATAAAAAACAACACCCATCATGCTTTTACAGTTGAATAAAAGTTTCATATTTCTTAAATCCCTGACTAGGGTGGCATATAAGTAAAGACAATGATTAATGGTTTGCTCAATTTTGTTTTTCTCATTCGAAGCATCTTCAAAATTCCGACTTAATAATTTCGTAAATTTGTAGATTCTCGGGTGTTGAGACATCATGGCTTCTAGAATAATGTGTTCTAATTTTTCGAAACAATGTTTCAGCATTCCAGTAATCAAGTCTGAAGATGGAGGCCCATCGTCATCTGGAAAAAGTAGCCAATGTTTTGATGGTAAGTCTACTATATGTATGATTAAAGATTCGTCAAGTAGTAAACGATTATCACTTATAGGGAAATTTTTTTTAACTACAATATTGAAAGTGGTCAATTTATTTCCTTGTATGCTGATCGAATATCCAAAACTAATATTGTTAATCACTGTACTGCATTTGCGAGAACTAATCTGCTGAAATAAGCAAAGTGCCAAGATTTCTGCCAGTATAATAATGCACTATTGTAACGTGTACAAATGTATCTTAGATTTGGTAAGAATAGATGGAACATTAGTTCCAGGTATACTCAAACAGATAAGTGTACCAATTATTGGTTTGAGTCTTTACATGCTTATCTAATCTCGTCACGGTAGACAGAGCTGGCGAGTAAGCAAATAGTTTGTTCTGCTTTACTCTGCCTGTATACATTGAATTTAACGTAGATGAGTGCTCTGTCTATTCTTACAAAGTATAATGTGCATACATGAACTCAACTTTCATCCTGTTAAGTATAAACTATAAAGCTTTGCCACAATGGTAAATCAGCTCGAAATTTATTATAAATTGTGAATGCTACATCTTTAGTCTACATTACTAGGTGAACATATGCTGTGATATTTATGGGTTTCATTAATTTTGTCACTCTTATTTTTCTTCCATTGGAAAGACGAGTCAATGGAGTCTTGCGCATCAAGTTTGCCACATTCCCTGTTAATCATGGACAGCGAGACGTTGCGTAAAGAATTGACGAAATTGGACTGCCGCCCCCCTGGCCCAATAACGGCAACGACTCACCATGTCTATTTGAAACGGCTTAGGAAACTTCAGAAACATGGGCCAGCTCCACCATCTGCAATAATTGCCGTTCCACCGAGTAAATAATTCTTTTCAACCATATTATTCTGCAACATGGTCAGACTGTACAAATTTTCAGCGTGTAAAATATTTACCATCATCATTACTAACATTTCACAAAAACAGAAGTTTGCTGTTCTGTGTTATTCAATACAATTTAATGAAAAAATGCTGTAACTCATTTAAAAAAGGTCGAAAAAGATCATCTCAAAAAGCATTTTCAAGGTTGAAATTTCATCTGCAAAACGGTTTTTTGACATTTTTTCTACAGTTATTTCTCATCTCGTAGCGTAGGTTCGAGCGCAGAGTTGCAAAACGTAGAGAAAACCAAGTTTTTCAAAGTTCGCTGTGGAGCGTTGAAAAAATCGCAGAGAATTTTCGAGATAGCCATTTCGTAGGCCGAAATCTCCTCTTCAGAATGTTTTTTTTTTTTTACTTTTTACGCGATTTTTCTCACGGAAGTATTGAATTTTGAGTCATGTCATGCGTATATATAGGCACCATGCAACCCCGTGCTCGTTTTCCCTGCGTTTCGGAACTCTGCGCTCGAACCTACGCTATGAGGTCAGAAGTAACAGTAGAAAAAATGTCGAAAGACGATCTTGAAGATGACCCTTTCAACCTTTGAAATGCTTTTTGAATTGATTTTTTTTTCGACATTTTTTCATCGAGTTACAGCATTTTGGAAATAAGCATCTTTTTTCGGAGTATCGAGTGTGCCGTTAATTTTGTCCCTGAGTGCAGTAGTATGTATACTATATAATATGGGTTGTTTTGTTTAGAATTCAGTGCCGAGATTGAAAGAACTTTGCGCTCCGACAGCTGGATGAACGATTTATCGCCGTATGAAACACTGGAACAACAAGTGTTCCGTGAATTTTCTAATCCCGATCCAACACGGCGATGGAGAGAGGGTACGACAAAATCATCATTTAATTACCTTCTTATGGATCCCCGAATCACAGATAATCTACCACGTCGAGCGGATGCCCTAACATCGATTGAACGTTGGGGAACATTTTTGTCGTCCATATTTTACGTCGGTAAAGGTCGGCGCTCGCGGCCGTATGCTCATCTGTACCAGGCGTACAATGAATGGAAGAAGGGGAAAAAAGATGCAAGCGACAAAAAAGTAAACTGCATATTGGACATTTGGAAAAGTAACTGTGGGGTGGTGTGCCTCCACTTCTTTCAAAATACAATTCCCGTTGAAGCATACACGCGGGAGGCTGCAATGATAGAGGCCTTAGGGTTAGATAGATTGAAAAATTCTAAATCAGGAGAGTACTATGGCGTTGCTGCAACGTGGAGTCATCATCAGAAACGGACCCTGGGCGTCTATTTGTTGTACAAAGCAATGCATATTTTATTTAACGAAGGAGAGAGACAATTGAGCCCTGACGATATCGGGCGATGATGTTGCTTGGACTGAAAACTGTACCTATTTATTATTACCTGTACATAATTTAACAATAGATACGTATATGAAATAATAATCTATAAATGTTAGACGGAGGTGTTGCACACGTACGTGTACATCGGCCCGCACTTTTATATATATTCTCGTAGCATGTAATGTTAAACGACGTGGTCAACCGAGATTTTTTAGTAGCCTAGTGTGTTGAAGTTGGCAAAATTCTCAATTGTATAATTTAATTTAAATGTCGTGCAATGTTAAAGTTTATTCAGATGTTTATTAATCGGATCTCTGATTACGATCATTATATCTACGCTTTATCCGTGATTTTATATATGTATAGGTATAAATATTTTAATAGGACGTAGGCTTAGGTCCGTTACAACCGAATCCAGGATAAAAGTATAAGTATAGGCATACAATGCCATTATGACTTTTCCTAAAATTGAAGGACCAATGTGATATTTTATTATCTGCATCGCTTTAACTGCCATTGTAACCATACTGGTACTATCACAATGAGCTAAAGCCGTTACAAATAAAAAAGTACAATAAGCGTGAATGTGATACTGAGAATTTATTCTGACAAATTTTTATTTTTTTTTGTATTACGTATTGTAAACTCGATCTTTATCATTAGTGTGAATTTGACTATCAACTAGCAATGAAAACTGTTGTTAACAGTTAAGATGACCATTTTGGAATATGACGAGGCCAACTCATATGGTAGATACACAGATATACTATAGGAAGTTCAGCCAATAATTGTCAACAATTTATAGGTATACATATAATTCTCTGTAAATTACTACCCGTATCCACCAATCAAAACGTCTGGCACGTGACAAAATGTTATGGAAATACAAGGTGTTTGCCAGGGCGACGACAGGATATGATCAATTTTTATACAACAAACATTTTATTATCAGGTCAATTGTAGTTTGACAAAAAAATCTCATTGGATTAAAATATTTCACAAGCATCTATGTGTACTTTTTCTTCATCGGCAGACTATACAAATTGTTTCTAATTTGATTACAAATATTCCCTATCTGGCGGTGTATTCTTTGCTCTCTTATCTCTGGCTCTTGGATACCATCTGTGCTTGGTAGTAAATGTGATTTTGGAGAGTTCTTCACGAATTACCTCCGGGTGTTTTTTTCTAAAAATAGCCTGAGCTTCTTTTGCTTCGCTGCTAAGCACAGAGTGTTCTTCAGGTTCTTCAACTGGCAACGGTTTTGTGTACTTGTATGGAAATTGTGGTTCAGGATGCCAGCAAATGACGGTCCCGTTATCCGCAATAACCACAGCTTCCGACGGTATTGTTGCGTAGTTCGATCCTGAGCTCCGGATTGACCGATGAGCGAATAGCTGTCGCATTAGACATAGCCTCTGCACGATCATCTAGAATTTCGTAAGGATTTATTAAAAACGAGATGCCAATGATTTTTCGTGGAGATCTTAAATTCATCTTTAATTTTCGAAACCTTTTCTAAAGTGCTTATCAACCCCCGGTGGTTAACGAATTAGATGGAATGGTTGATTCAGAGTGGCACGTTTGAATGAGGTTAATTCTGGCTTTGGAAATACGTGGCAAATATAAAGACGTTTCCTTTTCCACCGTGCTCTCGACGACGCCTCAGTGTTTTGCAGTTTGTCCCGCTCTTTGATTGACTTTCAGGATTTTACTTATCCCAAAACCCAACGTCCAAGTGCAACTAATACCGGTATTCCATGGTTTTTAATACATTAATTGTATAGGCATGATACTACAGCTGGCTCGATGAGGCGGTATTGTTTCGAGAGGCCTCGATTGGTGGCGTCACCTGTGTTGAAAACTAGCAAGTCGCATTTAAAAAGTAGAAATGACTGAAATCAATCGGAGAACACAGAGGCACGTGGGAGCAGAAATGTCGGCTTTTCATTCATTGTAGAAGACACAGACCGATATAATTTGTCAGATTCAAACGCAGCACAAGATTCTGAACGAGAATTTACATTTTCGGAGCGGACCGCCTATTGTATTTTCTTGCACCGTGGTTTCCACCAATCGAATATTCCAATATGGCGTGCATTTGATGACTAGACGTGTTACTCATAGGTTTATTGTAAAATCATTCTTTATTTGCGGATAGCGGCAGTGAATTACATATTGTAGGTCGACCTACAAACTGGTATACGATAATATCATATATCGTCAGTGTGCGCGTGTGCTTAAGTGTTGCAATAATCAATTACTACGGGCATAACCTTGTCACCGTGGTATACCTCGAGTACAGAATAAAGAAATGAACTGATCAAAATCGGATTAAAACATCATTTTCATCAAACATATTATCGGTAAACAAAAAACTCACCCATTACTATCGATAAATATGAGACGTGAATAATTTTCGGCCACAACAGGCCAGTACCGTACATGTAGTGTCTGCTCTAAATTTTATTAACTAAGCTTCTGCCAGTTGCTCAAGTAAACCTGCCAGCCAGTGAATGACAATAATCTAGCGAATTAAAACTTGATTAATCACATTGTTTACAAGTCACTGGACACATTACAACTATCAGTATGCTGGTCCCTGTAACTTCGGATGGCTCAGAAGTAATTCATCATTGAATCCAATATATTTAACAAGAGATCTAACGTCCTGTTGTTAGGATAAGAACAACAATAAAGCCATGTACAGCTTCGAGGGAGACTACAGGCGAAGACCTCAACAAAATCTAGCCGGCGCTAGTCGCAGGGACGAAAAGGCTGCCCTGTTACAGCACGCTCAATTAGAACGTTTGAAACGGGAACAATTGCGCCAGAGGCATGATGCCGCTGTCAAAATCCAAGCACAGATGCGTCAATTTGTAACAAGGCAATTGAAGCGTAAACATGAAAGGCATAATTTTGATATGGCACACAAGATATTGGCAAATAAACAGCCAAGTTTAGATGAAATTGTCCCTTTACTTAGGCGATTATTATATTTCTACGATGAGGTTCTAGATGCATCCAGATTGATATGGATACTTAGGCATGTTTTGAAACATCACGAGGAAATAAAGCAATTAACTGCAACCTCCACTGAATGGTCGTGGAGATTACGGTACGTTTGAGAACTAGATTAGGATGACCACAGGCTGCAGTTTAGGTTTGGTCAACTAATTAGTGACTTTTGTCTTCTTGCCAATGTTTCAGATGGATTCTCAGATTATCAATGCGACAAATAGTTGACACAGTTTCCCAAGAACCAACTCGTTCCATGGCCGTGCCCTTGCGAGTTCTAGAGGTCTTCACAGCCAAAGAAAATACCGAGAAAATTTTAAAAGGTGATACAGATCGCCACCTGATCGGTATATTTGTCTATTTGGCAGCGAATAAATATTTTGTACAACTGAGAAAATTACTGGATGAAAAAATACCGCCGTTATTGGAAGTAACTTCCGTACCACCGACTCCAATGGCTGCGTATCTTCTGGATATGCTTAACCGACCTCTCGGACTCATTTATACCATGGAAGAAAACAACGACTCTTCAATTTTGATACTTGAAGAGTTCTGCTACAACATCCTCGCACCACGGATGTCTGAACCAATCAAGATGCTTGTCCTACCCGCCTTGTCCGAATTTCAAAGCCTCCCGTACAAACATTTAATTGACTGCGTAAATAGACTCCCGAGTGAACCAACGCTGTGTCTGTTGTATAGCATGTTGACTCTGGAACCAGCCGGATTTGGTAAGCACTAATCTAAGCTGCACAATAATATTTATCTCATTTTTACATCGCTTTATTCATTACCCGGGATTGGGGCATTAAGGTGAAAATAAAGAATGTAGAAAATGTAGAGTTTATTGGTAATCGATCTCAAAGATTTTCCAAAAAAAATTAAATTTCACAACATTCGTGTAACCGAATTTGCAGACTTTTGGATAATATCAGTACCCAAGTAATTATAATGCGATGTACGTACTTTATTTTCTGAGTACACTAGGGTGATTGTTACTTTCGTTTTGGTTTCAATTTTTCGCTCTGAAGGCATAAACAGTTTATAAATAAATAGATAAAAATATTCCCCCCGCCCAGAATTTTTATTTTAATATTCAATAGTGCCACTGGACTTTCGAATTTTCTGTTCAAATAACATGATGTGTTTTCATGTTTTAATTTTTTTTTCTCGCGTCCATAATTATCTGTTTGAAAATATGAAACTCCACGAAAATTTTAACATTGGAGGGAACACCTACCAATGAGAATCTTTTGAGAATTTTCGGAAGATTTTTCGTCCCAGCAGTATCCTGGTAAACCTGAAACTTTCATCTAAAAACCCAGGATACTGTTAGGATGGAAAAGCTTCCGAAAATCCTCAAAGAATTCTCATTGGTAGGTGTTCTCTCCACTGTCCACATTTTCGCGGGGTTCCAGATTTCTAAACGGATAATTATGGACGCAAGAAAAAAAAAAATGAAAACATCAGATTACAGCATGTTATTTGAACGGAAAATTCAAAAGTCCGGTGGCACCGTTGAATATTGAAATAAAAATTCTACAAATTTTTATTTTTTTATTTAGAAATTTTGTATACCCTCGGAGCGAAAGACTTAGACCAAAACGAAAATAACTGTTACCCTCGAGTACACACTGAGAAAATCTTTTTAACGGGGCTGCTAGTGCAGCTATTAAGGGGATATAGGAGTTTGAAAATAAAAAAACGAAACGATTTTTTTAATACTATATTATCATAGCCCCGCCCGTTACCTACATTTTAAGCGGTTAAACGTTGTGAAATTCCGAAAATTACAAAAGATAGAGCGAAAAATGTTCATGAATGCATAGTGCGCACATATCCGTACTTGAAACCTTGAAGCCCATTTTCTCGGAACTACGGTTTAACGCACGGCGGGCACGTTACAGAATTTTGAACTTATAGGCCGTGGTTCACACGATTGAGAAGGTTATTTTAGAGGTCCTGTAAAAATTTCAGCCCCTTCAGTACCTTGGTTCGTGAGTAATCATGCCCGCCGTGTATTAAATCGTAGTTCCGAGAAAATGAGCTTCAAAGTTTTAAGTATACGGATATGCGTGCACTATGCATACATGAACATTTTTTGCTCTATCTTTCGTAATTTTCAGAATTTCACAATGTTTAACCGCTCAAAATGTAGGTAACGGACGGGGCTATGATAATATAGCATAAAAAACTCGTTTCTATTTTTCATTTTCAAACTCCTATACCCTCTTAATTTGCCGGTACTCTTGCCAAACCGCATCTTTGCTTGTTTTTACAATGTATGTGGGGTTTTCCACCAATTCCCGAAACTATTTACATTCCCATGGTTTCCGATTGGACTCGAACTTTTTTTTTTGTGAAAATTACATGGTAAAAGATACCTATAACCGCAGGAATATTATTCAAATTTTTCTGCGCACTTAATTTTTTGCTGCTCAATTTTATATACTCTTACCGTTTTTCGGACAACGTTATTTGCATTAATAAATCAATTGATGTTTAAAAAAAAAAATTTCCGATTTCATTTCTTTTGTGAAAAGGTCTGAAATTTCTGAAAAAAATACAATCGTTTTTCCTCGGACTTCATTATAGCCGTTAAAATCACGATTCCTTCAATAAATGTCGTGTGCTTTCGAGGGACCAATTAGAATTACGCTATTGTATTTTTTCGCCCAAAGTTCATACTTTTCTACGTAACATGTCCAATTTCTAGAGTGGGATCTATGGGCGAATGGGCGCCAGACTAAAAATGAATTAAAATAATTAATTAAAAATAAATATTTTCAAGATTTTATCACTTTTATTTTGGTTTAATTTTTTAGATGTGAATTTAGTTTTGATATTAACGTAGCTGAGTTAAATTTTCCGAGTTTCATATCTAGATCTGAAAAAAACGAAAATAAACGTGATGAAATCTTGAAAATAATTATTTTTAATTTATTATTTTGATTCAATTCCAAACTGACGTCCGCTACCATATAGATCCCACTCTAAAAATTGGCCATGTTATGTAAAAAAAACTATGAACTTTGACGGAAAAAATACAATAGCGGAATTCTAATTGGCCCCTAAAATGCACACGACATTTATTGAAGGAATCGTGATTTTAACGGCTTTAACGAAGTCCGAATGACAGGATTGTATTTTTTTCGGAGATTTTAGACTTTTTTTTACATAGGTTTGAGTCCAATCGGAAGCCATGAGGATGTAGAGTGTTTCGGGAATTGGTGGAAAGCCACATGTATGTAACATCAGGATACTCTCGTCGCTGTTGTCCACCCAAAAACGAACTAACACAAGTCATATCCTTTTTTACAGCCCCTGGCAAGTCAAAGGACACATTGACCAATTATCTTCAAGTGTTGGCATCACTAAGCTCAACGATAACCCCGGCACCAGCTGAGCAGAGTCTCAACTTTGCCGAAGAATCGGACAGTGATACGGACACCGACATGGTGGACCAGGACGAGGCCGATATACTGCAACGATGCATTGAAATGTTGAATGCGGAAAATCGTGTCCAAGGTATATTGATGGCCGTTGATCAGAGCGAGGACCCCCACGTACTCCAGGCTCTCTGTCAATTGTGTCACAATCTTCTGATAACGAACAAGCTCGCCGTCCCGAAATACAAACTGCTTTACATGCTCGCGTTCAAACCCTCGTTCCTCCGCCACCTCTGGGCCGCGCTCTTGTCCGTTTGTCAGACATCATTGTTCGGCGGCGTCACACCCCTACTTCAGGTCGTATCCCGTGGTATTGCCCTGAACGCAGATGACACAAAAAAAATCGTACCGCTCTTGGCAGTTTTTTGCTCACTGTTTAGCCTGCTCATCGCTACGTTACACGACACCGAATTCTTCAACGACGGTCCCGAGGTTGGCACGAGCGGTTCAGGCCAACAAACGATGCCATTTACAACCGTGGAATTAGTGCCGCTTTCGGCACACCTCAAAGGAGTTTGCCTGGGTTTGGTCGAGCTCGCGTTTCCTGACACGCGGCCGACGGTACGTGACGATTATAAAACTGCGGTACTCGGCGGCTCCTCATCCGCCCAAACCCAGCAAAACACGCAAATGTGGGCACACCTGTTCAAAGTAACCGTCGGCCTGCTTCGCCAACTCCACACGCGTGATCTGAGGAGACAATTCTGCCCTGAAGGTCATTGGATAGCTTCAAATATTGTGATACCTCTGGACAAGCCGCAAGATTTCACCTTTAGACGGCGAAGATTACGAGGCTACGTACCGTTCCAAGGGCTCCGGGCATTTACTCGCGAAGACTTGGAGGAAGGTCCTCCATGGTCGACGAAGGAGGTACGAACGCTCACCTTACTCCGCGAAATACCATTCGTCGTACCATTCAACGATCGCGTCGTGGTATTTCAGTCTCTTTTGAACCATGACAAAGAAGAACAGCAGGGAGAATGGACAAACTTCATGCGCGGACCGTGCATACAAATTGCCGTGAGAAGAAACTATTTGTACGAGGACGCGTTTGACAAACTGTCGCCGGAAAACGAGTCCGAGCTGAGATTGAAGATGAGAGTTCAATTGGTCAATGCGGCCGGGCTTGAGGAGGCGGGAGTAGACGGGGGTGGTCTCTTCCGCGAGTTCCTTTCGGAACTGTTGAAGACCAGTTTCGACCCGAACCGTGGATTCTTCCGGCTGACAAAGGACAATATGTTGTATCCAAATCCAACGGTGCATCTTCTTGTCGACGATTTTCCGAAGCACTACTATTTTATCGGTCGTATTTTGGGGAAGGCGTTGTACGAAAATTTGTTGGTCGAATTGCCATTTGCAGAATTTTTTCTATCCAAAATCGTCGGCAGGCAAGCTGACGTGGACGTCCATCACTTAGCGTCCCTTGACCCTATAATGTACAGGAATCTGTTGTATCTGAAAAGTTATCAAGGCGACGTCACCGAGTTGGGACTGGACTTCACAGTTTTGTCTGACGAACTCGGAGAACGGCGAGTTGACGAACTCAAGCCCGGTGGTGCGAACATCACGGTGACTTCCCACAATCGGATAGAGTACATCCATTTAATGGCCGATTACAAGCTTAATAAACAGATACGAGCGCAGTGTTACGCGTTTAAGCAGGGCATCAGCAACGTCGTGTCCCTAGACTGGCTGCAAATGTTCAACAACAAGGAACTGCAGGTTCTAATCTCAGGTGCACAGATACCGGTCGACGTGCACGATTTAAAGCTATATACCAATTACACCGGGGGCTACACACCCGAGCATCCCACTATAACTGCATTCTGGAAAATTGTTGATGAGTTTACTGATCAGCAAAGGAGTCAGCTACTGAAATTTGTGACCAGCTGTAGCCGGCCACCGCTTCTTGGATTCAAGGTACGTAGACAAATATACATACATATATGGGGGATTTCACAGAAAAAGGAGAGATCATAGACCATGGTATTTGGAATTTGTCTAAAATATATTTTTTTTATTGCGTATTTTTGTATAACAAACACATCCCTATTAGGATTTTTCGATCTCTATCTTCATTCAGTTAGGACAGCCCATCGAAGTTTTCTCATAAAATGACATTGAGGGCAGATTTTCCAGCACAAAAGAATGAGGATTCGTAAGAAGCTCGGAAAAAAAAAATAATCAAAAAACTGGCAATTTTTCTTCGTTGTGTTTTTCACGAATTCTCATTATTTATGCTCGGAAATTTGCCCTAAATGTCATTTTATGAGAAACTTTGATGGGCTGCCCTGGCTGAATGAAGATAGAGATCAAAAAATCCTCATAGGGATGTGTTTGATATACATAAAAATATGGAAGAACAAAAATATTTTAGACGAATTCCAAATACGATGGTCTATGACCTCTCGTTTTTTTGTGAAATCCCCGACGTGTAATGATATGTATACCGTGTTATAATACGTAGGTATATGTAAACGTATTTTCGAGTGAGCCAAGTTGCCTATATCGTCCAGCCTTTACCGATGTCGGTAATATAATGCGCGGGACTGGGAAAGTTTTACTTTACCACCCATTGGTCGAGACTTCAAAATACTTGTGAATATCAGTTGGTACAACAGAATGCTAGTCGAACGCACGTTGCCTGTCTCGCTGGTCACGCTATACATATGTAGACATCGGCAAGACAGAATGATAGGCAACCCGGCTCCAGTTTCAAACTCTATTTAAAGATAACACACATACCTATATCACGTCTATATCTTTCATATTTATTAAAACTTCTGTTATTCTTATAATGTTTTCAGGAACTGGATCCTCCCTTCTGTATTCAACACGCGGGTAGCGTAGATCGTTTGCCGACTTCGAGCACATGCATGAACTTACTAAAATTGCCCGAATTTCCCGATGAAAAAATACTCAGAGAGAAGCTTTTATATGCTATACAAGCGGGTGCAGGATTCGAGCTTAGCTAAGTCTACAGATGTTATGCCAGAGTTGTCATACAGTTGTCATTCTTATTTTCAATGTGATAAATTTATTCCATGCGATACTAATTACCGCGCTTTGTGCCAGGACATTGTCGACAATTGATTTCGGGCGTGTTATTCGAAATACATACATGATCACTATCAGAGGTGGTGAAAACGATGGGAAAAAGGGAACTGAATAAAATAGACAAATGGGTGATCGACTTGCATATTATACACAAAGAAATCGTATTATCTGATTCGAACCTGCCGCTAGTCACATAAGTACGGCATAGATTGTACAAACAGTCTGATTTGTCATTCGGCGATTCACCGCGACAGAATTTTGAGTCGAGGTTACAGTTGCGGACAGTTGTACACGGGGGATAGCAAATCCATGTCCGCGTATATGTAAACTCGAAATGTGGCAAGGGAAGTACGAATCCCGTGAACGCAGGCCTACTTAAAGACGTGCGCGCCATGGCGAGAAAAGTATAAACGGTATTATAATTGCTTGAGATCAAGCGAGTGAAATGACCGTATACGAGTACGTTAGGGGTTGAGAACGGGTGTTTGGAACTGTATTAAAAATAATAGACGTTGCAAGCGGATAGAACACGGTCGTACCAGCGGCTCGTTTCGCATATCTCAAACTGTAATTACATTAATTTAAGAAAGTGTACTATACATATAATATCGATCTACCTGTCTACATATTGTGTAGAAAATAAGTTTTTGTAAAGTGATAGAAAACGTATGTTGTAGTATGTACAATGTGTATGCATATTTATTGATCGAGCGAAAGTTATAACTCGTGTGAGAGGATATTACCAGAGGTTTATAGAGCTGGGGACTAGGCACTGATAACAAATAACATATAGGCAATGTTATACGATTAATATTGTATCGAGGGGCCAACTACTTACAATTAGGATATGTAAGACAAAGTGTCAATGAACCGGTACGACCATAGATATAGATATAATTATTATGGTACTGAAACGTCGAATGTAAGAAATTCAATTAAATAAACGAGGGTTCTACGTTGAATATATTGTATATTTTTTTGTTACAGTTTCAGCCCTGGCGTCTGTAAATTGTGTATATTCAAAGTTTTTAAGTTTTATATCTGCCTGCAGTCGATGTATCAAATGTATGTAGGTATGCAAGAAATGTATTTATGTAGGTGATAAATTAATGTAAATAAAAGATGTAGTTACTCGATATACCTAACACTTGTTTGTGACTGTCCCTATACGACTGGGTGACCTTTATTGTAAGATCACGAAACGGTAATTGACCAAGGGTCGCGATCCATCGGTTTCGTTTTCGAATAACTTACACTCGTCGGGGCGCACGTGCTCATCTCTTCAACGGTGGATAATACAATGATACATAATACATACATAGTATACAATAATATACTATAAGCTTATTATCGAAAAAAAAACTGCCTCCATCGGTCCAGGCAGAGGTATTGCTTATTTCTTTTGTCATTCGCGCGGTGGCCTGACAGATATTTATCGTTGAGCGAAGATTGTACCTCAAAACGTTACCAGAAATGGAATCACTGAACGACAAACGTCAATATTTGCTTGAAGAGAACCAGAAAATGTCTGATGCTATGAAAATATTCACAGTTCTTCTGGATAACGAAAATCGAAACAACTTTACTTTGGTAAGTGTTTCGCAACTACGCGCTACGAGTCTCATAGTTCGTACACATGAATACATGATCGGAATTAGTAACATGATGGATCGTTTCCTGCAAACTCGATCATATGGGATGCTACGTTACAGGCGATTAATCCCTTGTCAATTGAATCATTGAAAAGACATGTAGAAATTTTTGTTTCAATTTAAAGCACGGGGTCGCTCCTTCTGTTTACATGCAGCAAATGTCGTTGACGACGGAGGAACGCACTGAAAGTTTAATAAAACAAGAACGCAGAAATGCACTGGTCACCGGTCACGCGGGTGTCTGCTTTAAGGCGTCCCCCAACATTGTCATATTCCAACAGTTTCTACCTGGGAATGCTTACAGCGTAACACTATCTGTAAAAAATATTACGTCGGTAAGATCATTCATCCCCTAAAAATCACGTCGAAGCTTCATGTCGACTGTATAATATGGTGGTGTATGATGCTGCAACGTATCACAACCAATACCGCAATAAGATGAATGCTTTGTGAAAATTTGAAAAAAATGCATTTTGCGTTTCATCTGAAAGACGAACCTATTTTGAAGAAAGATCATTCTTTCACCGAACTTCTCTCAGTTCGAAGAAATAGCTAAACCTTATATCTATGGCGAAACTGTATGGCTGAGTTTTTCAAAAGCTAAGGCGACAGGGCTCTAAATACTTAAGATTTTGCATGGCTTGATAGATATAGGTATACATAGAACCAGAACTGTCCGCACCAGCTCGTCAAATCATCGACTTTGTTGAGGTGATATAGTTGCTGGTGGAGTGCTTGATATATGTATACAATTGTACAGTTGGGCAATAAAGTTCGCATAGGGTCGAAATTTAGGCTTAAACGTTTCAGTGTCTACGCTGTTGAGCAGGTCCCTCGCCCCACATATCCTGGTCCTTGAGAAGGCAAACGCGGCAGCCTACCTGCTCGAAGTAAAGTAAGAAACACTTCCGAAATATATATAATAAATAATAGACGACTGACCAGCCGTAACGCATCAATGGGCCCGCTCAACAGCGTAGACACTGAAACGCTTGAACCTAAATCTCGACCCTATGCGAACTTTATTGCCCAACTGTACATATGTATGTACCTTATACGTAAACATACGTTATACATGGATATACGATAACAGCTTTTGTCCGTGCTGTGCCTGCAGTGTTCGCAGAATTTGAAGATGATCTGTACAAAAAATTCGTGGTTCAAGCTCGAGTGCAAAGATGCGACATGCAAAACAAAATTAGCACCAGGAATGAGTATCGTTTACGATGTGAAATTTTTCCCGGAGGAACGACGTGACTATAAGTATCAGGCAGATTTTGCAATGGGTGCCGAAATTTTCGCGGTGCCCATCTTAGGTAATATTCTGTCATTATATGATATAATTCACTTCAATTGTATATGTATAATACAGTCAATGAAGGTTTATATATATACCTATAACATCATATTTATTTGATTCATCCTGAGGTCATGGAGTGATATCGAGCCTATAATACACTCATACTGCATTTCAGCAATCGGCCCTCGACCGATGCTAGATTTTCCGGATTCTGTCGAGGTACCACAAACGGCGGTCAAAATACTTTCCCTGAAACATGTGCTGGTACGTAACATCGGTGACGTGCCCGCCGTCTTTTCCCTTTCCACGATCAGGTATATATCTCATTTATTTGTAAAGCCTTTTGAAAAATGATTCGGGGTCCAGGATGGCATTATAAAATATGAGACGCGAGATTTCGCATTCATATTGCATATTCACTCCCTTATCTGAATCATCATATTATAAAAAAAGAAGTAGACTAAGCTGCATCGAAGCTATTATCAAAGAGCTTGCTCATTTGAAAATAGCTGCACCTTTCATCAAGGTACCTATTACTATATTGCTAAATTCGGAAAAGAGTTAGGACCTCGTAATTTTTCGAAATAACTGTAAGGTGCAGGGGGTGAAACTATAAGTAACTTATCAACTTGAAAATACCAAGTAAATGGAATTTGGTGCAGGCCGTTCACAGTTTTTCCACAAAAAGGAATTCTTGCCGAAGGCGAAACTATGCAAGTGACTGTAAATTTTTTATCTGAAAAGAAAGGATGTTTCAAAGAAAATCTCACCGTTACGTATGAAACAGGTATTTGATATTCTTAAATCAATTAAACATCTATTCGACTAGCAATTAATTATTTAATCTTGCAAAAGAATTTTCAATCATATTGCCGACTTAGTATATTACAAACATAGTCTCGGTAACATGCCGCGGTTCCGGAATAAATGATATCTAAATTCCGTTCTTTAGGCGAGATGATTTGTCTGAAATTGTTCGGCTTTGCGGAGCATTGCGTTATCAAGCTCGAGAGAGGGAGCATAAGAATGGAAGAAACGTACCTTGGACTGACGAGATCAAGAACCTTCGCCATTCATAACAAGAGCGATTACGTTTCAAAATTTCAGTGGGTTTTGTACGAGAACAGAACGAGAGACCAATTGGAAATGGAAATGTAACTACGTTTTATGTATTTATACCGGGTGATTTATTTTAATCGCCCCAGGCCGATATCTCGAGAACTAATCACGATACGAAAAAATACTTCGGATAAAAGTTGTAGGATATTGAAGGGGAAAGAACATGGTGCAGCTTCATTTTCAGTAGGTGGTGATGACATGACGAGGGGAAGGTTAGGTTTGTTATTTTAAGTGGAAACCCATATTTTTCATAACGTAATTTTGATCTACTTGAGAACTCAAACGACTTTTGTATGAAACATTTTTTTGTGTGACATCAA
The DNA here is from genome assembly GCA_949628255.1 of Macrophya alboannulata. Classification (NCBI taxonomy): domain Eukaryota; kingdom Metazoa; phylum Arthropoda; class Insecta; order Hymenoptera; family Tenthredinidae; genus Macrophya; species Macrophya alboannulata. Next base: position 143,594 of record OX451207.1, on the reverse strand, counting down.
TTTTTCATGCTATTCAGCTGAACAACTAGAGATTTTTGAACTTTTGAGAACATGTCACCTCTGAACTATCAAATTTGGAGAAAAATTGTAAGAGACAAAAAGTGCGTAATTTCATGCGAAGATTCTTGGAGAATGATTGCAGATTTTTTTTTTACAGTTTTTTTGATTTTTTTTTCACCCAATTAAAGAGGCTGCAATAAAAAGATATTGGAAAAAATTCTGCAATTATTTTCCCAGAATCTTCGCATGAAATTACGCACTTTTTGTCTCTTACAATTATTCTCGAAACTTGATATAGTTTAGAGGTGAAATGTTCTCAAAAGTTCAAAAATCTCTAGTTGTGCAGCTGAATAACATGAAAAATTGATGTCTCTCAAAAAAACGTTTCATACAAAAGTCATTTGAGTTTTCGAGTAGAACGAAATTACGTTATGAAAAATATGGGTTTCCATTTAAAAAAATAAACCTGACCTTCCTCCGGCCTTGGCATCACCACCTACTGAGAATGATGCTGCACCATGTTCTTTCCCCTCTGATATCCTACAAGTTTTATCCGAAGTATTTTTTCGTATCGTGATTAGTTCTCGAGATATCGGCCTGGGGCGATTAAAATGAATCACCCGGTATTTAAATAGGTTGTACGACGTCGTGTATGTAACGTGGCGTTTAAAAGGAAATCGATATTTATTTTTGTTTTTCTAATGACACACATTCAATAGTTGCAGTAAGGTAAAATAAGATGCCTGGTAAAATATGAGCCCTTAATATTAATATTTAGAGGTCGGTTTACGCAATTTTTTTATTGCCAATCAAAATACATGCGGGAAAGGTTTGGGTGGCATTTTTCGATTTCTCATCTCGAGAACTGATCTAATTAGAAAGATTTCGCATAGATACTTTTGTTCAAAATTAAAGGCTTTACAAAAAAAACGTGTCTGGTCTTTTTCGATGAATCTAACTGCAGCTTCCAAGTTTTGATGTGTTATTATGTGGTTATTATCCATGGATAACTTGGAAACACTTAGATTCGTCGAAAAAGACCAAGAGACCTTTTTTTGCAGAGCGTTCAATTTGAAAAAAAAGGTAGCTGTGCAGAATCTTTTTAAGTAGACCGGTTCGTGAGATGTAAAGTCGAGAAGTGCCACCAGAACTTTTCACATGTATTTTAAATGGAAATAAACAATAGCGCCGAGCAACCTCTAAATATTAATATTAAGGGTTCATATTTTAATATATGCACCTTATTTCGCCTCACTGCAAGTATAGAATCTGCTTGTAGATTGAAAAAAAAATGTTGCTCCGAAATGACACTACCCCTAATGTATGATATATTAACTGCACGTGTTGCGTCTCGTTCGACACGCATGCAGGTATAAAACATCCTTCGAAATGATAAAGAATATCGAGGTCGCACGCAGAGTCGATGTGGAGCATTACAACATTTGCGATCCCTTACTTCACGAATTAGCATGTCAACGAATCTATGCCGACGAGCTGTCCTGTCTGACAGCGCAGACATTCCCATTCCATCATCCCAATTACAGATTGACACCATTGGTGAGTTCAACTATGCTGGATCAAAATACAATTTCACTCCAGTTTCCCATCGCGACCAACTAACAATATGAACTGAAATTGGATAAAAAGTTGTTTTGCAGTAGCGACTGTAGGATTTCATAGTTGAAAAACTTTCCATAGATTTCGAATACGAAATTTTGACAATTAGAGTATGCTGGAGGTATATCTTCATTCTAGAATATTACGGTTATACATATAGCAATTGTATTTTTCTGGGCTACGCTTACTTCACTCTTTCTCAAAAAATGTGTCGTTGCGCTATACCCCATGCATTGGTTAAGAAATAGAGAGTATAATCTCGATTAAGTTTACATTCGTATGTATGTGTTTAAAACATAGATACATAAATCTGTGCATCACATCCTACAATCAACTGAATGTAAGAAATAATTAGTTTTAAATTAGTTCAAATTAGCCAGATTACCTATATTACTAATTATGTCTACATGCGTTCTTTCAAGGAAGGTGAAATATGGCCGCATAGCAAAGCTGAGGTTATACTTATTTTTGAACCGGACAAAGTTGGCCTTATCAACGGCAGCGCGTACTTGGAGGTTACCGGGTGTGAAGAAAGGATTCCTCTGAAGTATAATTATTTTACATTTTCAAAAATTTACGTCATCTCATGACGATTAAATTTTTTTTTTATCAATTAACGGCGTCCGAATACACAATAAGTAACGCGAGGGTTGACCTCCCACATTAATTCCCTACGTAGGTATATGCCAGTATTTGTACAGGGTTAGTGCATACTTATGAAACTAGATTTTACGATACTTTTCCCTAAAATACGAATACATATGTATATACCTATATATACACCACAGTTTGCATGGGATGTGTGTCGGGCCGTCGATCAAATTGAACATAACTTGTGCCGACCTGGGATGCATATTTTTGTGCTCCAACCATAACTGCGAGGTAAGGTGACACAGATGACATAATCTCACGATTCAAGTGATTATCCATAATTATTATACACGTATACATAAACCGCTAATTTCCGTCAGTTTCCGCAGTGGATAGCCGTAATATAATGGTTAATATGATGGGTATATTATACTTATTATATGCCGTCGAAAGACATTGTAGAATCCGGTATACCAGATAGATTTCGATCTTTATTTGTGCGCACAGGAATTATCGGATATGAATATTTGGCATGATCGTCCTTCATATCGGTACAAACCTATATGTATATCTATAAAGACGTACAGGTGATTTGCGGGAATAAAGGCGACATTCTAGGAACGTTGGTATACAATCCAAGGATTGCTGATTTCGGCGGTGAAATCGGAGTGAATCCTGTACAAGTGAAACTCGAACCTGGCACCTGCAAGTCGTTCAATCTCTGTTTCTCGTCAAACCGGACCGGTGTTTTTACCGAGAGGGTTGACTTCATTGTCAAAGAAAGCCACGAGGTGATCTCGCTGCTTATCAAGTACGCCAAAGTATACAATATACGCTACTCGTGTGCCTACAATAATACTTCTGACTCTAACTTTGAAGTTTTCATCCAATTAGTCTGTAAATTGCGATTGTAATATTATTAGTGTATTCCAGAGGCTCCGTGATTTGCCCTACGCTGCACTTTGACAAACAGAACCTTGACTTTGGCGTGACGCCGTTAGGTAAGGAGACTTCGTTACTCTCCCAGGATTCCTGCAGGCAACCGCACGAATGCATATACCTAGTGCATTTAGCCGGATGAATGGATATTATTCATCTATGTGTATTAAAATCGTAAATGAAATCTTGGTTAATAATTTTACAAGGATTCAGTACAATGCATGACGTATGTCTTCACAATTCTTCGCTCGTGCCGGTAACGTTTTGCGCCGCTATATTGCAAGATGGCACGCAGCAGGCATTGACGCATGAAGATTTTTCACGATGTGTAACCAAACCAAGCCTAGTTGGTAATCCCAAAGAATTCGCAATTGTACCCAGCGAAGGAGTTGTTGCTCCCCACAGCTTTCAACGAATCAAGGTATATGCGTATACTATTTGTATAGGTATACCTATACCTATTATAGTGATGGATGTTTACTGCAGTTGAGCATACCATATATGATATGAGAAATTGTTATGTATCTGTGTATTTGTAGGGGAGACCGGGGCAAAACGGACCACCCCCAAGGAATGGGTGTAAGATTTTTTTTTCAAATGCCATCCAAGAATGGTTATATTTTTGCATTCGAAAAAGACTGTCCTAACATTCTTCATAATAATGTTATCGTTTTGAATTTCAACGAGTGGTTCATCTTGCCCAATAATTTTGTACCTTCGAAGCTAATCATATGAATGGTATACATGTATTTGTTATTTTTAGATGAACATGAATGTAAATACAGGTTTACATTACTGATAAAATCAAGTCTTGCCCTGGTTTCCCCGCAACCCACCGTTGCTGGTATAAATAGTAATATAGGTATAACAGATACCTGCTGTGAAATAAATAATTTCATCTATTTATTGTAACAGATATCGTACACGCCAAACGAAGTCAGGTCAAGTCAAACCGTCCTCAGGGCGGACATGTGGGACTCCGACTCAGAGCCGGTGACGTTGCCAATAAGGTTCAGCAGCAAAGTGGCTTCGTTGGTCGTAAGACCGAGTGAAATTTTCATTAGATTCTGCTTCGTTAATTTCCCGTATACGAGAATCATAACCGTCGAAAACAAGTCTGATGTCGATGGATACTTCTACCTGCCCCCACAATCCGTAAATCATAACGACGATAAATCATCAACTATAGGGGGAGGGCGGGCAAAACGGGGTAGCCCAAAAATTTCATGAATTTTTTTCTTCCAAAATGGTACTAAACCGACATCTATTACTCTTATTATCATTTTTGCACAATTTGGGGTGTCCAAACATGTCTTTTCGAAAAATTTTTTGTTCAAACTTTTCGCGAATTTTTTTTTTCAACATTTTTTTTTTCAAATTAAAATCTATTCTTTTTACAATCAGTTTGAATGATTTGGAGTAACTTGACATTTTTTCTTCACTTTCTGGAGGGGGATCGAAACAAAGGATCAAACGATCAAAGGATATCATACATTTTCCACCAGGTAACGATGAACTCAACCGTAATGTACTCGTTGTCGTCGCACCAAGGATATTTGAAACCTAACGAATCCAAATCAATATCTTTGAAAATTGTTACAACTGCATTGGGTAGACAAAAAGTGCAATTAAGGTGAATACCTTCAGTGTACCCGGTTCTGTTCGAGAAGCATATTATACCCGACGCGAAAGGCGCACGTATGTAGGTATGTATTGCAGTATTATAACCATCTGATTTTCCTGCAGTCTACTCGCCTTCGGTGATAAAAGTCTCGCGCCTTGTTGTTCCTTGATATGCAATGGGCAGGGTCCCAATGTCACCTTACAACCGACCGAGCTCAATTGGGGCGAGGTTCGCCTCCTGGAAGAAGTCAAATCGTCGATCACTTTAACAAATGCCTCGCCCATCCCGGCGCAACTCGTCGCCGGGCTCGTGAGTTTTCCAGCGTATTTCACCTATACCTATACACCTATACACAGTATACTTGATCAGGGTGGTCCAGGCTTTTCATTTCATTCCATTTTACACCCACGTTTGCTCACGTGTTTCCACAGTAATCGATGTCTTAGAAATTGAACATAATTCATTTTATTGTCTCCAGAAGAAGAAAATTGCTCGGCCCTAATGTGCCATATAATATACTATAATCTATGTGTTGAATAACACACACAACATACCTATAATAGGCACGTATGTATGTACTACATACCTATGTATAAAGCGGTACTATCTGACTTTCCAAAGCACAACACACGTCTATCACCTTGGACGGTAAGCCCGACCACAGGCATATTGGAGCCGAACAAATCATTAGCATTGGAAATCACAATTTATCTTCGCGACGCGGGCAACTATTCAGACAAACTTGACATTGAAATAATGAACAGCAGAGTCATCGCATGCCCTCTTACCGCTATTGGAATTGGAACCAGCATTAACTTCATTCCAAAGATGATGCCAGAATTTGACATGGGCCTTCTTTTCAGGTATAGCAACAATAATAAACCGATAATTAGGTATAGAATACATATGTGTAGGTATGTGTCGTACTGTCGAAAAACTTGAGGCGTTTAAGTAGCGAACGAAAGCTGTATATGAAAACGAAGTTGTATTATTATTTTTGGTAATAATCTACCTAATGCAAGTACTATAGGTGTAATGATAACAAGGGCAACATCGACGAGGACGACAACAATGACAGTACAACGTTTTGCATTGCCATACAGGGATCAAGATATAAGTATACCGATAACGATGGTGAACAAGGGTACCAGGCATCATCGGTTGACGTGGACTACCACGGCGGACCACCAAGTACTTCAAATGAATGGGGCAAACGAGCGACACGAGTGAGTCTTCGGATACTCGATGACACATAGATTTATATTGATGCAACTATTTATAGACCTATAGTTGCGCATGTATCTATATACCTATATGTATATTTGTATGTAGTACATATGTTTGCCTTAAAAATTTTTAAGGGACAAGTTCACCATCGACCCGTATGTCATGGATTTACCTCCTGGTGCCGAGAGTGTCGTCCATTGCAAGATACGGTGGGAAATGTGAGTCTTTGAAAGCTATTGTATTGTTAAGACCAAAGATCACAGTGTATACACATACCTATACGCGTATAGAGTAGTATGGTTTTGTTTCTCTTGCAAGTACATACAAGGTATAAGATACTCAAATTCAATACAAGAATAATGGAACATGTATATTGTTGTTTTTGGGATATCTCGTTGTTCCGATTAGAGTGATCATCTGTACAGTAGCTTTGCACAGTTCACTGTTCACCTTGGGTAGTTTAATTCTGCCGCAGAAACGAGTCGCTCACGGAGCAGTGGTACCTTTACGGGCAGATCAAAGGACAAGGAAAGCGGCAAGTTCTTGGGACGAGTCGTTTTAGAGCGACGTTCACAAACCCGAATATCTTATTCAGCCAGCGAAAATTGACGTTTCGATATGATCCGGGTGCAAATGAAACCAAAACACATCTAATCGGTTTGTGCAACGTTCAACTTCCGTGTCGGTATATTTCGTAGGGGAGTCGTACTTCCAACCTCTCTTTTCCTTTTTCTCTCCCTCTTTCTCTCTTTGGCGCCCACCATCAAATGACTGCTGTGGGTAATAGAATAATTATGACCAACGTTTCATTTTGTGTCATTGTTTTCAAGCGTAATTGGTATAATGTTGTGGGATCTAATTATTGCTTCGCAGAGACGCTATTCGTTACCAATGAATCTCGGCTGGATTTAAGAGCGCGCGTGAATATCGAACCTCCCTTTGAAATTATCGTACGAAACGCGAACGATGGGTTTCCAAAAACCACAACGATATTCCTGCAGGCTGACGTTAGGACTTGTATCTGCATTAGGTTCAACACCAAGGCCATCGACTTGTCGAATTTGTACTCGAGAACGTTCCGAAGAAATTTGACATTTGATTACGAGACGCACTGTGCGAAGGTGCAGCCCCCCATTATTATACTCTTACCTCTAATTGTGTGTATGCAGTAGGTATGTGCATACATACATACCTATACAGATAAGTATACCCATGTATACCTATACGAGTGGAGACGGAGATTTCAGAAAATTTTGCACCCTGTGCAGATATATATCCTTCTGCAGGGACAATTAATTCGCCAATTGTTTCGTCGTTAATTATTTCAATAGCTATAGAAGAAATTCAATATCTTTATCTCTACTTGACACTCATATACTCCCGGGTAGGATGAAATTGAGTGCGTAGCTGAAGTGAATTACCCCAATATATCCTTCTCACCAATGGGGCCAGTGATTCTAAGCTGCGAGGTTGGATCTACTGCGCAAAAGAATCTTAGTCTCGTAAACGCGGGACATCTGCCTGTTCATTACAGTTTCGAGTGGCTCGATCTCAATGCCGTTGGAGTACCACTAACCACCCGCGATGTGCCACGCTTAGAAGTAAATGATCCCTAATACCTCCACCATGTACATCATATTAGGGTGTTTCAAAAAACATCGATATTTTTTTTGTTTTCAATGACTCACATTCCATAGCTGCAGTAAGGTAAAATAAGATGCCTATTAAAACGTGAGCCCGTAAGAGCTCCTACGTTATTAGGCATCTTATTCCATCTTACTGCAACTATTCAATATGTATCAATTAAAAAAAAAAAATGTCAATTTTTTTTAAGTACCCCAATATCATATCCTCATTTCTCGTCACTTGATTACTACACGAGCGAAAAATTGAAGGCACGAGACTCTTCCGTTATTCATGAAGATGAAGAGGAGAAGGAAGAGACACGGGGCGGAGACGGAGACGGAGAAGAGAAAGAAGAAAAAGGAGAACCCATTACGATTGAATACTCATTCGGGCAAGGAATGGCAGATATTGCATCCACCATTGAGCTGGATCGATTCGAATTATCTGCACCAGCAACGTCGTGTGCAGGTGATTTGTTTTCAGGTGATACTCTTCAATCTACAACCTCGCGCTATAACTTCAATATATTTTGCTGCGGGAATGTCGAAATCATTTTTTTTTTTTTTTTTAGTATAGTTGTGGGTTATATCTAATGGCAAGAAACATAATACCTACATAGCCTCGTCTTTACACACGGACCCTAAAATCAGTTTCAAGGGGTTAACAATTTTTGCAGAGAAAAGATATACTTATAGATATGTATACATCCCATATGTGTAAATCTCTCGTATAGGGTCACCGCCGAGACACTCGTTGACTTTGCTGGCTACGGACAATGGAGGAACGAACAACTTGTCTAGTCTGGTCGAAGTTGCTGCACATGACATTAGAGATTTTATATTCCCAATGATCGAACGATATTTCCTTGAAGACACAGAAATTCCTTTACTCAAACGAATCTACCCAATATATGAACCGCAATACTGCGGACAGTCGATAACAGAGGTTTGTTTGATCACATATACGGTTCGTTTTATCGAATATTTTGAAGATCAAATACCTAAGACAGCCTTGAGCTTTTGAATATATTCGTTATTCATGCTACAATGCAGCTGATATATCAAATTATTCAACATTCGCTCGATAGTAGTACATGCGGGCCATTTCATATCGGATGGCAAGTGATAAGTATAGCCTCTAGGTATGATCCGGTCGTCTATGAATGGGGAGGCTACTTAACCATACAGACCTCGGGGCCAATATATTGAGAGTGATGAACCTATACCTGAGTATTACACCTATACCTATAGTATGTATGTGGATGCGTTTGAATTCAGATCGTGGACGTGGTACCTAGGGAAGGGACTATTCTACCCCATTCGTCGCAGTACGTATGCTTCGAGCTAGACGGCTCGCAATCAATAGAAATCGATGCGAAAATCGCTTGTTGTGTTGAATCTGGTCCAACGGAAACGATTATTGTTCAGGCTTTCGTCGATGTGATTCGGTACTCTATTGACAAGAAATATATTGATTTTCGTTGGCAGGTACTTGCTTCATTCTCCCTATTCTCCCGTTCCCTATGATTGTGTTTTATTGAATCCTGCACGTTTTTTTCTTCAATAATAAGCCATTCGGCGAATCTTGCCGTGCAACGTTGACTATTGTAAACCGAGGTGTGGTTGAATTCACTTTTGAAACATACGTCATAACCGCGGAGATGCGGGATCAAGTGAGACACACTGAACATACAGTAGATGCCCCTCATTTGCGGGTGGAACCGAGATCCGGAGTGGTAAATCCCATGTCAAAGATGTCCTTGGACGTTATTTACTATGTCGGCATTCCTGGGCCGATTTACGAGCAATTCGATCTGGAGGTACACCGTTTACCAATCACACCCCTACATCCATACATATTTGAGGCATACGCATTTATGGGATATTTTATAGTATACCTAACTTCTTATTACATACGGTAAACTCCAGATCGCCCACCGCTCGCCCGTTCCCATCCACGTCGAAGGCTACGGATCGCTACCGCAGGTTCACCTGACCGTACCGCGCTCTGAAACTTTCAAGCGGCTACCAGTGAAGATCTGCTATCAAGCGATCGGCACTCTGACCGATCAGTTTTTAGCCGAAGTAAGCCTCACCGTGACTGCGTATCTTCTGATTGTATTATTTGATTTTTCACTCCCTGCACTGACCAATTACCGGATTGCATTCAAAAATAGGTCCAAAGATTCGTTATCAATAGCGAGAGGATTATACCTACCGTTGACAACGATGCTCCGGGATATTTTCGGATACCAAAATGTGACGAAGAACGTCTTACAGGTCAGCTACCGTATGATAAATGTCACCCTGGTAGGTATGAACTTGACAATGAGACTCGGTTCCCGTTTAATAAAGTGAAAGTATTGACTGCAAAATATTATTGGCAATTAAGATTAAACTACATGAGTCATATCGTACTTGTTACTAGAATTGCGACGATTTCCCCATATACTATGAAACTTTTTAGCCAACGGATGGGAGGTGATATCACATCGCGAGATACTGCCGACTGTGATGGACATAGAAATGGCTGTCGAAAGATTGTTAACAATCGAACATATCCATAGAAATCCTTATATACCCGCCAATCATAGCTCGACCATGAAGAAGAGACAAATATCTCCGTTCTCTGTTCCTGAATACATTATTGGTATAATATACCGTCACGTACTCTCTATACCAATACCATTCATTATTGTAACTAATATAATAAGTTTCATTTTATACCGCATACCATATACCGTATACCCTTCACTTATCATAACAGGTCTCTCGATTATGATTTGTGCTTTTTCTACCGATATCAATAATGTATAATACATAAGTACGTGTATCCTTATGTATGTATGTGGGAACACAGACATGGGTTACGTGGTGGTCGAGAGGGTGGCTTACTACTCGACAATGTTCATTAACTACGGTCCTACTCCGGTCGACGTCCACGTCACGAGAACAAAAAGTAAACGCAGTCCGCTGAAGAAGTCAGGGATTGTTGTACAGTTCCACAATAGGAAAGCTTTACCCGTTGGCGAGTCGACTCCGTTGAATATCACTTTTCATCCAACACGATCCGTATATACTGAGAAACGTACGGACATTGAGCAGACGATTTATTTGGAGGTATAATTACCGATCGTGTAACATACAGTATTCTTATAACAAACGAGCATGGAACCATATAGTTCGTATATAATTATATAGTTGATACTGATATAAGTGCGTCATACCTATACGTATATCGAGAGTACATACAACAGACTCTGGTGGTTGGTACCTTCCCCCTTCTGGATACACAGGCATACATCTATACACATATATTGTATGCAATTACGTCTGAATATTATAAATGTTTTATAATGGCTATAGGTAACCCACGGGGCTATGATACCGATCTCGGTAAGAGCTGTAGCTACGTATCCAGTGATTACTGCTCACACCGCTCATTTGTCGTTCGGAGAAGTAGCCGTTGGTAACTGTATGCTGATGCCCGTTCTCCTGCGCAACGAGTTAATATAATCGTCCCCATCTGTACAATACGGGGGTGGAAAGTGTATGAAGTGAAAAATGCACCAGATAGCCATTTCCAACCGTTAAATACATTTTTTCAAATTTAGAGTGTTCGTTGTCTGTATTTTGAAGTACAGAACTGCTGTGGCACGTGTTATTTCTTCCGCTAATCGCATAACACCTGTAATTCATTGTGCTGTACGCATGATCTTTTTTCGATCTGTATTAGGTTCCACCGTGGAGGGTTTAATTGAGTGGAGTAAGTAACTGACGACGTGTAAGATTTCGAAAGGATTAAGTACGTATCTCTTTTGCAAGTCTTACACGCGATCGATCAACTCCACAAATAACTATGATACACGGGCAACTTGTGAGTTCACATGATGTTTTTCATCAATTCATATTATTCGCCATTTCGTCAGGCACCTATAGTAGGCAAATGTTTAGTGTGCGTTTTTCACTCTAACATGCTCTCATCATATACCGTGAAATACTCATTGAAAACGTCGTGGTTCGATACAATAACTTTTCCAATACGGTATATAACAGTGGCTGGGTACCGTGCGAATGGCAAGCGACGATTCGTTGTGAGGATAGTCGCCGATTGAAACAAGAAATAGGACCATTTTTTCTGCACTGTAATGCCGACACGTTCCCACCAGGCTACGAAAATGTCATAAACATCCACTTCAAACCAAAGGAAGCTGTGAGTTTACAAAATACCTTAACTATAATGTATAAAATTTTGTTGACGAATGAAACACAATTGGAGTTTCCGGGGATACCGTGTTATCTAGATGAATGCAGAATATCACTCGTTATGGTGTTTCTGTGGCCTTTATTTAAACCACCACTCCACAGACTTCAATTTCTGCGAGGATTCGCACATGGGCGAAAAGGTGTCTCTAGCCCACGTGTTTGCGAAATTGAAAATATACAAGGTCTTTTCTAAAACGCTGAACATAAGAGAACCAATGCATCAGGGTGAGACAGGCTTTCAGTTGTTTGAATAGTATCGGACTGTCCTTTTTTATTTTGGGTTGACGGACCCAATCCCATTATGAAGGGTTCATATCCGAACGCATTGTGATTTCTCGGAAGATGTCATATATGTCGTTGGAAACGAATAATTTTTAAAATACGTTGGACAATCCAAATAATGAATCTTGAGTGCTTTGGAACAAAATTCGAATCGTAAGGGTCGGATAACATTTACTGGCATATAGCTAATTGCAAGTGTTATGGCGTAGTAGCACACGAAGATATAATAATGGGCTCGGATATGATCCCTTATAATGGGGTTGGGCTGCGCAGGCCTGTCTACCCAAAATAGAAAAGGGCAGTCTGATGCAATTTGAACGGCCGCGAGCGTGTCTCTGCACCCTGAAACATTGGTTCTCCTATGTTCGGCGTATTGAAGAGTGACTCTGTATGTATATATCTACATACATACCTATGCTTGTGTATGTTACATTACATACATCATGTGCATGGTAATTTGTACCGTCCAGTACGATATATTAACATTGTTTAGAAATGTTCGACTGGGCAGTTGAGGATAAAAATTGCGCAGAGCATTTTCCCTGTTCTCGTGTCAATGTCGGGTACGGGTGTCGAGGCCGAGCTTCACGTTTCCGAGGACACATTGACGTTCGAGGCAGCGTTACCGTACGCTCAGCCCGAGACGAAGACCTTCTCGGTGAAGAACACCGGTTCCTATCCCGTGGAAGTATTTTGGCGGAATTTTGACACGTGAGTATAGGTGCATACCACGTATATAATTTTGAACGCAGTTTGCGGGAATAGGATAACTATCTTTCCAAACAGGGTGCGCAAAGTTCAATCTTGCGCACGGGTTTGCGTGCGCAAAATGCCCACTTCCCGCCGTGTGCAGAATCGAGCTTTTCGCACCTTGTTTGGAAAAATAGTATACGAAAAAATTAGTGCGCGTAGGTAATCTCGCACACGTTTTTTTTAACTTGTCCGACGATCACCTCTACTTTACGCATTTGTTTCGGAAATTCGTCCCCACCCTAAGCGAGGACGACCCTGACTATAATATAATTCCGGTCTGGATGGAATCAACCAGGTTGGGTTTACCTATACGTATATACCATTCTTGCAGAAATTTCATAGAGGAGGAACGGATGATACGGATATTGACGCACTATTACGGCGTGGATGAAATATTGTTCCCACCCCGTAACCCTGGTGATAAATTGTCTCCCAGAGTCTGTGAATTTTGTCAAATTCTGAGTGTTGAATTGGCGGAATTATTAGCAGTCCGTAAATCTGAATCGGAGCGCACCGATAGCAGAATGTCGATTGAATCACGGGGTTCACGCGGTAACTATAATAATGTTGTAACAGATATCTGTGTATCGGTACTGCAATGCAAAAACGGCCTCCCACTCTCATAACACGCAAGTTTGTTCTTTTAAAAAGGAGATCTAGATGAAAACCATGACAAAGAAGTTGGAATTATTCGTAATGGACGTGGCACGTTCATTCCACATCAACCGTCCGAGAAGACAGAGATGTCATTTTCGGAACAATCGAATGAATCAATTATCCAACGCGTGGGGCACAACTCGATCTCTCGCGATAAGATAATCAAGGAATTCCTCGAATCAAATGTTCGAGATTCCGACCAAATGGAAGCTCTGCTTCACGGTAATCAAATTATTATGATTACTGACCTCTATATGCGTACAGGTATACATAAGTATATACAGTATTTATTTATACATACGTATAACATATCTAAAATTCCATACGGTCAAGTTTGTAAATGCCGGATTTGCAAATTGTTTCGATTGTTCATTATTCTAAATAATTCTTTTGTCATCAATGCACGGTCAATCCCGAGGTCAATCCTTATACATATGTATAGGTATAAATAAGTGGGCTTCTGTCATACAGGCATGTGTTATGACGGTTGTGACTACACTGATGCATATACATATATGTATTCATGCCTGGTAATCGCCACCCGCGGTAATGCGCATTATTCAGAGAACGAATATCTACCTATATTTACTCACTATAGCCTATATCGACGAGCTGCATCAGAGGGCTGATTTTTTAGAGACCATGAAAGACCCTATGAAAGGAGTATTTGAGGATGCTGAAACCAAATTGCCATTTATTGACCATTCTCAGCCGCTGTCACGACCCTGTGTCATCTTTCACGGTGCTCCTTTTACAGGTACATACGTATTTGCATAGGCAATACATAACTACTTAGGTTCATCTGTCTCATGTAGATATGAACACACCTATATCTGTAGCATGGTGTAACCGATCAATCGGGCAGTAGCCGCCTGAATTATAATTTTTTTTTTTTTTTTTTAAGTAAACAGGAAAAGCAACCACGAACTTGGTGATATAAATTTTAATCCTTAACCATTATAATTTAAGAATTTGGCTTCGTAAATTGCAGTTGCCTCATTCTGAAATGTTTGTACGGTACTACAACACCAGCTGTTTCTGTCATCATCATTATTATTATTGATACTACTATTTTACCCTTAACTACACTCCTTATTATTATTATTGTTATTATTATTATTATCATCACATTGTTTGAATTCAGTTAATAATTTCCAGCATATCAACAAGCCGCGTGTCGAGTGGGAAACATGATCGGTGTCCCGATTCTCAATATAGACAAGGCGATTACAGAGATAATTGCTTTGGGAAAAGGTCCCTGCTCAAATAGGTTGCGCGAAATCATTGATACAAATTATGACGAGTTACTATCAAGTTCGCAGACTTACAGGTAACCACATAAGTACCCATACTTACACATAAACAGGGCGGGGGACCTCATTTATATTCAAAGATTGGAAAATCATATGCGTGGATAAGAGTTGGACGAGAGTCTGATGTAGCTTCGACATGCTATGTAGAAATGTATAACGAAAATACTCCGGAACATAAATTTTTTTGGAGCTTTCACGGGCACCTTAATGGTTTTAGGTAGAATTGACAAATTGTGCATTCTCATCAAAGGTCAATTGATTAGGCTATGATTGGATAAGTGTACCTAGCTTCGAATCGGATTACCGGAAGATAAATACGCGTATACTTGTCGTTCAGGGTTCAATAGTAGGCATAGTCTCTTGTTAGTCTTAATCATTACCCTCATTAGAGACGCGTTATTTATAGTTAAGGCTTGTCGAAAACTGTCACTTGTACAGAATGAGCCCTACTGTCCTCTTTGCGTCCCCTTTGCCTTAGATATCGAGAATACTTCAAAAACCAGATCAGATGAAACACGGAATAGTGCGATGAGTTATGAACCATTTATCGCAGGTCTAGATCCTATGGTCTTGCAAAAATCTTTTGTATCATGTACAGACAGAAACTGAGCATGGATGGACTTGAATCTAATTTCGGAGATGTGCACCCAGCTACAAATTCAAGCCGAAAGATGAACGGTTCGGACACATCGAGTCGTAAAACACCCGGAACGATGAGGAAAGATTATGCCAACGATTTGCACGTGACTAACTTTGAATCTCCAACTGAGTGTGACGAACGAGTTGCGGACAATAGCTATAACGACGCGGAGATTTTACCGAAGCTCCCAGCAGAACCGGACGTTCTCGAAGAATTCAACAAGATACCTCGTCCCGGTTAGCCTGCACCCTTTTAGTAGCAGTGTATTTGTAGAGAAATTCGACCGGAAACAGACTTTTAATACAAAAACGAGATCCCTGCAATATCATTATATGTAATGTATATTCTTATCATATGCAGATCAACGCGATAGTACAATTATCTTTGAATAAAATTCTTGGACCATCGTTGTTTCGAGAATTGTGCGATATGTCGTGTTTGGATCTGGCATAGTCTTTACATACGGCTTCACTTGAAGCTGTCGGGCTGACCACGTATTTGTATTATTTGTATACAATTAAGGGTCTGAACCCGGCACTTTTATTGGTGATAACGTTATGCTCGCGTGCGTCGGACGTTACATACATGGTTCCACGGCAAAAATATTTATAATAAAGTATTTATAAAAGTTAATTGAGGTTTGTGTGAAACGTAAAGTGAATGAAATGGTATCTCTAGACGAGATCAAATCTATGGATCCCTTGGATGAGTATGAATACAAGATTCAGTCAGTGGTGCTGTTACAAAAGATCTTATCATCGGCTAAAGTTGAAGAGGAAAACATTCCGTCTGAGCAGCCACGAGACGGAGGTAACGATAAGGATAGCGCACGAAGTGATAGCACCGGAACGAAGAAATTGAATACCGTAGGCACGTTCCTTGGAATTAGTTCCGACTTGATATACGAAGCTCTGAAACAAAGGTACGACGAGGATAATCTATACCATATCTCTCAGTTCACGAGGAATGAGTACTTATACATAGATAGATGCCTATGATCCATCGCTGATCGGCATATTCTGATAAATGAATTTCACGGAATACGATGACGGATTTGCTTATTATTCGTAAATACCTATTATATTACAACGACTTCAGATTGGTTATGGAAGATTTTCAAGTTGGATTCACAGTACAAACCATGGACAATATCTTCGTTAACAACGAACGGGACACCTTGGTCATGCTGTTGAGCATAGCGGGAAATTTAGGGTTCCAGCTGCTGTTTGTGACTTATCATAATACTTTGAACATGTATCTGACTCAAAATGAGAAACTCGTCGCGGCCAGTGGTAAGAATTTTAAAGTTATCATTATAGCATAGCAATTATAATTTCAGTTTGATTAATTTACATCTTCTAATTCAAATATTGTCAGAGATGAAGGCCACGGAAGAGTTGGAGAGTAAGCTGGCAACGATCGAACAGATGACGTGGGCTGAGTACGACCACATCTCTGAAGATGACAGAAAGTTATATGCCTCAAATACAGTTGCTGTTAAGAGAGCAAACAGCCAGCGTAGACATTTGATTTACAACAAAAGACTGGCAGAGGCAATGTTAAACAGAAAAGTAACTGCAGCAGCGACAATTAACCATATCGAACAGATCATGCGTACCTGTCATGCAAAATATCCGTCCGTAGTTTTTTTTGTGTCGATCACATACAGGGTATAGTGTTTTCCCAAAAACCGGGACAGGCAAATATAATAGCGACGGTTGTGTAGTATATGCCTGACACAATACAGTTCCTTATATGGCGGGTTTGTATGTATTACAGGTATGCATGTAGGTATGGGAGGGTGGGGCACAACGGACTCCTCTAAAAAAAAAATCGTGATTTGATGAGTTTTGATCTATTTTCTAAATATTATCTCTATTCAGTTACAACTACTTCATACAGAATCTGAAGATAAACTTTAAGAATTGGATTAACTTTCATAAAATCACAAATTTTTTTAGGAGGGTCCATTGTGCCCAACCCTCTGCTATAGATATGTATAATAAGGTATGCGCCCGATGAAAGGTTCACATAATTCTGTCCATGAAAATCGAGGTCTATTTGTTGTAGGGCGGTTCTAATAATTTTTTTTGAACTTTCTCATATTTCTGACCCAGCCTCAACCGTCGACGAAACGTATGTCCATCGCAGCACTGATGTACGGATCAAAAACAACCAAGGGTAAAACGACGCGATCCGAAACTATGAAATCTTTGGCTGCAAGCTCGAGCGAATCCCAGCCAACAAGGGCGAAGCAACCTGCAACCCCAACGAATAGTAACGGGACTACCAAAGGAATTGGTAATGGATATGCGACAGAAAGTATGAAGCCTGACTCATTTTGTTTATCGTTCTGCGGTTTATTTATACATATAGGTGGGGTATCGCCAAAAATTTCGAACGGTCGCAAGTTCGCGACCCTTTCGGCTTTTGAATAAATTTTTACTAGCTACGGACATATCCCGATTTCCCGGCAATTTCTTAAAAATATGTACTTGAGAATAAAAACTATTGCAAGTTCGTTGAACGACGACGAGTTAATCTGTCAATCGAAAAAAGAAAAATCTGTGAGAATGGTGTTGCATTTTTTTTTTAGAAAAGTACCGATCACCGAACCGGTTGAAAGAAATATCCAGACTCATGGATACATATAGAAAGAGCATCGACACCTTGCAGCCCGTACTCGCTAACTGGGATGTCCGGAATTCGACCTATTGTGTGAGTACAATTATTCAATGTGTGTACGTATACACGCATGTTCATTTTCTAGTAAGTTCCGATTGATAAGCCGAGTATAATGAATTTTATAGGCGTACACACGTCATGCAGTCATATGGTAGACCTTCGACCTAACTCGATTTTTCTATCGAGTACACGTATACTATATTCAGGTTGTGACATAACAACATGATCTGATTAATTATTTTTCAGGAAACTGCCACGAAGAGTAAAACATCAAGAAGTGTCAAAGGCAGCGATGTGGTGCAGGTAAGTTACATACGTTCGTACAGATTACAAAATAATTAGTGTTACCGTCAAGTGACGATTTTCATCAGATATACTTATACTTATACGGTAGAAATAGCTATTGACATATAATGTGCGCCTCATACCTACATATCTTTATGTCGCAGCAAACTGATGAGGGCAAAGGAATTGACGTGTGGCACGTGGCGCCGGTGGATCCATGGAACAGTGAAATATACGACAAGGTTGCCTCTTACTTAGCAGCAATGCAGGATGATAGTAAAGCCGTCCTACGTAAGATATAGGCGACCTATATAGGGACACTTTTTCTATTCCCGCACTTATAGACATACATGCACAGTGTAAATACGTTGACGATAAGTTATGAGACAATTGGTAGCATGGTGCGATTGTTTCTCCTTTCAGCACTCAATGTTCAATCGAAGATAAGCTTGGATTCCAAATTGTATTCTGTGGCTGGCCAGAAGTCTGTCAGCCCCCGTTCACCGGCGATGCGAAGCGGTACGCATTTGTACAATAATATCGTGTATAATATATAATATCATCGTGAACCATATCTTATTCATAAACTAAAAGCACCCGCGGTAGCTACCCCTTCAAAACTAAAATGGTTAATTCTCAAACTGGGTGCATACAGTGCAGATAAACAATATACGCTGTATATAGAGCAGCCCAATATATAGGTAAACAATATATTTCAACGATACAAACATTGTCAGCATTCCCGTTGTATATACAGGTGTATACACCCTGACCTCTCTCCCGACCACGGAACTATCCACAGCAGCGGAATTTGATTGCGCCGTGGACCCCGCGAGGGTATTACCTCCAGTTGGTGAAGTTTTCAGAAATGCTGCAGGGCTGGAGGAGTCAATGCCCGCCGCTATAGGTCCACAATCTCATGAAGGTGCCATATCGTCAAGTATAAGTGCGTCGATATACGACTATTATTGAATCAAGTCGGTATCATGACGAATTATATGCTGGGGTTGATATGTATGTATAACGTAGGTACCATGCGTTGTTCAAACTGCTATTTAGAAATATCTATGTTCCAGTTACAGTCGTAGAAGAAACTTTGGAGCCACGATGGGTCATCCGACCCAATGAAGTTCGAAAGTTTCAAGTACATTTCACCCCTAAAAGTGTTGGAATTTACAAGGATGAGTATGTCCTGGACGTCATCGGCTCGAATATCACTCGATGTATTTCAATCAATGGATCCGCGGACATCCCACTACTAAGCATGGCTCCAGAAACAGTATTCAATCAGGTAAGGTCTCACCCATCTGGTAACAGTTCGAAATATCTATCTTGCGGAAGGTATGCTATAATTATGTCTATGTGTATCGTATGTACCTATAGACATATTATACTCATGAATTCGCACTGGTATACGTACTATGTATTATACATATGTATGTAGAATAAATATCCAGGGTACATCCACCTGCATTATGTATATTATTATGCGCATTCAGGTGAAAAAATCAAAGTCGGACGATCTGAATGAACCTGCGTATTTCCTTGAGATGAAAACTTATGATTTCGGATCCATACCGCTGACGAAAATTGAAGGAAAAATGTAAGATACCTTAGTTTTCATTGGGTACAGTAGGTACCTAGTATAGTTATATAATGGATTCTTTGTCAAGTGGGCCACCTGAGTTTTTCGATGTCTCCAAAAATTCTGAAATAATTTGAGTGTGTTGCCTAACCACCTAACGTGAAAAAAAATTTTGTCGGGTCAGGTGACTCACTTGACAAAGAATCCTTCATGCATATACCTATGTATAGTTGTTCTTAACTCAAATCATACAGTGAGCTGAAAACTTGTAATTCTAGATATTTAATTGTCTGTGATCTCCGTGTGCTCGTGCTGTAGTCGATCTAATTTACGATTCCTCAGGGTTCATCAAACACGTGAGACAAAATTTGTCTTTTTGAATACCTCGGCTGTTTCGGCGACCGTTTCCTTTAGTCGAATGGACAATTCGGATGTCTATGGCATCTCGCCTGATCTACTGAATATTGCGGTGAGTAATACCTATAGGCAGTACATACAACACTCACAACTCTATACAATTGTAATATGCAGACGTGTTACCAATCACGATCTATTTATTCCACAGCCTGGAAAATCCGATATTCTTAACGTGTGGGCGGGAGTATCGAAAGCTGGTCCGAATTTGGAGCGCCTTCTTTTGTGCGTTCGGAATAACCCACGAGTGGAAATAATTCAAGTGAGGGCAATAAATAAAAAATATATAATTAAATATTGTATATTTTATAATATTTTAATATTATTTAATATATTAAAAATATGTAATTACCTACTGATCTGTTTTATTGTTGTAGCTGCGGAGTTGCGGATCAAAGTTGGAAGTAGAACTGGAAGGAAAATTCGTAGCTTTCGATAAAACGTTGTTGTGGAGAAAAGCGAAGCGAACTATCACTGTCAAAAATAAATCCAGTGTACCGCTCTATTGGCGGTTGGATTTTAACGAGAATAGTACGGATAGTCAGGTGACGCTGCATCCCGAACAGGGTCGCCTTGAACCTCTCGCCACCAGTGACATCGAATGCAGCTACTCCGCCAAAGTCGTACGTTCATTTACATATATGTATAGCTATAATATTACCTATGCGTGCTCGTACACTTATTGTACGTATAAGTGTATCACACTTGACACATCGTATATATAGTATATAGTATATTCCATCACGGCATCATCACCTGCAACTATGTGTATACTAAGGTGGTCCTTATTTTAGATATTTTCGAATTTCGAAGCTCCCAGAGGCTCAAATGGTTCGAAATAAATAAATAAGAATATCCCCAAAGTTTCAGGTCTCTATCTCAATCTTAACCTGTGCCTCCCGGCGATGTAAGTTTATCCATCTGAATAACATGGAATTTTCGGCGTTGAATAAAGAATTTTTTATTTCAGTTGAAGTAATAGTTCAAAAAATCTGAAACTCTGTAGACTTTATCCTTATGATAGTAGCTCACACCCAGAATTTTTACAGATTTTAAGCTAGTATAATTTTGAAGTTGCAGATTATTGAAAAATGATTTTTTTTGTTTTTATTTTAATTTTTTTTTTCCTAATTTTTTTCTGAAAATCTATAAAAATTCTCGTGGATAACTACTATTATAAGGATGAAGTTTACAGAGTTTCACATTTTTTGAACTATTACTTCAGCCAAAATAAAAATTTGTCCATACAATGCCAAAATCCCATATCATTTAGATGGATGAACTTACATCGTATGGAAGCATGGGTTAGAATTGAGATAGAGACCAGAAACCTTGGAGATATTTTTTTTAATTTATTTTGAACCATTTGAGCATCTCTGGCAGCATCAAAATTATCGGAAATACCCAAAATAAGGACCACCCTAAATTGTATACGTGTACCGCGGTGTACGGATGAAATTTTTAGCAGGCGTCGCGGGCAGATCCACCCTATTGGTGGGAATTAGGTCGGTTAGCGTTTAGATCAGAATCTGGAAAAATCAAAGGATTGTTTTCGAATTATTTGGAGCCCGAATTCCGAGCCCTATAAAGTAAGGACCAGCCTAATGTCTACCGCCTACTGCACGACATTCGGTACAATTTGTGCAGTAGACACGTATTGCATGTATACAAATTATATCGCGTGTGCGTATATGGCAGCGCACAGCCCGTTATACACGGGCATTATAATTTTCCTGAACATTTTTTACAAATGTATACCTACAGGTGGGTATCGTGGAGAAGAGGATCATCGCCTTCCATGCGTACCTGGCAGAATACGATACGGATCCCATGATTACAGATTTCATAACGATTACCGGCGAAACCTACGATGTGAAGGTGGATCTGAGTAACGTGAGCCCCATTGACTTTAAGAGCGTCAGGGTAGGGACGCTGGCGACTGAGATGTTTACCATTAGAAATCGTGGACCATGCGACATAGAATTCATGCAAGTGTCGTGGTTTTATCTGCGCGATTATACTTATTAATACGCATTCGGTATGTCATGTTTATCTATAGTATATCTCTATACCTATTTAGTGTCCAGCCCGAAACTCAGCCGAGTTTGGATAAACGAAAATTAAAGTTTCCGCCTACCTTGATCGAGGACTTCAAGCTCGTGCCAGCCAGTGGATCCCTGTTACCCGAAAAACCTACGGTCATAACGGTGAGAAATTTTCATCTATAGCTGATCTACACACGTTTCAATGTTTCATACTTGAACTTCCGCTAACGAGAAGAATACCCATTATAATTATACTATAACCCATTATATTATGTATGCACAAGTTATACCTATACCCAGATACCCACATACAGTGATCTCTGACATACGTACGCAATGAATTGTTGCAGGTGAATTTTCTACCACGAAGCGAACTTACAATTTCTGAGGCTCCGTTGTTCAAGTGTTTCTTCGTCGATACACATAAAACTCCCACGGCAGTTGCCGAATTTCCACTTCTTGTATCAGTCAGCGCTCATCATGCAAAGTACTATAGCTGAAAATTATCATTCTCCATGCAGGCTTATTGTTAATACATATCATGTATACCTATAGTGTATTGACTATCAATGATATCTGACACGATATAATTTTGATGCATTCCAGAGTCAAGGTTGAACCTAGCCTAGGTCTACATTTCGGACCCATGGCCATCTTCGATAAGAAAACTATGTACCTGGAAATTGAAAATGTCGGTCACTTTTCTTTCGAATATAAAATAAACGGCCCTGCGATAACGGCTCTTCCGTCAGATGCTACTTCAATCCTCGACAATAAAACGGATAAAAAGTATAGATCGGAAAAGACTGACAAGACAGAGAGGTCGACGTCACGAACGGGTACCGCGGCACAGTCCAAAAAGGGTAATAAAACTCCACGCACTGCTAGATCTACAAAATCTGGGCAAGTACTCCGAGCTTAAGGTCCAGTACAGCTGGCGATCTGTATGTATTGTGGTATAAAGCATATGGCCAATATGTAAAACAGCTGTCTGTCATAGGTAGCTGTGACTATACGCATATGCACTAGATAACTTGACATTTCTATATAACAGAAAAGGTCAGAAAATGCCTTCCCTTAAAATGGGCCCGTTTGTCCTGTCGAGGGACGAGGGAGAAATCGAGGCTGGAAAGGCCGCGACAATTGCAGTTCAGTGCTGCCCGGACTCGGTAGGGGTTTTTGAGGAGGAACTTGAAGTTTTTGTACCCAATACAGGCGAGAATCGAAGAAATGTCAAACCAATAAAGCTTTCTGTCACCGGATGCATTCCAACTATTGATTTACATGACTTCGATGCAATATTCCGAGGAAACCTCATTGTCGACAGTGTCAATGACTTCAGGTGCCCGCGGGAGGTGTGTGTCCATTATACCTTCCCCTTGTCCCTAATTTTCCGCAATACATGCAGATAATCAAGTTTGTTCTCAAGCCTTCTTCCACCGAAAGTTGAATTAGTAGTGTAAACGACATTTTACATTCGACATCCAGATCATCGAATAGAATATACGAATGTCGCGTTATCTTCCTACGATTATTTGTAACTTGCAACTCCCCTTTCAACGGACATGTATACCTATAAGAATGGCATATAGGTGACATACCAGGGAACCGATATTGATTTTTGATCTAGCTTGGCCCGCACTCGATCTACGGGCGCCGAGAGAAGTGTCTGTACTTTCGGCGCGTGGGCCTTTCGAGTACTCACACCGCGCAGTTCAGACTCTACAATCCCGGCTTTGTATCAAGCGACGTAACCGTGAAGCTCGAATCTGAGATGAACGAAACAGTCCACGATGAACGGAGGGCGGACGTGTTTACCGTAGAACCACAGGAAGTGCGGATCTCTCCAATGTCCACCGGAATATTTACGATCTCGTTCTCACCGAAACTATTGGGTGTAAGTATTTAATTTCGGATGAAGTAAGAATAACACATTATTTCATATATACTGCACTATAGTGAATTTGAATTTTGAACCGTACAGAGTTACTTGGCGGCGATAAAAATCGTGCCTCAGTTGCCACCGCCGTTGAAAAGTGTGTCGGTTAGCATCAAAGTTTGTGGTGAAGGTGCTGTACCAAAAGTGGCTCTGCTCGAACCCAATGCACCCCACACGAACGACCTTATTCTTATGAATTTCGGGCGGTACCTAGTAGACGAAGTGGGTTACCGGTTGATTACTCTCAAGAATGTCGGTCTGGTCCGGGCGAGAGTTATCGCTGAAATATGCGGAGACGTGGGCAGGTTATTTACTTTCGAAACGGCCGGTCAAGATATCGAGGAGTCGCATACCACGTGGCAACGGGATTGCGGTAATGCGTTTTCAAAATACTCGAAAAGCTTGTTACTGTATTATACTATAAGAATTTTCGTACAACCAATGCCTCGCAGATCGGTTTTGCCTCGTATACAACATGAAATATTGATAACCTGCGGGCTCGATGATTTTTAGTCGAAGCTGAGCGACGTATCGTTCGTTACTTGACGCCAGAAGAAATTTACTGCGTGAATGTAAAGTTTGCGCCAAACGAAGTGGGCAAGTATGAGGCCCGAGTCGATATATTCACGGTGGATAATCCGCATGAAAAAATCGCCGTGGCCATCTTAGGTGAGAGCTACGTTGAGGATGTGATACTCGAAGGTCTCGGATTAACGGAGAACATCTACCCGAATTCTTTGGCCGGAAAGAGATCATCGCGGTCACGGAAAAGTTCCAGGGATTCCCACCGTAAATCATCGTTCCTCATGTCGGCAGGTTAAGGATTATACGTATTATACAGGTATAAGATAGTTAGTGTCCTTCGGCGGGGAGCGGGGTTTGCGAGATTTGCTTGCGGCACTGTAGAGGAACATTCCATTCGGTATTTCAATTATTATGTCACATACATGATCCTTTCGGTATTTGAAAACAAAGTGTGCCAACCAGCGGACAGTCCTGACAGTGATCAGTTATTGACAAGCTTGCGAACAGTCGTAAAAGGATCATACCTCCTATGCTCACACTGCCAAGGTGCCCAGGTGCCAGAATCGAAATTCTTTCAATTTTACAGAATTCATCACTCCTATCACGACTTACAAACTCGATTTCGGCAGCTGCCCCCTCGACGAATCGAAGCGGATATGTTTCAGGATTACCAACAAATCGAAGGAACACTTGTTCCGCTTCGAGTGGGGTTCACATTCAAACGTTGTTTTCTCACCGTCGGTTGGACATCTTAACGCACACGGAAGCAAAGATATCATTGCGACTTTCTCTACGCTTGTTCCTATTGTCCATACCGAGGTATATACATATTTGTATCAATACCAGAATCACTGTTGTCTAATATTAGATCACTCAGGGGTATACTGACTTTTAAATTTTCATTACCATCTAATTTCCTTTCGTTTAAGTTTCATAAATCTCTTAATCCATTTTCCAACTGTCACGGTTGAATCGCGGACGATTCGCAACCAGACGCAATTGGAATGCACGATAAACGAGATCACCCAGATACCCGGAGAGATGAGCGAGATTTCTTGGGACGACAGGCAGATGAACGATCGGTGGGATGCGGGTGGATCGAGTTGTTCGTTGGAGCGGGGCGAGGGGATTGGCTCAAAGTACATAAATACATACACGATATGATAGCTGTGATATAATTAACACACAATTCTCCGCACTACAGATGAACTCCTTGTAGGTATGTTGACATAATATACCACTTACTGTTATGATATTTGACCTAGGGCCCCAATCTTTACAAAAATGGCGGGACCAACTCCGGAACCAGCTGAAAGTCGCGTTATACCAGGATCAACGAAGGCTGTTCGAGTGATGCTTTGTGCAGTCGCTGCATCCTCGCGATATGATTGTCCAATCAGAGAAATCAACTTCAAAGATTTATTGATGTTCCAGGTGAGTGCAGTATGGGTACCTGTTGGATCGTACCTGTTACCTCGCCGTATTTAAGTTACTGTAAATTAATTGAATCTACATATATAATATTATTAAAATATACGCACATACAGAGCTGCAAGTATACCTTCCTTTTATCGAATCCCGCAAACGTGGACATGGTATATGACTGGAATTTAGATATGGACGCCCAATATCCGAAAAGGCTGAGCAATTCGGCATTGCGGGATGTCTTGAGGTCATTGGAAAATCCCTGTAGGTCTCACTCTCGATCGAAATCGAGAACATTGAGTGAGACACGACATCCACCAGGTCTCGACAATTCTAAATCTTCCATGATCATATCGTCCAAAGCAGGTTATACTGTTATGAATCGAGTAGATTACTAATATTAACCGCAGTCATTAATACCTACCCCCACGTTATATTTATTCATTTGATATGCAATGGAATTTAGATAGCGATAAGAAAGCCGAAGTTCAACGACGTATATTTGCGGAGAATGCACGTAATCTGGTGACCAGCACGGCCGTGGTCGTATCGGATAGAACCAGTGCGGACAGTTGGGCGAAAGGAGATCATCTCCCGTTTGAAATTATACCTAAATCGGGAGTCATACCGCCTGGTAAATCCGTCGAATTCACCCTCCTATTTTCACCCCTGGATGTGTTTGACTACCAAGCGTATCTAACGTGCAGGTATATATTCCTACCTATACGTTCCATTTCACGCAATCGTTGAAGATATGTTGTACTCTTACCTATCTCCGTCATTTAATACGATAATATCACATGAGAATCATGTTATTTTATTTGAAAAACTGTTTCTCAAAGTAATGATCTTAGGTGAAATTCATAATTGCGTATCACATACGCTCAACAGAACCGTGCATAAATATCGATTAAAATAATTATTTGTCAAAGTTCAACTTATACTGATCAAAATCGTCTATTCCATTTCACGTGAGGCACCCTATATATTAGGTATATCGAGGTAGAGGGATAATCAAATCTAATCCTAAGTTATTACGTATTATCCTATTTTCAAGAATAGAGAATTTGGATCCGGAGTTGCCCCCGTTAAATGTTATGGTTAGAGCGAGGAGTCTGCTGCCCTACTGTCACTTCGATGTACCAGAAAGTGATTATTTGAGAGGTGGTAGACGAGATACAGCTGCACTCGGCCCATTGGAAAGCGTAATTGATGGGCCCCCCCTTGGCGATGTGAGGGTTGTTGAAATCCAAGCGCTTGGAGTTGGTCAGACGTACATTAAGTAAGTTGATGCAGACAACGTCGGTATATGTATATGTATGTATCGAGTACGAGTACCAGACACAACATCGCGGGTGCATATTTATAATGAATAATTATACGACCACCGCATTAACAGGCAGAATTTTTGAAACGATCAGAGCGTACCACAGGTCTTTATTACGTACGTTCGATTTTTATAACAATATTGTTTCAGGAAATTTTGTATGATTAATCCAACCGCGGAGGATTACCACTTTTCATGGCGCGATTGCAAAATTCGAAGCCTCGAAGAAACTTCTTATTTTGACTGCGCCCCGACGGAGGGTGTGGCAGAACATGGTAAACAGACCGAGTTCATACTCACGTTCGTCGCCATGGACGTGGGTGTCTTTGAATCGATGTGGATATTTTCGATCGAAAAATACAAATTAGAAGCGACGTTCCTATTTGTGGCCGCAGTGATGGAACCATCTGTATACCTAATCCCTGGGCATCTGAAGATGAAGCCTGCCGTTATGGGTAATTTCTCACATGAATTCAACTAATTATATACATGTTGTACTCGATCAAATCCACCCTTTTAAAATCAATGGAATCCTCCGCAGATATGGAGAAAAATTTATGAATTGCAATTTTCGAATTACAATTTTGTACCATATATACCTATATTGTAATAGAAATTAGATTCGTTCAGTTACATTGAAGATGTTCAAGATGTCTTACGACAATCGTAAGCATAGCCATGCCACACTTTGCAATTCGACCCGATACCTATTCTTACACAGGATACGCTGTGTCCGTCCCTGTCTATTCGTGGAGATTTTTTCACATCATGTTTCCTCTTCGTCGGTAATCAGGTTGCAACAGTCACGGATTCGCGATCACGCTCATTGGTATATTTCAGGTGCAACGGTACGCGATTCGATAACAATTTTCAACAACGAAAGTATCGATCTCTCATTCCGCGTGATGCCCAAGTCTCTCTATTCTGATGATCGTCTTCAGCGATTGGACGTCGAACCAATGTCCGGTACCGTGCAGCCGAAGAGCCAAGCGCATCTTTGGTAATTTATACGAAGTTCCTTTCTCATACAACGGTTTGAGTTCATTATCCATATGTTTGGGTATATTCGCCTTGGGAGATTTAAATTGGATAGACAGAGAAGCCTTCATTTAGAGAAATTTGCAACATACATAGGTATAGACCGGTTTTTTTCAACTTTTTTCTTTATCTCGTACGTCATCAAAAAAGGTAATTTTTGATGTTAAATGAAACCTCCCAAAACCTGAACACGATAGCTTGAGGTGACGCATGGGGGTCGATTTTTTCCCATTTGATTAACTCGAGATAGTCGCAATATAAATATTCTAATTAGAATATCTCGAAAACGATGAAAGTGAAAGAACTGATTTTGGTCTTGTTTTGGTCTTAGAATTCCCAAGAAATTCTAAGAAAATTATTCGAGTGTTCCGACTTCGTAAAACCAATAGTTACACTGTTATAAGCATTCAAATGCCTTTGTCGATGAAAATTCGACTTTAAACGTGTGTAATGAGTAAAATATCAATTTTCATGGGTAAAACACGTGCCATCTTTTTATAGAGAACTCGATTATCTACAAAATAAGACCAAAATCAGTACTCTAACGTTCATCACTTTCGAGATATTGTAATTAGAATATTTGTATTGCTAAAATCTCGCGTTAATCAAATGGGAAAAAATCGACCCCCATGCGTCACCTCTTAAAATCAAGATATCCTGCATGCTCAGGTTTTGGAAGATTTCATTTATCATAAGAAACTAACTTAAAAAAAAAAAAAAAAACGGCCAAATACATACGTACATAATTGGGTGGTATGAGATGATGTAGGTGTGTAGCAGAATTGCAGGAACTTGAACAAACGATATGTCAATATATTTATCTAAAAGACTGTTCTTCATCTCCAAAAACTTACAGGGATATTCGGTTTAATCCTTTAACTGCAAGAATTACAGACTGTACTTATACATACCACAATCTATTCATCACAATATTTTATTCGTTGTAGCACTGTACGTATATCTACGATTATCAAAGCAATTGCTGATATCTTACCGCAGGATTAAATTTCAAAGATCTTCCCCTGGTGAATCAGAGTTTTTCGTACACTGTCGCGTCGACAAACTGAAGGCTCCATTGGTAGCTGTTGTCAGTACTACAACGTACATTATCGAACCGAGGGTAGTTTGCAAAAAGGACGACGAGGAAGTACAGCAAAGTCAGCGTGATAAAAATAATACTGTAGACTGTGAAATGTAAGTAATAATCTCATTTACTCGACATCCGCCTTGTCATCGTCGTCGTCGTCGTCGTCGTTCCATCGTTAACGAATCACCGTTTTTCCATTCTAACTGCAGCCATGGTACTTTTGTCAAAGTTTCGGACCGAAGTAGTTGATAAAAAAATCTTATATTAATACAATTTTTACACTTGTTGCAATTAGCCCTGAAACGCTCACGCGCGGCCTTCTGTCATGAAATACTTCGGAGCGGATGTGGGACATTGAAGCACCGTTTGCAAGAACATTTACAACTACCTATGTATTATATAAGAGGTCGGCGTTGTCTCGCGCGAAGTGGATCTGTTACTCGAAAGGCGTTTTTAAACAAGATAAATGGCAACATATCAACGCTATTAATTTCCGTCAATTCCAATCCTTATTCTAAATGTCACAGCTTTGTATAATATCATTTACGTATTAAACGTATAGTTTCACTATCCACACTTGAGTTGACTATTTATTTGAGGTACGATGTATAATGTTTTATTGACCATGCAGTCTCGCTGTACAATACATATTATGGCTATATGGTAATCATATCGTGCATAGATAATGAGTAAAAGCGAATCGTTTGACACGAATGATAACGAACTAATATGATTGGCTCATCTGAATGTCGAAATCGAGAACGTACGCGAAAACATCCTTATTGATAATATTATATTATTTTCGCATCGGGAAGTTATACATATATGATAGGAAAAAGACGACGACATCAAATAGGGTTTATGATGGCGGTAGGTACAGAAGCCGGAGCTTGAATATCCGATGAAAAACGCCCTCTTCGTTACGGTATGGGTACATCCGTATAATTCAATTGTATGACCCGCGGCGAGCCGGGCATCGTGCAATCGCGGCCCCGCGGTGATCACCCGGCTGTAGACATTTGGATGCGGCTGTTGTTGAAAAAGGATTCTTGCAGCGCGGCCTCGTGGTCGAGGTGGCGGATGAACATGGAGGGGCGCAGCAGTAAGGAGGTTCCGGGGGAGGTGGGCAACAAGGCATCTGCGACACGCAGCACGCGTCGCATGCCCCCCGATAACAACACATACCTATGCAGGGACCTTTGGGGCATCCGAGCGGTGGGCATCTTGCATTGCATACTTCTGGTTCTGGCTTCCTGAGATCAAATATGAGCATGGAGATGTATTGTATGGACATTATAAACGTATGTATGTATGTATGTACATACATACGATTGAGTTTTGGCGTTGATAACTTTACGAGGTGGCAGTCGAAATCAAGACTACGAAACGCATACCTATAATACTTGAACATAACAGGCCTATCACACATGAAATATCTTGTATCTGTACATTGATATACCCTGCATTCCGAAATGTTTACGCGTATGTGCGTATGTTTATTGAAAAGTACTCACGTATTTTCAATAGCACAGATGATATCGCGCAGCTCGTCCATGTAGTTACGCTTCCCGCAACGTGCCATGTCTATTATATACTGATTTTCAATATTTTTCAACACCTCTACGTATACCCTATATCACCTTGTCGATATACATGAATGTACATACACTAGAATTTTTCAACGACCGATCTAAAAGTATTTAGTTTTCACGTAAAACTGCAGCCATCGATGTAATATAATTTCTAAATTTAACGTTTCGAGCAATTTTTATTGTTTCAATATCGATCACGAGCAGCGTGATATTGCCACCTCTCACAAGACCCGTAATATACAGAGTATCGTAATAACAAACCAGCAGACATGATGCTCTATGTCTAAGGGTATCACCACGACTGTGGCTATTGGTGAGACGCAAGTAAAGCTCGGTAGCAAATAAAGCTGTATTTTATTATAAAATAAACAAGATACATAATTGACTACCGCCACGACACAGACATAACATACATTATACATATAAAAATTCACCCTCGCTAAATAAATCTATAAAAAATATGGACGGATTACTAATTAAAGCCTATAGCAATTGCAATTCGCGTTGACCGCACGTTCAATGATAGTTTTGTCTCTTTTCATTTCTGATCAATTGTAACTGACCGAGGGCTGCAGAAATTTGCTGGCAATCAAAGTGTGTGGCACGATTAATCGGGGATGTTGAATATAATCAACCTTCCTCGCCAAATACATCAGCCCACCAATGGTTTTTTGTTCTCGTATTTCCGGTTGGCCGTGACTGCTATCGCTGATAGCTTGCTGCATTCTTCGGTATTGAGCCGTATAAGCGTCCTTGTTTCCTACTGTACGTGTTGAATCGAACGAACCATACGAGTGGTTGGCCGATTGCTGAGACGTTGCGACCGTTTCTCGGTTCGGCGAAGAACCCTGCGGGTTAATATGATGCGGATGAGTTTTCGGGTAAGCACCAAATGCCTTGGCCTGCACATCATTGTCTACGCTGATGGGCAAGGCCTGCGGAACCAGAACTGTCTCATTTGCTGTGTCAGATCCTTGTTTCAACGCTGCGATGTTGGATTCACGTTCACTCGAGTTCTTCAACTCGATTTGATTGCGGTAGAACTGTTTCATCTGTTGCTGGTACAGTGGGTCAGATCCCTCGAACTTGTACGGGCTGATCGGGGCTGTTCCCTGTGGCCTAATCGTGTGCTTCATCTCACAGGGTATTTTGGACCGTTGGCACCGATCCACAATCTGGTCAAGATCTTGCTGCGACGGGTATCGATCTTGGGCAGTGGCCTGGATTGGCGAGTATGGCTCAATTGCCCGAAGACCGTAATCTTGCAGAAATTCGGTACCAGGGTGGTTTTGTCGCATAGCGCCGGCTACGCTACCATTTTCTTTTTCAGCTATCATTTTATGGACGCCTTGTACGTTATTCATTTGCGGTTTCTCGCCCGGAATATACTGCCGTGGATATCCAACCATTGGCGGTCGATCCATTTTTTGGGGGAAGGATTTCGGGGGCGACCCCGGGTTATTGGCATTACGCGTATTGCATAATCCGTTGGATGAGACTGGTTGCTTTTGTTGCTGCATTCTCTGTAGATACTCTAGAGGCGGTGGCGAAATCTTATCAAGCTCGCTCGGATCTTGCGTGCCGTTCAACCTCAGGTGAGTAATTTTTTTCCCCAGCTCCGCGACGTACTTCAAACCTTTGTCAACATTCGGACCATTCAATGCTTCCATCGCCGTTCTGACGGTCTCCGCCGCCTGTAACCCGTTATTCTGCCTTTGCGGTCGTATGTACTTTTGAAATTCTCTCAGCTTCAACAAGCTTGAAGGCTCGTCTGCTCTAATGTTGGTGCCGCGTTGGTCTTGAAATAAATTTGAATCGACACAATATTCCCCCTTGAATTCTTGTAGCATTAATTTCTGACGCTGTTGGTGTTGCTCTGTTGTTACATTCTCTACTTGTTGTGTTTTCTGATGATTTGTAACCTGTCGCTGCTGGGGTTGGTTCATTTCTTGCCATTCATTTGGTACTAGTCCGTATTGCATCGCCGGCCACTGTTGACACTCGGTATGGAAATCATTAGATTGAACGGAATGGCACTGCGGATCAGATTGTTGGTCATTGTTTTGTTGTGACCAGCGTCGCTTCAATATTCGATGCACGTTTCGATGATTCGAGTTGTCGAACTGATGTGGTGGAATTTTTGAATATTGTGGATCGATTATGTTCTGGGATATCCCATGTGGCCTCTGATCATACTGCTTTATCTGCTCGGGAACTGACTGCCGCCGATCTTGGTCCCAATATCTTGCGTCCCCTTGATTTTGACTACCTCCTAAATTTTGCGCCGGCTGAATGGTCACACGTGCGGGTGTTATCCTTCCCATCCATTCAGGTCGTTGATCCTCATACAAAAATCTGGAGCCTCTACGAGGTGGAATGTCGTTTATCTTGTCCACCAGCTCGTGCTCGCCAAGAAACTCCAGATTACGCCTCTGTTCGCTAAGTAAGGCATCGAACTGGCGTCTCATTATGTCTTCGGGGATTTTTTGTTGGCGCATGTTTGCGACTAGCAACTCTTGGTCGCGCATCATCTCTGCCGTAAACTCTGGATACTTTTTTTTAGCAGATTGTGCCAGTCGATGTAGTCCGGGAGAATCAAACTTTTTAACTATGGTATGCGGTTGTTGTTGGTGTTGGGATTGATGTTCGTGAATCATGGATAGTTGTGGTTCCATCGTGGAAACTCGCTGTTTTTGTTGAACCGATAGGTATTGAGGGGATGTCACCGGGCTCGGCCTTTCTTGCATTTGTTGAATAAGAGGATATTGGTGCACTGCTGCCTCATATTGCGGGTACGGCATTCCTTGTTGCCCCTCTATTCCGGTTTGATGTTGAGCAAGGTGTAGATTTGCCGTCACTGGTGCTTCATCTCCTTTAAACTGATCGTACCGCTTCGTATCAATCGATGCCATAGGTCGTTCTCCTGACGACACCAGGTTAACTGTAAATGGCTTTAGATGACCTTTTATAGTAGCATGATCACCGATCACTTGACGATTATTCACCCAGTCGTGTTGTGGACTTATTTGTGACGATCTGTTTTCGGAATTTCGGTGCTGCATGAGCATTCGGTGGTGAGGAATACTTATTTCATCAGTCTGAATATCCTGAGTAGAAATCGGGAATCGCCCGCTACAGATTTGATGCGGACAGCAGGTATTGATACAGGGTTCCCGAATATTTTCAGCTCGATGTACCGGCGTTTTTAATTGACGGGGATCGAGCGATCGCGGTCTCATTTGCTGTTGCGTCATCACCATCATTTGTTGTTGTTGACGCAATGCTCTCTGCTGCATCTCCTGCTGACGAATCATGTTATTTTGTAGCTGCTGATACATTTGTTGCGCATTCTGTAGCGTTTGCGGCGAGCCCAATCCTTGCCGGTTTGGATATTGATCTTGCTGCTGCTGCTGCTGCTGCTGCTGCTGCTGCTGCTGCTGCTGCTGGTACTGATGGAACTGTTCTTGATGTGGTTGTTGTTGCTGCTGATTTGTCCTCCACTGTTGAATGCTGGATGGATTACACGATTCCCGGCCCAAAGTCGTTGGTTGTCCAGTAGCAACAGCCTGCCGTTGTGTGTCTGACTTTTCATCTAAGCCCGACCCGACATTTCGAGCTATAGCATTCTTTCCCCCGACCGGCTGAGTTTCGTAATCGCAAACGGTTGTGAAATCATCGACTTTCCATGGGATCATATTTCTATGCAGCCGCATCGGCATTGTTTGACTTGGCTGACCGGACATCGATTTCTGTGAAATCCGTGCCACCTCTTGACAAACGGGAACTCGAAGTCGGTCCGTTTGCTCAACAGCGGTCGATGATACCTGTTCTCGCTGTTCCTGCGGCTGTGGCGTTACACAAAGTGCGTAGCTTTGTTGAGTGGGTAAACGCGGTGAAATAACCGATTTGTCTGGTGATAATTTTCCCACTACCATCCCGTGCACCACGTTGGGTACGAAAGGTCGATGTATTGGTGGTCTTGATGGTGATGGCACTCGTCCATTTAGCATCGCTTCCGATTGGTTGACCCTGCCAATATACTGTTCAGTAGGCATGTGTGGCTGACTAAGGGTAACAGCCCGCTTTCGGTTCTGTTGACATTGTTCTTTCGGCGGCGGTGACAGTATCATTTGATCGGTTGGGCAAAGTTTCAATATGTCCCCGTATCCACGATGACTGGGCAGGTCTTTCGCCAAGGTGTCCGCATTCGTGTTGGTAGTCGGACGTTCGACTCGTTCACACATTTCCTGGTCAGCAATTTTATTTATCGATAATGACGAGTACGGCCAGCTCACCACCGTCTTCCTGACAGACTCCACGGGAAAGTTTTTAAGCCTTGTCGTTTGCGTGTTCCGACCGTTTGCCAGGTTGAAGCGAGTCTTCGGCATTTTAGTCTCTTCGTGTTGCGTAGCGTTGGATATTTTACAGGTACCGGATCCATTTGGACCGTTGCGCTGCGTGTCGGCGTGGCTCCGGGCAATTACCTTGTGGCTTGACGTAGAGCGAACATTGGTCGCACCGGGTTTTCGATGAACGATGCTCATTGCTCGGGCCTGAAGATTAATAACACTTGGTCGCCGTCCCTGTGAGTTAAGCCCTCGACGCAAGTCAGCGGACGATTTTCTGAAATTTTCATCTCTCGCATTAGCTGAATGTAAATAATCTCAAATTTACGTATAGACCCTATTTGGCAGGTATAGTTATGCGGATAATCTCATCCGTTTA
Source organism: Macrophya alboannulata (assembly GCA_949628255.1). NCBI lineage: Eukaryota > Metazoa > Arthropoda > Insecta > Hymenoptera > Tenthredinidae > Macrophya > Macrophya alboannulata. The sequence goes on along the minus strand of OX451207.1, from coordinate 107,388 downwards.
AACGGATTGTTTCTGTGCCTAGGCTATACCTCCAGCATTAATTAGCTTAATTCTAATCTGCGTTTAGTGAATTTTTGGTTAACACAATTTCCCTGTGAGTCAAAACGTTTTGTATGGACGAATTTATCTATTTGCTCACCTTTTACTCATTTTTGTAGATCCTTCGGAAACTTGACGTTTTAGAAGAGTTATAAAATCATAGTATACTATATTATAAAATCAATTTCCGCATGGATTTTGTACGGCTGCCAGAAGACGCATCGAAATTACATTTAACAATGGCGGTTGAACACTTGACGGTATTATAATTTATGTGAATCTTCAGCTCACTTCTGCCAACATTGCCAATGTTATAGCTGGTCTCGAAATGAAGCACGGGATATTATTATACCTGTGTGTACTAATTTTTTCGCTGTCGAATTATGGCATGGCGGGTGATTAGTTGTGCCGGACCATAATATAGTGTAAGGATGTAATCATTGTGGAAATCTAAGCCCGAATGTCCCTCACTGTACGAATTCGAGGAATTGATAATTTACGAATTCTGCGAAGGTCCGTATAAGGTGACTAATTGCAAAGCTTGTGGTTCGTGTGACTGACGTAGGGCGTTTTCGTAGATCGCAATATGTATAATCAGTTAGCTCCAGATATGATATAACCAGATATAAAAATAATTAACGATTAAGAAACGTGAACTGTTCAGTACTACTCCAACTGTTTTTTTTTTTTTAACAATAATTGGAGTGTATAGGATTCTGAGATTACAGATCCTGTCAATGCGCGTTGTGGCAGCAAAAACATAGGAATATTCTTCATATAATTTAGAAGAAACGTGAAGCTGCCGAATAAAAAAATATGGCCCGTCGAAAATTGCGAATGGATTTTTTTCTACATGTTACAGAAGAATAATAGTTCATTATCAAAAATAATTCAGAGTGAGGACGGGTGAGAATTGAAAGTTCGGTACCATATTAATTTAAGGTTTCAATTTTTTTATTTTCATACAGAAATTACGCCTAATTTTAACGGCCTCCGATGACTTAGCCCAGAGTTAAGATATACTTAAATTTTTCGAATCCAGAGATCAAGGTTACGATATACAGTACCGTGTACAAAACGGAAATTCGATGTATAGGTAGAAAGTAAAGTTTTATCGCTTTATGAATAAATAAATAACTGCGCGTGAAATTCTACATTGCGTAAAAAAGTAACAGTTAGCCTATAACTGTAACGCGATAGGGTAATTCTATTTTCTTGATATATCACTACTCGCGACTCTGTCTCATTATATAAAACATCTCTAATTCCTGGCGCAACGTAAAAAAGAAATTGGTTTCATTTGTTTTTTTGTTGCTTTTTTTTTTGCTATTTTACGCGCGTTTCGGGTAGTTTCCAACTATTGTACGTCGTGTCGACCGGTGGCCGCCCCTAATATCCTGCGCCAGCTGAGGCAGCAGCCTCTGTTCAACTCATACCTTTACTGAACGAAGGCCGGTGCTCAATAGAGATCAGTGCCGGTGCTGATTGAAGTAAAAATAAATTCTCTGGTTACAAAGTGCGTAGGTATTTTATGCTAATAGATATACATAATGTTTCCAAGAAGAAGTGCAAAGTCTTAATAGGCCGCATTATTCTCCGATTTATATCCGATCCGTTGAATCACATTATTCACTAATTCTGGGGACGGTTCACGCAGATCGTACGCCCATCCAAGTTTCGCCATTGCGTCGATGAAGAGCGTTGTGGTGTTGAATTTCAAATAAGGCAACTCGGAGGCCTTATAGTCCCAGGGGAACGTGTGATGGTAATTGTGCGATCCTTCGCCCGCCGTTAAGAAGCAAACGAACAAATTCTCCGCAGGATTTATGTATCTGTAATAAATTATAGCGTACTAGTACATTGAGGAAGCTAAATTTATATTAAATTAATTGATTGATTTATCGCCCGCGTAATACAATTGTACAGTTCATTTACTTGTTGTAAGGACGATCGCCCCAAAGATGCGCGACACTATTGACGCTCCAAATAATATTCAGTGAAATCACGTAGCGTAAAAAGCACTGAATTATAACGGTATTCACAACCGTCTCTCCCCAACATATGATAGGAATCGCACACGGAATGGCGTAGCAAAATATCAGCGTCAACGCAGCAATGTGCCTGAGAAATAAGTAAAAGAATTTGCACATATTATTACGTAAGTAGTATTGGCGGTGGGATCACTGTAATAAAATATGGGGCATTCCATGCCAACTCGACCAGCTTTCAGCCTCACCATTTTCAATTTGGTCGAAACTTTTTTATGTGGTAGCTGTAGGTGTAGCACCTCTCAAACACCCCCAGTTTTGATTTTTCTTTTTTTTTTTTTATTGTTCTTTGTTTTTTTTTTCTTTATTTTTTATTGTCATACAAACGTCTCGCAGTTATACGAACTTTCAAACCTTTCTGTCGTACCACCATTTTTTAAATTGAAAAAAAAAAAATTTCAATATTTTATTATTCATCTGGATCGTTCCAAGTCCGGTCCCATAACGGAGTCTTTGTCGTTACTAACTTTTTTTGATATTAAATTTTTTTTTTTAAATATTCTCAAATATTTTCGACTTTACAACAAACATGTTCCATTTATAATGCAGCAGGTAAAATAATGTTTTTGATACTGCTTATCGGAATTACGAAAAGTTTTATATATCAAAAAGAACGTTGACTAACTTTGTAAATTTTGAAACAGTATCAAATTAACTAGATTCTTATAGATAAGATAGGTTGAAAAAAAAAAAAAAAATGGATGAAAAATAACTCTATCGTAAGGTTCGTCGTAAAATGATTGCATTAAAGAATAAAATTTTAACAAGGTGTGAACGTTGTTTTTGATTGATATAATTTTTTGAAAGTCCGATAAAATAGAACTGGGGGTGTTATACGGGAGACGGTGGTATACTATTGCACGAAAAAAGTTGAATCGAATTGAAAATGCATGGTATAAGGGCTCGAACCTGGTCAAGCTGCAGGCATGGAAAACCTCGTATATGTTATAAAGTTTATTAATGTATGTGAAGGGGGAGAATTTGGTAGTAAAAGTAAATAAATATATGAAACAAACGCGGAAAGATAAGAATATACTTTTTCTGGAACATAACAACTGGATCTGCAATAATATCGCTCATATTAATCATCCTCCCTTGGGCAAGATAGTCGGGGTGCCTTTTGAGCATAAGCCAGCCTATGTGGGAGAAAAAAAATCCTCGTTTAGCGTTGTGAGGATCCGCGTCAGTTTCTGAATATTTATGATGGACTCGATGATCCTTGACCCAATGAAAAATCGAATTCTGTGACATAGAATATAATATGTATATAGGTATAATATGTATGTAGGTTGAAAATAATTGACATGGTCTGAAAACCGGTATAACTTATAGTTTATATCATTCCGTCCTATAAGATTTTTTCACCACAGATATCCCCCTCAGTTTAGTGACTCTAATGATATTACGAGTACTCACCATTCCAAAGGTGGAGTAAATAAGCATCAGCATTATTTTCAATTTAGTGTTCGCCTTGTAGGATCGGTGAGTCCACAGACGGTGAGCTCCGGCGGTCACACCAAGGGCTGGTAAATGTCCATAGACAGTACCTGCAGGTCAAATTTAAATCCCATTACGAACAGTGAAACTTCAGTACCAAGTCCCCGCATCATTACCAACTGACGACCCGGCGGTGTTATTTGAAAATAAAAACTACCAAAAATCCACGTCGTCCAATGCGTCGGCACCGAATGAAGTCCAAAAGAGTACATGATTATCGCCGCGGCGGCGCCTGCATGAAAAAATCCGAGTAGAAGGACATTCCGCCAAATTATCCTCTCTCTAATTTCGGTCCATGTGTAGGGCTGCGGGTTTTTGGCTTGATACGACTGATTGCAAACATGATCCAATGTCTCGCTGTCGTGCGGTGCAACACCCATGTCGGATATATTTCACTGTCTAGTATATATTTCACTGTCTAGTATCGCGGACCCAATTTTATACCGCAGGGAAGCCATTGCGGATATACAATATAACAGCGCTGATAATCATGACCATTTAATATTGATAAATGACTCGATAGTGACTTTATAATCAGGCTACGATTTACGTAGAATATCGTCATGCGTTTTGAATTGCAGATTCCCACTATAATAATGCTAGCCTTCAATAAATCGTAAAATATTATGGAAATCACAATTGCATGAAGTGATTGTCATTTTCTATATCACAATATGAATAAGAAGAAAAGAAAAAAGTGTGACCTACATTCACCGTGACCTCAACGATTTTAGCATTTTTGAATCGATCCATCCTTCGAAGTATTATTTTCAAGGATATTTCACATTTTAATGCTAATTTGCGGAATCGTCGACAACCTTTTTTGTTCTAAAAAATAATATTACTGCAGAACCGCCAATAAAGACTGACGATGAGAGAAATGAAAAATTATCGAAGATTATTGAGGTGATCAAACAAATATTCGTAAATTGGTCGGTGAATATAGGTATATATTCAGGAAATCCTTATTTTCAGGAGGAGGTGTCCCCGCATAAATATATATACTATATATATATAATATATATATATATATATATATATATATATATATATATACATATATATATATATATATATATATACATATATATATATATATATATATATATATATATATATATATATATATATATATATATATATATATATATATATATATATATATATATATATATATATATATATATATATACATATCTATATATTTATGCAGGGACACCTCCTCCTGAAAATAAGGATTTCCTGAAATTTTCAGCTGTATATAGACCTCTCCGTTCCCGCGATCACGAATTTTCTGAAGTTTCCAAATCCAGCTTATCCTCTTTGTCTTCCAATACAGTTTACAAATTGCCAAGGAAGTTTGAAATCGATTGAAAAACACCAGAGCTATAAATGTGTCATCTACAAAACCGCATAATGTTGATACCCCCCGTAACTTTTTTCTATCATCGTGAAAATTCACAAAAATTGGTGAAAAGGTAGCTTAACCAGTGTGCAAGGAGAACCGAAAAAGAAAATCCTTGGGTATTTGATGATATCATACTATGCAGGGTCTTTCCATCAACCTGGCAATTGCGAATAACTCGAAGAATAGGGTCTGTCGAACAGAATGTTTCATGCAAAAGTTTTTCTTGACCATTATAAGATACATACATACAGTGGAACTTGTCTATTATAGCGGACACCTTGGGAGACGAAAATATTATCCGTTACTAAGAGGTGTCCGTAATTCGTAAAAATACTCATTTCTACTGCACAAATGCACTGTTTTATTTTTGATAAACATATAGGTGTATACGTATGTATGTACATTAGGGTGGTCGTTGAAAATAAAAATTTCAGGACCGCCCCCAAATCAACTCCAAATGAATGAAAACTAATCGTGTAATTTTTTCAGAATTTTATTTTAACATTTAACCCTTGACCACCGAGGATGAACTATTCGATTTAAAATGCACGGGGTTTCACGGTCTCTCCAGTTATTATTTCATTGTAGGACTAACTGTGGGCCTGAAAACTTGAAATTTTTACAAATTGGCTTCTAGAATCCTGCTGTGTGCAAAAAAAATGTCACCCCCGCCCCCCTGCCATTGAAATTTTGTATGGATTATTCTATGCCAATATAATGATAAAATGGAAAATGCGAAAAAACCGAAAAACATCGGAAAACACATATTTTCAATGTTTTTTCAATTATTTTCAATGGAGCTATGAAATTCGAAGCATACCTTACCCGCTTAACCGCGATATGGCCATTTTTGAAAGTAAACGCCTTGCAAACCGGGAATAAAACAGGTATATCTCAAATCTTGTAGCTCTATCTGTAAGTGTCTTTCGGACCATTTATATTGCATCATTATTTTTTCTTCAACTCAGAGTGCGAAATTCGATTTCTCATGCCTGTTGGTAGTGTGCGAAGTAATTTATTTAACGCATTTTGACGGCCAGTATGCGCAGTAATTTATTTCGCGCACTGAGTGTGCAAAGCGCTTCGTTTCGCGCACTGAGTGTGCGAAGTAACTACTTCGCGCACTGGTCGCAGGAATTTCGCACACTGAGTCAAAAAAAATAGTATACGATACAAGTGCGCGAAGTACGTGATTCTCGTAGCGAGGGTGACAAAACACGAGTGCGAGGATCACGTACTTCGCGCACTTGTATCGTAATGTACTATTAATTCATACCACTGAATGATTTCGTACAAAATTGATAATTTTATATCGTTAGCTGTATAGAAAAGTCACGTAACTACCGAGAATTAAAAAAGTTCAGAAAAATCATGACGTATCTCGAGAAAATAATTATTTGATTATCACTCAAATTTTCAAAACGTGAAAATTTTGGTAATTACGTGACTTTTCTATACAGCTAACGATATGAACTTGTATCTCTATATAGGTATGTACATACATACATACATACATACGTCTAAATGGATGAGTCGCGGGCTTGCCAATCTGCACTTCCCACGCGGCCGGGTGTCAGTTATATGTTTAGGATTTTTGTTTTCAATTTGCATAAATTATTTTTCATTTAGGTTCGCATATAGCCATTTTCATTCGTTATATTATCATTCTACGTTCTTTTTCGTGCAATTCTTATTGTTTGTAAGTATAAATTATACGTGTATTTTTTTATTGAACGTAATTATTCACTTGACGAACACTATATATTACATAACGTACCTGAATGAGAATAGCATAATTACGTTACCAAAATTCAATGGATATAACTATTATATGTATAGATACTGATTAGCTAAAAGAAACACGTTCCGTTTTATTATGGCACTTTTGGATTTTTCAATCATTTTTTACACCCGATATCCATAATCATAATTCAGCTAAATAAACAGTACCTCATTATATTATATGTATGTATACCTTTATTGTTCTATACAGGGTGAATTCCTGTTGGATATACACTCGACCGAGCAGAGTAAACCTAATTACTGATATTTGAACCCTCCGCCACCACAACTTCACTCGATAGGCCTAAGTATATTGTATGTATGTATGCAGTATGTATGTCGTGAACGCTTCATTATGATTTCCATATTTGTGAGCGCGATCAGCTTGAGGTAGCTGTTCCGTTCGCTATCCCACTCCCACATTTCGTTGCCACCTCAACTATGCTGTAATCGTTACGTAAGGCCAAACGGGATATCCGGGAACCGAATGAGTAAAATAATGGGTATATTTGAGTTTCAACAGTTGAATCCATTTACGCAGCTGTATCTTTCTGTACCTACTTGAAATACTGCAAGCTTTTTTCAAGATTCGTAGTTTTGAAAATACCGTTTACACGTAATTCGTATATAACTTGATACGTTTTTCAGAATGATATAGTCTACAGGGTGTTTATGTTAACTCTGTACATACTTCTAGGGTGTGTAGGGGCTGCCTAGACAAGCATTTTGAGGTAAGACACCCATGGTCGGAAACTTATCCTAACGGCTGTGGAGGGCTTTGAAGGATTTGGTACCGCGCGCTTATTTGTAGTGTACTGAATCAGATGTGATCACTTTCGAACCAACGTTTTATTCATCCAAAGACAACAGTCCAAAGTTCTCGTGTAAAATCAACAAAACGATAAACTTGACAATAAAAAAATAAAAAAATAATTTCCGGTTCTTATAATAGAATTTGAAAAAGTTATAGGTAGCGAAAAGCCCAAGTAAGCGTGTGCACAGTGTGTAGTGGACTCCCCTACAAAAAATTGTTTCGTTATTTCTTATTGTTTATCGTTTTTTTCAAAGTTTATCGTTTTGTTGATTTTACATAAGAATTTTGTACTGTTGTCTTTGGCTGAATAAAACGTTGGTTCGAAAGTGATCACATCTGATTCATTACACTACGAATAAGCGCGCGGTACCAAATCCTTCAAAGCCCTCCACAGCCTTAAGGATGAGTTTCCGACCATGGGTGTCTTACCTCAAAATGCTTGTCTAGGCAGCCCCTACACACCCTAGAAGTATGTCCAGAGTTAACATAAACACCCTGTATACATTAGAGACCTCTAAATATTATTTTTGACGGTATTCCAGTTTCAGAGTTAAGTAGGTAATATTTGGGATTTTTTTTTAAAGAGAGTTATCTTAAAATAATCGGTTCTTCAACTGTTTCAAGTCAGTTATCCAATACACAATTATCGGTAATATATGTATATGCCTACGGCCGCTTGGGGCGGGTTAGCGTGAAATTGTAAATTGAGCTAGTGACCATTATTAGCGGCCGGAGTTGCACTGAAATAATATCTGCTTCTTTAACCTCGGGCCTATACCCCGTGGGGAAGTTAGGCGACCGAGGAAATACCTACCCGGAATTTAGTACAACCACCGAGAAGCCTATATTAATATAGCTATTATCATATAGCTCCTCGGTGGGTCGACTATAACCGGTGTGACCGGCCGCGGCATCGCACGGTCCGTAGTTACTGAATATAGCGACCTTCTATATCAGTTGGAGCTTAATGTGGCTGCCGGTCATCGGTATGACGGCCCGTGACCTCGTCGGATTTACAGTGGCTACCTTAGTGACTAACGCTAAAAAATTCAGTTCTCGCGATACGAGCGCACCGGGCGATCTTCAAACGTTACACATATTTTCGGTCTTGGAGATGAGAAGACTATTTTTAGCCGAGTGCTTCGGAATCAGAATACTATTGCTCACATATACCGCATACCGACGTCCATGGACCACATTTAAAAAACACCCTTCAGATTACCTTGACCAAGGGAAGAAGATTGATGCGAGCAATATATTGTATAAAGCTCATATCCAGTGAAAATTTGTCACACACGCAACTGCGTTGACTCTGATATTTTCTTACGGCATTACGCCCGCAGTTCCCGTCATACTTTGGGAGGAAACACTTATATCATATAGGTATACGATTATAGTATTAAAGTCATGCCTCTTTAGGGCGATAGGATCCTTACAAAGTTATTAACAGGTAGAAGGTATAGTGCAATCATTACGGGGGCCACGAATCAAGTCATTATTTTATTGTAGTATGAAGTTAGTTTTCAGAACGTTACACTGATTCATTAGAGGCTCATAAAACCTGTGGGGAATTTGTTTTCCTCTTCACGTCGGGCGGAGGCCACCGATCATTTATACCTTATTAATTGATTTTCAACACTGCACAATATACGATCTACATTGATGCAATGGCGAAACTTGGATGGGCGAACCATCTCCAGAATTGGACAATAATGTGATTCAACGGATCGGATATAAATCGGAGAATAATGCGGCGTATCAAGACTTTTCATTTCTTCTTGAAAACATTGTTTACAGGGTGATTATAGTTTTAATCGGGACCGGCCGATGTCTCAGAACGGGAAAATTAACGTTTCCTACAAAAGTTTAGGGGTTCGGGGGGAGGATAGACCTGGCCGAATCGAAATTTTTTACAGACGACCTTACCAACGTGAAATCAAGGCCAACTCGGGTTTTCCAAATAAAAGTACGCTATATTTTTGACTTTGGCATCGTATATGTATAGAGCATCAAATATATCATAAAATATCACAGGGATAGATGATCTAAATTTGATGGTTGCGGAGATATGAGCTGTATACAGTGCAAGACATAACTGTCGCGGTGGAAACGCTTATAGGCATAAGAGAAATTGACTAACTTCTGGAACTTGACCAGACGTACGCGATCCACTGACATCGGATTTTGACGGATCAATAACGAATAATGTGTGCAGAAGAACAGCAGATTCGTTCCTTAGCGATTGTTTTATGATGGGAAGTCTCGGGGTAAAAAATAAGTATAGGCGAGCTATGAGCTTATTCACGATACTAATAAAGAATGGAAATGTCAGGGAATTTAAAAAGGGTTATGGAAAACCTGGAATTTTCGGGGAATTTTTATTCGGTATAATGGAAAAAAATAAAAATATCAGTCGTCTTGAATTGAGATAGAAAATTATTTTTCGGGATGGGAAGGTTACTTTTTTCGTAGAGAAAAAAAATTGGCCCAGATTTAATCATTTATGAAAAAATATTATTTGTTTTTTTTTTTAACGGTCATTAAAATCTACGTCGTTCTCTTTTATTTAAAGGTGAGAATATTTTTTCTAGTTGAATTGAATTTGAACTGAATGCAGGAGTAATTAGTTGAAGGATTTGGGATTAATCAACTTATCAGGACGGGGAAAATGTCAGGGAAAAACTACGATTTAGGTCCTGGAAAACCTGGAAATGTCATGCAATTTTTTTCTCCAGAATTTGTGGCCACCCTGATATATTGAACATAAGTTACATTGAAGAGATTTATTTTTTCCTGTCAGGTATTGGATAGAATTGAAATTAGATTTCCTAAACTGAAAAAATTCATTTTCTCGAATGAAAATGATAATTTCATTTTCAAATCGAGGTATTTTGTACTTTTTCATTTGCGTTTATTGTTATTGTTTTTTAAATATTATATCTTAACAAAATAACTCGCATATTAATAAGTTAAACAGAAATCCAATAATTCAAGAAATACCTAAAAATTCTGAAAAAGATGATAAATTTATTCACTATTCAAGACCCTTAAAGATTTTTTAAAATTTGAAAGCTCTCAGAAAGGTACCGCGGCGTTGTGTGGTGTTTTATTTATGTATTTCTCTCTCTCTCTCTCTCTCTCTCTCTCTCTCTCTCTCTCTCTCTCTCTCTTGTTTATAATGATGTGACGGGTTACCTTAATCTAAAGCTCCAGCGTCTTGCAAATTCCGGCATCAGGTTTATTTTTGGCCTGAGGCGCGATGCCCACATCACACCATACCGATTAAAATTGAAGTGGCTCTCGGTTTCGGATCGGAGACTATTCCTTCTCGGTGCCTTTCTCTACCAAGTCCTGGCCTCATCTTCTCCTCCGTACCTTCGGGAGCTGTTCCGACATCCTGACCCTTGTCTCCGTCATTCCTCCAGGCTCGCCGATTCGGGTGTGTCTCCGGTATTTGCGATCCCAAACCATAGGACGGCCTGCTATCGTCACTCTTTTGCACTTTCGGCCATGTACTTTTGGAATGGTTTGCCTCAGGATGTTCGGGAGTCGGCATCAATCGACGTATTCAAATTAAGGCTTCTCTCGCACTTCTCTCGCACGTCAGCTGAAGCGAGCTTTAATATTGATCAGGTCAGGCCGAGACTTTGATGGTCTGGTGCACTCGCAGGCATGCTGTCTCATGCACATCAAGGTGGCCTATTTTGGTTATTTTGGTTAGCTTTATGGCGGCTGCTGCTGTTTGTCGATCTGTCGTGTTAAGTAAGTAGGTAGCTATAAGGTGTAACTAGATAGTAATTTACTGTGTTGGTAACTGGCGTGATAACCAGTTCTATCAATTCTTTCAATTCGAGGCTGAACTGAGTAGCGTTGTGCCCTACGCTCTAAATCTAAAACTTCGACTTTCGATTTTTTGTGTCGCCTCTATCATGTCCTTCTTGTTCACAGATGCTTCCTCGATTGTGCGTCTGTATTATCTGACCTACTCAGTCAGCGGCCTTCGTGGTGTGCGCGCAGTGACTGTCATTGTGCCGTCCCACCATTTAATTTATCTATTTATTTACCTTATTTATACTTATTTTATTTTTATTTATACCTATTTTTATCTTTATTTTTATTCTTATGTCATGCTCTGTCTTTCTCTATTTCTATTCTATGTTCTTACTATTTCAATTCATTTATAATTTATTTATATTTTATTTTTATGTCTTGTTCTGCCCTCTTTATTTATATTCCTTATTCTTCTCTATTTCTATTTATTTGTATTCTTATTTTTATGTCATGTTCTTTTCTATTTTTGTTCTATATGCTTTTTCTATTTGTATTTATTTTTACTCTATTCTCATGTCGCAATGTATTGTTTTTCTTTTTCTGTTGTAATTTTTGATTGCCCCATGGCCTATAGGTAGGCTAAGGCATAATAAATGACATCTATCTATCTATCTATCTCTCTCTCTCTCTCTGTCTCTCTCTCTCTCTCTCTCTCTCTCTCTCTCTCTCTCTCTCTCTCTCTCTCTCTCTCTCTCTCTCTCTCTCTCTCTCTCTCTCTCTCTCTCTCTCTCTCTCTCTCTCTCTCTCTGGACCTGGCAGAATTCTTTCTTTATCGTGGGCATTCGCTTCTGGAACTCGCTTCCGCCTGATATTACGTCTGCGCCAACCCTGGCCACTTTTCGCGCCCGGTGCCACCGTCATCTTATGGCTTTGGAGGAGCGTGAAGCTGATCCCTTCGGTCCTGCTTAGGTCTCGCTTAGCGCTTAGACTTAGATTTAGGTGCAGAATTAGTAATTAGTAATTAGCGAGTAGCAACACCAACTGTTTGTTCACTTTATATAGCTACTCTTATTGTATTTTTGTATTATTTTCACCTTATTCTACTCTTAATGCTTATTTTTGTATTACTTTATTTTGACTTTCATTTATTTTCACTCTACTTTCTTACTCTTATTTTATTTTGTATTTTGTTGTACATTATTATTTGTATTCTCTGTTTTATGCCTGCGGCCTTAGGGAGCACTAGCTCCATGGTCGATTAAATAAACCGCTCTACTCTACTCTACTCTCTCTCTCTCTCTCTCTTAATGATATAGGAGCTGCACCTAAATTCACCAGCCATATGATCTTTGCCGATGATCTCCAGATCTACCTCCGTACTCGACCTCAGGACATATCCGCAGCTATTGCCAAATTGACCATTGACGCCGATGCTGTCTCTGCTTGGGCTGTGCGAAATGGTTTTAAACTGAATGTGGGCAAGACAAAAGCTATCATTTTTGGTAGCTCTGCGCATCTCAAATTATTTACAGATGTGTCACCAATTATATTATAAATGGGGCTGTCGTGCCCTTTGTCGATACGGTCCGTAATTTGGGAGTTTATCTGTCTGGCGACCTGACCTGAAATGCGCACGTTGCCCAGATCTCGAAAAAAGTTTATGCGACGCTGTAAAGGCTTAAACATCGCGGTGATTCTTTTCCTCCCAGCGTGAAGGCGTTATTGGTAGCAGCATTTATTCAGCCGCACTTAGATTACTGTTGTGTGGTTTATCATGATCTGACGGGATACCTTAACACTAAGCTTCAGCGATTAATAAATTGTGGAATCAGATTCATCTTTGGGTTGAGACGAGATGTCCACATCACCCCCTATCGTCACAAACTGGGGTGGTTATCGGCCGCGGATCGTCGAATTTACTTTATGGGCTGTGTCCTTTATCAAGTCCTCGGTACTGGGACTCCCAGCTCTTACCTGCGTGAGCTTTTTATTGATCTAGACCCCACTGTGAGGCGATCTTCTAGTAGGCTAGCCGCGTCGGAATCCGAATCATCGACCTTGCTCTTTATACCGACTCATAGAACTACCACCTTCCATAACTCATTCATGATGTCAGCCACGTATTTCTGGAGTGAGTTGGAGCCGTCAATCAGGGTGGTGTCCTCTTTAGATGCGTTTAAGACCCGGCTGCGTGGTCACTTGGTGGAAGCCGAAGCTGGCAACGTCCGAGCTTCACCTAGATCTCAACTCTGATGAAATCCTGCACTGCTGCCTGGCCTCGCCAATCTGCTTGTCTATCTCTTTCAATCTGCCTATCTCTTCCAATTTGGTTGGGCCAGTATAATATGTTGCCTTCTTCGGTTGCCTCCATCGCTATACGTCTTTTAGTTGACGGGCTGGTTATTTACTTAATTTTTGATATCTAATATTTAATACCTAATATTTAATTTTCAATTATAGTAGTAGTTGTTATCTATTATTGATTTCTTATTCTGTACTTAATTGCTATTTGTGCTCTACTACATTATTGTTGTGTATTGCTAGAACTTTAAGTATTCTCTGTTACTTTATTATTGTAAGTGTGCTATTGTTTGATTGTACTTTCTTTCTTTGCTTTTTCTTTTTTGTTCTTTAATTTAATTTTTGTTCTGTATTAATCTCTTTCCTTTGCCTTCAGACCTTGATCAAGGCTATGGCATAATAAATAAGCATCTATCTATCTATCTATCTATCTATCTATCGCTTGTTTTTTAGGTGACAGAGCTTACCTGTACTACGAATTGCATATAATAGGGCGCCCTATGGGTCTCATCTGCGGAAAGATTCGGTATATTTGATATTTCATTACAGAATACAAAAATAGACGACCGATGTGTTTCGATAATTTTTATTATATTTCGAATGCTGATTCTTACTCTTTATGTGTTACTTGCTTACATATATTTTTTGTTTGATAATATTTAATCTTATTTCTAGGAAAATTTCCCTTCTTTCGGGCGCGTTTTTTATCCCTCGGACGCGGCCTCCTTTTCTCCCGACGCGGCTTCAGCGTTTTCGCCGTCGATGTTCCCCACGTGTTTTTCAGTCTCGGGCTCATCTTCAAACTCATTTTCATCGTAATCCTCGGGCGGTGTGGAGGAGCTGCGCCCCGTCTCACCCGCCATTTCCGGCAAGTTCTCCTCCTCGGGGAAGCCCTCAGTGTAGATATCATCCATCGGATATCTGAAGGTCTGACCCAGATGTGTGAGACGACGCTCTCGCCAGCGATCGGATCGATCAACGCGCTGAATCCTGGATCATTCCCGCCGGACGAATCCTCCTCGAACTCTTTTTCCGAACCCCTCGGTTCCACCAGCTGCGGACAGAAATTTATTCAATCATTCAAAATTACATCCGCTTACACGTCGCTTTGCGCGTATGTCGATTTATTCGACGATTCAGCAGGATACTCGGCGCGGTCAACCTCAAAAACATGTAACGCGAGGTATCGGTGACAACGACGCGTACGCATGTCAGGTTAATCATCGGTCTCCTCGACTCACCTCGTTTAATACACCCATTTTTCAAGTTCGGACATTAGCGAAACAAAATGCAAAATATTTGTTTAACAACGGACGACACGTGTGCAATCCAAGACGCTGTGTTTTTAAGTGACACGCGGTACGAGCACGCGGCAACGTTACCTAGACGCGCGTACTTCGTCAAAATTTCGGCCCAACTTGTCCAACAGTTTAAAATTTATCACGACAGTGACCACGACTGAAATCCGTTCGATAATTCGCTCATTTATTCATTTATTTACCTAAAAATCATTTATTTCTCACGCGTATGGACACACCGAATTTTACATTATTTACTTCTCTATAAAACCCAGTTTTAGACATAATTGGGGTATAAAGACTCTAAATACGCATTCCTATCAATTTTACATTATTTACTTGAATTAGATCCAATTTTTCGACAATATTTGGATATACAGACTCTATACATATAAGTATGAGTTTTACCATCGGTAAATTGATCCCTTACTGTTAAAGACGTGCCGCCTATAAATTAGGAACCAAGTGTGAAAGATTGTATATAATTCTTAATCTATTCAATAGAAGTAATGAAGTGCCAGCGAAGTGATTCATTTGAGAGTTTGCGAGCAAGTAAAGTCTATTGTACTCATTATCGCTCGGGCCTGAGCGTGTTTATGCAAGGTTGCAGTTTTATAGGTATGTAGGTATGTTTGGATTGAGGCTTCTTCTGATCCGAGGTTGAGAGATAGGATACAGCTGCAGGATTTTATGACTTCCGTTTTAATATCATAGGAAATATAGGAGTGTGAGGTCTGTACGAGCACGTAACATTAGGTCGAGCGAAAAAAAAAGATCTTCTCGTATTAAAATTGAATGCTATCTTTCCATCAAGAATAATATGTCTTTGTTCAATCAAAGAATTAATTTAAATACGTGATATGACGGGTTGCGCGGTTTAATTGATAGTATAAGGGAACAGTGTAGATCAGGTGAGAACGAGATATCTCCTCTTTTTTTTTCTTTTCTCTCAATCTCGTTCAAGCAAAGATGTAATATAGTATGGAGATATGATATTTTTTTTCTGTTGCAATAAAAATCTTGTCACAAGTCTACCAAGCTTTGAAGGGTGCATAGATGCTTCTGATTGCAGAAACATGCATCGATTACCGATTTTTTCAACGTCTCGTATAACATTCGGCAGCAGCAAGGTCCAGAAAAATGTAGACAGCTAGGTAATTCGGTTTCTAATTTTAAATCGCAATGTCATAGGTATGAAAAATTCCTTTGGAAATTGTCAGCGTCCCCTAGAAAAGCTACGAAGCGACTATACAGGAGCACCGAGGTCCAGAAAAATATAGATAGCCAGGTAATTCGGTTCGCGAATTCAGAATCGCGTTGTTATACACGCGTTATAGAGAAGAATATAGTGTAATTTGCAACAGCAACTACGTAAATTTCCTATCTCCCATTTCAATATCGACTTGTTTTCATTTTATCCATAGTGAATTTTGCCAGATATCAAGGTAATTTTTAGCTCGTAATACAAGAGTTTTTTCCACGTACTATATAGGAATTTTCAGTTTGTTCGATGGCAAAATATCCCGATCGAATTATTTTGTACTTTTTCATTTGCTTTTATTCTTATTGTTTTTTTCAGATATCATAACTTAACGAAATAACTTGCATATTAATAATTTGAAACAGAAATCCAATAATTCAAGAAATACTATTTTATTTCTGTATCTCTCTCTCTGTCTCTGTCTCTCTCTTTCGCTAGCCAAATCTTTGAAAAATCAACAATCTCGAACGAAGTAGTTTGGTTTCACGCCCGATGGCGCCACCGGCGGCGTTTTCACGCCCGATGGCGAACTTGGCGGCGAGCCGGCTTCTACCCGCTTGAATTAAATTTAAAGTTAAAAACGTTGTAATTTGACGAAAAGTATATAGGGGAAGATGGGGCAAAGCCGGCCTGTGGGGCAAAACCGACCACTCAAAGAAAAATGAGAAAATAGCATTTTCGTGTCAATGCTGGTCACACAAGACGGTATGCAAAGTGATTCCGCTGAAAACGAAAAAAAAATGGGAGGGTGGGGCAAAACCGACCACCTCCAAAATAATGGCTAATCGGCATTTCCGCGTTAAGGTGAGTAAAATAATACGGTACGCAACGTAACTCCGCTGAAAACGAGAAAAAGGCGCGTAGGTGGGGCTAAACCGAACACCCCGAAAATAATGACAACTACACGGAGAAAAGATTATTGTAAAATTTCCCAAAGCACCTATGGAAATTTCCCATTTCCTATAGGAAAGTCGACTATTTGCGACGTCCATAGTGAATTTTGCAAGATATCAAGGTAATCTTTTGCTTGTAATATAGGAGTTTTCTCCATGTACTATAGGAATTTGTACTATGTTCAATGCTAAAATATCCTAATCAGCACTGCTAAATTCATAATGTAGACATAGGGAAAATCACCATGCAGCCAACATGGTGTTTTTTCCTACGTGGCGAACATGGTAATTTTTCTCATGCCTACATTGCGAATTTAGCAGTACTGATTGGGATATTTTACCATTGAACATAGTAAAAATTCTTATAGTACATGGAGAAAACTCCTACATATCACGAGGAAAAGATTACCTTGATATCTTGCAAAATTCACTATGGGTGAAACTTTCCCTCTAGGAAATAGGAAATTTCCATGTGTCAAATAGGGTAAAATATCCTATTGGATATTTTACTATATTCTTTTCTCCGTGTAGTGGTCATTATTTTCGGGGTGGTCGGTTCAGCTCCACCTACGTGCCTTTTTTTCATTTTCAGCGGAGTTACGTTGCGTACCGTATTATTTTACTTATCTTAACGCGGAAATGCCGATTAGCCATTATTTTGGAGGTGGTCGGTTTTGCCCCACCCAGCCAATTTTTTTTTCGTTTTCAGCGGAATCACTTTGCATACCGTCTTGTGTGAGCAGCATTAACACGAAAATGCTATTTTCTAATTTTTTTTTGGGTGGTCGGTTTTGCCCCACAGGCCGGCTTTGCCCCACCTTCCCCTATATAATCTTTGTCAAAGTGATATATTTAACAATTTTAAGGTATACATACGTGCGTTGATCATTGGACACGTAGGAAAACGAGAACTGATTGATTAACCATGACAAATCAACGAGCCGTCACCGTTGACGGTTCATTTCGCATTATTCTGTAAGTTCAGCCATCTGCAGAGACTTAGTAAGTTCATTATAGTGATGAGTGCATCGAAAATTGATCAAGGTTGCTATATTTTAATCGGCAATGAAGTCCAGTTGAAAGTTTTTGTCTCGACTTTATTCGAACGGTGAGTGTGAATTCGAATTCAGACAAATTCAGCTTGATTCATTATAGCTGACAGTGAATCGTGAATGTTTCCTCAACAATGATGAGTGATGTGCGATAAGTGTAGTGAGTGCATAGAGAATTATCTCTGGATTTGTAGCTGATTAATAAAACAGTTATTGGTGAGTAGAACAAAAAATCAAATAGGAAATTTCCACAGCTGCTATGTATGGGAAATTTCAGTACGATCTCTTCTACGTTTCGGTAGTAGGAAATACATGAGCTCCGAGTTTTAGAAATTAATACAGAGCCAGGTAATTCGGTTTGCCAATTCAGAATCTCGATGTTATAGACGTTATAGAGAAGACTATCCTTTTTATCTTGCAGAATCCACTACGAATAAAATGTTCGACTTTTTTTTCTATAGGAAATAGGAAATTCTCACAGCTGCTATGTATAAAAAATTTCAGTACGATCTCTTCTACGTTTCGGTAGTAGGAAATACATGAGCTCCGAGTTTTAGAAATTAATATAGAGCCAGGTTATTCAAAATTATTCTTATTGTTTTTTTCAAATATTATAACTTAACGACATAACTCGCATATTAATAATTTTAAATGGAAATCCAATAATTCAATAAATAACGATCTCTTCTACGTTTCGGTAGTAGGAAATACATGAGCTCCGAGTTTCAGAAATTATTATAGAGCCAGGTAATTCGGTTTGCTAATTCAGAATCTCGATGTTATAGACGTTATAGAGAAGACTATCCTTTTTATCTTGCAGAATCCACTACGAATAAAATGTTCGACTTTTTTTTTTATAGGACATAAGAAATTTCCACAGCTGCTATGTATGGGAAATTTCAGTACGATCTCTTCTACGTTTCGGTAGTAGGAAATACATGAGCTCCGAGTTTTAGAAATTAATACAGAGCCAGGTAATTCGGTTTGCCAATTCAGAATCTCGATGTTATAGACGTTATAGAGAAGACTATCCTTTTTATCTTGCAGAATCCACTACGAATATAATGTTCGACTTTTTTTTTTATAGGACATAAGAAATTTCCACAGCTGCTATGTATGGGAAATTTCAGTACGATCTCTTCTACGTTTCGGTAGTAGGAAATACATGAGCTCCGAGTTTTCGAAATTAATATAGAGCCAGGTAATTCGGTTTGCCAATTCAGAATCTCGATGTTATAGACGTTATAGAGAAGACTATCCTTTTTATCTTGCAGAATCCACTACGAATATAATGTTCGACTTTTTTTTTTATAGGACATGAGAAATTTCCACAGCTGCTATGTATGGGAAATTTCAGTACGATCTCTTCTACGTTTCGGTAGTAGGAAATACATGAGCTCCGAGTTTTAGAAATTAATACAGAGCCAGGTTATTCAAAATTATTCTTATTGTTTTTTTCAAATATTATAACTTAACGACATAACTCGCATATTAATAATTTTAAATGGAAATCCAATAATTCAATAAATACTATTTTATTTCTGTATCTCTCTCTCTGTCTGTGTCTCTCTCTTTCGCTAGCCAAATCTTCGAAAGAAAAATCAATAATCTCGAATGAAGTAGTTTGGTTTCACGCCCGATGGCTAACTCGGCGGCGAGCCAGCTTCTACCCCGCTTGAAACTCAGTCGCGCTCGAGCGGTGCATGGCGACGGTCGTTCTGCCGTTGAGCTGCTGTGCATTACAATTTGGAGTTAAAACGTTGTAATTTGACGAAAAGTAGATATATAATCTTTGTCTAAGTGATATAGTTAACAATTTTATGGTATATGAATGTACATACGTATACGTGCGTTGATCATTGGACACGTACGAAAACCAGAACCAGAATCTCGATGTTATAGACGTTATAGAGAAGACTATCCTTTTTATCTTGCAGAATCCACTACGAATAAAATGTTCGACTTTTTTTCTGATAGGAAATAGGAAATTTACATAGCGGCTGTATGTATATGGGAAATTTCAGTACGATCTCTTCTACGTTTCGGTAGTAGGAAATACATGAGCTCCGAGTTTTAGAAATTATTGTAGAGCCAGGTAATTCGGTTTGCCAATTCAGAATCTCGATGTTATAGACGTTATAGAGAAGACTATCCTTTTTATCTTGCAGAATCCACTACGAATAAAATGTTCGACTTTTTTTTGTAGGAAATAGGAAATTCTCACAGCTGCTATGTACAAAAAATTTCAGTACGATCTCTTCTACGTTTCGGTAGTAGGAAATACATGAGCTCCGAGTTTTAGAAATTAATACAGAGCCAGGTTATTCGGTTTGCCAATTCAGAATCTCGATGTTATAGACGTTATAGAGAAGACTATCCTTTTTATCTTGCAGAATCCACTACGAATAAAATGTTCGACTTTTTTTCTGATAGGAAATAGAAAATTTCAAAAGCTGTTACTTATGGGAAATTTCAGTACGATCTCTTCTACGTTTCGGTAGTAGGAAATACAGGAGCTCCGAGTTTTAGAAAAATATATATATAGCCAGGTTATTCAAAATCGCGATGTTATACACGCTTTATAGGGAAGAATATAGTGTAATTTGCAACAGCAACTACGTAAATTTTTCTATCTCCCATATCAATATCGACTTGTTCTTATTTTATTTATATTGAATTTTCCAAGATATCACGGCAATTTTTAGCTCGTAATACAAGAGTTTTTTCCACGTACTATATAGGAATTTTCAGTTTGTTCGATGGCAAGATATCCCGATTGAATTATTTTGTACTTTTCCATTTGCTTTTATTCTTATTGTTTTTTTCAAATATTATATCTTAACGACATAACTCACATATTAATAATTTCAAACGGAAATCCAATAATTCAATAAATACTATTTTATTTCTGTATTTCTCTCTCTGTTTGTGTCTCTCTCTTCCGCTAGCCAAATCTTTGAGAGAAAAATCAATAATCTCGAATGAAGTAGTTTGGATTCACGCCCGATGGCGCCACCAGTGGTGGTTTCACGCCCGATGGCTAACTCGGCGGCGAGCCAGCTTCTACCCGCTTGAAACTCAGTCGCGCTCGAGCGGTGCATGGCGACGGTCAGGGCCAGGGCCATGCAACTCTATATGGGGGAGCGTCAGGGTAATTTAGTGATTTGAGCCACCTAAAGAGGCGCTGGCGATGCCGTTCCTCCAGCGCCGCCCTGCGGAATATTTCGGCGCCACGTTGGCCGCCATGACACCACTGACGCGTCAAGCGACGCCACGCCATTTCACTTTATGTTTGGAGTTCGGAGAGAATAGTATTGCGGAGTGAAAAGTGAAATTCTTTGGTGAAAATTTCTCGAATTTATTTGGTTTTAAATCAATTAACAGAGGCAAAGTGACGGTTTGTGGCTACGATGCCTCCTGTTAGAAAAACCACTGCGTTGTGGAAGTGTGTAGTGGTTATGTGCGAGACAGATTGCCGAAAAGCAACGGCTCACCGAATTCCCAAGAACGCCGACAAAGCGAATCTTTGGGTAAAAAGCTTGGGAAATCCAGATCTCTGTAATTTAACGGTTACGGAACTAAACAAATATCGTGTGTGCAGCCAGCATTTCAGCAGCACTGACTACTTGTTGCAAACTCGGAAGCCCACTCTGAAAGAGGGTGTTTTACCAAGTTTGCGGCTACCCGTCAGTGCTGGTATAGATACGGGGAATTCCTTGGAATATGAGCCCCTAGAGAGCTCTTGCTATTCTCTGCCCAACGTGGAGGAAGAACTCGCAGAGCCTTTGATTTGTTCTTCACAAATACAAGGAGAACCTGTGAGAAGACCTAATGAGGACGTTTCCAAAATTGTTTCGTTGAAACGGAAACGTCCCTTAGGTTCTCATTTAGCAGGACTTTCGAAACGAGAAAGGTATTTAACGCAGACGGCCCGGAATTTACGAGCTGCAGTTGCTGTTTGCAAGAAGCGAGCTTCGACGTACAGGCAGAGACTGCAGCAAGCCAAAAATCTTATTGAAAATAATTCCCTCGAAAGTTTCACTGAGAAATTAACAAAAAAACAATTTATTTTTTTTAGAATGCAGCTGCGAAACAATGGGACCACACCACGAGGACGACGCTTTACCCTGGAAGAAAAGCTGCTGGCACTGTCTTGGATGAAAGCCTCTGGCAGAGGGTATCGTTTACTGCAATCCCAATTTCAATTACCGTCCACTAGAACATTAACTTCATTATTAAATAAATCTCCACTCGATTCCGGTATAAGTAAAAAGGTTGTTAGAGCTTTAAAGAATAAGGTAGAGTCATTAAAAGATCCTCAAGACAAATTTGTTACACTCATCTGGGATGAGATCAAACTTGATGCCAATTTACAGTATGACCGGAAATTAGACAAGATTGTAGGTTTTGAAGATTGGGGTACTCGGCGAACTTCAATGCTCGCTGATCATGCGCTTGTATTCATGATTCGCGGTATAAAAAATAATTGGAAAATGCCCCTCAGTTTTACATTTTGTGCTTCACAAACAAAAACTGTTCAATTGATCCAGTTAATAAAATTACATGTCAAAATTCTGAAGAAAGTTGGATTAAAAGTCATTGCCACAATTTGTGATCAAGGCACTTCTAATGTTTCTGCCATTAATCATTTAGAAAGAGAATGTCGTAGCATAAAATTAAGAAAAGGAATCACAAACGACCCTACCCCTATTTTAATCCATGAAATGAAAATCATACCTATCTTTGATCCTCCTCATCTCTTAAAATGCCTTCGTAACAATCTACTAACTAAAGACTTGGAGTTTGAGCCTTTGGTCCAGGTCAACAAGCAGCGTCATTTCGCAAAGTGGAGTCACTTGGAGCTGCTACACGAACTGGACCTATATGCGGAAACAGACAGTCAGAGGTTCTGGAGGCTCACGAGAAGCCACGTGGATCGGCGATCTATAAAAAAAATGAGGGTGAAGTATGCTGCCCAAGTCTTCAGTAAAACCTGTGCAACTTTTCTAGCTATGGCTGCTCAATATGGTACGTAATATAAGCTAGTATTCCTTGGTAAAGATGATAATGTCACTTGTATTCTATAGTTCAAATTGTAATCTTATCGCATTTTGCAGGATCTAAAACATCAACCGGGACTGTGATGCCTAGGGAAGCGGCCGATACCAGCAGGGTGTTGGCTTTTATAAACGATTTATTTGATTCAGTCAACGGATCTTCGAAACCTGTAGAAAGGATGAATAATCTACGTAGTGCAGTAACACTCACCTCCGAACATAAAGTGTTCTGGGGAGATGCTCGGAAAAGATTGCGGAAGATGCGGTTTGTGACAAGTGATAACCATCGTCCTGTCAAAGTAATTCCATGTTTGGAAAATTGGAACAAAACATTAGATGGCTTTCAACGAATCCGGAGGCGACTCCTAGTCGAGGAGAAATTTTCCTCGTTTTCTCCTCGAAATCTAAATCAAGATTGTTTGGAGAATTTCTTTGGCTCGATACGAAGTCATGGTTGGCGTAATGTGAACCCCTCATGTACGCAATTCTCTGCAGCATACCAATCACTGGTTATCAACAACATTTCGTTTCCTCATTCACGTGGAGCGAACTGTGAGGATGACCAAGGTGATATGCTCACAGATTTGAGTCACATGATGGAGAATCAAAGCGTTCAACTTGTTACCGATAATGATTCAACAGAGGAATTGCCTTTAGACGATTTACCTTTGCCTGTAGAAAATTGCCACGAACAATCCACTTCACGTTCTATTTTTAACGATACAATGCATAGTTGTGCTGCGAGTTGTATAGCTGAAAAATTATTTAAGTATTCTAATAACTGTACAGAATGTAAGAAGTGTGTGTTGGAAGAGAATCCTCAAGTAGATCCTAATAATCCATGTCGAATACTTATTCCGGATATTAATAATTTTCATAACGTCAACTCAGTTTTTCTCGCATCAGTCCAAAAAAGTAAAGCATTTCTAGAGTCTGCACTTCCTGCCCATTGTTTCAGAAGACAATTGCTGTCAACGCTACACTCAAAACTGTCTCAGAATGAGGCTGTAATTTGGTCTACATGTACAAAGCATGCCTCTGCTATAAAATCGAAATTCATCGAAATACTGATTTTGTCGCAGGTGCATGCTTTTTGCACTAATGTCAACCGAATTTTAGCAGGGAAATATGATCGAGCCCTTTATTCTGAAAATCTTGTATTCAGACAAGCAAGATCATATAGATTCAAACACTCGCAGCATAAAAAAAATGTGTGAGGACTATAATTATTATCGTCTTTCAAAAGTATATAAGATTTCAATGTACATACAATATAATACAGATTTCAGGTTTTTAGTTTATATCAAAATGAATTAGTAGATTTACGATTACAATAAGTGTGCGGTGTACGATACAATGAAGTAATTAAGTTTGTAATATACTGTAAAATGAAGTACTTAAGTTTTTAGCTTGTAGTAAAATCAATTATTCAATTTTGACAAGCCTGATGGTGATGTATAAATGTTGCTGTACATATTAGATCAGCCCGGTTTTTTTGCCTTATGCTTTGTTCCTAGTAATGATACCTTCATTAGATTGATCATTTGTTTTTAATTCAAATGGGTTTTTTACATTGATCTCTATTACAATATAGAGATCAGTGGTTTTTTAGCCTTCAGCATTTTTCCCATTACTCGAATTCATAAGAATCTCTGTTCATTCCTCTTTTCTAAGGTTTTTCTGTTAGTTTTCTATTTTACCATTTGTAATTTCCAAAGAAGAGTTTTTGAATAATTTGTTTCCCTGAATTTAAAGTCAATTTCAACTTCTCATTCTATCGTTTTACAATAAATATTAATAATGTGATCAGTGAATAAATTTGTTCTTTATTTCATTCCATTACCACGTATGCAACGATCAAAATAAGCGTGGTTTTGTAAGATCAAATCACAAAAAAGAAATAGCTTTGAAAATACGCTATTTTGGCTGTTGCAAGTGTGAAATCCTTGGTCGTAAATAAATTACAGATACGTTAACCGTTCGTGAAAAGCCGTACTTCCACATCGACCGGTTTGAATGAACCCGCCATATCGTTTAGTGTTTTGAGCCAACTACAGGTAGCGCGCCTGTAGTGATTAACAGTTCAATGCATGGGAGTTGCACGGCCCTGGGGTGCGATTCTGTAACTTTTGCGCTAACTTAGCACATGTGCTAACTTTTTTCCCCGATTCTACGCCAATGCACGTCCCCGCTAGCACCCGTTCACCCCCGGTAGCGCCCATAAGCTCCGTTTTCGGGTGTCAACAAGCGGAGGTCGCCATGCAACTGCACGAGGATCAACAATCGAACCAAAGGAAAGACTGGTTCTGTGATAAAACTCGGGCGATCGAGTGCTATCTAAATGAATTTTTATCACCTGCCGTAACGCAACTCTCAGAGGCTTCGCTAACTATAGCGATCGGGTGCTATCGAAAAGAATTTTCAGCGCCTGTCGTTAACGAGACTCTATAATATATTCCTTATTTTTTTATCGAATATGCATCGTATAAAAATGTTATCATTTTTTATTAAATTGATATTTCAATTACTTTTCAAGAAAATTAAAATTAAAATTCTATGAGATAAATGTTTATCGAATTTACGTGTATTCTGTAACTCCCCGTATAAATAACGTACTTTTTAAATGTTCGCGTATGTTATGGGCATACGTATAGGGCATTATACGCAAGATCTTCTATGGTGGTAGGTACTACCTCTGAAACAATCTCATAATTTTTATGGAATGGTTTTTCGAATAATTTTTGCGTTACAAAAATATTCTTTATTGGAATACCCTTTCGGTACGTGCGTCGCGCAACTCGACACGAATTGTCATTTTCTATGATGAATATTTTGCTCTTTATAGACAAGTAACAACCAAACCTTTTGAGGTAAGTGTCGATTTTTTATCACGTACAAATGTTTCAATAGTTTTTCATTTTTTAAATCATTTTACAGCAAATACATACTCCAAAAGTTATGATGGTCCGTAACTTTGAACATTTTTGCCGCTTTGTAAAATCTTATAAAATTCTAAAGAATTCAGTGTGAAATTTAGAATTTTTTAATGCAAGTTCCATGGTGGGTCGAGTTCTCCTTATAGGCTTTTCGTACACTCGCAATTTTTATAATTCAATCAAACTGTGTGGACGTCTTTGATTTGCTTTTTGATGAGCGTTTCTCGTTCAAAGATTGTTGTATTCGATGAACAAAAAATGTTCGTGATGCAAATCGTCAGTGTATGTATGCTGCTGGGGTGAAAATGCTCAAAAAATGCTCAAAAAATTCTCAAAAAATTCCGAAAAAATTCTCATTTTAAGGTGCTCACATACCGGTAAAAATGCTCGAGAAATACTACAAAAATTCTGGAAAAATTCTGATTCTCAGGTGTTTTCGTTGTAAACATTTCTCTAGAGTTTCAGATTTTTAAACGAATAATTGCGGACGTGAGGGACAGAAAATCGTAACTTCGGAAAACCCCACGTTATTTGAACGTCAATTTCAAGGGCCCGGTGGCACCATCAAATATTATAATAAAAATTTCGAACTTCGGGAAAATTTTTTTTTATTGGTTTGAAAACGTTTTATCAACTCTGAGCGAAAAATTCCCAAAAAAGTCAAAATAACTGTCACCCCAACTTACATACCCTGAGTTTTTCTATCTGCGGAACAACCCGTGCGTTCAGCTCATGTTCAATTGCTTCATTATTACCTTAGATGATTGTCCAAATTTAATTTTTCATCATTTTCAACAATCCCTAATATTTAGGGTATTTTGACGAATAATCTTGAGGGTGGGGATAGCCGTGGGGGCTACGGTTCTCAACCTGAACATGAGCTGAACGCACGGGTCGTTCCGCAGATAGAAAAACTCACAGTATATAGTATATAAACATACATATAGTATATGTATAGGTATGTATGTTAGGGTGACAGTTATTTTGACTTTTTTTGAAATTTTTCGTTCAGAGTGGATAAAACTTTTTCAAATCAATAAAAAAAAATTTTCCCGAAGTTCGAAATTTTTATTATAATATTTGATGGTGCCACCGGGCCCTTGAAATTGACGTTCAAATAACGTGGGGTTTTCCGAAGTTACGATTTTCTGTCCCTCACGTCCGCAATTATTCGTTTAAAAATCTGAAACTCTAGAGAAATGTTTACAACGAAAACACCTGAGAATCAGAATTTTTCCAGAATTTTTGTAGTATTTCTCGAGCATTTTTACCGGTATGTGAGCACCTTAAAATGAGAATTTTTTCGGAATTTTTTGAGAATTTTTTGAGCATTTTTTGAGCATTTTCACCCCAGCAGCATACATACACTGACGATTTGCATCACGAACATTTTTTGTTCATCGAATACAACAATCTTTGAACGAGAAACGCTCATCAAAAAGCAAATCAAAGACGTCCACACAGTTTGATTGAATTATAAAAATTGCGAGTGTACGAAAAGCCTATAAGGAGAACTCGACCCACCATGGAACTTGCATTAAAAAATTCTAAATTTCACACTGAATTCTTTAGAATTTTATAAGATTTTACAAAGCGGCAAAAATGTTCAAAGTTACGGACCATCATAACTTTTGGAGTATGTATTTGCTGTAAAATGATTTAAAAAATGAAAAACTATTGAAACATTTGTACGTGATAAAAAATCGACACTTACCTCAAAAGGTTTGGTTGTTACTTGTCTATAAAGAGCAAAATATTCATCATAGAAAATGACAATTCGTGTCGAGTTGCGCGACGCACGTACCGAAAGGGTATTCCAATAAAGAATATTTTTGTAACGCAAAAATTATTCGAAAAACCATTCCATAAAAATTATGAGATTGTTTCAGAGGTAGTACCTACCACCATAGAAGATCTTGCGTATAATGCCCTATACGTATGCCCATAACATACGCGAACATTTAAAAAGTACGTTATTTATACGGGGAGTTACAGAATACACGTAAATTCGATAAACATTTATCTCATAGAATTTTAATTTTAATTTTCTTGAAAAGTAATTGAAATATCAATTTAATAAAAAATGATAACATTTTTATACGATGCATATTCGATAAAAAAATAAGGAATATATTATAGAGTCTCGTTAACGACAGGCGCTGAAAATTCTTTTCGATAGCACCCGATCGCTATAGTTAGCGAAGCCTCTGAGAGTTGCGTTACGGCAGGTGATAAAAATTCATTTAGATAGCACTCGATCGCCCGAGTTTTATCACAGAACCAGTCTTTCCTTTGGTTCGATTGTTCATCCTCGTGCAGTTGCATGGCGACCCCCGCTTGTTGACACCCGAAAATGGAGCTTATTGGCGCTACCGGGGGTGAACGGGTGCTAGCGGGGACGTGCATTGGCGTAGAATCGGGGAAAAAATTTAGCACATGTGCTAAGTTAGCGCAAAAGTTACAGAATCGCACCCCTGGTCAGCGACGGTCGTTCTGCCGTTGAGCCGCTGTGCATTAAAATTTGGAGTCAAAACATTGTAATTTGACGAAAAGTATATACATAATCTTTGTCTAAGTGATATAGTTAACAATTCTATGGTACACTGTTGGAAAAATTTTGTGTTACTGTCAAACAAATTCGCAGTTAACAATATGATAGCAAATTCAATACATATTCGAATGTCAATTTAACGAATTCGATTTAGGTTAAGCTGGTATTCCATGTTGAAATTTATTATTAACATAATTACACAGAACTTGACACATCTATTATGTTAACTTCAGAATAATAAAGAAACAACTTTATGTTTATGCTAAATCTTTGAAATAACATATGGTTTATGTTATAAAAACTAAAGATGTCAATTTCAACTGTATTTTTAGTTGATTTGACTCAGCTGTCATTCATTATAAAGATTTAATCATTTCAATTTAACAGATTGATGACGTCTTATTGACCCATGGAATGGAACTACAAATATCAACTGAAATCCCATGTTGAGGGATGACATCCCAGACAGCAATATGACTTCTGAAAGAATTCTTAAAGAGTTCGCATGTAAGACTTGGACATCCGAATATAACTTCTCAAAAAAGTCTTATTGACTTCAGAAAGTCGTCTAATGCGCCACTTCAAGATGGAAGTAAGACCTCTTCAAAAAGGTGTCTTAAAGACTACCTCTTGAGACTTCTCTAAAACGTCATCCTGAAGGACTCTTTTTT
Organism: Macrophya alboannulata; assembly: GCA_949628255.1. NCBI lineage: Eukaryota > Metazoa > Arthropoda > Insecta > Hymenoptera > Tenthredinidae > Macrophya > Macrophya alboannulata. The sequence continues at coordinate 78,009 of OX451207.1, read as the reverse complement.
CTGATTTCGTCAGAAGGATGTCCGAACAATTATTTTTCGGATTTCTTAAAAAAGACGACAATAAGAACTCTGTTTTGAGAATTGCAGTTTCGGAAATGACATTTTTATTGAAATACATTAATTTCTGATTCCACTGAACTGATTAGATGAGTATTGCAATAACTTTCACCTATTGCAACTGAATGAAAATCACCTAATGATTTCACATCATCCGCATTCTCCATCAGTTTCCAACTGTATCACTTCCTTTATAGTTATTTTTTCAGCGTTACAATTGGACTGCATCTCCAATAGCGAGGCAGGCTGTTGTTTCGTTTATTTTTTTAACTCTACGACAAGTCGTTAAGGGAGGACCCTACTGAAAGTTTGACAAAAAGCAGTTTTTTATTTTTCAATTGGCCAAAAGATATCCAATCTAAAAAGTAATACTATCAATTCTAGATTATGGTAGAATATATTTTTAAACAAAATCTCAGTCTCCTGCGATGAAAGTGTATGCGCAGGGAACCTTGCCAGAATTTATCCTCCGCAGCGCTGCGAAAGGTCTCCTGCGCATACACTTTCATCGCAGAAGACTGAGATTTTGTTAAAGAATATATTCTACCATAATCTAGAATTGGTCGTATTACTTTTTAGATTGGATATTTTTTGGCCGATAGAAAAATAAAAAACTGCCTTTTGTCAAAATTTCAGTAGGGTCCTCCCTCAAATGATTTCTTTTTGGACATTTTCTAGGATAAAAACACAATTTACCTACAAAACTCAATGAATATATTGAAGATAATTATAAGGAAATGACACTTTATTCATATTAACATATGTGACATGTGTAATAATTAATCAAATATAATACATTATGCATATTGGAATACATTTCACTCATTCACTCAGTGTAGTCTTCACTACACTGAGGTTATGCTAACCCTATAACATTGGGTTGATATAAACCAATGGGTTTGCGGATTTAACTTCTCTTATTTATATTGAATAATAATGAATTGAATCCACGTCATAGTTTTTACAGCAATAATATTAGTTAATAATTAATTATCAATTATCGTTACATAAATTATTACAATACCTGATAACTCACTTGTACTACATTCTAACTGTAGGATAGATTGCACTGAATCATTTCAGTAAGACGCACATGCGTAAAATAAATCGAAAACTCATCAAAAATGAGATAACATATCGAGGTCTGAATTAAGAAGTCTTTTTGATGGCAGAAAAAAGACTTCTTTAAGACTTCAAAAAATTGATATCTTACATAAGAAATTTAGAAGAGTTCTTATTTCGAATTTCTTCAAATTGATGTCCGTAAGAGATCTTATGCGCAGCTCTGAAAGAAGTCTCTCGAAAGAGTTCTTGGAGACATCTTTCTGAGGTTTGTGCTATCTGGGATACTATGTTTCTGTGAAATTACCTAAAAAAAGTTAGTGGACCTAATGGGACATGCGAAATGAGTTGAAATTGGCATATTTTTTCCAACAGTGTATGAATGTACATACGTATACGTGCGTTGATCAATGGACACGTACGAAAACCAGAACCAGAATCGCGATGTTATGCACGTTACAGAGAAGACTATCCTTTTTATCTTGCAGAATCCACTACGAATAAAATGTTCGACTTTTTTTTCATAGGAAATGGGAAATTTACACAGCTGCTATGTATGAAAATCTTCAGTACGATCTCTTCTACGTTTCGGTAGTTGGAAATACATGAGCTCCGAGTTTTAGAAATTAATATAGAGCCAGGTAATTCGGTTTGCCAATTCAGAATCGCGATCTTATACACGTTATAGAGAAGACTATCCTTTTTATCTTGCAGAATCCACTACGAATAAAATGTTCGACTTTTTTATACGAGACAGGAAATTTCTACCGGTGCTATATGTATGGGAAATTTCAGTACGATCTCTTCTACGTTTCCGTAGTAGGAAATACATCAGCTCCGAGTTTTAGAAATTAATATAGAGCCAGGTAATTCATTTTGCGAATTCAGAATCGCGATCTTATACACGTTATAGAGAACACTATCCTTTTTATCTTGCAGAATCCACTACGAATAAAATGTTCGACTTTTTTTTTATAGGAAATAAGAAATTTCCACAGCGGCTATGTATGAAAATCTTCAGTACGATCTCTTCTACGTTTCGGTAGTAGGAAATACATGAGCTCCGAGTTTTAGAAATTAATATAGAGCCAGGTAATTCGGTTTGCCAATTCAGAATCTCGATGTTATAGACGTTATAGAGAAGACTATCCTTTTTATCTTGCAGAATCCACTACGAATAAAATGTTCGACTTTTTTTTTGTAGGAAATAGGAAATTTCAAAAGCTGCTATGTATGGGAAATTTGAGTACGATCTCTTCTACGTTTCGGTAGTAGGAAATACATGAGCTCCGAGTTTTAGAAATTATTATAGGGCCAGGTAATTCGGTTTGCCAATTCAGAATCTCGATGTTATAGACGTTATAGAGAAGACTATCCTTTTTATCTTGCAGAATCCACTACGAATAAAATGTTCGACTTTTTTTTTATAGGAAATAAGAAATTTCCACAGCTGCTATGTATAAAAAATTTCAGTACGATCTCTTCTACGTTTCGGTAGTAGGAAATACATGCGCTCCGAGTTTTAGAAATTAATATAGAGCCAGGTAATTCGGTTTGCCAATTCAGAATCTCGATGTTATAGACGTTATAGAGAAGACTATCCTTTTTATCTTGCAGAATCCACTACGAATAAAATGTTCAACTTTTTTATACGAGATAGGAAATTCTCACAGCTGCTATGTATGAAAAATTTCAGTACGATCTCTTCTACGTTTCGGTAGTAGGAAATACATGAGCTCCGAGTTTTAGAAATTAATATAGAGCCAGGTAATTCGGTTTGCCAATTCAGAATCTCGATGTTATAGACGTTATAGAGAAGACTATCCTTTTTATCTTGCAGAATCCACTACGAATAAAATGTTCGACTTTTTTATACGAGATAGGAAATTCTCACAGCTGCTATGTATAAAAAATTTCAGTACGATCTCTTCTACGTTTCGGTAGTAGGAAATACATGAGCTCCGAGTTTTAGAAATTAATACAGAGCCAGGTAATTCGGTTTGCCAATTCAGAATCTCGATGTTATAGACGTTATAGAGAAGACTATCCTTTTTATCTTGCAGAATCCACTACGAATAAAATGTTCGACTTTTTTTTTATAGGAAATAAGAAATTTCCACAGCTGCTATGTATAAAAAATTTCAGTACGATCTCTTCTACGTTTCGGTAGTAGGAAATACATGCGCTCCGAGTTTTAGAAATTAATATAGAGCCAGGTTATTCAAAATTATTCTTATTGTTTTTTTCAAATATTATAACTTAACGACATAACTCGCATATTAATAATTTCAAATGGAAATCCAATAATTCAATAAATACTATTTTATTTCTGTATCTCTCTCTCTGTCTGTGTCTCTCTCTTTCGCTAGCCAAATCTTTGAAAGAAAACCCAATAATCTCGAATGAAGTAGTTTGGTTTCACGCCCGATGGCTAACTCGGCGGCGAGCCAGCTTCTACCCCGCTTGAAACTCAGTCGCGCTCGAGCGGTGCATGGCGACGGTCGTTCTGCCGTTGAGCTGCTGTGCATTACAATTTGGAGTTAAAACGTTGTAATTTGACGAAAAGTAGATATATAATCTTTGTCTAAGTGATATAGTTAACAATTTTATGGTATATGAATGTACATACGTATACGTGCGTTGATCATTGGACACGTACGAAAACCAGAACCAGAATCTCGATGTTATAGACGTTATAGAGAAGACTATCCTTTTTATCTTGCAGAATCCACTACGAATAAAATGTTCGACTTTTTTATACGAGATAGGAAATTCTCACAGCTGCTATGTATAAAAAATTTCAGTACGATCTCTCCTACGTTTCGGTAGTAGGAAATACATGAGCTCCGAGTTTTAGAAATTAATATACAGCCAGGTAATTCGGTTTGCCAATTCAGAATCTCGATGTTATAGACGTTATAGAGAAGACTATCCTTTTTATCTTGCAGAATCCACTACGAATAAAATGTTCGACTTTTTTTTTATAGGAAATAAGAAATTTCCACAGCTGCTATGTATAAAAAATTTCAGTACGATCTCTTCTACGTTTCGGTAGTAGGAAATACATGCGCTCCGAGTTTTAGAAATTAATACAGAGCCAGGTTATTCAAAATTATTCTTATTGTTTTTTTCAAATATTATAACCTAACGACATAACTCGCTTATTAATAATTTCCAATGGAAATCCAATAATTCAATAAATACTATTTTATTTCTGTATCTCTCTCTCTGTCTGTGTCTCTCTCTCTGTCTGTGTCGATCTGTTGTGTTAAGTAAGTAGGTAGCTATAAGGTGTAACTAGATAGTAATTCACTGTGTTGGTAACTGGCGTGATAACCAGTTCTATCAATTCTTTCAATTCGAGGCTGAACTGAGTAGCGTTGTGCCCTACGCTCTAAATCTAAAACTTCGACTTTTGATTTTTTGTGTCGCCTCTATCATGCCCTTCTTGTTCACAGATGCTTCCTCGATTGTGCGTCTGTATTATCTGACCTACTCAGTCAGCGGCCTTCGTGGTGTGCGCGCAGTGACTGTCATTGTGCCGTCCCACCATTTAATTTATCTATTTATTTACCTTATTTATACTTATTTTATTTTTATTTATACCTATTTTTATCTTTATTTTTATTCTTATGTCATGTTCTGTCTTTCTCTATTTCTATTCTATGTTCTTACTATTTCAATTCATTTATAATTTATTTATATTTTATTTTTATGTCTTGTTCTGCCCTCTTTATTTATATTCCTTATTCTTCTCTATTTCTATTTATTTGTATTCTTATTTTTATGTCATGTTCTTTTCTATTTTTGTTCTATATGCTTTTTCTATTTGTATTTATTTTTACTCTATTCTCATGTCGCAATGTATTGTTTTTCTTTTTCTGTTGTAATTTTTGATTGCCCCATGGCCTATAGGTAGGCTAAGGCATAATAAATGACATCTATCTATCTATCTATCTCTCTTTCGCTAGCCAAATCTTTGAGAGAAAAATCAATAATCTCGAATGAACTAGTTTGGTTTCACGCCCGATGGCGCCACCGGTGGCGGTTTCACGCCCGATGGCTAACTCGGCGGCGAGCCAGCTTCTACCCGCTTGAAACTCAGTCGCGCTCGAGCGGTGCATGGCGACGGTCGTTCTGCCGTTGAGCTGCTGTGCATTACAATTTGGAGTTAAAACGTTGTAATTTGACGAAAAGTAGATATATAATCTTTGTCTAAGTGATACAGTTAACAATTTTATGGTATATGAATGTACATACGTATACGTGCGTTGATCATTGGACACGTACGAAAACCAGAACCAGAATCTCGATGTTATAGACGTTATAGAGAAGACTATCCTTTTTATCTTGCAGAATCCACTGAGAATAAAATGTTCGACTTTTTTTTTATAGGAAATAGGAAATTTTCACAGCTGCTATATATGGGAAATTTCAGTACGATCTTTTCTACGTTTCGGTAGTAGAAAATACATGAGCTCCGAGTTTTAGAAATTAATATAGAGCCAGGTAATTCGGTTTGCCAATTCAGAATCTCGATGTTATAGACGTTATAGAGAAGACTATCCTTTTTATCTTGCAGAATCCACTACGAATAAAATGTTCGACTTTTTTTTGTAGGAAATAGGAAATTCTCACAGCTGCTATGTATAAAAAATTTCAGTACGATCTCTTCTACGTTTCGGTAGTAGGAAATACATGAGCTCCGAGTTTTAGAAATTAATACAGAGCCAGGTAATTCGGTTTGCCAATTCAGAATCTCGATGTTATAGACGTTATAGAGAAGACTATCCTTTTTATCTTGCAGAATCCACTACGAATAAAATGTTCGACTTTTTTTCTGATAGGAAATAGGAAATTTACACAGCGGCTGTATGTATATGGGAAATTTCAGTACGATCTCTTCTACGTTTCGGTAGTAGGAAATACATGAGCTCCGAGTTTTAGAAATTAATATAGAGCCAGGTAATTCGGTTTGCCAATTCAGAATCTCGATGTTATAGACGTTATAGAGAAGACTATCCTTTTTATCTTGCAGAATCCACTACGAATAAAATGTTCGACTTTTTTTTGTAGGAAATAGGAAATTCTCACAGCTGCTATGTATAAAAAATTTCAGTACGATCTCTTCTACGTTTCGGTAGTAGGAAATACATGAGCTCCGAGTTTTAGAAATTAATACAGAGCCAGGTAATTCGGTTTGCCAATTCAGAATCTCGATGTTATAGACGTTATAGAGAAGACTATCCTTTTTATCTTGCAGAATCCACTACGAATAAAATGTTCGACTTTTTTTCTGATAGGAAATAGGAAATTTACACAGCGGCTGTATGTATATGGGAAATTTCAGTACGATCTCTTCTACGTTTCGGTAGTAGGAAATACATGAGCTCCGAGTTTTAGAAATTAATATAGAGCCAGGTAATTCGGTTTGCCAATTCAGAATCTCGATGTTATAGACGTTATAGAGAAGACTATCCTTTTTATCTTGCAGAATCCACTACGAATAAAATGTTCGACTTTTTTTTGTAGGAAATAGGAAATTCTCACAGCTGCTATGTATAAAAAATTTCAGTACGATCTCTTCTACGTTTCGGTAGTAGGAAATACATGAGCTCCGAGTTTTAGAAATTAATACAGAGCCAGGTAATTCGGTTTGCCAATTCAGAATCTCGATGTTATAGACGTTATAGAGAAGACTATCCTTTTTATCTTGCAGAATCCACTACGAATAAAATGTTCGACTTTTTTTCTGATAGGAAATAGGAAATTTACACAGCGGCTGTATGTATATGGGAAATTTCAGTACGATCTCTTCTACGTTTCGGTAGTAGGAAATACATGAGCTCCGAGTTTCAGAAATTAATATAGAGCCGGGTAATTCGGTTTGCCGATTCAGAATCTCGATGTCATAGACGTTATAGAGAAGACTATCCTTTTTATCTTGCAGAATCCACGACGAATAAAATGTTCGACTTTTTTTTGTAGGAAATAAGAAATTTCCACAGCTGCTATGTATAAAAAATTTCAGTACGATCTCTTCTACGTTTCGGTAGTAGGAAATACATGAGCTCCGAGTTTTAGAAATTAATATAGAGCCAGGTAATTCGGTTTGCCAATTCAGAATCTCGACGTTATAGACGTTATAGAGAAGACTATCCTTTTTATCTTGCAGAATCCACGACGAATAAAATGTTCGACCTTTTTTTTGTAGGAAATAGGAAATTCTCACAGCTGCTGTGTATAAAAAATTTCAGTACGATCTCTTCTACGTTTCGGTAGTAGGAAATACATGAGCTCCGAGTTTCAGAAATTAATATAGAGCCAGGTAATTCGGTTTACCAATTCAGAATCTCGATGTTATAGACGTTATAGAGAAGACTATCCTTTTTATCTTGCAGAATCCACTACGAATAAAATGTTCGACTTTTTTTTTGTAGGAAATAGGAAATTTCAAAAGCTGCTATGTATGGGAAATTTGAGTACGATCTCTTCTACGTTTCGGTAGTAGGAAATACATGAGCTCCGAGTTTTAGAAATTATTATAGGGCCAGGTAATTCGGTTTGCCAATTCAGAATCTCGATGTTATAGACGTTATAGAGAAGACTATCCTTTTTATCTTGCAGAATCCACTACGAATAAAATGTTCGACTTTTCATTTATAGAAAACAAGAAATTTCCACAGCTGCTATGTATGAAAATCTTCAGTACGATCTCTTCTACGTTTCGGTAGTAGGAAATACAGGAGCTCCGAGTTTTAGAAATTAATATAGAGCCAGGTAATTCGGTTTGCCAATTCAGAATCTCGATGTTATAGACGTTATAGAGAAGACTATCCTTTTTATCTTGCAGAATCCACTACGAATAAAATGTTCGAATTTTTTTTTTATACGAAATAGGAAATTTGCACAGCTGCTATACATAAGAAATTTCAGTACGATCTCTTCTACGTTTCGGTAGTAGGAAATACATGAGCTCCGAGTTTCAGAAATTAATATAGAGCCAGGTTATTCAAAATTATTCTCATTGTTTTTTTCAAATATTATAACTTAACGACATAACTCGCATATTAATAATTTTAAATGCAAATCCAATAATTCAATGAATACTATTTTATTTCTGTATCTCTCTCTCTGTCTGTGTCTCTCTCTTTCGCTAGCCAAATCTTTGAAAGAAAAATCAATAATCTCGAATGAAGTAGTTTGGTTTCACGCCCGGTGGCGCCACCGGTGGCGGTTTCACGCCCGATGGCTAACTCGGCGGCGAGCCAGCTTCTACCCGCTTGAAACTCAGTCGCGCTCGAGCGGTGCATGGCGACGGTCGTTCTGCCGTTGAGCTGCTGTGCATTAAAATTTGGAGTTAAAACATTGTAATTTGACGAAAAGTATATATATAGTCTTTGTCTAAGTGATATAGTTAACAATTCTATGGTACACTGTTGGAAAAATTATGTGTTACTGTCAAACAAATTCGCAGTTAACAATATGATAGCAAATTCAATACATATTCGAATGTCAATTTAACGAATTCGATTTAGGTTAAGCTGGTATTCCATGTTGAAATTTATTATTAACATAATTACACAGAACTTGACACATCTATTATGTTAACTTCAGAATAATAAAGAAACAACTTTATGTTTATGTTAAACCTTTGAAATAACATATGGTTTATGTTATAAAAACTAAAGATGTCAATTTCAACTGTATTTTTAGTTGATTTGACTCAGCTGTCATTCATTATAAAGATTTAATCATTTCAATTTAACAGATTGATGACGTCTTATTGACCCATGGAATGGAACTACAAATATCAACTGAAATCCCATGTTGAGGGATGACATACTATGTTTCTGTGAAATTACCTAAAAAAAGTTAGTGGACCTAATGGGACATGCGAAATGAGTTGAAATTGGCATTGTATTTTATACTACCTTACTCTATTTTATTTTATCTCACTATTATATTACTTTTATTTCAGACTACTTTACTCGACAATATACTTGTGGAACGGATTGCCACCTACCGTACGTGACGCATCATCGCTGGAGGTGTTCAAAGCACGTCTTCTTTCCCATCTTGCATCTATTGAGTCTCGCGGTATCGCGGCAACACCAAGGCCAGGGCTTTGACGGTCATATACACCCACATACCCTCAGCATCAGCTCACCCATTCGAGTAAGCTCATACATTTGCTTTTTCTTCGTTTTGTCTTTTGTCTAGAGAAGACTATCCTTTTTCTCTTGCAGAATCCACTACGAATAAAATGTTCGACTTTTTTTTACAGGAAATAGAAAATTTCAAAAGCTGTTATGTATGGGAAATTTGAGTACGATCTCTTCTACGTTTTGGTAGTAGGAAATACATGAGCTCCGAGTTTTAGAAATCAATATAGAGCCAGGTAATTCGGTTTGCCAATTCAGAATCTCGATGTTATAGACGTTATAGAGAAGACTATCCTTTTTATCTTGCAGAATCCACTCCGAATAAAATGTTCGACTTTTTTATAAGAGATAGGAAATTTCTACCGGTGCCATATGTATGGTAAATTTCAGTACGATCTCTTCTACGTTTCGGTAGTAGGAAATACAGGAGCTCCGAGTTTTAGAAATTAATATAGAGCCAGGTAATTCGGTTTGCCAATTCCGAATCTCGATGTTATCGACGTTAGAGAGAAGACTATCCTTTTTATCTTGCAGAATCCACTACGAATAAAATGTTCGACTTTTTTTTTTATAGGAAATAAGAAATTTCCACAGCTGCTATGTATGAAAAATTTCAGTACGATCTCTTCTACGTTTTGGTAGTAGGAAATACATGAGCTCCGAGTTTTAGAAATTAATATACAGCCAGGTAATTCGGTTTGCCAATTCAGAATCTCGATGTTATAGACGTTATAGAGAAGACTATCCTTTTTATCTTGCAGAATCCACTCCGAATAAAATGTTCGACTTTTTTATACGAGATAGGAAATTCTCACAGCTGCTATGTATAAAAAATTTCAGTACGATCTCTTCTACGTTTTGGTAGTAGGAAATACATGAGCTCCGAGTTTTAGAAATTAATATACAGCCAGGTAATTCGGTTTGCCAATTCAGAATCTCGATGTTATAGACGTTATAGAGAAGACTATCCTTTTTATCTTGCAGAATCCACTCCGAATAAAATGTTCGACTTTTTTATACGAGATAGGAAATTCTCACAGCTGCTATGTATAAAAAATTTCAGTACGATCTCTTCTACGTTTCGGTAGTAGGAAATACATGAGCTCCGAGTTTTAGAAATTAATATACAGCCAGGTAATTCGGTTTGCCGATTGGGAATCTCGATGTTATAGACGTTAGAGAGAAGACTATCATTTTTATCTTGCAGAATCCACTACGAATAAAATGTTCGACTTTTTTTTTGTAGGAAATAGGAAATTTCCACAGCTGCTATACATAAGAAATTTCAGTACGATCTCTTCTACGTTTTGGTAGTAGGAAATACACGAGCTCCGAGTTTTAGAAATTAATATACAGCCAGGTAATTCGGTTTGCCAATTCAGAATCTCGATGTTATAGACGTTATAGAGAAGACTATCCTTTTTATCTTGCAGAATCCACTACGAATAAAATGTTCGAATTTTTCATACGCGATAGGAAATTCTCACAGCTGCGATGTATAAAAAATCTCAGTACGATCTCTTCTACGTTTCGGTAGTAGGAAATACATGAGCTCCGAGTTTTAGAAATTAATACAGAGCCAGGTAATTCGGTTTGCCAATTCAGAATCTCGATGTTATAGACGTTATAGAGAAGACTATCCTTTTTATCTTGCAGAATCCACTCCGAATAAAATGTTCGACTTTTTTATACGAGATAGGAAATTCTCACAGCTGCTATGTATAAAAAATTTCAGTACGATCTCTTCTACGTTTTGGTAGTAGGAAATACATGAGCTCCGAGTTTTAGAAATTAATATACAGCCAGGTAATTCGGTTTGCCAATTCAGAATCTCGATGTTATAGACGTTATAGAGAAGACTATCCTTTTTATCTTGCAGAATCCACTCCGAATAAAATGTTCGACTTTTTTATACGAGATAGGAAATTCTCACAGCTGCTATGTATAAAAAATTTCAGTACGATCTCTTCTACGTTTCGGTAGTAGAAAATACATGAGCTCCGAGTTTTAGAAATTAATATAGAGCCAGGTAATTCGGTTTGCCAATTCAGAATCTCGACGTTATAGACGTTATAGAGAAGACTATCCTTTTTATCTTGCAGAATCCACTACGAATAAAATGTTCGACTTTTTTTTTTGTAGGAAATAGGAAATTTCCACAGCTGCTATGTATGAAAATCTCCAGTACGATCTCTTCTACGTTTCGGTAGTAGGAAATACATGAGCTCCGAGTTTTAGAAATTAATATAGAGCCAGGTAATTCGGTTTGCCAATTCAGAATCTCGATGTTATAGACGTTATAGAGAAGACTATCCTTTTTATCTTGCAGAATCCACTACGAATAAAATGTTCGACTTTTTTATAAGAGATAGAAAATTTCCACAGCTGCTATGTATAAAAAATTTCAGTACGATCTCTTCTACGTTTCGGTAGTAGGAAATACATGAGCTCCGAGTTTTAGAAATTAATATAGAGCCAGGTAATTCGGTTTGCCAATTCAGAATCTCGACGTTATAGACGTTATAGAGAAGACTATCCTTTTTATCTTGCAGAATCCACTACGAATAAAATGTTCGACTTTTTTGTACAGGAAATAGAAAATTTCAAAAGCTGTTATGTATGGGAAATTTCAGTACGATCTCTTCTACGTCTCGGTAGTAGAAAATACATGAGCTCCGAGTTTCAGAAATTAATATAGAGCCAGGTAATTCGGTTTGCCAATTCAGAGTCTCGATGTTATAGACGTTATAGAGAAGACTATCCATATCTATAGACAAGTTTGCAGGTCCGCCTCTTGATCTCCAGCCGTTTCGAAGATATCGATTTTTAAAGTTTGGCGAGAAAATAAGAACAAAAATCGAAAAAAAATTGGTCGGAAAAATCTGAAAAAATTCGGTAGAATAGAGGAAGTCGGTGCGAACAAAAAAGCCACTTGGCCCGTCGCTCGATCTCCAGCCTTTCCGGAGATATCGATTTCCAAAATTTGACGCAAAGAGAGAAAAAAAAAACTCGGAAAATGACTTCGGAAAAATCTGAAAAAATTCACACGCATCTGGTGGACGAACCGGAGCTACGAATCCCATCAGTCGACCCGCTGCTCCTTCCGGTACGGAAGTTGCTTCCGGTTTTTGGGACTTCCGTGGTCCCTGTCGAAAATCCGACCCCGCGGTCGTGTTCAGACGCTATACCTCCTTGGAGACAGAATGCGAAACCGACATCGAGATCGTAGCGATCGGAGCTACGGTTCGCGAGATATCCGGGTTTGAAAATAATTGGCGGCTATCATGTTCGCCGCCGTTGCTGCGGAATATTTGAGAAAATTCACTAATATAGAGGACGTCGGTGCGAACGAAAAAGCCCCCTGGCCCGTCTCTTGATCTCCAGCCGCTTCGAAGATATCGATTTTCAAAATTTGGCGCGAAAAAAAAACAAAAATCGAAAAAAATGAGTCGGAAAAATGTGAAAAAATTCAGTAAAATAGAGGACGTCGGTACGAACGAAAAAGCCCCCTGGCCCGTCTCTTGATCTCCAGCCGCTTCGAAGATATCGATTTTCAAAATTTGGCGCGAAAAAAAACAAAAATCGAAAAAAAATGAGTCGGAAAAATCTGAAAAAATTCAGTAAAATAGGGGACGTCGGGTGCGAACAAAAAAGCCCGGAAGCCCGTCTCTTGAAAAGATTATAGTGTAATTTGCAACAGCAACTGGGTGAATTTCCTATCTCCCATATCAATATCGACTTGTATGTATTTTATCCATAGTGAATTTTGCAAAATATCAAGGTAATTTTTTGATCGTAATACAGGAGTTTTTTCCACGTACTATATAGGCATTTTCAGTTTGTTCGATGGCAAAATATCCCGATCGAATTATTTTGTAGTTTTTCATTTGCTTTTATACTTATTGTTTTTTTTTTCAAATATCATAACTTAACGAAATAACTCGCATATTAATAATTTTAAACAGATATCCAATAATTCAAGAAATACTATTTTATTTCTGTATTTCTCTCTCTGTCTGTGTCTCTCTCTTTCGCTAGCCAAATCTTTGAAAGAAAAATCAATAATCTCGAATGAAGTAGTTTGGTTTCACGCCCGATGGCGCCACCGGTGGCGGTTTCACGCCCGATGGCTAACTCGGCGGCGAGCCAGCTTCTACCCGCTTGAAACTCAGTCGCGCTCGAGCGGTGCATGGCGACGGTCATTCTGCCGTTGAGCTGCTGTGCATTAAAATTTGGAGTTAAAACGTTGTAATTTGACGAAAAGTAGATATATAATCTTTGTCTAAGTGATATAGTTAACAATTTTATGGTATGTTTGTACATACATACGTGCGTTGTTCATTGGACACGTACGAAAACCAGAACCAGAATCGCGATGTTATGCACGTTATAGAGAAGATTATCCTTTTTATCTTGCAGAATCCACTACGAATAAAATGTTCGACTTTTTTTTTTGTAGGAAATAGGAAATTTCCACAGCTGCTATGTATGAAAAATTTCAGTACGATCTCTTCTACGTTTCGGTAGTAGGAAATACATGAGCTCCGAGTTTTAGAAATTAATATAGAGCCAGGTAATTCGGTTTGCCAATTCAGAATCGCGATGTTATACACGCGTTATAGGGAAGAATATAGTGTAATTTGCAACAGCAACTACGTAAATTTTTCTATCTCCCATATCAATATCGACTTGTTCTCATTTTATTCATATTGAATTTTGCAATATATCAAGGTAATTTTTAGCTCGTAATACAAGAGTTTTTTCCCCGTACTATGTATAGGAATTTTTAGTTTGTTCGATGGCAAACATCCCGATTGAATTATTTTGTACTTTTCCATTTGCTTTTATTTTTATTGTTTTTTTCAAATATTATAACTTGACGAAATATCTCGCATATTAATAATTTTAAACGGAAATCCAATAATTCAATGAATACTATTTTATTTCTGTATTTCTCTCTCTGTCTGTGTCTCTCTCTTTCGCTAGCCAAATCTTTGAAAGAAAAATCAATAATCTCGAATGAAGTAGTTTGGTTTCACGCCCGATGGCGCCACCGGTGGCGGTTTCACGCTCGAATAGCTAACTCGGAGGCGAGCCGGCTTCTACCCGCTTGAAACTCAGTCGCGCTCGAGCGGTGCACGGTGGTGCACGGCGACTGTCGTTCTACCGTCGAGCTGCGGCGCATTAAATTTAAAGTTAAAACGTTGTAATTTGACGAAAAGTATATCAGTATATAATCTTTGTCAAAGTGATATAGTCAACAATTTTATGGTATGTATGTATGTACATACATACGTGCGTTGATCATTGGACACGTCGGAAACCGAGAACCAGAATCGTGATGTTATACACGTTATAGAACCTGCTGAAACGATCTCTTAGAACCTTATAAAAAAAACATTCACACATGAAAATCTATGAGAAATTGATGTGTATTTGGCACAGAAAAACCTTACAGCTCCTTCATAGAATTTTTTTATGAGCAAAGCTACTAACTAATCATTTTTTTTGGATTTCTATAAAATGTCATAAAAATCTAATCAGCGATATATAATTATTCACCATCTTTATGATATCTTATGATACATGAATGCTTATGTTATACAGCTAACGACATCAATCAGATTGAATGAGGTTTAAGCATGAAGAATATTATAAGAATATATAAGAGTACATAAGAAGTTTAATAGTTTATGGACTTATAATCAGATTTATCCATTTGAAAGGTCTTGATGAAGTTAGAAGATTATATGAGTATTAGCAACGAGTGCATTATGATGCATTTTACATAAGAAATTCCATATTAATTTATGTAGGAGGCCCTCATAGATCTCAATGAGAATGAAACAGTTTTTCAGCTCAATAATTCTAGGAGATTTCATCATTGTCTTGCATCGATATTTTTATCCGGTTTCATATCGAAATTACTAAGATATTTTATGTGATGACGATAAATTTTCTGAGATTGAATGATGCTTTAGTTATTTGTTAATTCAACTATGTTATGTTAATCTAGAAAAACCTAATTTCATGGAATTTTTATTGAAACTCATAAATTCAATGATTTATATGAATACTGTTGAATTTTATAAAGAAAATATTAGATTATATTTATCGAATGAATTACTCATTAGAATTCATGAATGTTAGTCCAAATAAAGCGCTAAATGTTTATAAAATATTATAAACCGTGAGTGATATTTAAGGAGTAATTTTTTAGCGGAAAATTCTCATTAAAGCTCATGTCTCGAGGAATCTTGTGAAAAAGTTTTGTGAGAAATCGATGTGTATTTGGCACTGCAGTTCTCCCCATGAATATCATAAAATGATATTATTAAACATTATCTGAAAATCTCTTTTGAAATCTCATATAAAATGTTGAGTTCTTTATAAGATTTGAAATTTTTATGAAACCTCATTCGACCTCACAAGCCATCATTTATTTTATCACATTGTTGGTTTTAATAAGATTTTATGAGGCTGCCCTTACATGATATTCGTTCATATAAACTCATTCAAAGAATATGAACTAATACCGATGAAAACTCCTAAAGTAAATGTACATATTAAATTCCATAGATTTCTTCTTTATTTGTCCCATATAGAATCTTATAATTAAAATGATTTCATTAAATCTCATAAAAATTGTATGAGTAAATATCCCTTAAAATAGTGAATAATGCTAAACCTCATATAGATATTCATAAAAGAATGAGTACGTCAATTACTTCTTCTGATAAGAAAACATCTCACGCTCATAGACTCTCATAGGAAAATTAAACTCCTCTATGAGAATTTATGAGATCGTTTCAGCAGGGGAGAAGATTATCCTTTTTATCTTGCAGAATCCACTACGAATAAAATGTTCGACTTTGTTTTACAGGAAATAGAAAATTTCAAAAGCTGTTATGTATGGGAAATTTGAGTACGATCTCTTCTACGTTTCGGTAGTAGGAAATACAGGAGCTCCGAGTTTTAGAAAAAAATTTATATAGCCAGGTTATTCGGTTTGCGAATTCAGAATCGCGATCTTATAGACGTTAGAGAGAAGACTATCCTTTTTATCTTGCAGAATCCACTACGAATAAAATGTTCGACTTTGTTTTACAGGAAATAGAAAATTTCAAAAGCTGTTATGTATGGGAAATTTGAGTACGATCTCTTCTACGTTTCGGTAGTAGGAAATACAGGAGCTCCGAGTTTTAGAAAAAAATTTATATAGCCAGGTTATTCGGTTTGCGAATTCAGAATCGCGATCTTATAGACGTTAGAGAGAAGACTATCCTTTTTATCTTGCAGAATCCACTACGAATAAAATGTTCGACTTTTTTATAAGAGATAGAAAATTTCCACAGCTGCTATATGTGGGAAATTTCAGTACGATCTCTTCTACGTTTCGGTAGTAGGAAATACATGAGCTCCGAGTTTTAGAAATTAATATAGAGCCAGGTAATTCGGTTTGCCAATTCAGAATCTCGATGTTATAGACGTTATAGAGAAGACTATCCTTTTTATCTTGCAGAATCCACTACGAATAAAATGTTCGACTTTTTTTTGTAGGAAATAGGAAATTTCCACAGCTGCTATGTATAAAAAATTTCAGTACGATCTCTTCTACGTTTCGGTAGTAGAAAATACAGGAGCTCCGAGTTTTAGAAAAATATATATAGCCAGGTAATTCGGTTTGCGAATTCAGAATCTCCATGTTATAGACGTTATAGAGAAGACTATCCATATCTATAGACAAGTTTGCAGGTCCGTCTCTTGATCTCCAGCCGTTTCGAAGATATCGATTTTTAAAGTTTGGCGAGAAAATAAGAACAAAAATCGAAAAAAAATTGGTCGGAAAAATCTGAAAAAATTCAGTAGAACAGAAGAAGTCGGTGCGAACAAAAAAGCCACTTGGCCCGTCGCTCGATCTCCAGCCTTTCCGGAGACACGATTTTCAAAATTTGACGCAAAGAGAGAAAAAAAAAACTCGGAAAATGACTTCGGAAAAATCTGAAAAAATTCACACGCATCTGGTGGACGAACCGGAGCTACGAATCGCATCAGTCGACCCGCTGCTCCTTCCGGTACGGAAGTTGCTTCCGGTTTTTGGGACTTCCGTGGTCGCTGTCGAAAATCCGACCCCGCGGTCGTGTTCAGACGCTATACCTCCTTGGAGACAGAATGCGAAACCGACATCGAGATCGTAGCGATCGGAGCTACGGTTCGCGAGATATCCGGGTTTGAAAATAATTGGCGGCTATCATGTTCGCCGCCGTTGCTGCGGAATATTTGAGAAAATTCACTAATATAGGGGACGTCGGTGCGAAGAAAAAGCCCCCTGGCCCGTCTCTTGATCTCCAGCCGCTTCGAAGATATCGATTTTCAAAATTTGGCGCGAAAAAAAAAACAAAAATCGAAAAAAAAATGAGTCGGAAAAATCTGAAAAAATTCAGTAAAATAGAGGACGTCGGTGCGAACGAAAAAGCCCCCTGGCCCGTCTCTTGATCTCCAGCCGCTTCGAAGATATCGATTTTCAAAATTTGGCGCGAAAAAAAACAAAAATCGAAAAAAAATGAGTCGGAAAAATCTGAAAAAATTCAGTAAAATAGGGGACGTCGGGTGCGAACAAAAAAGCCCGGAAGCCCGTCTCTTGAAAAGATTATAGTGTAATTTGCAACAGCAACTGGGTGAATTTCCTATCTCCCATATCAATATCGACTTGTATGTATTTTATCCATAGTGAATTTTGCAAAATATCAAGGTAATTTTTTGATCGTAATACAGGAGTTTTTTCCACGTACTATATAGGCATTTTCAGTTTGTTCGATGGCAAAATATCCCGATCGAATTATTTTGTAGTTTTTCATTTGCTTTTATACTTATTGTTTTTTTTTTCAAATATCATAACTTAACGAAATAACTCGCATATTAATAATTTTAAACAGATATCCAATAATTCAAGAAATACTATTTTATTTCTGTATTTCTCTCTCTGTCTGTGTCTCTCTCTTTCGCTAGCCAAATCTTTGAAAGAAAAATCAATAATCTCGAATGAAGTAGTTTGGTTTCACGCCCGATGGCGCCACCGGTGGCGGTTTCACGCCCGATGGCTAACTCGGCGGCGAGCCAGCTTCTACCCGCTTGAAACTCAGTCGCGCTCGAGCGGTGCATGGCGACGGTCATTCTGCCGTTGAGCTGCTGTGCATTAAAATTTGGAGTTAAAACGTTGTAATTTGACGAAAAGTAGATATATAATCTTTGTCTAAGTGATATAGTTAACAATTTTATGGTATGTTTGTACATACATACGTGCGTTGTTCATTGGACACGTACGAAAACCAGAACCAGAATCGCGATGTTATGCACGTTATAGAGAAGATTATCCTTTTTATCTTGCAGAATCCACTACGAATAAAATGTTCGACTTTTTTATACGAGATAGGAAATTCTCACAGCTGCTATGTATAAAAAATTTCAGTACGATCTCTTCTACGTTTCGGTAGTAGGAAATACATGAGCTCCGAGTTTTAGAAATCAATATAGAGCCAGGTAATTCAAAATCGCGATGTTATACACGCGTCATAGGGAAGAATATAGTGTAATTTGCAACAGCAACTACGTAAATTTTTCTATCTCCCATATCAATATCGACTTGTTCTTATTTTATTCATATTGAATTTCGCAGGATATCACGGCAATTTTCAGCTCGTAATACAAGAGTTTTTTTGCACGTACTATATAGGAATTTTCGACTTGTTCGATGGCAAGATATCCCGATTGAATTATTTTCTACTTTTCCATTTGCTTTCATTCTTATTGCATTTTCGAATATTATAACTTAACGACATAACTCGCATATTAATAATTTTAAACGGAAATCCAATAATTCAATAAATACTATTTTATTTCTGTATTTCTCTCTCTGTTTGTGTCTCTCTCTTCCGCTAGCCAAATCTTTGAAAGAAAAATCAATAATCTCGAATGAAGTAGTTTGGTTTCACGCGCGATGGCGCCACCGGTGGCGGTTTCACGCCCGATAGCTAACTCGGAGGCGAGCCGGCTTCTACCCGCTTGAAACTCAGTCGCGCTCGTGCGGTGCATGGCGACTGTCATTTTGTCGTTGAGGTGCGGTGCATTAAATTTAAAGTTAAAAAGATTGTAATTTGACAAAAAGTATATAGATAATCTTTGTCAAAGTGATATATTTAACAATTTTAAGGTATACATACGTGCGTTGATCATTGGACACGTAGGAAAACGAGAACTGATTGATTAACCATGACAAATCAACCAGCCGTCACCGTTGACGGTTCATTTCGCATTATTCTGTAAGTTCAGCCATCTGCAGAGACTTAGTAAGTTCATTATAGTGATGAGTGCATCGAAAATTGATCAAGGTTGCTTTATTTTGATCGGCAATGAAGTCTAGTTAAAAGTTTTTGTCTCGACTTTATTCGAACGGTGAGTGTGAATTCGAATTCAGACAAATTCAGCTTGATTTATTATAGCTGACAGTGAATCGTGAATGTTTCCTCAACAATGATAAGTGATGTTCGATAAGTGTAGTGAGTGCATAGAGAATTATCTCTGGATTTGTAGCTGATTAATAAAACAGTTATTGGTGAGTAGAACAAAAAATCAAATAGGAAATTTCCACAGCTGCTATGTATGAAAATCTTCAGTACGATCTCTTCTACGTTTCGGTAGTAGGAAATACATGAGCTCCGAGTTTTAGAAATCAATATAGAGCCAGGTAATTCGGTTTGCGAATTCAGAATCGCGATCTTATAGACAGTAGAGAGAAGACTATCCTTTTTATCTTGCAGAATCCACTACGAATAAAATGTTCGACTTTTTTTTACAGGAAATAGAAAATTTCCACAGCTGCTATGTATGAAAATCTTCAGTACGATCTCTTCTACGTTTCGGTAGTAGGAAATACATGAGCTCCGAGTTTTAGAAATCAATATAGAGCCAGGTAATTCGGTTTGCGAATTCAGAATCGCGATCTTATAGACAGTAGAGAGAAGACTATCCTTTTTATCTTGCAGAATCCACTACGAATAAAATGTTCGACTTTTTTTTACAGGAAATAGAAAATTTCCACAGCTGCTATGTATGAAAATCTTCAGTACGATCTCTTCTACGTTTCGGTAGTAGGAAATACATGAGCTCCGAGTTTTAGAAATTAATATAGAGCCAGGTAATTCGGTTTGCCAATTCAGAATCTCGACGTTATAGACGTTATAGAGAAGACTATCCTTTTTATCTTGCAGAATCCACTACGAATAAAATGTTCGACTTTTTTTTACAGGAAATAGAAAATTTCCACAGCTGCTATGTATGAAAATCTTCAGTACGATCTCTTCTACGTTTCGGTAGTAGGAAATACAGGAGCTCCGAGTTTTAGAAAAATATATATAGCCAGGTTATTCAAAATCGCGATGTTATACACGCGTTATAGAGAAGAATATAGTGTAATTTGCAACAGCAACTACGTAAATTTTTCTATCTCCCATATCAATATCGACTTGTTCTTATTTTATTCATATTCAATTTTCCAAGATATCACGGCAATTTTCAGCTCGTAATACAAGAGTTTTTTTGCACGTACTATATAGGAATTTTCGACTTGTTCGATGGCAAGATATCCCGATTGAATTATTTTGTACTTTTCCATTTGCTTTCATTCTTATTGCATTTTCAAATATCATAACTTAACGACATAACTCGCATATTAATAATTTTAAACGGAAATCCAATAATTCAATGAATACTATTTTATTTCTGTATTGCTCTCTCTGTCTGTGTCTCTCTCTTTCGCTAGCCAAATCTTTGAAAGAAAAATCAATAATCTCGAATGAAGTAGTTTCGTTTCACGCCCGATGGCTAACTCGGTGGCGAGCCAGCTTCTACCCGCTTGAAACTCAGTCGCGCTCGAGCGGTGCATGGCGACGGTCGTTCTGCCGTTGAGCTGCTGTGCATTAAAATTTGGAGTTAAAACGTTGTAATTTGACGAAAAGTATATTTGTCTAAGTGATATAGTTAACAATTCTATGTTACACTGTTGGAAAAATTTTGTGTTACTGTCAAACAAATTCGCAGTTAACAATATGATAGCAAATTCAATACATATCCGAATGTCAATTTAACGAATTCGATTTAGGTTAGGCTGGTATTCCATGTTGAAATTTATTATTAACATAATTACACAGAACTTGACACATCTATTATGTTAACTTCAGAATAATAAAGAAACAACTTTATGTTTATGTTAAACCTTTGAAATAACATATGGTTTATGTTATAAAAACTAAAGATGTCAATTTCAACTGTATTTTTAGTTGATTTGACTCAGCTGTCATTCATTATGAACATTTAATCATTTCAATTTAACAGATTGATGACGTCTTATTGACCCATGGAATGGAACTACAAATATCAACTGAAATCCCATGTTGAGGGATGACATACTATGTTTCTGTGAAATTACCTGAAAAAAAGTTAGTGGACCTAATGGGACATGCGAAATGAGTTGAAATTGGCATATTTTTTCCAACAGTGTATGAATGTACATACGTATACGTGCGTTGATCGATGGACACGTACGAAAACCAGAACCAGAATCGCGATGTTATGCACGTTATAGAGAAGACTATCCTTTTTATCTTGCAGAATCCACTACGAATAAAATGTTCGACTCTTTTTCTGATAGGAAATAGAAAATTTACACAGCTGCTATATGTATATGGGAAATTTCAGTACGATCTCTTCTACGTTTCGGTAGTAAACTTCTTATTCTCTTTAACTTATTCTCTTTTTTTGTTCTTTTTTTTTCTTTTCTCTTTCTCGGTTCTTTTTCACTCGTCATCTTTTTTTTGTTCTCTTTTCCCTTTCCCTTCCTGTAGCTCTCGTTCTATTTATCTCTTGTTCCTGTAGTCTCTTTCTTGTTCCCTTTTTCTCGTTCCCTTGTCATCTTCTTTTGGATACGTTATCTTATTCTCCTGTCCTTACTCCCTTCATCGCGTCTTCTTTTTCTCGTCCTCTTTTCTTAGTTCTCTTCTTCTTGTCCTTTTGTTCTTCGTCTCTTTGTTATTCTCGGAGTAGTATCATATTACTTGTATTTTATACTACCTTACTCTATTTTATTTTATCTCACTATTATATTACTTTTATTTCAGACTACCTTACTCGACGATATACTTGTGGAACGGATTGCCACCTACCGTACGTGACGCATCATCGCTGGAGGTGTTCAAAGCACGTCTTCTTTTCCGTCTTGCATCTATTGAGTCTCGCGGTATCGCGGCAACACCAAGGCCAGGGCTTTGACGGTCATATACACCCACATACCCTCAGCATCAGCTCACCCATTCGAGTAAGCTCATACATTTGCTTTTTCTTTGTTCTGTCTTTTGTCTAGAGAAGACTATCCTTTTTATCTTGCAGAATCCACTACGAATAAAATGTTCGACTTTTTTATAAGAGATAGGAAATTTCTACCGGTGCCATATGTATGGGAAATTTCAGTACGATCTCTTCTACGTTTCGGTAGTAGGAAATACATGAGCTCCGAGTTTTAGAAATCAATATAGAGCCAGGTAATTCGGTTTGCCAATTCAGAATCTCGATGTTATAGACGTTATAGAGAAGACTATCCTTTTTATCTTGCAGAATCCACTACGAATAAAATGTTCGACTTTTTTATACGAGATAGGAAATTCTCACAGCTGCTATGTATAAAAAATTTCAGTACGATCTCTTCTACGTTTCGGTAGTAGGAAATACATGAGCTCCGAGTTTTAGAAATTAATACAGAGCCAGGTAATTCGGTTTGCCAATCGAGAATCTCGATGTTATAGACGTTATAGAGAAGACTATCCTTTTTATCTTAAAGAATCCACTACGAATAAAATGTTCGACTTTTTTTTCGTAGGAAATAGGAAATTCCCACAGCTGCTATGTATGAAAATCTTCAGTACGATCTCTTCTACGTTTCGGTAGTAGGAAATACATGAGCTCCGAGTTTTAGAAATTAATATAGAGCCAGGTAATTCGGTTTGCCAATTCAGAATCTCGATGTTATAGACGTTATAGAGAAGACTATCCTTTTTATCTTGCAGAATCCACTACGAATAAAATGTTCGACTTTTTTTTGTAGGAAATGGGAAATTCTCACAGCTGCTATGTATAAAAATCTTCAGTACGATCTCTTCTACGTTTCGGTAGTAGGAAATACATGAGCTCCGAGTTTTAGAAATTAATATAGAGCCAGGTAATTCGGTTTGCCAATTCAGAATCTCGATGTTATAGACGTTATAGAGAAGACTATCCTTTTTATCTTGCAGAATCCACTACGAATGAAATGTTCGACTTTTTTTTATACAGTATATAGGAAATTTCCACAGCTGCTATGTATAAAAAATTTCAGTACGATCTCTTCTACGTTTCGGTAGTAGAAAATACATGAGCTCCGAGTTTTAGAAATTAATATAGAGCCAGGTAATTCGGTTTGCCAATTCAGAATCTCGATGTTATAGACGTTATAGAGAAGACTATCCTTTTTATCTTGCAGAATCCGCTACGAATAAAATGTTCGACTTTTTTTTTTATAGGAAATAGGAAATTTCCACAGCTGCTATGTATAAAAAATTTCAGTACGATCTCTTCTACGTTTCGGTAGTAGGAAATACATGAGCTCCGAGTTTTAGAAATTAATATAGAGCCAGGTAATTCGGTTTGCCAATTCAGAATCTCGATGTTATAGACGTTATAGAGAAGACTATCCTTTTTATCTTGCAGAATTCACTACGACTAAAATGTTCGACTTTTTTATAAGAGATAGAAAATTTCCACAGCTGCTATGTATAAAAAATTTCAGTACGATCTCTTCTACGTTTCGGTAGTAGGAAATACAGGAGCTCCGAGTTTTAGAAATTGATATAGAGCCAGGTAATTCGGTTTGCCAATTCAGAATCTCGATGTTATAGACGTTATAGAGAAGACTATCCTTTTTATCTTGCAGAATCCACTACGAATAAAATGTTCGACTTTTTTATACGAGATAGGAAATTCTCACAGCTGCTATGTATAAAAAATTCCAGTACGATCTCTTCTACGTTTCGGTAGTAGGAAATACATGAGCTCCGAGTTTTAGAAATTGATATAGAGCCAGGTAATTCGGTTTGCCAATTCAGAATCTCGATGTTATAGACGTTATAGAGAAGACTATCCTTTTTATCTTGCAGAATCCACTCCGAATAAAATGTTCGACTTTTTTATAAGAGATAGGAAATTTCTACCGGTGCCATATGTATGGTAAATTTCAGTACGATCTCTTCTACGTTTCGGTAGTAGGAAATACAGGAGCTCCGAGTTTTAGAAATTGATATAGAGCCAGGTAATTCGGTTTGCCAATTCAGAATCTCGATGTTATAGACGTTATAGAGAAGACTATCCTTTTTATCTTGCAGAATCCACTACGAATAAAATGTTCGACTTTTTTATACGAGATAGGAAATTCTCACAGCTGCTATGTATAAAAAATTCCAGTACGATCTCTTCTACGTTTCGGTAGTAGGAAATACATGAGCTCCGAGTTTTAGAAATTGATATAGAGCCAGGTAATTCGGTTTGCCAATTCAGAATCTCGATCTTATAGACGTTATAGAGAAGACTATCCTTTTTATCTTGCAGAATCCACTACGAATAAAATGTTCGACTTTTTTATAAGAGATAGAAAATTTCCACAGCTGCTATACATGGGAAATTGCAGTACGATCTCTTCTACGTTTCGGTAGTAGGAAATACATGAGCTCCGAGTTTTAGAAATTAATATAGAGCCAGGTAATTCAAAATCGCGATGTTATACACGCGTTATAGGGAAGAATATAGTGTAATTTGCAACAGCAACTACGTAAATTTTTCTATCTCCCATATCAATATCGACTTGTTCTTATTTTATTCATATTGAATTTTCCAAGATATCACGGCAATTTTTAGCTCGTAATACAAGAGTTTTTTCCACGTACTATATAGGAATTTTCAGTTTGTTCGATGGCAAGATATCCCGATTGAATTATTTTGTACTTTTCCATTTGCTTTTATTCTCATTGTTTTTTTCAAATATTATATCTTAACGACATAACTCGCATATTAATAACTTTAAACGGAAATCCAATAATTCTAGAAATACTATTTTATTTCTGTATTTTTCTCTCTGTCTGTGTCTCCTCTCTTTCGCTAGCCAAATCTTTGAAAGAAAAATCAATAATCTCGAATGAAGTAGTTTGGTTTCACGCGCGATGGCGCCACCGGTGGCGGTTTCACGCCCGATAGCTAACTCGGAGGCGAGCCGGCTTCTACCCGCTTGAAACTCAGTCGCGCTCGTGCGGTGCATGGCGACTGTCATTTTGTCGTTGAGGTGCGGTGCATTAAATTTAAAGTTAAAAAGATTGTAATTTGACGAAAAGTATATAGATAATCTTTGTCAAAGTGATATATTTAACAATTTTAAGGTATACATACGTGCGTTGATCATTGGACACGTAGGAAAACGAGAACTGATTGATTAACCATGACAAATCAACCAGCCGTCACCGTTGACGGTTCATTTCGCATTATTCTGTAAGTTCAGCCATATGCAGAGACTTAGTAAGTTCATTATAGTGATGAGTGCATCGAAAATTGATCAAGGTTGCTATATTTTAATCGGCAATGAAGTCCAGTTGAAAGTTTTTGTCTCGACTTTATTCTAACGGTGAGTGTGAATTCGAATTCAGACAAATTCAGCTTGATTTATTATAGCTGACAGTAAATCGTGAATGTTTCCTCAACAATGATAAGTGATGTTCGATAAGTGTAGTGAGTGCATAGAGAATTATCTCTGGATTTGTAGCTGATTAATAAAACAGTTATTGGTGAGTAGAACAAAAAATCAAATAGGAAATTTCCACAGCTGCTATGTATGAAAATCTTCAGTACGATCTCTTCTACGTTTCGGTAGTAGGAAATACATGAGCTCCGAGTTTTAGAAATTAATATAGAGCCAGGTAATTCGGTTTGCCAATTCAGAATCTCGATGTTATAGACGTTATAGAGAAGACTATCCTTTTTATCTTGCAGAATCCACTACGAATAAAATGTTCGACTTTTTTTTTATAGGAAATAAGAAATTTCCACAGCTGCTATGTATAAAAAATTTCATTACGATCTCTTCTACGTTTCGGTAGTAGGAAATACATGAGCTCCGAGTTTTAGAAATTAATATACAGCCAGGTAATTCGGTTTGCCGATTCAGAATCTCGATGTCATAGACGTTATAGAGAAGACTATCCTTTTTATCTTGCAGAATCCACTACGAATAAAATGTTCGACTTTTTTTTTATAGGAAATAAGAAATTTCCACAGCTGCTATGTATAAAAAATTTCATTACGATCTCTTCTACGTTTCGGTAGTAGGAAATACATGAGCTCCGAGTTTTAGAAATTAATATACAGCCAGGTAATTCGGTTTGCCGATTCAGAATCTCGATGTCATAGACGTTATAGAGAAGACTATCCTTTTCATCTTGCAGAATCCACTACGAATAAAATGTTCGACTTTTTTTTACAGGAAATAGAAAATTTCAAAAGCTGTTATGTATGGGAAATTTCAGTACGATCTCTTCTACGTTTCGGTAGTAGGAAATACAGGAGCTCCGAGTTTTAGAAAAATACATATAGCCAGGTAATTCCGTTTGCCAATTCAGAATCTCGATGTTATAGACGTTATAGAGAAGAATATCCTTTTTATCTTGCAGAATCCACTACGAATAAAATGTTCGACTTTTTTTTTATAGAAAATGGAAAATTTCCACAGCTGCTATACATAAGAAATTTCAGTACGATCTCTTCTACGTTTCGGTAGTAGGAAATACATGAGCTCCGAGTTTTAGAAATTAATATACAGCCAGGTAATTCGGTTTGCCGATTCAGAATCTCGATGTCATAGACGTTATAGAGAAGACTATCCTTTTCATCTTGCAGAATCCACTACGAATAAAATGTTCGACTTTTTTATACGAGATAGGAAATTCTCACAGCTGCTATGTATGAGAAATTTCAGTACGATCTCTTCTACGTTTCGGTAGTAGGAAATACATGAGCTCCGAGTTTTAGAAATTGATATAGAGCCAGGTAATTCGGTTTGCCAATTCAGAATCTCGATGTTATAGACGTTATAGAGAAGACTATCCTTTTTATCTTGCAGAATCCACTACGAATAAAATGTTCGACTTTTTTATACGAGATAGGAAATTCTCACAGCTGCTATGTATAAAAAATTTCAGTACGATCTCTTCTACGTTTCGGTAGTAGGAAATACATGAGCTCCGAGTTTTAGAAATTGATATACAGCCCGGTAATTCGGTTTGCCAATTCAGAATCGCGATCTTATACACGTTATAGAGAAGACTATCCTTTTCATCTTGCAGAATCCACTACGAATAAAATGTTCGACTTTTTTTTACAGGAAATAGAAAATTTCAAAAGCTGTTATGTATGGGAAATTTGAGTACGATCTCTTCTACGTTTCGGTAGTAGGAAATACAGGAGCTCCGAGTTTTAGAAAAATATATATAGCCAGGTTATTCAAAATCGCGATGTTATACACGCGTTATAGGGAAGAATATAGTGTAATTTGCAACAGCAACTACGTAAATTTTTCTATCTCCCATATCAATATCGACTTGTTCTTATTTTATTCATATTGAATTTCGCAGGATATCACGGTAATTTTTAGCTCGTAATACAAGAGTTTTTCCCGCGTACTATATAGGAATTTTCAGTTTGTTCGATGGCAAAATATCCCGATTGAATTATTTTGTACTTTTCCATTTGCTTTTATTCTTACTGCTTTTTTCAAATATTATAACTTAACGACATAACTCGCATATTAATAATTTTAAACGGAAATCCAATAATTCTAGAAATACTATTTTATTTCTGTATTTTTCTCTCTGTCTGTGTCTCCTCTCTTTCGCTAGCCAAATCTTTGAAAGAAAAATCAATAATCTCGAATGAAGTAGTTTGGTTTCACGCGCGATGGCGCCACCGGTGGCGGTTTCACGCCCGATAGCTAACTCGGAGGCGAGCCGGCTTCTACCCGCTTGAAACTCAGTCGCGCTCGTGCGGTGCATGGCGACTGTCATTTTGTCGTTGAGGTGCGGTGCATTAAATTTAAAGTTAAAAAGATTGTAATTTGACGAAAAGTATATAGATAATCTTTGTCAAAGTGATATATTTAACAATTTTAAGGTATACATACGTGCGTTGATCATTGGACACGTAGGAAAACGAGAACTGATTGATTAACCATGACAAATCAACCAGCCGTCACCGTTGACGGTTCATTTCGCATTATTCTGTAAGTTCAGCCATTTGCAGAGACTTAGTAAGTTCATTATAGTGATGAGTGCATCGAAAATTGATCAAGGTTGCTATATTTTAATCGGCAATGAAGTCCAGTTGAAAGTTTTTGTCTCGACTTTATTCTAACGGTGAGTGTGAATTCGAATTCAGACAAATTCAGCTTGATTTATTATAGCTGACAGTAAATCGTGAATGTTTCCTCAACAATGATAAGTGATGTTCGATAAGTGTAGTGAGTGCATAGAGAATTATCTCTGGATTTGTAGCTGATTAATAAAACAGTTATTGGTGAGTAGAACAAAAAATCAAATAGGAAATTTCCACAGCTGCTATGTATGAAAATCTTCAGTACGATCTCTTCTACGTTTCGGTAGTAGGAAATACATGAGCTCCGAGTTTTAGAAATTAATATACAGCCAGGTAATTCGGTTTGCCGATTCAGAATCTCGATGTCATAGACGTTATAGAGAAGACTATCCTTTTCATCTTGCAGAATCCACTACGAATAAAATGTTCGATTTTTCTTTTATAGAAAACAAGAAATTTCCACAGCTGCTATGTATGAAAATCTTCAGTACGATCTCTTCTACGTTTCGGTAGTAGGAAATACATGAGCTCCGAGTTTTAGAAATCAATATAGAGCCAGGTAATTCGGTTTGCCAATTCAGAATCTCGATGTTATAGACGTTATAGAGAAGACTATCCTTTTTATCTTGCAGAATCCACTACGAATAAAATGTGCGACTTTTCTTTTATAGAAAACAAGAAATTTCCACAGCTGCTATGTATGAAAATCTTCAGTACGATCTCTCCTACGTTTCGGTAGTAGGAAATACATGAGCTCCGAGTTTTAGAAATTAATATAGAGCCAGGTAATTCGGTTTGCCAATTCAGAATCTCGATGTTATAGACGTTATAGAGAAGACTATCCTTTTTATCTTGCAGAATCCACTACGAATAAAATGTTCGACTTTTTTTTTATAGGAAATAGACAATTTCAAAAGCTGTTATGTATGGGAAATTCCAGTACGATCTCTTCTACGTTTCGGTAGTAGGAAATACAGGAGCCCCGAGTTTTAGAAAAATATATCTAGCCAGGTTATTCGGTTTGCGAATTCAGAATCGCGATGTTATAGACGTTATAGAGAAGACTATCCTTTTTATCTTGCAGAATCCACTACGAATAAAATGTTCGACTTTTTTATAAGAGATAGGAAATTCTCACAGCTGCTATGTATAAAAAATTTCAGTACGATCTCTTCTACGTTTCGGTAGTAGGAAATACATGAGCTCCGAGTTTTAGAAATTAATATACAGCCAGGTAATTCGGTTTGCCGATTCAGAATCTCGATGTTATAGACGTTATAGAGAAGACTATCCTTTTTATCTTGCAGAATCCAGTACGAATAAAATGTTCGACTTTTTTTCTGATAGGAAATAGGAAATTTACACAGCTGCTATTTGTATATGGGAAATTTCAGTACGATCTCTTCTACGTTTCGGTAGTAGAAAATACATGAGCTCCGAGTTTTAGAAATTAATATAGAGCCAGGTAATTCGGTTTGCCAATTCAGAATCTCGACGTTATAGACGTTATAGAGAAGACTATCCTTTTTATCTTGCAGAATCCACTACGAATAAAATGTTCGACTTTTTTATAAGAGATAGGAAATTTCTACCGGTGCCATATGTATGGGAAATTTCAGTACGATCTCTTCTACGTTTCGGTAGTAGGAAATACATGAGCTCCGAGTTTTAGAAATTAATATAGAGCCAGGTAATTCGGTTTGCCAATTCAGAATCTCGATGTTATAGACGTTATAGAGAAGACTATCCTTTTTATCTTGCAGAATCCACTACGGATAAAATGTTCGACTTTTTTTTTATAGGAAATAGACAATTTCAAAAGCTGTTATGTATGGAAAATTTGAGTACGATCTCTTCTACGTTTCGGTAGTAGGAAATACATGAGCTCCGAGTTTTAGAAATTAATATAGAGCCAGGTAATTCGGTTTGCCAATTCAGAATCTCGACGTTATAGACGTTATAGAGAAGACTATCCTTTTTATCTTGCAGAATCCACTACGAATAAAATGTTCGACTTTTTTGTACAGGAAATAGAAAATTTCAAAAGCTGTTATGTATGGGAAATTTCAGTACGATCTCTTCTACGTTTCAGTAGTAGGAAATACAGGAGCTCCGAGTTTTAGAAAAATATATATAGCCAGGTTATTCAAAATCGCGATGTTATACACGCGTTATAGGGAAGAATATAGTGTAATTTGCAACAGCAACTACGTAAATTTTTCTATCTCCCATATCAATATCGACTTGTTCTTATTTTATTCATATTCAATTTTCCAAGATATCACGGCAATTTTCAGCTCGTAATACAAGAGTTTTTTGCACGTACTATATAGGAATTTTCGACTTGTTCGATGGCAAGATATCCCGATTGAATTATTTTGTACTTTTCCATTTGCTTTCATTCTTATTGCATTTTCAAATATCATAACTTAACGACATAACTCGCATATTAATAATTTTAAACGGAAATCCAATAATTCAATGAATACTATTTTATTTCTGTATTGCTCTCTCTGTCTGTGTCTCTCTCTTTCGCTAGCCAAATCTTTGAAAGAAAAATCAATAATCTCGAATGAAGTAGTTTCGTTTCACGCCCGATGGCGCCACCGGTGGCGGTTTCACGCCCGATGGCTAACTCGGCGGCGAGCCAGCTTCTACCCGCTTGAAACTCAGTCGCGCTCGAGCGGTGCATGGCGACGGTCGTTCTGCCGTTGAGCTGCTGTGCATTAAAATTTGGAGTTAAAACGTTGTAATTTGACGAAAAGTATATTTGTCTAAGTGATATAGTTAACAATTCTATGTTACACTGTTGGAAAAATTTTGTGTTACTGTCAAACAAATTCGCAGTTAACAATATGATAGCAAATTCAATACATATCCGAATGTCAATTTAACGAATTCGATTTAGGTTAGGCTGGTATTCCATGTTGAAATTTATTATTAACATAATTACACAGAACTTGACACATCTATTATGTTAACTTCAGAATAATAAAGAAACAACTTTATGTTTATGTTAAACCTTTGAAATAACATATGGTTTATGTTATAAAAACTAAAGATGTCAATTTCAACTGTATTTTTAGTTGATTTGACTCAGCTGTCATTCATTATGAACATTTAATCATTTCAATTTAACAGATTGATGACGTCTTATTGACCCATGGAATGGAACTACAAATATCAACTGAAATCCCATGTTGAGGGATGACATACTATGTTTCTGTGAAATTACCTGAAAAAAAGTTAGTGGACCTAATGGGACATGCGAAATGAGTTGAAATTGGCATATTTATTCCAACAGTGTATGAATGTACATACGTATACGTGCGTTGATCAATGGACACGTACGAAAACCAGAACCAGAATCGCGATGTTATGCACGTTATAGAGAAGACTATCCTTTTTATCTTTCAGAATCCACTACGAATAAAATGTTTGACTTTTTTATACGAGATAGGAAATTCTCACAGCTGCTATGTATAAAAAATTTCAGTACGATCTCTTCTACGTTTCGGTAGTGGGAAATACATGAGCTCCGAGTTTTAGAAATCAATATAGAGCCAGGTAATTCGGTTTGCCAATACAGAATCTCGATGATATAGACGTTATAGAGAAGACTATCCTTTTTATCTTGCAGAATCCACTACGAATAAAATGTTCGACTTTTTCATACGAGATAGGAAATTCTCACAGCTGCTATGTATAAAAAATTTCAGTACGATCTCTTCTACGTTTCGGTAGTGGGAAATACATGAGCTCCGAGTTTTAGAAATCAATATAGAGCCAGGTAATTCGGTTTGCCAATACAGAATCTCGATGATATAGACGTTATAGAGAAGACTATCCTTTTTATCTTGCAGAATCCACTACGAATAAAATTGTTCGACTTTTTTTTGTAGGAAATAGGAAATCCTCCCAGCTGCCATGTATAAAAAAATTCAGTACGATCTCTTCTACGTTTCGGTAGTAGGAAATACAGGAGCTCCGAGTTTTAGAAAAATATATATAGCCAGGTAATTCGGTTTGCGAATTCAGAATCGCGATGTTATACACGCGTTATAGGGAAGAATATAGTGTAATTTGCAACAGCAACTACGTAAATTTTTCTATCTCCCATATCAATATCGACTTGTTCTCATTTTATTCATATCGAATTTTGCAAGATATCAGGGTAATTTTTAGCTCGTAATACAAGAGTTTTTTCCACGTACTATATATAGGAATTTTCAGTTTGTTCGATGGCAAGATATCCCGATTGAATTATTTTGTACTTTTCCATTTGCTTTTATTTTTATTGTTTTTTTCAAATATTATAACTTGACGAAATATCTCGCATATTAATAATTTTAAACGGAAATCCAATAATTCAATGAATACTATTTTATTTCTGTATTTCTCTCTCTGTCTGTGTCTCTCTCTTTCGCTAGCCAGATCTTCGAAAGAAAAATCAATAATCTCGAATGAAGTAGTTTGGTTTCACGCCCGATGGCGCCACCGGTGGCGGTTTCACGCCTGAATAGCTAAGTCGGTGGCGAGCCGGCTTCTACCCGCTTGAAACTCAGTCGCGCTCGTGCGGTGCATGGCGACGGTCGTTCTGTCGTTGAGGTGCGGTGCATTCAATTTAAAGTTAAAACGTTGTAATTTGACGAAAAGTATATATATATAATCTTTGTCCAAGTGATATATATTTAACAATTTTATGGTATGTATGTATGTATGTACATACATACGTGCGTTGATCATTGGACACGTAGGAAACCGAGAACCAGAATCGTGATGTTATACACGTTATAGACCCTGCTGAAACGATCTCTTAGAACCTTATGAAAAAAACATTCACACATGAAAATCTATGAGAAATTGATGTGTATTTGGCACAGAAAAACCTTACAGCTCCTTCATAGAATTTTTTTTATGAGCAAAGTTACTAACTAATCATTTTTTTTTTGGATTTCTATAAAATGTCATAAAAATCTAATGAGCGATGTATAATTAGTCACCATCTTTATGATATCTTATGATACATGAATGCTTATGTTATACAGCTAACGACATCAATCAGATTGAATGAGGTTTAAGCATGAAGAATATTATAAGAATATATAAGAGTACATAAAAAAGTTTAATAGTTTATGGACTTATAATCAGATTTATCCATTTGAAAGGTCTTGATGATATTATAAGATTGTATGAGTATTAGCAACGAGTGCATTATGATGCATTTTACATAAGAAATTCCATAGTGATTTATGTAGGAGGCCCTCATAGATCACAATGAGAATGAAACAGTTTTTCAGCTCAATGATTCAAGGAGATTTCATCAGTGTCTTACATCGATATTTTTATGCAATTGCATATTGAAATTACACAGATAATTTATAGTTCATATGGTAACGATACATTTTATGAGATTAAATGATGTTTTAGCAATTTGAATCTATCGTAATTATATCAGTTTTATGCATTGACTTTTCTATACGATCTTACGAAGGAAGTGCTGGTATATGGTTTATGCTTATAAATATATCTTTATGGGATTGAAAGAGTTTTTCGGCACTTCAATTCTAGGAGATTTCATCATTGTCTTGCATCGATATTTTTATCCGGTTTCATATCGAAATTACTAAGATATTTTATGTGATGACGATAAATTTTCTGAGATTGAATGATGTTTTAGTTATTTGTTAATTCAACTATGTTATGTTAATCTAGAAAAACCTAATTTTATGGAATTCTTATTGAAACTCATCAATTCAATGATTTATATGAGTACTTTCAGATTTTATAAAGAAAATATTAGATTATATTTATCGAATCAATTACTCATTAGAATTCAGAAATGTTAGTCCAAATGAAGCGCTAAATGTTTATAAAATATTATAAACCGTGAGTGATATTAAAGGAGTAATTTTTTAGCGGAAAATTCTCATTAAAGCTCATGTCTCGAGGAATCTTGTGAAAAAGTTTTGTGAGAAATCGATGTGTATTTGGCACTGCAGTTCTCCCCATAAATATCATAAAATGATATTATTAAACATTAGCTGGAAATCTCTTTTGAAATCTCATATAAAATGTTGAGTTCTTTATAAGTTTTAAAATTTTTATGAAACCTCATTCGACCTCACAAGCCATCATTTATTTTATTACATAGTTGGTTTTAATAAGATTTTATGAGGCTGCCCTTACATGATATTCGTTCGTATAAACTCATTCAAAGAATATTAACTAATACCGATGAAAACTCCCAAAGTAAATGTACATATTAAATTCCATAGATTTCTTCTTCATTTGTCCCATGTAGAATCTTATAATTAAAATAATTTCATTAGATCTCATGAAAATTGTATGAGTAAATATCCCTTAAAATAGTGAATAATGTTGAACCTCATATAGATATTCATAAAAGAATGAGTACGTCAATTACTTCTTCTCATAAGAAAATCTCACGCTCATAGACTCTCATAGGAAAACTAAACTTCTCTATGAGAATTTATGAGATCGTTTCAGCAGGGGAGAAGATTATCCTTTTTATCTTGCAGAATCCACTACGAATAATATGTTCGACTTTTTTTTTTATAGGCAATAGGAAATTTACACAGCTGCTATATGTATATGGGAAATTTCAGTACGATCTCTTCTACGTTTCGGTAGTGGGAAATACATGAGCTCCGAGTTTTAGAAATTAATATAGAGCCAGGTAATTCGGTTTGCCAATTCAGAATCTCGATGATATAGACGTTATAGAGAAGACTATCCTTTTTATTCTGCAGAATCCACTACGAATAAAATGTTCGACTTTTTTTTCGTAGGAAATACGAAATTCCCACAGCTGCTATCTATAAAAAATTTCAGTACGATCTCTTCTACGTTTCGGTAGTAGGAAATACATGAGCTCCGAGTTTTAGAAATTAATATAGAGCCAGGTAATTCGGTTTGCCAATTCAGAATCTCGATGTTATAGACGTTATAGAGAAGACTATCCATATCTATAGACAAGTTTGCAGGTCCGTCTCTTGATCTCCAGCCGTTTCGAAGATATCGATTTTGAAAGTTTGGCGAGAAAATAAGAACAAAAATCGAAAGAAAATTGGTCGGAAAAATCTGAAAAAATTCAGTAGAATAGAGGAAGTCGGTGCGAACAAAAAAGCCACTTGGCCCGTCGCTCGATCTCCAGCCTTTCCGGAGATATCGATTTCCAAAATTTGACGCAAAGAGAGAAAAAAAAAACTCGGAAAATGACTTCGGAAAAATCTGAAAAAATTCACACGCATCTGGTGGACGAACCGGAGCTACGAATCGCATCAGTCGACCCGCTGCTCCTTCCGGTACGGAAGTTGCTTCCGGTTTTTGGGACTTCCGTGGTCGCTGTCGAAAATCCGACCCCGCGGTCGTGTTCAGACGCTATACCTTCTCGGAGACAGAATGCGAAACCGACATCGAGATCGTAGCTATCGGAGCTACGGTTCGCGAGATATCCGGGTTTGAAAATAATTGGCGGCTATCATGTTCGCCGCCGTTGCTGCGGAATATTTGAGAAAATTCACTAATATAGGGGACGTCGGTGCGAAGAAAAAGCCCCCTGGCCCGTCTCTTGATCTCCAGCCGCTTCGAAGATATCGATTTTCAAAATTTGGCGCGAAAAAAAAACAAAAATCGAAAAAAAAATGAGTCGGAAAAATCTGATAAAATTCAGTAAAATAGGGGACGTCGGGTGCGAACAGAAAAGCCCGGAAGCCCGTCTCTTGAAAAGATTATAGTGTAATTTGCAACAGCAACTGGGTGAATTTCCTATCTCCCATATCAATATCGACTTGTATGTATTTTATCCATAGTGAATTTTGCAAAATATCAAGGTAATTTTTTGATCGTAATACAGGAGTTTTTTCCACGTACTATATAGGCATTTTCAGTTTGTTCGATGGCAAAATATCCCGATCGAATTATTTTGTAGTTTTTCATTTGCTTTTATACTTATTGTTTTTTTTTTCAAATATCATAACTTAACGAAATAACTCGCATATTAATAATTTTAAACAGATATCCAATAATTCAAGAAATACTATTTTATTTCTGTATTTCTCTCTCTCTCTGTCTGTGTCTCTCTCTTTCGCTAGCCAAATCTTTGAAAGAAAAATCAATAATCTCGAATGAAGTAGTTTGGTTTCACGCCCGATGGCGCCACCGGTGGCGGTTTCACGCCCGATGGCTAACTCGGCGGCGAGCCAGCTTCTACCCGCTTGAAACTCAGTCGCGCTCGAGCGGTGCATGGCGACGGTCATTCTGCCGTTGAGCTGCTGTGCATTAAAATTTGGAGTTAAAACGTTGTAATTTGACGAAAAGTAGATATATAATCTTTGTCTAAGTGATATAGTTAACAATTTTATGGTATGTTTGTACATACATACGTGCGTTGTTCATTGGACACGTACGAAAACCAGAACCAGAATCGCGATGTTATGCACGTTATAGAGAAGATTATCCTTTTTATCTTGCAGAATCCACTACGAATAAAATGTTCGACTTTTTTATACGAGATAGGAAATTCTCACAGCTGCTATGTATAAAAAATTTCAGTACGATCTCTTCTACGTTTCGGTAGTAGGAAATACATGAGCTCCGAGTTTTAGAAATCAATATAGAGCCAGGTAATTCAAAATCGCGATGTTATACACGCGTCATAGGGAAGAATATAGTGTAATTTGCAACAGCAACTACGTAAATTTTTCTATCTCCCATATCAATATCGACTTGTTCTTATTTTATTCATATTGAATTTCGCAGGATATCACGGCAATTTTCAGCTCGTAATACAAGAGTTTTTTTGCACGTACTATATAGGAATTTTCGACTTGTTCGATGGCAAGATATCCCGATTGAATTATTTTCTACTTTTCCATTTGCTTTCATTCTTATTGCATTTTCGAATATTATAACTTAACGAC
Organism: Macrophya alboannulata; assembly: GCA_949628255.1. Taxonomy (NCBI): domain Eukaryota; kingdom Metazoa; phylum Arthropoda; class Insecta; order Hymenoptera; family Tenthredinidae; genus Macrophya; species Macrophya alboannulata. The sequence continues at coordinate 40,292 of OX451207.1, read as the reverse complement.
ATAACTCGCATATTAATAATTTTAAACGGAAATCCAATAATTCAATAAATACTATTTTATTTCTGTATCTCTCTCTCTGTCTGTGTCTCTCTCTTTCGCTAGCCAAATCTTTGAAAGAAAAATCAATAATCTCGAATGAAGTAGTTTGGTTTCACGCCCGATGGCGCCACCGGTGGCGGTTTCACGCCCGATGGCTAACTCGGCGGCGAGCCAGCTTCTACCCGCTTGAAACTCAGTCGCGCTCGAGCGGTGCATGGCGACGGTCGTTCTGCCGTTTAGCTGCTGTGCATTACAATTTCGAGTTAAAACGTTGTAATTTGACGAAAAGTATATATATAATCTTTGTCTAAGTGATATAGTTAACAATTTTATGGTATATGAATGTACTACATACGTATACGTGCGTTGATCATTGGACACGTACGAAAACCAGAACCAGAATCGCGATGTTATGCACTTTATAGAGAAGACTATCCTTTTTATCTTGCAGAATCCACTCCGAATAAAATGTTCGACTTTTTCATACGAGATAGGAAATTCTCACAGCTGCTATGTATAAAAAATTTCAGTACGATCTCCCCTACGTTTCGGTAGTAGGAAATACAAGAGCTCCGAGTTTTAGAAATTAATATACAGCCAGGTAATTCGGTTTGCCAATTCAGAATCTCGATGTTATAGACGTTATAGAGAAGACTATCCTTTTTATCTTGCAGAATCCACTACGAATAAAATGTTCGACTCTTTTATACGAGATAGGAAATTCTCACAGCTGCTATGTATAAAAAATTTCAGTACGATCTCTTCTACGTTTCGGTAGTAGGAAATACATGAGCTCCGAGTTTTAGAAATTAATATAGAGCCAGGTAATTTGGTTTGCCAATTCAGAATCTCGATGTTATAGACGTCATAGAGAAGACTATCCTTTTTATCTTGCAGAATCCACGACGAATAAAATGTTCGACTTTTTTTTTATAGGAAATAGAAAATTTCCACAGCTGCTATGTATAAAAAATTTCAGTACGATCTCTTCTACGTTTCGGTAGTAGGAAATACATGAGCTCCGAGTTTTAGAAATTATTATAGAGCCAGGTAATTCGGTTTGCCAATTCAGAATCTCGATGTTATAGACTCTAGAGAGAAGACTATCCTTTTTATCTTGCAGAATCCACTACGAATAAAATGTTCGACTTTTTTTCTGATAGGAAATAGGAAATTTACACAGCTGCCATATGTATATGGGAAATTTCAGTACGATCTCTTCTACGTTTCGGTAGTAGGAAATACATGAGCTCCGAGTTTCAGAAATTATTATAGAGCCAGGTAATTCGGTTTGCCAATTCAGAATCTCGATGTTATAGACGTTATAGAGAAGACTATCCTTTTTATCTTGCAGAATCCACTACGAATAAAATGTTCGACTCTTTTTTCGTAGGAAATAGGAAATTTCCACAGCTGCTATGTATAAAAAATTTCAGTACGATCTCTTCTACGTTTCGGTAGTAGGAAATACATGAGCTCCGAGTTTTAGAAATTAATACAGAGCCAGGTAATTCGGTTTGCCAATCGAGAATCTCGATGTTATAGACGTTATAGAGAAGACTATCCTTTTTATCTTGCAGAATCCACTACGAATAAAATGTTCGACTTTTTTATAAGAGATAGAAAATTTCCACAGCTGCTATGTATAAAAAATTTCAGTACGATCTCTTCTACGTTTCGGTAGTAGGAAATACATGAGCTCCGAGTTTTAGAAATTAATATAGAGCCAGGTAATTCGGTTTGCCAATTCAGAATCTCGATGTTATAGACGTTATAGAGAAGACTATCCTTTTTATCTTGCAGAATCCACTACGAATAAAATGTTCGACTTTTTTATAAGAGATAGAAAATTTCCACAGCTGCTATGTATAAAAAATTTCAGTACGATCTCTTCTACGTTTCGGTAGTAGGAAATACATGAGCTCCGAGTTTTAGAAATTAATATAGAGCCAGGTAATTCGGTTTGCCAATTCAGAATCTCGATGTTATAGACGTTATAGAGAAGACTATCCTTTTTATCTTGCAGAATCCACTACGAATAAAATGTTCGACTTTTTTATAAGAGATAGAAAATTTCCACAGCTGCTATGTATAAAAAATTTCAGTACGATCTCTTCTACGTTTCGGTAGTAGAAAATACATGAGCTCCGAGTTTTAGAAATTAATATAGAGCCAGGTTATTCGGTTTGCGAATTCAGAATCGCGATGTTATAGACGTTATAGAGAAGACTATCCTTTTTATCTTGCAGAATCCACTACGAATAAAATGTTCGACTTTTTTATAAGAGATAGAAAATTTCCACAGCTGCTATGTATAAAAAATTTCAGTACGATCTCTTCTACGTTTCGGTAGTAGGAAATACATGAGCTCCGAGTTTTAGAAATTAATATAGAGCCAGGTAATTCGGTTTGCCAATTCAGAATCTCGACGTTATAGACGTTATAGAGAAGACTATCCTTTTTATCTTGCAGAATCCACTACGAATAAAATGTTCGACTTTTTTGTACAGGAAATAGAAAATTTCAAAAGCTGTTATGTATGGGAAATTTCAGTACGATCTCTTCTACGTTTCGGTAGTAGGAAATACAGGAGCTCCGAGTTTTAGAAATTAATATAGAGCCAGGTAATTCGGTTTGCCAATTCAGAATCTCGATGTTATAGACGTTATAGAGAAGACTATCCTTTTTATCTTGCAGAATCCACTACGAATAAAATGTTCGACTCTTTTTTCGTAGGAAATAGGAAATTTCCACAGCTGCTATGTATAAAAAATTTCAGTACGATCTCTTCTACGTTTCGGTAGTAGGAAATACATGAGCTCCGAGTTTTAGAAATTATTATAGAGCCAGGTAATTCGGTTTGCCAATTCAGAATCTCGATGTTATAGACTCTAGAGAGAAGACTATCCTTTTTATCTTGCAGAATCCACTACGAATAAAATGTTCGACTTTTTTTCTGATAGGAAATAGGAAATTCACACAGCTGCCATATGTATATGGGAAATTTCAGTACGATCTCTTCTACGTTTCGGTAGTAGGAAATACATGAGCTCCGAGTTTTAGAAATTAATATAGAGCCAGGTAATTCGGTTTGCCAATTCAGAATCTCGATGTTATAGACGTTATAGAGAAGACTATCCTTTTTATCTTGCAGAATCCACTACGAATAAAATGTTCGACTTTTTTATAAGAGATAGAAAATTTCCACAGCTGCTATGTATAAAAAATTTCAGTACGATCTCTTCTACGTTTCGGTAGTAGGAAATACATGAGCTCCGAGTTTTAGAAATTAATATAGAGCCAGGTAATTCGGTTTGCCAATTCAGAATCTCGATGTTATAGACGTTATAGAGAAGACTATCCTTTTTATCTTGCAGAATCCACTACGAATAAAATGTTCGACTTTTTTATAAGAGATAGAAAATTTCCACAGCTGCTATGTATAAAAAATTTCAGTACGATCTCTTCTACGTTTCGGTAGTAGAAAATACATGAGCTCCGAGTTTTAGAAATTAATATAGAGCCAGGTTATTCGGTTTGCGAATTCAGAATCGCGATGTTATAGACGTTATAGAGAAGACTATCCTTTTTATCTTGCAGAATCCACTACGAATAAAATGTTCGACTTTTTTATAAGAGATAGAAAATTTCCACAGCTGCTATGTATAAAAAATTTCAGTACGATCTCTTCTACGTTTCGGTAGTAGGAAATACATGAGCTCCGAGTTTTAGAAATTAATATAGAGCCAGGTAATTCGGTTTGCCAATTCAGAATCTCGACGTTATAGACGTTATAGAGAAGACTATCCTTTTTATCTTGCAGAATCCACTACGAATAAAATGTTCGACTTTTTTGTACAGGAAATAGAAAATTTCAAAAGCTGTTATGTATGGGAAATTTCAGTACGATCTCTTCTACGTTTCGGTAGTAGGAAATACAGGAGCTCCGAGTTTTAGAAATTAATATAGAGCCAGGTAATTCGGTTTGCCAATTCAGAATCTCGATGTTATAGACGTTATAGAGAAGACTATCCTTTTTATCTTGCAGAATCCACTACGAATAAAATGTTCGACTCTTTTTTCGTAGGAAATAGGAAATTTCCACAGCTGCTATGTATAAAAAATTTCAGTACGATCTCTTCTACGTTTCGGTAGTAGGAAATACATGAGCTCCGAGTTTTAGAAATTATTATAGAGCCAGGTAATTCGGTTTGCCAATTCAGAATCTCGATGTTATAGACTCTAGAGAGAAGACTATCCTTTTTATCTTGCAGAATCCACTACGAATAAAATGTTCGACTTTTTTTCTGATAGGAAATAGGAAATTCACACAGCTGCCATATGTATATGGGAAATTTCAGTACGATCTCTTCTACGTTTCGGTAGTAGGAAATACATGAGCTCCGAGTTTCAGAAATTATTATAGAGCCAGGTAATTCGGTTTGCCAATTCAGAATCTCGATGTTATAGACGTTATAGAGAAGACTATCCTTTTTATCTTGCAGAATCCACTACGAATAAAATGTTCGACTCTTTTTTCGTAGGAAATAGGAAATTCCCACAGCTGCTATGTATAAAAAATTTCAGTACGATCTCTTCTACGTTTCGGTAGTAGGAAATACATGAGCTCCGAGTTTTAGAAATTAATACAGAGCCAGGTAATTCGGTTTGCCAATCGAGAATCTCGATGTTATAGACGTTATAGAGAAGACTATCCTTTTTATCTTGCAGAATCCACTCCGAATAAAATGTTCGACTTTTTCATACGAGATAGGAAATTCTCACAGCTGCTATGTATAAAAAATTTCAGTACGATCTCCCCTACGTTTCGGTAGTAGGAAATACAAGAGCTCCGAGTTTTAGAAATTAATATACAGCCAGGTAATTCGGTTTGCCAATTCAGAATCTCGATGTTATAGACGTTATAGAGAAGACTATCCTTTTTATCTTGCAGAATCCACTACGAATAAAATGTTCGACTCTTTTATACGAGATAGGAAATTCTCACAGCTGCTATGTATAAAAAATTTCAGTACGATCTCTTCTACGTTTCGGTAGTAGGAAATACATGAGCTCCGAGTTTTAGAAATTAATATAGAGCCAGGTAATTTGGTTTGCCAATTCAGAATCTCGATGTTATAGACGTCATAGAGAAGACTATCCTTTTTATCTTGCAGAATCCACGACGAATAAAATGTTCGACTTTTTTTTTATAGGAAATAGAAAATTTCCACAGCTGCTATGTATAAAAAATTTCAGTACGATCTCTTCTACGTTTCGGTAGTAGGAAATACATGAGCTCCGAGTTTTAGAAATTATTATAGAGCCAGGTAATTCGGTTTGCCAATTCAGAATCTCGATGTTATAGACTCTAGAGAGAAGACTATCCTTTTTATCTTGCAGAATCCACTACGAATAAAATGTTCGACTTTTTTTCTGATAGGAAATAGGAAATTTACACAGCTGCCATATGTATATGGGAAATTTCAGTACGATCTCTTCTACGTTTCGGTAGTAGGAAATACATGAGCTCCGAGTTTCAGAAATTATTATAGAGCCAGGTAATTCGGTTTGCCAATTCAGAATCTCGATGTTATAGACGTTATAGAGAAGACTATCCTTTTTATCTTGCAGAATCCACTACGAATAAAATGTTCGACTCTTTTTTCGTAGGAAATAGGAAATTTCCACAGCTGCTATGTATAAAAAATTTCAGTACGATCTCTTCTACGTTTCGGTAGTAGGAAATACATGAGCTCCGAGTTTTAGAAATTAATACAGAGCCAGGTAATTCGGTTTGCCAATCGAGAATCTCGATGTTATAGACGTTATAGAGAAGACTATCCTTTTTATCTTGCAGAATCCACTACGAATAAAATGTTCGACTTTTTTATAAGAGATAGAAAATTTCCACAGCTGCTATGTATAAAAAATTTCAGTACGATCTCTTCTACGTTTCGGTAGTAGGAAATACATGAGCTCCGAGTTTTAGAAATTAATATAGAGCCAGGTAATTCGGTTTGCCAATTCAGAATCTCGATGTTATAGACGTTATAGAGAAGACTATCCTTTTTATCTTGCAGAATCCACTACGAATAAAATGTTCGACTTTTTTATAAGAGATAGAAAATTTCCACAGCTGCTATGTATAAAAAATTTCAGTACGATCTCTTCTACGTTTCGGTAGTAGAAAATACATGAGCTCCGAGTTTTAGAAATTAATATAGAGCCAGGTTATTCGGTTTGCGAATTCAGAATCGCGATGTTATAGACGTTATAGAGAAGACTATCCTTTTTATCTTGCAGAATCCACTACGAATAAAATGTTCGACTTTTTTATAAGAGATAGAAAATTTCCACAGCTGCTATGTATAAAAAATTTCAGTACGATCTCTTCTACGTTTCGGTAGTAGGAAATACATGAGCTCCGAGTTTTAGAAATTAATATAGAGCCAGGTAATTCGGTTTGCCAATTCAGAATCTCGACGTTATAGACGTTATAGAGAAGACTATCCTTTTTATCTTGCAGAATCCACTACGAATAAAATGTTCGACTTTTTTGTACAGGAAATAGAAAATTTCAAAAGCTGTTATGTATGGGAAATTTCAGTACGATCTCTTCTACGTTTCGGTAGTAGGAAATACAGGAGCTCCGAGTTTTAGAAATTAATATAGAGCCAGGTAATTCGGTTTGCCAATTCAGAATCTCGATGTTATAGACGTTATAGAGAAGACTATCCTTTTTATCTTGCAGAATCCACTACGAATAAAATGTTCGACTCTTTTTTCGTAGGAAATAGGAAATTTCCACAGCTGCTATGTATAAAAAATTTCAGTACGATCTCTTCTACGTTTCGGTAGTAGGAAATACATGAGCTCCGAGTTTTAGAAATTATTATAGAGCCAGGTAATTCGGTTTGCCAATTCAGAATCTCGATGTTATAGACTCTAGAGAGAAGACTATCCTTTTTATCTTGCAGAATCCACTACGAATAAAATGTTCGACTTTTTTTCTGATAGGAAATAGGAAATTCACACAGCTGCCATATGTATATGGGAAATTTCAGTACGATCTCTTCTACGTTTCGGTAGTAGGAAATACATGAGCTCCGAGTTTCAGAAATTATTATAGAGCCAGGTAATTCGGTTTGCCAATTCAGAATCTCGATGTTATAGACGTTATAGAGAAGACTATCCTTTTTATCTTGCAGAATCCACTACGAATAAAATGTTCGACTCTTTTTTCGTAGGAAATAGGAAATTCCCACAGCTGCTATGTATAAAAAATTTCAGTACGATCTCTTCTACGTTTCGGTAGTAGGAAATACATGAGCTCCGAGTTTTAGAAATTAATACAGAGCCAGGTAATTCGGTTTGCCAATCGAGAATCTCGATGTTATAGACGTTATAGAGAAGACTATCCTTTTTATCTTGCAGAATCCACTACGAATAAAATGTTCGACTTTTTTATAAGAGATAGAAAATTTCCACAGCTGCTATGTATAAAAAATTTCAGTACGATCTCTTCTACGTTTCGGTAGTAGGAAATACATGAGCTCCGAGTTTTAGAAATTAATATAGAGCCAGGTAATTCGGTTTGCCAATTCAGAATCTCGATGTTATAGACGTTATAGAGAAGACTATCCTTTTTATCTTGCAGAATCCACTACGAATAAAATGTTCGACTTTTTTATAAGAGATAGAAAATTTCCACAGCTGCTATGTATAAAAAATTTCAGTACGATCTCTTCTACGTTTCGGTAGTAGAAAATACATGAGCTCCGAGTTTTAGAAATTAATATAGAGCCAGGTTATTCGGTTTGCGAATTCAGAATCGCGATGTTATAGACGTTATAGAGAAGACTATCCTTTTTATCTTGCAGAATCCACTACGAATAAAATGTTCGACTTTTTTATAAGAGATAGAAAATTTCCACAGCTGCTATGTATAAAAAATTTCAGTACGATCTCTTCTACGTTTCGGTAGTAGGAAATACATGAGCTCCGAGTTTTAGAAATTAATATAGAGCCAGGTAATTCGGTTTGCCAATTCAGAATCTCGACGTTATAGACGTTATAGAGAAGACTATCCTTTTTATCTTGCAGAATCCACTACGAATAAAATGTTCGACTTTTTTGTACAGGAAATAGAAAATTTCAAAAGCTGTTATGTATGGGAAATTTCAGTACGATCTCTTCTACGTTTCGGTAGTAGGAAATACAGGAGCTCCGAGTTTTAGAAATTAATATAGAGCCAGGTAATTCGGTTTGCCAATTCAGAATCTCGATGTTATAGACGTTATAGAGAAGACTATCCTTTTTATCTTGCAGAATCCACTACGAATAAAATGTTCGACTCTTTTTTCGTAGGAAATAGGAAATTTCCACAGCTGCTATGTATAAAAAATTTCAGTACGATCTCTTCTACGTTTCGGTAGTAGGAAATACATGAGCTCCGAGTTTTAGAAATTATTATAGAGCCAGGTAATTCGGTTTGCCAATTCAGAATCTCGATGTTATAGACTCTAGAGAGAAGACTATCCTTTTTATCTTGCAGAATCCACTACGAATAAAATGTTCGACTTTTTTTCTGATAGGAAATAGGAAATTCACACAGCTGCTATGTATAAAAAATTTCAGTACGATCTCTTCTACGTTTCGGTAGTAGGAAATACATGAGCTCCGAGTTTTAGAAATTAATATAGAGCCAGGTAATTCGGTTTGCCAATTCAGAATCTCGATGTTATAGACGTTATAGAGAAGACTATCCTTTTTATCTTGCAGAATCCACTACGAATAAAATGTTCGACTCTTTTTTCGTAGGAAATAGGAAATTTCCACAGCTGCTATGTATAAAAAATTTCAGTACGATCTCTTCTACGTTTCGGTAGTAGGAAATACATGAGCTCCGAGTTTTAGAAATTATTATAGAGCCAGGTAATTCGGTTTGCCAATTCAGAATCTCGATGTTATAGACTCTAGAGAGAAGACTATCCTTTTTATCTTGCAGAATCCACTACGAATAAAATGTTCGACTTTTTTTCTGATAGGAAATAGGAAATTTACACAGCTGCCATATGTATATGGGAAATTTCAGTACGATCTCTTCTACGTTTCGGTAGTAGGAAATACATGAGCTCCGAGTTTCAGAAATTATTATAGAGCCAGGTAATTCGGTTTGCCAATTCAGAATCTCGATGTTATAGACGTTATAGAGAAGACTATCCTTTTTATCTTGCAGAATCCACTACGAATAAAATGTTCGACTCTTTTTTCGTAGGAAATAGGAAATTCCCACAGCTGCTATGTATAAAAAATTTCAGTACGATCTCTTCTACGTTTCGGTAGTAGGAAATACATGAGCTCCGAGTTTTAGAAATTAATATAGAGCCAGGTAATTCGGTTTGCCGATTCAGAATCTCGATGTCATAGACGTTATAGAGAAGACTATCCTTTTTATCTTGCAGAATCCACTCCGAATAAAATGTTCGACTTTTTTTTTTATAGGAAATAGGAAATTCCCACAGCTGCTATGTATAAAAAATTTCAGTACGATCTCTTCTAGTACGTTTCGGTAGTAGGAAATACATGAGCTCCGAGTTTTAGAAATTAATATAGAGCCAGGTAATTCGGTTTGCCAATTCAGAATCTCGATGTTATAGACGTTATAGAGACGACTATCCTTTTTATCTTGCAGACTCCACTACGAATAAAATGTTCGACTTTTTTATACGAGATAAGAAATTCTCACAGCTGCTATGTGTAAAAAATTTCAGTACGATCTCTTCTACGTTTCGGTAGCAGAAAATACATGAGCTCCGAGTTTTAGAAATTAATATAGAGCCAGGTAATTCGGTTTGCCAATTCAGAATCTCGATGTTATAGACGTTATAGAGAAGACTATCCATATCTATAGACAAGTTTGCAGGTCCGTCTCTTGATCTCCAGCCGTTTCGAAGATATCGATTTTTAAAGTTTGGCGAGAAAATAAGAACAAAAATCGAAAAAAAATTGGTCGGAAAAATCTGAAAAAATTCAGTAGAACAGAAGAAGTCGGTGCGAACAAAAAAGCCACTTGGCCCGTCGCTCGATCTCCAGCCTTTCCGGAGATATCGATTTTCAAAATTTGACGCAAAGAGAGAGAAAAAAAACTCGGAAAATGACTTCGGAAAAATCTGAAAAAATTCACACGCATCTGGTGGACGAACCGGAGCTACGAATCGCATCAGTCGACCCGCTGCTCCTTCCGGTACGGAAGTTGCTTCCGGTTTTTGGGACTTCCGTGGTCGCTGTCGAAAATCCGACCCCGCGGTCGTGTTCAGACGCTATACCTCCTTGGAGACAGAATGCGAAACCGACATCGAGATCGTAGCGATCGGAGCTACGGTTCGCGAGATATCCGGGTTTGAAAATAATTGGCGGCTATCATGTTCGCCGCCGTTGCTGCGGAATATTTGAGAAAATTCACTAATATAGGGGACGTCGGTGCGAAGAAAAAGCCCCCTGGCCCGTCTCTTGATCTCCAGCCGCTTCGAAGATATCGATTTTCAAAATTTGGCGCGAAAAAAAAACAAAAATCGAAAAAAATGAGTCGGAAAAATGTGAAAAAATTCAGTAAAATAGAGGACGTCGGTGCGAACGAAAAAGCCCCCTGGCCCGTCTCTTGATCTCCAGCCGCTTCGAAGATATCGATTTTCAAAATTTGGCGCGAAAAAAAACAAAAATCGAAAAAAAATGAGTCGGAAAAATCTGAAAAAATTCAGTAAAATAGGGGACGTCGGGTGCGAACAAAAAAGCCCGGAAGCCCGTCTCTTGAAAAGATTATAGTGTAATTTGCAACAGCAACTGGGTGAATTTCCTATCTCCCATATCAATATCGACTTGTATGTATTTTATCCATAGTGAATTTTGCAAAATATCAAGGTAATTTTTTGATCGTAATACAGGAGTTTTTTCCACGTACTATATAGGCATTTTCAGTTTGTTCGATGGCAAAATATCCCGATCGAATTATTTTGTAGTTTTTCATTTGCTTTTATACTTATTGTTTTTTTTTTCAAATATCATAACTTAACGAAATAACTCGCATATTAATAATTTTAAACAGATATCCAATAATTCAAGAAATACTATTTTATTTCTGTATTTCTCTCTCTGTCTGTGTCTCTCTCTTTCGCTAGCCAAATCTTTGAAAGAAAAATCAATAATCTCGAATGAAGTAGTTTGGTTTCACGCCCGATGGCGCCACCGGTGGCGGTTTCACGCCCGATGGCTAACTCGGCGGCGAGCCAGCTTCTACCCGCTTGAAACTCAGTCGCGCTCGAGCGGTGCATGGCGACGGTCATTCTGCCGTTGAGCTGCTGTGCATTAAAATTTGGAGTTAAAACGTTGTAATTTGACGAAAAGTAGATATATAATCTTTGTCTAAGTGATATAGTTAACAATTTTATGGTATATGAATGTACATACGTGTACGTGCGTTGATCGTTGGACACGTACGAAAACCAGAACCAGAATCTCGATGTTATAGACGTTATAGAGAAGACTATCCTTTTTATCTTGCAGAATCCACTACGAATAAAATGTTCGACTTTTTTATACGAGATAGGAAATTCTCACAGCTGCTATGTATGAAAAATTTCAGTACGATCTCTTCTACGTTTCGGTAGTAGGAAATACATGAGCTCCGAGTTTTAAAAATTAATATAGAGCCAGGTAATTCGGTTTGCCAATTCAGAATCTCGATGTTATAGACGTTATAGAGAAGACTATCCTTTTTATCTTGCAGAATCCACTACGAATAAAATGTTCGACTTTTTTATACGAGATAGGAAATTCTCACAGCTGCTATGTATAAAAAATTTCAGTACGATCTCTCCTACGTTTCGGTAGTAGGAAATACATGAGCTCCGAGTTTTAGAAATTAATATAGAGCCAGGTAATTCGGTTTGCCAATTCAGAATCTCGATGTTATAGACGTTATAGAGAAGACTATCCTTTTTATCTTGCAGAATCCACTACGAATAAAATGTTCGACTTTTTTTCTGATAGGAAATAGGAAATTTACACAGCTGCCATATGTATATGGGAAATTTCAGTACGATCTCTTCTACGTTTCGGTAGTAGGAAATACATGAGCTCCGAGTTTCAGAAATTATTATAGAGCCAGGTAATTCGGTTTGCCAATTCAGAATCTCGATGTTATAGACGTTATAGAGAAGACTATCCTTTTTATCTTGCAGAATCCACTACGAATAAAATGTTCGACTTTTTTTTTACAGTATATAGGAAATTTCCACAGCTGCTATACATAAGAAATTTCAGTACGATCTCTTCTACGTTTCGGTATTAGGAAATACAGGAGCTCCGAGTTTTAGAAAAATATATATAGCCAGGTAATTCGGTTTGCGAATTCAGCATCTCGATGTTATAGACGTTATAGAGAAGACTATCCATATCTATAGACAAGTTTGCAGGTCCGTCTCTTGATCTCCAGCCGTTTCGAAGATATCGATTTTTAAAGTTTGGCGAGAAAATAAGAACAAAAATCGAAAAAAAATTGGTCGGAAAAATCTGAAAAAATTCAGTAGAACAGAAGAAGTCGGTGCGAACAAAAAAGCCACTTGGCCCGTCGCTCGATCTCCAGCCTTTCCGGAGACACGATTTTCAAAATTTGACGCAAAGAGAGAAAAAAAAAACTCGGAAAATGACTTCGGAAAAATCTGAAAAAATTCACACGCATCTGGTGGACGAACCGGAGCTACGAATCGCATCAGTCGACCCGCTGCTCCTTCCGGTACGGAAGTTGCTTCCGGTTTTTGGGACTTCCGTGGTCGCTGTCGAAAATCCGACCCCGCGGTCGTGTTCAGACGCTATACCTCCTTGAAGACAGAATGCGAAACCGACATCGAGATCGTAGCGATCGGAGCTACGGTTCGCGAGATATCCGGGTTTGAAAATAATTGGCGGCTATCATGTTCGCCGCCGTTGCTGCGGAATATTTGAGAAAATTCAGTAATATAGAGGACGTCGGTGCGAAGAAAAAGCCCCCTGGCCCGTCTCTTGATCTCCAGCCGCTTCGAAGATATCGATTTTCAAAATTTGGCGCGAAAAAAAAACAAAAATCGAAAAAAAAATGAGACGGAAAAATCTGAAAAAATTCAGTAAAATAGGGGACGTCGGGTGCGAACAAAAAAGCCCGGAAGCCCGTCTCTTGAAAAGATTATAGTGTAATTTGCAACAGCAACTGGGTCAATTTCCTATCTCCCATATCAATATCGACTTGTATGTATTTTATCCATAGTGAATTTTGCAAAATATCAAGGTAATTTTTTGATCGTAATACAGGAGTTTTTTCCACGTACTATATAGGCATTTTCAGTTTGTTCGATGGCAAAATATCCCGATCGAATTATTTTGTAGTTTTTCATTTGCTTTTATTCTTATTGTTTTTTTTTTCAAATATCATAACATAACGAAATAACTCGCATATTAATAATTTTAAACAGATATCCAATAATTCGAGAAATACTATTTTATTTCTGTGTTTCTCTCTCTGTCTGTGTCTCTCTCTTTCGCTAGCCAAATCTTTGAAAGAAAAATCAATAATCTCGAATGAAGTAGTTTGGTTTCACGCCCGATGGCGCCACCGGTGGCGGTTTCACGCCCGATGGCTAACTCGGCGGCGAGCCAGCTTCTACCCGCTTGAAACTCAGTCGCGCTCGAGCGGTGCATGGCGACGGTCGTTCTGCCGTTGAGCTGCTGTGCATTACAATTTGGAGTTAAAACGTTGTAATTTGACGAAAAGTAGATATATAATCTTTGTCTAAGTGATATAGTTAACAATTTTATGGTATATGAATGTACATACGTATACGTGCGTTGATCGTTGGACACGTACGAAAACCAGAACCAGAATCTCGATGTTATAGACGTTATAGAGAAGACTATCCTTTTTATCTTGCAGAATCCACTACGAATAAAATGTTCGACTTTTTTTTTTACAGTATATAGGAAATTTCCACAGCTGCTATGTATGAAAATCTTCAGTACGATCTCTTCTACGTTTCGGTAGTAGGAAATACATGAGCTCCGAGTTTTAGAAATTAATATAGAGCCAGGTAATTCGGTTTGCCAATTCAGAATCTCGATGTTATAGACGTTATAGAGAAGACTATCCTTTTTATCTTGCAGAATCCACTACGAATAAAATGTTCGACTTTTTTATACGAGATAGGAAATTCTCACAGCTGCTATGTATAAAAAATTTCAGTACGATCTCTTCTACGTTTCGGTAGTAGGAAATACATGAGCTCCGAGTTTTAGAAATTAATATAGAGCCAGGTAATTCGGTTTGCCAATTCAGAATCTCGATGTTATAGACGTTATAGAGAAGACTATCCTTTTTATCTTGCAGAATCCACTACGAATAAAATGTTCGACTTTTTTATAAGAGACAGGAAATTTCTACCGGTGCTATATATATGGGAAATTTCAGTACGATCTCTTCTACGTTTCGGTAGTAGGAAATACATGAGCTCCGAGTCTTAGAAAAATATATATAGCCAGGTTATTCAGAATCGCGATGTTATACACGCGTTATAGAGAAGAATATAGTGTAATTTGCAACAGAAACTACGTAAATTTTTCTATCTCCCATATCAATATCGACTTGTTCTTATTTTATTCATATTGAATTTTCCAAGATATCACGGCAATTTTCAGCTCGTAATACAAGAGTTTTTTGCACGTACTATATAGGAATTTTCTACTTGTTCGATGGCAAGATATCCCGATTGAATTATTTTCTACTTTTCCATTTGCTTTCATTCTTATTGCATTTTCAAATATTATAACTTAACGACATAACTCGCATATTAATAATTTTGAACGGAAATCCAATAATTCAATAAATACTATTTTATTTCTGTATTTCTCTCTCTGTTTGTGTCTCTCTCTTCCGCTAGCCAAATCTTTGAAAGAAAAATCAATAATCTCGAATGAAGTAGTTTGGTTTCACGCCCGATGGCGCCACCGGTGGCGGTTTCACGCCCGATGGCTAACTCGGCGGCGAGCCAGCTTCTACCCGCTTGAAACTCAGTCGCGCTCGAGCGGTGCATGGCGGCGGTCGTTCTGCCGTTGAGCTGCTGTGCATTAAAATTTGGAGTTAAAACGTTGTAATTTGACGAAAAGTATATATATAATCTTTGTCTAAGTGATATAGTTAACAATTCTATGGTACACTGTTGGAAAAATTTTGTGTTACTGTCAAACAAATTCGCAGTTAACAATATGATAGCTAATTCAATACATATTCGAATGTCAATTTAACGAATTCGATTTAGGTTAGGCTGGTATTCCATGTTGAAATTTATTATTAACATAATTACACAGAACTTGACACATCTATTATGTTAACTTCAGAATAATAAAGAAACAACTTTATGTTTATGTTAAATCTTTGAAATAACATATGGTTTATGTTATAAAAACTAAAGATGTCAATTTCAACTGTATTTTTAGTTGATTTGACTCAGCTGTCATTCATTATGAACATTTGATCATTTCAATTCAACAAATTGATGACGTCTTGTTGACCCATGGAATGGAACTACAAATATCAACCGAAATTACATGTTGAGGGATGACATACTATGTTTCTGTGAAATTACCTAAAAAAAGTTAGTGGACCTAATGGGACATGCGAAATGAGTTGAAATTGGCATATTTTTTCCAACAGTGTATGAATGTACGTACGTATACGTGCGTTGATCATTGGACACGTACGAAAACCAGAACCAGAATCGCGATGTTATGCACGTTATAGAGAAGATTATCCTTTTTATCTTGCAGAATCCACTACGAATAAAATGTTCGACTTTTTTATACGAGATAGGAAATTCTTACAGCTGCTATGTATAAAAAATTTCAGTACGATCTCTTCTACGTTTCGGTAGTAGGAAATACATGAGCTCCGAGTTTTAGAAATTAATACAGAGCCAGGTAATTCGGTTTGCCAATTCAGAATCTCGATGTTATAGACGTTATAGAGAAGACTATCCTTTTTATCTTGCAGAATCCACTACGAATAAAATGTTCGACTTTTTTATAAGAGATAGAAAATTTCCACAGCTGCTATGTATAAAAAATTTCAGTACGATCTCTTCTACGTTTCGGTAGTAGGAAATACATGAGCTCCGAGTTTTAGAAATTAATATAGAGCCAGGTAATTCGGTTTGCCAATCGAGAATCTCGATGTTATAGACGTTATAGAGAAGACTATCCTTTTTATCTTGCAGAATCCACTACGAATAAAATGTTCGACTTTTTTATAAGAGATAGAAAATTTCCACAGCTGCTATGTATAAAAAATTTCAGTACGATCTCTTCTACGTTTCGGTAGTAGGA
Source organism: Macrophya alboannulata (assembly GCA_949628255.1). NCBI lineage: Eukaryota > Metazoa > Arthropoda > Insecta > Hymenoptera > Tenthredinidae > Macrophya > Macrophya alboannulata. Next base: position 23,846 of record OX451207.1, on the reverse strand, counting down.
AATACATGAGCTCCGAGTTTTAGAAATTAATATAGAGCCAGGTAATTCGGTTTGCCAATCGAGAATCTCGATGTTATAGACGTTATAGAGAAGACTATCCTTTTTATCTTGCAGAATCCACTACGGATAAAATGTTCGCCTTTTTTTTCATAGGAAATAGACAATTTCAAAAGCTGTTATGTATGGGAAATTTGAGTACGATCTCTTCTACGTTTCGGTAGTAGAAAATACATGAGCTCCGAGTTTTAGAAATTAATATAGAGCCAGGTTATTCGGTTTGCGAATTCAGAATCGCGATGTTATAGACGTTATAGAGAAGACTATCCTTTTTATCTTGCAGAATCCACTACGAATAAAATGTTCGACTTTTTTATAAGAGATAGAAAATTTCCACAGCTGCTATGTATAAAAAATTTCAGTACGATCTCTTCTACGTTTCGGTAGTAGGAAATACATGAGCTCCGAGTTTTAGAAATTAATATAGAGCCAGGTAATTCGGTTTGCCAATTCAGAATCTCGACGTTATAGACGTTATAGAGAAGACTATCCTTTTGATCTTGCAGAATTCACTACGAATAAAATGTTCGACTTTTTTCTTATAGGAAATAATAAATTTCCACAGCTGCTATGTATGAAAATCTCCAGTACGATCTCTTCTACGTTTCGGTAGTAGAAAATACATGAGCTCCGAGTTTTAGAAATTAATATAGAGCCAGGTTATTCAAAATCGCGATGTTATACACGCGTTATAGGGAAGAATATAGTGTAATTTGCAACAGCAACTACGTAAATTTTTCTATCTCCCATATCAATATCGACTTGTTCTTATTTTATTCATATTGAATTTCGCAGGATATCACGGTAATTTTTAGCTCGTAATACAAGAGTTTTTCCCGCGTACTATATAGGAATTTTCAGTTTGTTCGATGGCAAAATATCCCGATTGAATTATTTTGTACTTTTCCATTTGCTTTTATTCTTACTGCTTTTTTCAAATATTATAACTTAACGACATAACTCGCATATTAATAATTTTAAACGGAAATCCAATAATTCTAGAAATACTATTTTATTTCTGTATTTTTCTCTCTGTCTGTGTCTCCTCTCTTTCGCTAGCCAAATCTTTGAAAGAAAAATCAATAATCTCGAATGAAGTAGTTTGGTTTCACGCGCGATGGCGCCACCGGTGGCGGTTTCACGCCCGATAGCTAACTCGGAGGCGAGCCGGCTTCTACCCGCTTGAAACTCAGTCGCGCTCGTGCGGTGCAAGGCGACTGTCATTTTGTCGTTGAGGTGCGGTGCATTAAATTTAAAGTTAAAAAGATTGTAATTTGACAAAAAGTATATAGATAATCTTTGTCAAAGTGATATATTTAACAATTTTAAGGTATACATACGTGCGTTGATCATTGGACACGTAGGAAAACGAGAACTGATTGATTAACCATGACAAATCAACCAGCCGTCACCGTTGACGGTTCATTTCGCATTATTCTGTAAGTTCAGCCATTTGCAGAGACTTAGTAAGTTCATTATAGTGATGAGTGCATCGAAAATTGATCAAGGTTGCTATATTTTAATCGGCAATGAAGTCCAGTTGAAAGTTTTTGTCTCGACTTTATTCTAACGGTGAGTGTGAATTCGAATTCAGACAAATTCAGCTTGATTTATTATAGCTGACAGTAAATCGTGAATGTTTCCTCAACAATGATAAGTGATGTTCGATAAGTGTAGTGAGTGCATAGAGAATTATCTCTGGATTTGTAGCTGATTAATAAAACAGTTATTGGTGAGTAGAACAAAAAATCAAATAGGAAATTTCCACAGCTGCTATGTATGAAAATCTTCAGTACGATCTCTTCTACGTTTCGGTAGTAGGAAATACATGAGCTCCGAGTTTTAGAAATTGATATAGAGCCAGGTAATTCGGTTTGCCAATTCAGAATCTCGATGTTATAGACGTTATAGAGAAGACTATCCTTTTTATCTTGCAGAATCCACTACGAATAAAATGTTCGACTTTTTTATACGAGATAGGAAATTCTCACAGCTGCTATGTATAAAAAATTTCAGTACGATCTCTTCTACGTTTCGGTAGTAGGAAATACATGAGCTCCGAGTTTTAGAAATTGATATAGAGCCAGGTAATTCGGTTTGCCAATTCAGAATCTCGATGTTATAGACGTTATAGAGAAGACTATCCTTTTTATCTTGCAGAATCCACTCCGAATAAAATGTTCGACTTTTTTATAAGAGATAGGAAATTTCTACCGGTGCCATATGTATGGTAAATTTCAGTACGATCTCTTCTACGTTTCGGTAGTAGGAAATACAGGAGCTCCGAGTTTTAGAAAAATATATATAGCCAGGTTATTCAAAATCGCGATGTTATACACGCGTTATAGAGAAGAATATAGTGTAATTTGCAACAGCAACTACGTAAATTTTTCTATCTCCCATATCAATATCGACTTGTTCTTATTTTATTCATATTCAATTTTCCAAGATATCACGGCAATTTTCAGCTCGTAATACAAGAGTTTTTTGCACGTACTATATAGGAATTTTCGACTTGTTCGATGGCAAGATATCCCGATTGAATTATTTTGTACTTTTCCATTTGCTTTCATTCTTATTGCATTTTCAAATATCATAACTTAACGACATAACTCGCATATTAATAATTTTAAACGGAAATCCAATAATTCAATGAATACTATTTTATTTCTGTATTGCTCTCTCTGTCTGTGTCTCTCTCTTTCGCTAGCCAAATCTTTGAAAGAAAAATCAATAATCTCGAATGAAGTAGTTTCGTTTCACGCCCGATGGCTAACTCGGTGGCGAGCCAGCTTCTACCCGCTTGAAACTCAGTCGCGCTCGAGCGGTGCATGGCGACGGTCGTTCTGCCGTTGAGCTGCTGTGCATTAAAATTTGGAGTTAAAACGTTGTAATTTGACGAAAAGTATATTTGTCTAAGTGATATAGTTAACAATTCTATGTTACACTGTTGGAAAAATTTTGTGTTACTGTCAAACAAATTCGCAGTTAACAATATGATAGCAAATTCAATACATATCCGAATGTCAATTTAACGAATTCGATTTAGGTTAGGCTGGTATTCCATGTTGAAATTTATTATTAACATAATTACACAGAACTTGACACATCTATTATGTTAACTTCAGAATAATAAAGAAACAACTTTATGTTTATGTTAAACCTTTGAAATAACATATGGTTTATGTTATAAAAACTAAAGATGTCAATTTCAACTGTATTTTTAGTTGATTTGACTCAGCTGTCATTCATTATGAACATTTAATCATTTCAATTTAACAGATTGATGACGTCTTATTGACCCATGGAATGGAACTACAAATATCAACTGAAATCCCATGTTGAGGGATGACATACTATGTTTCTGTGAAATTACCTGAAAAAAAGTTAGTGGACCTAATGGGACATGCGAAATGAGTTGAAATTGGCATATTTATTCCAACAGTGTATGAATGTACATACGTATACGTGCGTTGATCAATGGACACGTACGAAAACCAGAACCAGAATCTCGATGTTATAGACGTTATAGAGAAGACTATCCTTTTTATCTTGCAGAATCCACTACGAATAAAATGTTCGACTTTTTTTTGTAGGAAATAGGAAATTCTCACAGCTGCTATGTATAAAAAATTTCAGTACGATCTCTTCTACGTTTCGGTAGTAGGAAATACATGAGCTCCGAGTTTTAGAAATTAATATAGAGCCAGGTAATTCGGTTTGCCAATTCAGAATCTCGATCTTATACACCTTACAGAGAAGACTATCCTTTTTATCTTGCAGAATCCACTACGAATAAAATGTTCGACTTTTTTTTTATCGGAAATAAGAAATTTCCACAGCTGCTATGTATGAAAATCTTCAGTACGATCTCTTCTACGTTTCGGTAGTAGGAAATACATGAGCTCCGAGTTTTAGAAATTAATATAGAGCCAGGTAATTCGGTTTGCCAATTCAGAATCTCGATGTTATAGACGTTAAAGAATAGACTATCCTTTTTATCTTGCAGAATCCACTCCGAATAAAATGTTCGACTTTTTCATACGAGATAGGAAATTCTCACAGCTGCTATGTATAAAAAATTTCAGTACGATCTCCCCTACGTTTCGGTAGTAGGAAATACATGAGCTCCGAGTTTTAGAAATTAATATACAGCCAGGTAATTCGGTTTGCCGATTCAGAATCTCGATGTCATAGACGTTATAGAGAAGACTATCCTTTTTATCTTGCAGAATCCACTCCGAATAAAATGTTCGACTTTTTTTTTTATAGGAAATAGGAAATTCCCACAGCTGCTATGTATAAAAAATTTCAGTACGATCTCTTCTAGTACGTTTCGGTAGTAGGAAATACATGAGCTCCGAGTTTTAGAAATTAATATAGAGCCAGGTAATTCGGTTTGCCAATTCAGAATCTCGATGTTATAGACGTTATAGAGACGACCATCCTTTTTATCTTGCAGACTCCACTACGAATAAAATGTTCGACTTTTTTATACGAGATAAGAAATTCTCACAGCTGCTATGTGTAAAAAATTTCAGTACGATCTCTTCTACGTTTCGGTAGCAGAAAATACATGAGCTCCGAGTTTTAGAAATTAATATAGAGCCAGGTAATTCGGTTTGCCAATTCAGAATCTCGATGTTATAGACGTTATAGAGAAGACTATCCATATCTATAGACAAGTTTGCAGGTCCGTCTCTTGATCTCCAGCCGTTTCGAAGATATCGATTTTTAAAGTTTGGCGAGAAAATAAGAACAAAAATCGAAAAAAAATTGGTCGGAAAAATCTGAAAAAATTCAGTAGAACAGAAGAAGTCGGTGCGAACAAAAAAGCCACTTGGCCCGTCGCTCGATCTCCAGCCTTTCCGGAGATATCGATTTTCAAAATTTGACGCAAAGAGAGAAAAAAAAAACTCGAAAAATGACTTCGGAAAAATCTGAAAAAATTCACACGCATCTGGTGGACGAACCGGAGCTACGAATCGCATCAGTCGACCCGCTGCTCCTTCCGGTACGGAAGTTGCTTCCGGTTTTTAGGACTTCCGTGGTCGCTGTCGAAAATCCGACCCCGCGGTCGTGTTCAGACGCTATACCTCCTTGGATACAGAATGCGAAACCGACATCGAGATCGTAGCGATCGGAGCTACGGTTCGCGAGATATCCGGGTTTGAAAATAATTGGCGGCTATCATGTTCGCCGCCGTTGCTGCGGAATATTTGAGAAAATTCAGTAAAATAGAGGACGTCGGTGCGAAGAAAAAGCCCCCTGGCCCGTCTCTTGATCTCCAGCCGCTTCGAAGATATAGATTTTCAAAATTTGGCGCTAAGTAAAAACAAAAATCGATAAAAATGAGTCGGAAAAATCTGAAAAAATTCAGTAACATAGAGAACGTCGGTGTGAACAAAAGTGCCCCTTGGCCCGTCTCTTGATCTCCAGCCGCTTCGAAGTTAACGATTTTCGGAATTTGGCGCGAAAAAAAAAAAAAAATCGAAAAAAATGAGTCGGAAAAATGTGAAAAAATTCAGTAAAATAGAGGACGTCGGTGCGAACGAAAAAGCCCTCTGGCCCGTCTCTTGATCGCCAGCCGCTTCGAAGATATCGATTTTCAAAATTTGGCGCGAAAAAAAAACAAAAATCGAAAAAAATGAGTCGGAAAAATCTGAAAAAATTCCGTAAAATAGGGGACGTCGGGTGCGAACAAAAAAGCCCGGAAGCCCGTCTCTTGAAAAGATTATAGTGTAATTTGCAACAGCAACTGGGTGAATTTCCTATCTCCCATATCAATATCGTCTTGTATGTATTTTATCCATAGTGAATTTTGCAAAATATCAAAGTAATTTTTTGATCGTAATACAGGAGTTTTTTCCACGTATTATATAGGAATTTTCAGTTTGTTCGATGGCAAAATATGCCGATCGAATTATTTTGTAGTTTTTCATTTGCTTTTATTCTTATTATTTTTTTCAAATATTATATCTTAACGAAATAACTCGCATATTAATAATTTTAAACAGATATCCAATAATTCAAGAAATACTATTTTATTTCTGTATTTCTCTCTCTGTCTGTGTCTCTCTCTTTCGCTAGCCAAATCTTTGAAAGAAAAATCAATAATCTCGAATGAAGTAGTTTGGTTTCACGCCCGATGGCGCCACCGGTGGCGGTTTCACGCCCGATGGCTAACTCGGCGGCGAGCCAGCTTCTACCCGCTTGAAACTCAGTCGCGCTCGAGCGGTGCATGGCGGCGGTCGTTCTGCCGTTGAGCTGCTGTGCATTAAAATTTGGAGTTAAAACGTTGTAATTTGACGAAAAGTATATATATAATCTTTGTCTAAGTGATATAGTTAACAATTCTATGGTACACTGTTGGAAAAATTTTGTGTTACTGTCAAACAAATTCGCAGTTAACAATATGATAGCTAATTCAATACATATTCGAATGTCAATTTAACGAATTCGATTTAGGTTAGGCTGGTATTCCATGTTGAAATTTATTATTAACATAATTACACAGAACTTGACACATCTATTATGTTAACTTCAGAATAATAAAGAAACAACTTTATGTTTATGTTAAATCTTTGAAATAACATATGGTTTATGTTATAAAAACTAAAGATGTCAATTTCAACTGTATTTTTAGTTGATTTGACTCAGCTGTCATTCATTATGAACATTTGATCATTTCAATTCAACAAATTGATGACGTCTTGTTGACCCATGGAATGGAACTACAAATATCAACCGAAATTACATGTTGAGGGATGACATACTATGTTTCTGTGAAATTACCTAAAAAAAGTTAGTGGACCTAATGGGACATGCGAAATGAGTTGAAATTGGCATATTTTTTCCAACAGTGTATGAATGTACGTACGTATACGTGCGTTGATCATTGGACACGTACGAAAACCAGAACCAGAATCGCGATGTTATGCACGTTATAGAGAAGATTATCCTTTTTATCTTGCAGAATCCACTACGAATAAAATGTTCGACTTTTTTATACGAGATAGGAAATTCTTACAGCTGCTATGTATAAAAAATTTCAGTACGATCTCTTCTACGTTTCGGTAGTAGGAAATACATGAGCTCCGAGTTTTAGAAATTAATATAGAGCCAGGTAATTCGGTTTGCCAATTCAGAATCTCGATGTTATAGACGTTATAGAGAAGACTATCCTTTTTATCTTGCAGAATCCACTACGAATAAAATGTTCGACTTTTTTATAAGAGATAGAAAATTTCCACAGCTGCTATGTATAAAAAATTTCAGTACGATCTCTTCTACGTTTCGGTAGTAGGAAATACATGAGCTCCGAGTTTTAGAAATTAATATAGAGCCAGGTAATTCGGTTTGCCAATCGAGAATCTCGATGTTATAGACGTTATAGAGAAGACTATCCTTTTTATCTTGCAGAATCCACTACGAATAAAATGTTCGACTTTTTTATAAGAGATAGAAAATTTCCACAGCTGCTATGTATAAAAAATTTCAGTACGATCTCTTCTACGTTTCGGTAGTAGGAAATACATGAGCTCCGAGTTTTAGAAATTAATATAGAGCCAGGTAATTCGGTTTGCCAATCGAGAATCTCGATGTTATAGACGTTATAGAGAAGACTATCCTTTTTATCTTGCAGAATCCACTACGGATAAAATGTTCGCCTTTTTTTTCATAGGAAATAGACAATTTCAAAAGCTGTTATGTATGGGAAATTTGAGTACGATCTCTTCTACGTTTCGGTAGTAGAAAATACATGAGCTCCGAGTTTTAGAAATTAATATAGAGCCAGGTTATTCGGTTTGCGAATTCAGAATCGCGATGTTATAGACGTTATAGAGAAGACTATCCTTTTTATCTTGCAGAATCCACTACGAATAAAATGTTCGACTTTTTTATAAGAGATAGAAAATTTCCACAGCTGCTATGTATAAAAAATTTCAGTACGATCTCTTCTACGTTTCGGTAGTAGGAAATACATGAGCTCCGAGTTTTAGAAATTAATATAGAGCCAGGTAATTCGGTTTGCCAATTCAGAATCTCGACGTTATAGACGTTATAGAGAAGACTATCCTTTTGATCTTGCAGAATTCACTACGAATAAAATGTTCGACTTTTTTCTTATAGGAAATAATAAATTTCCACAGCTGCTATGTATGAAAATCTCCAGTACGATCTCTTCTACGTTTCGGTAGTAGAAAATACATGAGCTCCGAGTTTTAGAAATTAATATAGAGCCAGGTTATTCAAAATCGCGATGTTATACACGCGTTATAGGGAAGAATATAGTGTAATTTGCAACAGCAACTACGTAAATTTTTCTATCTCCCATATCAATATCGACTTGTTCTTATTTTATTCATATTGAATTTCGCAGGATATCACGGTAATTTTTAGCTCGTAATACAAGAGTTTTTCCCGCGTACTATATAGGAATTTTCAGTTTGTTCGATGGCAAAATATCCCGATTGAATTATTTTGTACTTTTCCATTTGCTTTTATTCTTACTGCTTTTTTCAAATATTATAACTTAACGACATAACTCGCATATTAATAATTTTAAACGGAAATCCAATAATTCTAGAAATACTATTTTATTTCTGTATTTTTCTCTCTGTCTGTGTCTCCTCTCTTTCGCTAGCCAAATCTTTGAAAGAAAAATCAATAATCTCGAATGAAGTAGTTTGGTTTCACGCGCGATGGCGCCACCGGTGGCGGTTTCACGCCCGATAGCTAACTCGGAGGCGAGCCGGCTTCTACCCGCTTGAAACTCAGTCGCGCTCGTGCGGTGCAAGGCGACTGTCATTTTGTCGTTGAGGTGCGGTGCATTAAATTTAAAGTTAAAAAGATTGTAATTTGACAAAAAGTATATAGATAATCTTTGTCAAAGTGATATATTTAACAATTTTAAGGTATACATACGTGCGTTGATCATTGGACACGTAGGAAAACGAGAACTGATTGATTAACCATGACAAATCAACCAGCCGTCACCGTTGACGGTTCATTTCGCATTATTCTGTAAGTTCAGCCATTTGCAGAGACTTAGTAAGTTCATTATAGTGATGAGTGCATCGAAAATTGATCAAGGTTGCTATATTTTAATCGGCAATGAAGTCCAGTTGAAAGTTTTTGTCTCGACTTTATTCTAACGGTGAGTGTGAATTCGAATTCAGACAAATTCAGCTTGATTTATTATAGCTGACAGTAAATCGTGAATGTTTCCTCAACAATGATAAGTGATGTTCGATAAGTGTAGTGAGTGCATAGAGAATTATCTCTGGATTTGTAGCTGATTAATAAAACAGTTATTGGTGAGTAGAACAAAAAATCAAATAGGAAATTTCCACAGCTGCTATGTATGAAAATCTTCAGTACGATCTCTTCTACGTTTCGGTAGTAGGAAATACATGAGCTCCAAGTTTTAGAAATTAATATAGAGCCAGGTAATTCGGTTTGCCAATTCAGAATCTCGATGTTATAGACGTTATAGAGAAGACTATCCTTTTTATCTTGCAGAATCCGCTACGAATAAAATGTTCGACTTTTTTTTTTATAGGAAATAGACAATTTCAAAAGCTGTTATGTATGGGAAATTTGAGTACGATCTCTTCTACGTTTCGGTAGTAGGAAATACATGAGCTCCGAGTTTTAGAAATTAATATAGAGCCAGGTAATTCGGTTTGCCAATTCAGAATCTCGATGTTATAGACGTTATAGAGAAGACTATCCTTTTTATCTTGCAGAATCCACTACGAATAAAATGTTCGACTTTTTTTTTGTAGGAAATAGGAAATTCCGGCAGCTGCTATGTATAAAAAATTTCAGTACGATCTCTTCTACGTTTCGGTAGTAGGAAATACATGAGCTCCGAGTTTTAGAAATTAATATAGAGCCAGGTAATTCGGTTTGCCAATTCAGAATCTCGATGTTATAGACGTTATAGAGAAGACTATCCTTTTTATCTTGCAGAATCCACTACGGATAAAATGTTCGACTTTTTTTTGTAGGAAATGGGAAATTCTCACAGCTGCTATGTATAAAAATCTTCAGTACGATCTCTTCTACGTTTCGGTAGTAGGAAATACAGGAGCTCCGAGTTTTAGAAAAATATATACAGAGCCAGGTAATTCGGTTTGCCAATTCAGAATCTCGATGTTATAGACGTTATAGAGAAGACTATCCTTTTTATCTTGCAGAATCCGCTACGAATAAAATGTTCGACTTTTTTCTTATAGGAAATAATAAATTTCCACAGCTGCTATGTATGAAAATCTCCAGTACGATCTCTTCTACGTTTCGGTAGTAGGAAATACATGAGCTCCGAGTTTTAGAAATTAATATAGAGCCAGGTAATTCGGTTTGCCAATTCAGAATCTCGATGTTATAGACGTTATAGAGAAGACTATCCTTTTTATCTTGCAGAATCCGCTACGAATAAAATGTTCGACTATTTTTTTTATAGGAAATAGGAAATTTCCACAGCTGCTATGTATAAAAAATTTCAGTACGATCTCTTCTACGTTTCGGTAGTAGAAAATACATGAGCTCCGAGTTTTAGAAATTAATATAGAGCCAGGTTATTCGGTTTGCGAATTCAGAATCGCGATGTTATAGACGTTATAGAGAAGACTATCCTTTTTATCTTGCAGAATCCACTACGAATAAAATGTTCGACTTTTTTATAAGAGATAGAAAATTTCCACAGCTGCTATGTATAAAAAATTTCAGTACGATCTCTTCTACGTTTCGGTAGTAGGAAATACATGAGCTCCGAGTTTTAGAAATTAATATAGAGCCAGGTAATTCGGTTTGCCAATTCAGAATCTCGATGTTATAGACGTTATAGAGAAGACTATCCTTTTTATCTTGCAGAATCCACTACGGATAAAATGTTCGACTTTTTTTTTATAGGAAATAGACAATTTCGAAAGCTGTTATGTATGGGAAATTTGAGTACGATCTCTTCTACGTTTCGGTAGTAGGAAATACATGAGCTCCGAGTTTTAGAAATTAATATAGAGCCAGGTAATTCGGTTTGCCAATTCAGAATCTCGACGTTATAGACGTTATAGAGAAGACTATCCTTTTTATCTTGCAGAATCCACTACGAATAAAATGTTCGACTTTTTTGTACAGGAAATAGAAAATTTCAAAAGCTGTTATGTATGGGAAATTTCAGTACGATCTCTTCTACGTTTCAGTAGTAGGAAATACAGGAGCTCCGAGTTTTAGAAAAATATATATAGCCAGGTTATTCAAAATCGCGATGTTATACACGCGTTATAGGGAAGAATATAGTGTAATTTGCAACAGCAACTACGTAAATTTTTCTATCTCCCATATCAATATCGACTTGTTCTTATTTTATTCATATTGAATTTCGCAGGATATCACGGTAATTTTTAGCTCGTAATACAAGAGTTTTTCCCGCGTACTATATAGGAATTTTCAGTTTGTTCGATGGCAAAATATCCCGATTGAATTATTTTGTACTTTTCCATTTGCTTTTATTCTTACTGCTTTTTTCAAATATTATAACTTAACGACATAACTCGCATATTAATAATTTTAAACGGAAATCCAATAATTCTAGAAATACTATTTTATTTCTGTATTTTTCTCTCTGTCTGTGTCTCCTCTCTTTCGCTAGCCAAATCTTTGAAAGAAAAATCAATAATCTCGAATGAAGTAGTTTGGTTTCACGCGCGATGGCGCCACCGGTGGCGGTTTCACGCCCGATAGCTAACTCGGAGGCGAGCCGGCTTCTACCCGCTTGAAACTCAGTCGCGCTCGTGCGGTGCATGGCGACTGTCATTTTGTCGTTGAGGTGCGGTGCATTAAATTTAAAGTTAAAAAGATTGTAATTTGACAAAAAGTATATAGATAATCTTTGTCAAAGTGATATATTTAACAATTTTAAGGTATACATACGTGCGTTGATCATTGGACACGTAGGAAAACGAGAACTGATTGATTAACCATGACAAATCAACCAGCCGTCACCGTTGACGGTTCATTTCGCATTATTCTGTAAGTTCAGCCATTTGCAGAGACTTAGTAAGTTCATTATAGTGATGAGTGCATCGAAAATTGATCAAGGTTGCTATATTTTAATCGGCAATGAAGTCCAGTTGAAAGTTTTTGTCTCGACTTTATTCTAACGGTGAGTGTGAATTCGAATTCAGACAAATTCAGCTTGATTTATTATAGCTGACAGTAAATCGTGAATGTTTCCTCAACAATGATAAGTGATGTTCGATAAGTGTAGTGAGTGCATAGAGAATTATCTCTGGATTTGTAGCTGATTAATAAAACAGTTATTGGTGAGTAGAACAAAAAATCAAATAGGAAATTTCCACAGCTGCTATGTATGAAAATCTTCAGTACGATCTCTTCTACGTTTCGGTAGTAGGAAATACATGAGCTCCGAGTTTTAGAAATTGATATAGAGCCAGGTAATTCGGTTTGCCAATTCAGAATCTCGATGTTATAGACGTTATAGAGAAGACTATCCTTTTTATCTTGCAGAATCCACTACGAATAAAATGTTCGACTTTTTTATACGAGATAGGAAATTCTCACAGCTGCTATGTATAAAAAATTTCAGTACGATCTCTTCTACGTTTCGGTAGTAGGAAATACATGAGCTCCGAGTTTTAGAAATTGATATAGAGCCAGGTAATTCGGTTTGCCAATTCAGAATCTCGATGTTATAGACGTTATAGAGAAGACTATCCTTTTTATCTTGCAGAATCCACTCCGAATAAAATGTTCGACTTTTTTATAAGAGATAGGAAATTTCTACCGGTGCCATATGTATGGTAAATTTCAGTACGATCTCTTCTACGTTTCGGTAGTAGGAAATACAGGAGCTCCGAGTTTTAGAAAAATATATACAGCCAGGTAATTCGGCTTGCGAATTCAGAATCGCGATCTTATACACGTTAGAGAGAAGACTATCCTTTTTATCTTGCAGAATCCACTCCGAATAAAATGTTCGACTTTTTTATAAGAGATAGGAAATTTCTACCGGTGCCATATGTATGGTAAATTTCAGTACGATCTCTTCTACGTTTCGGTAGTAGGAAATACAGGAGCTCCGAGTTTTAGAAAAATATATATAGCCAGGTTATTCAAAATCGCGATGTTATACACGCGTTATAGAGAAGAATATAGTGTAATTTGCAACAGCAACTACGTAAATTTTTCTATCTCCCATATCAATATCGACTTGTTCTTATTTTATTCATATTCAATTTTCCAAGATATCACGGCAATTTTCAGCTCGTAATACAAGAGTTTTTTGCACGTACTATATAGGAATTTTCGACTTGTTCGATGGCAAGATATCCCGATTGAATTATTTTGTACTTTTCCATTTGCTTTCATTCTTATTGCATTTTCAAATATCATAACTTAACGACATAACTCGCATATTAATAATTTTAAACGGAAATCCAATAATTCAATGAATACTATTTTATTTCTGTATTGCTCTCTCTGTCTGTGTCTCTCTCTTTCGCTAGCCAAATCTTTGAAAGAAAAATCAATAATCTCGAATGAAGTAGTTTCGTTTCACGCCCGATGGCTAACTCGGTGGCGAGCCAGCTTCTACCCGCTTGAAACTCAGTCGCGCTCGAGCGGTGCATGGCGACGGTCGTTCTGCCGTTGAGCTGCTGTGCATTAAAATTTGGAGTTAAAACGTTGTAATTTGACGAAAAGTATATTTGTCTAAGTGATATAGTTAACAATTCTATGTTACACTGTTGGAAAAATTTTGTGTTACTGTCAAACAAATTCGCAGTTAACAATATGATAGCAAATTCAATACATATCCGAATGTCAATTTAACGAATTCGATTTAGGTTAGGCTGGTATTCCATGTTGAAATTTATTATTAACATAATTACACAGAACTTGACACATCTATTATGTTAACTTCAGAATAATAAAGAAACAACTTTATGTTTATGTTAAACCTTTGAAATAACATATGGTTTATGTTATAAAAACTAAAGATGTCAATTTCAACTGTATTTTTAGTTGATTTGACTCAGCTGTCATTCATTATGAACATTTAATCATTTCAATTTAACAGATTGATGACGTCTTATTGACCCATGGAATGGAACTACAAATATCAACTGAAATCCCATGTTGAGGGATGACATACTATGTTTCTGTGAAATTACCTGAAAAAAAGTTAGTGGACCTAATGGGACATGCGAAATGAGTTGAAATTGGCATATTTTTTCCAACAGTGTATGAATGTACATACGTATACGTGCGTTGATCGATGGACACGTACGAAAACCAGAACCAGAATCGCGATGTTATGCACGTTATAGAGAAGACTATCCTTTTTATCTTGCAGAATCCACTACGAATAAAATGTTCGACTCTTTTTCTGATAGGAAATAGAAAATTTACACAGCTGCTATATGTATATGGGAAATTTCAGTACGATCTCTTCTACGTTTCGGTAGTAAACTTCTTATTCTCTTTAACTTATTCTCTTTTTTTGTTCTTTTTTTTTCTTTTCTCTTTCTCGGTTCTTTTTCACTCGTCATCTTTTTTTTGTTTTCTTTTCCCTTTCCCTTCCTGTAGCTCTCGTTCTATTTATCTCTTGTTCCTGTAGTCTCTTTCTTGTTCCCTTTTTCTCGTTCCCTTGTCATCTTCTTTTGGATACGTTATCTTATTCTCCTGTCCTTACTCCCTTCATCGCGTCTTCTTTTTCTCGTCCTCTTTTCTTAGTTCTCTTCTTCTTGTCCTTTTGTTCTTCGTCTCTTTGTTATTCTCGGAGTAGTATCATATTACTTGTATTTTATACTACCTTACTCTATTTTATTTTATCTCACTATTATATTACTTTTATTTCAGACTACCTTACTCGACGATATACTTGTGGAACGGATTGCCACCTACCGTACGTGACGCATCATCGCTGGAGGTGTTCAAAGCACGTCTTCTTTTCCGTCTTGCATCTATTGAGTCTCGCGGTATCGCGGCAACACCAAGGCCAGGGCTTTGACGGTCATATACACCCACATACCCTCAGCATCAGCTCACCCATTCGAGTAAGCTCATACATTTGCTTTTTCTTTGTTCTGTCTTGTCATTAAACCATGGAGCTCAGCGTATCCGTAATTCACCTGCATTTAAATTTCTGTTTAGGTAGTAAACTTCTTATTCTCTTTATTTTATTCTCTTTTTTTGCTCTTTTTTTTTTTTCTCTTTTTCTCGGTTCTTTTTCACTCGTCTTTTTTTTGTTCTCTTTTCTTTTTCCCTTCCTGTAGCTTTCGTTTTTCTTATCAAGAGACTCGGCAGAGTCTCGCGCCAAGTACAATAAAAAATCCATATATATAGGTATATAGCCGCGCGAGACTCGATGAGTCTTTATACCCGTACGGGAGCTAAACGTCATGGTGGGGGGACAGTATTTTCCTAATTTCTTTCGCCTCGCGATATCAATGGGATTGAGATTTTTATTTCAGAATGTGGGCACGAAGAGCTTTCATTTGAGTCTAGCATCGATTGAATCGGTGCACGGAGAGCTGAGATATGATTAATTTAAGCTTCTGAGTACCCGTTTCGATCGAAAATTTTTCGTCTCCTTCACCTTATTCAGCCAGATTACAGTCCACTAAAGCTATGCGGATGAGAATAAGGAAAGAGTGGCCACTACAGCACCACTAGACAGCAGAAATATAAGTACTTGACATCAGTTGCTAGATGGCGCTCATATCGACAATGTTAACGTAAGATCAAGAATCGATTGCACAAGACGACGGACTCCCGAGACAGAGCTGTCAGTTCGGTCACAGAATCATAACCTAGTTCTGTTCATATTCATTCCATATTCATACGTCTCAACATATTGCAAATTTTATTTTCTCATTTATGCTCCCTATAGTTACTCATTATGAAATTTACGTTCAAAGCGAGGGTCGGAATCGTAAAAATCTCTCATGAAATGATTGAGCGCGCAATTTTAAGGTTGGGTTTTAGATGCGGTTATTGAATCGCATGAAGGTTAATCTATACCTTATATGACACAATCGATTATGCACGAATGAAATGAATAAATATGTTAATTTCCGAATATTTTCGTATATTTGATGCGTCAAATATATAATATCATATTCAGTAAATGCACGAAGAAAGATATCTACATAGTGCTCGGAAGGCAACAAATGGTAGCGGGTGCCATTAATTCAGGCCTCTGTGCTTTCAACACATATTATTTATCTTGCTTTAGTTTACGAATGTGACTATATAGAAAACTAGAACTCTATAGAAAAGATTATATGGTAACTGGTAAAAGAGTGTTTCTCAAAATAATGATTTGTATTAGACTACCACATTTAACATTACTGTTTACCGAGGGATTCAGATGATATAAAATGTATCGCCGTACATGCATGCATTAAGATACTTATTGAAACAATTAGCAGAATGATGACGACCGAGCGAACCTAGCGAGCAAGGATATAGGAAAACTCAAACGAGCGAGCGTAGCGAGCGAGCACAATTATTAGGTAGTCAAGCAAAATTCTACAAAAAGTAGTGATATCACCCCCAAAAGCACCTCTGGTGCAAAAACCTTTCGCCAAGTACAATAATGCAGTCACCACCGACAAAAAAATCCATCAACAAAATACTATAAAAATGTCTACTCACAAAAGACTTGAAATCAGATACAATTGCCAAGTACATACATGTCTTCTGTATAGTAAAGGCTCACAACAGAAAATTATTAAATAGTTATTATTAAATAGTGTTGTTTTTTCCTGAATAGTGGCTTTTGATAATTTGTAGGGAAAAAATTATGAAAAAAAATTTAGAAAGTGGTACTTGGCGGGCCTTTATAGCAATATACATATTACAGAACAAACTACGTACCGATCTTAGTGCAGTGCACTCTTTCATTCATCTATACCTTCTATTTTATTTTATCTCACTATTATATTACTTTTATTTCAGACTACCTTACTCGACGATATACTTGTGGAACGGATTGCCACCTACCGTACGTGACGCATCATCGCTGGAGGTGTTCAAAGCACGCCTTCTTTCCCATCTTGCATCTATTGATTCTCGCGGTATCGCGGCAACACCGAGGCCAGGGCTTTGACGGTCATATACACCCACATACCCTCAGCATCAGCTCACCCATTCGAGTAAGCTCATACATTTGCTTTTTCTTTGTTTTGTCTTGTCATTAAACCATGGAGCTCAGCGTATCCGTAATTCACCTGCATTTATATTTCTGTTTAGGCTTGCAGCACTACTCTTCAGAGACCAGGGGTCATCCTCTTCACTTCAATATATCTTCTCATGTATCCATACTCAGTCAATCCGTGAGTCGTCCTCGCTGGACGTATTCAAGGCGAGGCTACTCTCGCACCTAGCGTCCGCGGAGGTGAGCTGCGTTACTGCTCAAACAAGACCCAGGTTATGATCTTCGAGTGCACTCTCAGTCCGTTGCTACGTCCAGTTGCCTTTGCAGGGCCCTGGGGCCGTTTTCTTACGTTATCTTAAGTTTGTTTCTGTCCTGTTTACTTAATTAATTGTAACTGTTAATTCAATCTAGCCAGAGATGCACCGTGCGTATCGGGGCCTAGTGTATATTTTTAGTGTAAATCTTAGTCTCTCAAACCTTGTAATTTGAGATACTACCAGCCAGCATTGTTCTTATTGTTCTCTACGTCGTTAAAATCAAGTTTTTGATCCTTTGATTTTAGCACAAAATGGCTCACGGTGCATCTCTTGTCCTCGGACGATTCTCGGATCGCGCGTTATGCATTGGGCGTATGCCGTTATGTGGTCCATTTACTGCTATTGCCTTACTATTTAGTGTTTATTTATTATTCTTATCTAATTGGCTATTGCCTGTCGTCCGTATGTATTATTATAATTACCATAATTTTATTAGTTTTATTCCTGCAGCTCTTAGTCTGCGTTTTTGTTTTGTTAGTTTTATCATGAGTGGAATCACATGCACTAGTAGATACCTTGTAAATTTTCGTCCAAATTCTTGTACCTACCGCTCATAATCTATCCCATATTAAATTTCTTGTACCGCTTATAATTTTATATAGCTAATAAGGTTGAATATCATTATATACATATATATTCTCTGTATATTATACTATGTTTTCCATATTAACCATGTATTGCCTGATTTGCCCTATGGCCTATATCTAGGCTACGGCATAACGAACTCATATCATATCATACTATTTATACTTCTATATATCTCGCTTTTCCTTGTGTATCATCTGTGTCTCCGAGCAGCCATGTCTTATCAGCGCATTTGGCTAGGCTGTTCCTCCAGGTATCATCTCTTTACATATGCATCTCTGTATCATGTCTTTCCATTCAAATTATTTATACTATTCATACTATTTATACTTCTATGTGTCATGTATGCTTACGTTTGTTATTCCTATAACAATATTGGGAAAGGTAGAGATAAAAGGTAGAAGATACAAATTATTATAAATAAAGTAGGAGATATAATGGAATGGGCAAGGTAGTAATGTAAGATAACGATTCGACTTAGGATCACAAGCAAGATTACAGATAAAAATAAAAATAATATAATAGAGTGAGACAGTGTAAAACAAAAGTAAGATAGGGTAAAAAGAGAGAGAGAGAGAAAATGTTTTATTACATCCAGGGACAACGTCCCGTGGGATGACAGTAAAATAACAGATATAGTACATAGATAGAGATAGAATAAGAGTAGAAATTATAACTAGTAATTATAACGAGTAGCAATTGATGCGCCTTGAAAATAAGTAAAAATGATAGGTAATAATAGCAGCAAGATAAGAGTAACCCATAAGGCAACGCAAGAAAAGAAAATAAGACATAAGAGAAAAATAAAAATAAAAAATGAATAATAATAATCAGAAGAAGCTACCAAGACCGATGAGCAAGAAATTGAGAAAAACTAGACTAAGGTAGGTAGCGGTTACAACTTGGTAACTACAGACTTGACACAACTCAAGTAAAGTGACAAAAAATAGGCATAGAGACAAGAGAAAGACTAAAAAGAGAGAGAGGGCAATTACAACAGAGAAGCAAAGAAGGTCGCGGTGTGGACAGATGGCCTTGGTGGTAAAGCGAAGTAAGCAGGGAACAAAGTAAGAGAAACTCAGCGAAGCAGGAACAGCAATCAGACTATATAATAAATTGGCGAAGGCCATCTAACCACACGGAGACGTACAGGAAAAACTTGAGAGTAAGAGCTAGGAAATAGAAATAAGAGTAACCTAGAAATAGAAAATAACCTAAGAAGAGACGGAGTATGTACGTACGTATGTTATTTATTATTCCGTGGCCTGCAACCAAGCCAAAGGGCAAAGTACAAAAATTCAAGTAGCGAGTAGGTTACATAAGGTAACAGGAAATTATCCAACTAGTATGAATTAAAATTAAAATACAAAAATATAACAAAGTGTGTAAAATAAATATACCGATGAGACTGAACGGCGTACCTGTATATAACAGGCATAGTAAAATAGAGTAGGCCCTACTCTATTTTACCTAGGTTAGGTTATCTCTACCTTTCCCAATATTGTTATGGGAATTATTAAAATATCCCTCTACATAGTTCTCTCATTAGCATATTTCACATATTGTTATACCTATATTGTTAGATATATTTATATCGTTTATTTAGTTTTTATACCTATATTGTTAGATATATTTATATCGTTTATTTAGTATAAGAAACTCAAGATGCCAGAATTGCCAGCGAGCAACGTTTATCGAATATAAGTGAGGGAGGGCCGTAGCCCAAGATGTGGTCCGTGTCTTGGCTGGACTAGAAGTGTGGACTAGAAGTGACGCCCTCATGTTCCCTGATGCATCACCAGCCCTAGCAATGCATCGCTAGGGGCAGCGTCCTGGTGTATGTCTTGGTCACGTCCTCAGGCCAGGGCCTAAGGCCCGTTGTATATCCTAGAGTACTGCGCCGTGGTCTCAAGTGCGCCTGGGTATCGGGCTTAGTCCAAATATTTATGCTAGCCCCACGCAGTGTTTCTTACATTAGTCTTTAGTCCCACAGTTCTTAGTCTGCTTTATTGTTTTGTTATTTTTATCTCGAGTGGAATCACACTCCTCGTAGGCTAACCTTACTTCATGTGAATTTTTGTACCGCTCCTAACTACTTAGCTAATAAGATCAAATGTCATTCGCCCTATGGCCCATATGTAGGCTACGGCATAATAAATCATAACTATCTATATCTATCCATTTTATTTTACCCTTACCCCGCTTTATTTTCGAGTCGTCATCAATCGACGTATTGAAACTAAGGCTAGGTTGGACTAACGAATTAGGTTAGTCTAACCTAACCTTAATTTAAATATGTCAATTGATGACGGTTAGAATTTTTCGCTCTTAGGTCAGGATTTTCGCGTCGTCATCAATCGACGTATTTAAATTAAGGCTAGGTTGGACGAACGATTTAGGTTAGTCTAACCTAGTCTTAATTTAAATACGTCGATTGATGACGACGCGTAAATCCTGACCTAAGAGCAACAATTCTAACCGAAATCGCTAAATCCTGACCTAAGAGCGACAAATTCTAACCGAAATCGCGAAAATCCTGACCTAAGAGCAAAAAATTCTAACCGAAGTCGTCAAAATTCTAACCTAAGTAGTGAAAATCCTGACCTAAGTAGCGAAAAATTCTAACCTAAGTCGTCGAAATTCTAACCTAAGTCGTCAAAATTCTAACCTAAGTCGAAAAATTCTAACCTAAGTGAAAAAAAATTTTTCTGACCGAAGGTCAGGTTAGGTTAGGTTAGGTTAGGTTAGGTTAGGTTAGGTTAGGTTAGGTTAGGTTAGGTTAGGTTAGGTTAGGTTAGGTTAGGTTAGGTTAGGTTAGGTTAGGTTAGGTTAGGTTAGGTTAGGTTAGGTTAGGTTAGGTTAGGTTAGGTTAGGTTAGGTTAGGTTAGGTTAGGTTAGGTTAGGTTAGGTTAGGTTAGGTTAGGTTAGGTTAGGTTAGGTTAGGTTAGGTTAGGTTAGGTTAGGTTAGGTTAGGTTAGGTTAGGTTAGGTTAGGTTAGGTTAGGTTAGGTTAGGTTAGGTTAGGTTAGGTTAGGTTAGGTTAGGTTAGGTTAGGTTAGGTTAGGTTAGGTTAGGTTAGGTTAGGTTAGGTTAGGTTAGGTTAGGTTAGGTTAGGTTAGGTTAGGTTAGGTTAGGTTAGGTTAGGTTAGGTTAGGTTAGGTTAGGTTAGGTTAGGTTAGGTTAGGTTAGGTTAGGTTAGGTTAGGTTAGGTTAGGTTAGGTTAGGTTAGGTTAGGTTAGGTTAGGTTAGGTTAGGTTAGGTTAGGTTAGGTTAGGTTAGGTTAGGTTAGGTTAGGTTAGGTTAGGTTAGGTTAGGTTAGGTTAGGTTAGGTTAGGTTAGGTTAGGTTAGGTTAGGTTAGGTTAGGTTAGGTTAGGTTAGGTTAGGTTAGGTTAGGTTAGGTTAGGTTAGGTTAGGTTAGGTTAGGTTAGGTTAGGTTAGGTTAGGTTAGGTTAGGTTAGGTTAGGTTAGGTTAGGTTAGGTTAGGTTAGGTTAGGTTAGGTTAGGTTAGGTTAGGTTAGGTTAGGTTAGGTTAGGTTAGGTTAGGTTAGGTTAGGTTAGGTTAGGTTAGGTTAGGTTAGGTTAGGTTAGGTTAGGTTAGGTTAGGTTAGGTTAGGTTAGGTTAGGTTAGGTTAGGTTAGGTTAGGTTAGGTTAGGTTAGGTTAGGTTAGGTTAGGTTAGGTTAGGTTAGGTTAGGTTAGGTTAGGTTAGGTTAGGTTAGGTTAGGTTAGGTTAGGTTAGGTTAGGTTAGGTTAGGTTAGGTTAGGTTAGGTTAGGTTAGGTTAGGTTAGGTTAGGTTAGGTTAGGTTAGGTTAGGTTAGGTTAGGTTAGGTTAGGTTAGGTTAGGTTAGGTTAGGTTAGGTTAGGTTAGGTTAGGTTAGGTTAGGTTAGGTTAGGTTAGGTTAGGTTAGGTTAGGTTAGGTTAGGTTAGGTTAGGTTAGGTTAGGTTAGGTTAGGTTAGGTTAGGTTAGGTTAGGTTAGGTTAGGTTAGGTTAGGTTAGGTTAGGTTAGGTTAGGTTAGGTTAGGTTAGGTTAGGTTAGGTTAGGTTAGGTTAGGTTAGGTTAGGTTAGGTTAGGTTAGGTTAGGTTAGGTTAGGTTAGGTTAGGTTAGGTTAGGTTAGGTTAGGTTAGGTTAGGTTAGGTTAGGTTAGGTTAGGTTAGGTTAGGTTAGGTTAGGTTAGGTTAGGTTAGGTTAGGTTAGGTTAGGTTAGGTTAGGTTAGGTTAGGTTAGGTTAGGTTAGGTTAGGTTAGGTTAGGTTAGGTTAGGTTAGGTTAGGTTAGGTTAGGTTAGGTTAGGTTAGGTTAGGTTAGGTTAGGTTAGGTTAGGTTAGGTTAGGTTAGGTTAGGTTAGGTTAGGTTAGGTTAGGTTAGGTTAGGTTAGGTTAGGTTAGGTTAGGTTAGGTTAGGTTAGGTTAGGTTAGGTTAGGTTAGGTTAGGTTAGGTTAGGTTAGGTTAGGTTAGGTTAGGTTAGGTTAGGTTAGGTTAGGTTAGGTTAGGTTAGGTTAGGTTAGGTTAGGTTAGGTTAGGTTAGGTTAGGTTAGGTTAGGTTAGGTTAGGTTAGGTTAGGTTAGGTTAGGTTAGGTTAGGTTAGGTTAGGTTAGGTTAGGTTAGGTTAGGTTAGGTTAGGTTAGGTTAGGTTAGGTTAGGTTAGGTTAGGTTAGGTTAGGTTAGGTTAGGTTAGGTTAGGTTAGGTTAGGTTAGGTTAGGTTAGGTTAGGTTAGGTTAGGTTAGGTTAGGTTAGGTTAGGTTAGGTTAGGTTAGGTTAGGTTAGGTTAGGTTAGGTTAGGTTAGGTTAGGTTAGGTTAGGTTAGGTTAGGTTAGGTTAGGTTAGGTTAGGTTAGGTTAGGTTAGGTTAGGTTAGGTTAGGTTAGGTTAGGTTAGGTTAGGTTAGGTTAGGTTAGGTTAGGTTAGGTTAGGTTAGGTTAGGTTAGGTTAGGTTAGGTTAGGTTAGGTTAGGTTAGGTTAGGTTAGGTTAGGTTAGGTTAGGTTAGGTTAGGTTAGGTTAGGTTAGGTTAGGTTAGGTTAGGTTAGGTTAGGTTAGGTTAGGTTAGGTTAGGTTAGGTTAGGTTAGGTTAGGTTAGGTTAGGTTAGGTTAGGTTAGGTTAGGTTAGGTTAGGTTAGGTTAGGTTAGGTTAGGTTAGGTTAGGTTAGGTTAGGTTAGGTTAGGTTAGGTTAGGTTAGGTTAGGTTAGGTTAGGTTAGGTTAGGTTAGGTTAGGTTGGTTAGGTTAGGTTAGGTTAGGTTAGGTTAGGTTAGGTTAGGTTAGGTTAGGTTAGGTTAGGTTAGGTTAGGTTAGGTTAGGTTAGGTTAGGTTAGGTTAGGTTAGGTTAGGTTAGGTTAGGTTAGGTTAGGTTAGGTTAGGTTAGGTTAGGTTAGGTTAGGTTAGGTTAGGTTAGGTTAGGTTAGGTTAGGTTAGGTTAGGTTAGGTTAGGTTAGGTTAGGTTAGGTTAGGTTAGGTTAGGTTAGGTTAGGTTAGGTTAGGTTAGGTTAGGTTAGGTTAGGTTAGGTTAGGTTAGGTTAGGTTAGTTAGGTTAGGTTAGGTTAGGTTAGGTTAGGTTAGGTTAGTTAGGTTAGGTTAGGTTAGGTTAGGTTAGGTTAGGTTAGGTTAGGTTAGGTTAGGTTAGGTTAGGTTAGGTTAGGTTAGGTTAGGTTAGGTTAGGTTAGGTTAGGTTAGGTTAGGTTAGGTTAGGTTAGGTTAGG